>CM024546.1:15217928-15924518 GCA_014182365.1 Eucalyptus tenuipes
TGGCAGTAGGTCACACCAGCATATTACCTCAGCATAAAAGATTACCATCTTAATCAATCAACAACATTAAATCTCATCTAATTTAAGCACAACATATAATCAGATAAAACTTCTTAAGTTAAGCCAAATTTACCACACTAGATTCAAATAGACTTACACTAGTAATTACAGTGTGAACCAAACAAATTGAACAGCGACATGGATAATCTGATCTTCCATAATATTAGTGAATCGCTGCAATCAATATCCCACATAACAAGTGTAAGGTTGAATCATCTGATAAAGATAAGGTACATAGTTAGACAACTGCTGAATAGTCCATGCATTTCTGTTCTCGCAATTTTATTAATTAAAATGATCAGAGGGAAACATGAACCAGATAATGTTGATGAACCTCAAGACATTAATACAAATTCAATCGGGACCTGAACCAATTCTGTTCTCGCAATAGACCACCCAGATACTACAAAATCTGTGCCTTTGTGGGCAATATAACAAATCAAACGAAACTGTTTGACAATTCCAAGTAGAAGAAAAATGAACACAAACCACCCTTGTCTAGCCAATGAGAAAAGGATGCATTCAGAACCATAAGTTAAATTATCTGCCAAACAAATCATCCACAACAAAAGGATCATGTTTAGAATGTCGATCTTATTTATAAATAGATTCAACAGCCATGCTTGATGTGTAAAATAGGTTATAAATACGAATTAATATCACCATCCAAATATTGAAATATCATAAGAAATCAGAAGGAAAGGTTAGAAACTTCCTGCTCGACATCACAGAGATAACACAACAGATACACCACTTCTCGAGCCCGGCAAAATCGCACCCAGTGAAAGAATTGGAACTAGACCACGATCATCTCCCAAAGACTTAAAAAAAAATGAAGAAAAACGATGTGATCAGAGACTACTGCCAGTTCATCAATTGAACCAAAAAAAGAAAAAAAAAAAACAAAACAAAAAGATAGAACTGGATCTAATCGCATCAATGAGAAGGAAAATGAGTAATAGGACAAACTTACAAATTAGAATTAGAGATAGCTTCCATATGGCCAGATGACTTGAGGTAAAAAGGTAGTAAACTGAATCCACAACATTCATTTTTAGATAAGAATTAGGTTACCATAGTGAAAACATGGTAGTGCTCGGCATTACTACAGGTTGTCCATAGTACCTGAAACAGGACATAAGTACTTGCTTCCAGAACATTCATTTTAAAACAAGAGCTAGCTTACTATACCAAAACCTCGGAAGTGCTCAGCATTACTACAGGTTGTCAATAGTACCAAAAATTGGACATAAGCATACTTACTTCCAGATCTAATGGCATTTCCGATAACAATGCTGTCAACTAATTTAAAGAAAAACATCAAAAATACTTCCAAGTGCAGCCAATTGAAACATGATTCCACTAGGATCACTCCCTTGAAAAATTCTGCATACGTGAAACCAACTCCCAGAGTAGAAATTGGAAAAAGAAGTTTAAAAGAAAAAATAAAAATTTGAAGCACGGAAAAGGGGGTGACCATTGTGGGTGCTTAGGACAGGAACGACTCAGGGAATCCCTTCTAGTAGGAGTGTAATATGTCCAGCCGCCAGTTCGATGTTCTCAGTGAAGAATCTGTAACAATAGATAACAAAATTGCAAATTGGATTTGAAAGAAAAAGGTATTAAACCCTAAACATACCACAGAAGTTAGCTCATGTTTCTGGAAATTTATTGAACAGGGTTAGTCATTCATTGACCGAGAGATCCACATTGACTTTCAATGTAAGACAGCTTCCTGAGGAGAAATTGGTACTCCTTGACAAGTTTTGGAATGTAATTGGAGAATCCATGTGCTGGGATTGAGGAAACTTGTGGCCAAGTAATTCACAATGTCAATAAACAGGATAAGAAAATCATTTGTGAGGCAAATTTAGGCCAGGAGAAGATTAAAATAAGAGCATCCAGGAGAGAGAACTCCCTGAAGTAATTACAGTGTGAACCAAACAAATTGAACAGCGACATGGATAATCTGAGCTGCCATAATATTGGTGAATCATTGCAATCAATATCCCACATTGCAAGTGTAGGGTTGAATCATCTGATAGAGACAAGGTACATAGTCAGACAACTGCTGAATAGGTCCATAAATTTCACCAAGGCGATTTTATTAATTAAAATGATCAGAGGGAAACTTGAACCAGATAATGTTGATGAACCTCAAGACATTCATACAAATTCAATCGGGACCTGAACCAATTCTGTTCTAGCAATAGACCACCCAGATACTACAAAATCAGTGCCTTTGAGGGCAATATAGCAAATCAAACGAAACTTTTTGACAATTCCAAGCAGAAGAAAAATGACCACAAACCACCCTTGTATAGCCAATGAGAAAAGGATGCATTCAGAACCATATGTTAAATTATCTGGCAAACAAGTCATCCACAACAAAAGGATCATGTTGAGAATGTCGATCTTATTTATAAATAGATTCAACAGCCATGCTTGATGTGTAAAATAGGTTATAAATACGAATTAATATCACCATCCAAATATTGAAATATCATAAGAAATCAGAACGAAAGGTTAGAAACTTCCTGCTCGACATCACAGAGATAACACAACAGATACACCACTTCTCGAGCCCGGCAAAATCGCAGCCAGTGAAAGAATTGGAACTAGACCACGATCATCTCCCAAAGACTTTAAAAAAAAATGAAGAAAAAACGATGTGATCAGAGACTACTGCCAGTTCATCAATTCAACCAAAAAAAGAAAAAAAAACAAAACAAAACAAAGAGATAGAACCGGATCTAATGGCGTCAATAAGAAGGAAAATGAGTAATACGAGAAATACTTACAAATCAGAATTAGAGATAGCTTCCATATGGCAGATGACTCGAGGTAAATAGGTAGTAAATTGAATCCAGAACATTCATTTTTAGATAAGAAGTAGGTTACCATAGTGAAAACATGGTAGTGCTCGGCATTACTACAGGTTGTCCATAGTACCAGAAACAGGACATAAGTACTTGCTTCCAGAACATTCATTTTAAAACAAGAGCTAGGTTACTATACCAAAAACTTGAAAGTGCTCAGCATTACTACAGGTTGTCAATAGTACCAGAAACTGGACATAAGCATACTTACTTCCAGATCTAATGGCATTTCCGATAACCATGCTGTCTACAAATTTAAAGAAAAATATCAAAATACTTCCAAGTGCAGCCAATCGAAACATGATTCCACCAGGATCACTCCCTTGAAAAATTCTGCATATGTGACACCAACTCCCAGGGTAGAAATTGGAAAAAGAAGTTAAGAAGAAAAAACAAAAATTTGAAGCACAGAAAAGGGGGTGACCACTGTGGGTGCTTAGGACAGGAACGACTCAGGGAATCCCTTCTAGTAGGAGTGTAATATGTCCAGCCGCAAAATCGATGTTCTCAGTAAAGAATCTGTAACAATAGAAAAGATAACAAAATTGCAAATTGGATTTGTAAGAAAAAGGTATTAAACACTAAACATACCACATAAGTTAGTTCATGTTTCTGGAAATTTATTGAACAGGGTTAGTCATTCATTGACCGAGAGATCCACATCGACTTTCAAAATAAGAAATTTATTGAACAGGGTTAGTCATTCATGGACCACAAACCACCCCTGTATAGCTGAAGGGAAAAAGATGCATTTACAACCAAAAGTTAAATTGTCTGGCAGACATATCATCTACAACAAAAGGATCGTCCAAATATTGAAATATCATAAGAAATCAGAAGGAACAGTTGAAACTTCCTACTTGACTTTTCCACTTGAGCAAGTATGATGTTCGCCATTGATAAAATAATATAGAAATAACGTAGACGCTGGTCATCTGATCAAAATTTAACAAGAATCCAAAGGGTAAATAGGAATTTTTTTTTTTCTAGTTGCATCTAATAGAAACTTACAAAAAGCAAAAAACTGAACTCCATGCTCAGCAGCTAGTCAGAGAGCAAGCAATGCCAATGGAATTTATGTTTCAATGGCTATGGTGCATCTTCCAGTAACAGTTAATCATTTTTCAGAATGAGATGCCAACAGTTTGCAACAAAGCAAATATCAGGCCCTGGCAGAAAAGTCTTCATAGTCCCAATGATAAAAGAGAACCTAAAATCAAGTTGGTACTGCAAACTCAAAACAACCTATTGCACCTAGAAAATCATCTCATTTGTAAAAATGTCAGGCAATGTTCCCATACCAAAAAAAGAAGCATACAGCTGTGAAAAATATAGGCTAAGCAAACCCACTTGTCTTATTTCAATCAAGAACACCTAGTACTCTCTTGTTGCATGTCAAGTAGGTGGCCATCGAACTTCAAACCATCAAAGCAAAGTGAGGCTTCCTTAGACAGTCTGTCATAAAAGCATGACCGAAATGATTAGAATATCAGCATCTGGTCAGAGAGCAAGCAACGCCAATGGAATTTATGTTTCAATGGCTATGCTGCATGATCCTGCACCAGTTCTTCTTTTTTCAAAATGAAATGCGAATGGTTTGCAACAAATTAAATATCAGCTCCTGGCGGAAAAGTCTTCATAGTCCCAATGATCAAAGAGAACCTAAAATCAAGTTGGCACTGCAAACTCAAAACAACAACCTATTTCACTTACAAAATCATCTTATTTGTAAAAATGTCCCAAACAATGTTCCTGTATCAAAAAAAGAAAAGGAAAAAAACAAGCATACGGCTGTGAAAAATATAGGCTAAGCAGACCCACTTGTCTTATTTCAACTAAGAAGAGTGAGTACTCTCCTGTTGCATGTATGTCAAATAGGTGGCCATCAAACTTCAAAGTCTCAAAGCAAAGTGAAGCTTCCGTAGACACCCTATCTTTAAAAAGCATGGCCAAAATGATTAGAATATCAGCAGCTAGTCAGAGAGCAAGCAATGCCAATGGAATTTATGTTTCAATGGCTATGCTGCATCATCCCATACCAATTCAGCTCCTTTCAGAGTGAGATGCCAATGGTTTGCAACAAAGTAAATATCAGGTCCTGGCAGAATAGTCTTCATAGTCCCCACGATCAAAGAGAACCTAAAATGAAGTTGGCACTACAAACTCAAAACAACATATTTTACCTACAAAATCGTCTCATTTGTAAAAATGTCCCAAACAATGTTCCTGTACCAAAAAAAAAAAAAAACATACAGCTGTGAAAAATATAGGCTAAGCAAACCCACATGTCTTATTTCAATTAGAGGATTGAGTACTCTCTCATTGCATGTATTGCATGTATGTCAAATAGGTGGCCATCCAAAATCAGTTAACAGAAGAAATAAATCAAAAGTCAGAAGTGCCAACCAAGACGAAGATTTTCCAAGTATCTATTGTGAGAGCACGATGATGAATAAAGCCCACACAAACTATCTGCATGATTTACAAGCACTTTAATCAGTGATTGCAGTTCACATATGAGGCAAGAAGCAAGCCAAAACTAATGTGGACCTCATGCTTTTCAGACTCCTAGAACAATTCCTACAACCGAAGAAAGTCCATAGTTATACTTATTGACCATCCAAAACCAACTGAACTCAGATAAAAGTGCCAAAGAATCAAGATCTTGTCCAAGAAAATCGCTCCTCTACTATCCAGCTGGAAAAAAAGCATCGCAGATTGAAGGACACTTCACATTGAAGTTAATTCTGACCATCAAAAGAAAGAGAACTGAATAACTTCCTCTTTGATGAAAATTGAAGGGACTAGACTTAATAATATTGGAACCATTCACCATCCAAACTCAACCTTTCAGAAAGGGCAATAGATCATCACTTAATTTGGTGGACAACTACATAAGAAAGGTCTTGTTTATTTTTCTGCTTTGTCATTTCATTAACCTAAACCAACCACACATATATAAACAAAGCATGGAAATTTACATGGTGAATGGAGACATGGATAATCTGAGCGGCCATAATATTGGTGAATCATTGCAATCAATATCCCACATCGCATGTGTAAGGTTGAATCATCTGATAGAGTCAAGGTACATACTCAGACAACTGCTGGATAGGTCCATACATTTCACCCAGGCGATTTTATTAATTAAAATGATCAGAGGGAAACTTGAACGAGATAATGTGGATGAACCTCAAGACATTCATACAAATTCAATAGGGACCTGAACCAATTCTGTTCTCGCAATACACCACCCAGATAATACAAAATCCGTGTCTTTCAGGGCAATATAACAAATCAAACGAAACTGTTTGACAATTCCAAGCAGAAGAAAAATGAACACAAACCACCCTTGTATAGCCAATGAGAAAAGGACGCATTCAGAACCATAAGTTAAATTATCTGGCAAACAAATCATCCACAACGAAAGGATCATGTTGAGAATGTCGATCTTATTTATAAATAGATTCAACAGCCATGCTTGATGTGTAAAATAGGTTATAAATACGAATTAATATCACCATCCAAATATTGAAATATCATAAGAAATCAGAAGGAAAGGCTAGAAATTTCCTGCTCAACATCACAGAGAAAACGCAACAGAAACACCACTTCTCGAGCCCAGCAAAATCGCAGTCAGTGAAAGAATTGGAACTAGACCACGATCATCCCCCAAAGACTTCAAAAAAAATGAAGAAAAGAGGATGTGATCAGAGACTACTGCCAGTTCATCAACTCAACCAAAAAAGGAAAAAAAAAAAAAACAAAACAAAAACATAGAACCGGATCTAATGGCATCAATGGGAAGGAAAATGAGTAATAGGAGAAATACTTACAAATCAGAATTAGAGATAGCTTCCATATGGCCAGATGACTCGAAGTAAATAGGTAGTAAACTCAATCCAGAACATTCATTTTTTGATAATAATTAGTTTACCATAGTGAAAACATGGTAGTGCTCGGCATTACTACAGGTTGTCCATATTACCAGAAACAGGACATAAGTACTCGCTTCCAGAACATTCATTTTAAAACAAGAACTAGGTTACTATACCAAAAACTCGGAAGTGCTCAGCATTACTACAGGTTGTCAATAGTACCCGAAACTGGACATAAGCATACTTACTTCCAGATCTAATGGCATTTCCGATAACCATGCTGTCAACAATTTTAAAGAAAAATATCAAAAATACTTCCAAGTGCAGCCAATCGAAACATGATTCCACCAGGATCACTCGAAAAATTCTGCATATGTGACACCAACTCCCGGAGTAGAAATTGGAAAAAGAAGTTTAAAAGAAAAAACAAAAATATGAAGCACAGAATAGGGGATGACCATTGTGGGTGCTTAGGACAGGAACGACTAACGGAATCCCTTCTAGTAGGAGTGTAATATGTCCAGCCGCCAGTTTGATGTTCTCAGTGAAGAATCTGTAACAATAGAAAAGATAACAAAATTGCAAATTGGATTTGTAAGAAAAAGGTATTAAAAACTAAACATACCACATAAGTTAGTTCATGTTTCTGGAAATTTATGAACAGGGTTAGTCATTCATTGACCAAGAGATCCACATCGACTTTCAAAGTAAGACAGCTTCCTGAGGAGAAATTGGTACTCCTTGACAAGTTTTGGAGTGTAATTGGAGAATCCATGTGCAGGGATTGAGGAAACTTGTGGCCAAGTAATTCACAATGTCAATAAACAGGATATGAAAATCATTTGTGAGGCAAATTTAGACCAGGAGAAGATTAAAATAAGAGCATCCAGAAGAGAGCACTCCCTGAAGTAATTACAGTGTGAACCAAACAAATTGAATGGAGACATGGATAATCGGAGCTGCCATAATATTGGTGAATCATTGCAATCAATATCCCACATCGCAAGTGTAAGGTTGAATCATCTGATAGAGACAAGATACATAGTCAGACAACTGCTGAATAGGTCAATAAAATTCACCCAGGCGATTTTATTAATTAAAATGATCAGAGGGAAACTTGAACCAGATAATGTTGATGAACCTCAAGACATTCATACAAATTCAATCGGGACCTGAACCAAAAGTACACCAAGTCAATATATACACAAGAAATGTATTTTTGTGCAAATGTGTGCCTAAGTATGTCAAAAGCAAAAATTCAGTGAAAGAATAACATTCACAAAAGTTCCTTGAATGAAAAAGAAGGTAAGACAAACAAAATATCATTAATAGAAAGCATACAGTCATAGTGCCAAGCCAATGAAAAGTTCTTCATCCAATCCCATAGAGAAAGGCTCTAATCTGCCAAAGCTCAGAAGAGCTATCATCTCACAACATTCAAAAGAGCCATCCAAAATCAGTTGAAGAAGAAATAAATCAAAAGTCAGGAGTGCCAACCAACACCGAGATTTTCCAAGTATCTCTTGGAAGAGCACCATGATGAATAAAACCTACACAAATTATCTGCATGATTTACAAGCTATCCCAACAGTGATTGCAGTTCCATTGATTAAATAGACTTTCAAAGGAAAAGGCCATGCAGATAAAACATGACTATTGATTCATGTATGCTACTGATGTAGCACATTTACTGATTACACCATTGAGATCACAGCATTGAGGCAACAATAATTATCAAAAAGGACAAACTAGAGGATGTGGCGAAAAATATTTACTTAGCCAAGATGGAGCAAGTGTAGGCAGCATTTGGTTTGATCAAGTAGAATCCACCATATCACAGTCATTGGCATTGTTATTTGGACAGCAGGCACCCACCAAGAGACATACATTCTGATTAAAAACATTTCTCAAGACACTAGCATCCTATTCTGGGAAAAGATTATGCAGTTGACATCAGTATTCAACAGTCATGAGGAATGGTAAAAGGCACTGCACCTTAGGTGACCATATTTCCATAGATGCTGCTCTTTTCCTAGTCGAAAGGCATGTTCTTCAAGAAAATCCATATGGACAAGAACCTTAAGGAACAAGAAATAATGACTGCTTGATAATGGAAATGTATGAAGAAAGCAATATTGAAAGTTTTAACAAAAAACCATAGAAAGGATCAGAATGTAAGGCATGTTAGTGAAGTTGTCTAATAAAAGGGGCTTGTATTAATACTAATATGATGATCTATCACACTATCCCAACAGATTTAACTCACAAAACTAATGAAATATGTAAATTGGATAAAAAGAGGTGAAAAGAATCTGTGACTGAAGTGTTGAGAAGTGGATGCTTATAATTTCATCTAGCCAACGGCTAACAAATATAGATTCAGACAATACCCTTATATGGAAAAGGTGAAAAGGAAATAGATTTAAAAAAATGCTTCCTCCTCATTTATTTTAAAAATATCCAAGCTGCACAAAGTTAAACCAAATCAAGAGATCCTTCTCTCTTCCCACAGTTGGAGCACAAAGATCCTCTTTCCTGACCTCTAAGGAAAAAAGTAAAACATAGAGTTAGAGAGATGTAACAAACACCTAGATTTGTACACTAGTGGAACTTGATATACACTGTTTAAAACAGACAATAATAGCAAGAATGGATATAGCACTTACATAGACAAATGTACAAAATTTCATCAAGACGTTATCGAGGTTTCTGGGTAAGATTTTCTAGAAGAAAAAGCACAATTTCCATTGTTTGTAGCATAGTCAAAATGCCAATAGGAGACTAACTATTATACCTAATTTTTAATCTATAAACCAAAGTACATGAACTAGTGATTTATTTCCTTTTCTCAACAAAAGAATGAGAGAGAATCCATGAAATCTTCTTATGTGTACAATAATTGGAGTTTCCATAAGAGAACTAGGTAACTAGTGATAATATTGGATTATTCAGATGCAGTACCGTAAGTTCAGAATATGCCTGACAGAAGACAAAAGTATACCTGCAGAGACTCTGCACCATTCAATAACAGGAAATGGACCAACAAAAATCTGTAAGTTGGGAAGACTAAGGTAATGCAAGCCATTTAACAGGAGGAAGATTGTTAGGGTAATGAGAAATAGAATCATATCCTTTTGCAACCAATGAGGAAGCCGCCACTAGGCTGACAAGAGAGAGTGCTACGACATTCACCTCAATAATAAAATGGGGAAAAAAGCAAACAAGGTCCTCATGCCAAAACAGGAAAAAGAAATCAAGTGTGGAGTGAAAAAAAAAAAAGTTAATTGCATCATTGGTTACCAGTTGTGATGATCAGCTCGCACAACTAAAGTTGCAGCCTCCAGACAGAACTTTTGGCTCAACATGGATGTGGAATTTGAATCCAGAAGGAGAGAATGCTATGACATTCACCTCAATAAAATGGGGAAAAAAGCAACCAAGATCCTCATACCAAAACAGAAAAAAGAAATTGAGTGTGGAGTGAAACAAAGAAGTTTAATTGCATCATTGGTTGCCAGCTGTGATGATCAGCTCGCACAGCTATAGTTGCAGCCTCCTGATAGAACTTTTGGCTTAACATAGATTGGAATCTGAATCCAAAAGGGGGATAAGGCAACAAAACTAAACAGACTTCATACAGTAATTCCTACTGGCAGTACTCCAACAAACTAAAATTCATATGAAAAATGAATGATACAAGGTACCAAATTGCTTCTCCCACACTAAGTTGGTGAATCACTTTTTTTCCCAAAAAGATAGGATAAGAACTCAGTGGCCCTCAAGCTTTCCTGTCTTGTAAAAAATCCTTACAATGGAAGAGAGTTAATGATTAAACACAAACAAAAACCAATAGAAGCGCTCAAAGAAAGAAGACCATAACAAAAGAAATAAAGATATATAGGCTAGAAAAAACCATCCCAGATTGAAGACATACCACATCGAATCTGAAGAGATTTGCATCGACCAAACTCTTACCCATGAAGGAAAAGGAGACCTGATCAATCTGAAAACAGACTTCACTCAAACCAATAACTGCCTAGAAGCCAAGAAGTGGTTGCTTATCCAATTTCAAACTATCATCAACTTAGCCCCACAGAAAAAAAGCAGTAGATCACCACATTCCTAACCTGGCTCGTAGAAGGATTAGAACTTGATAATAATCATGTCATCACTCCTCCAAGATAATAAACTCAAGATGAATTTCAATCAAAGCTAGAAACTGCCTAGAAATCTCCACAATTTCAGTCCAAAACCCATCCTGAAGAAGTGATCAAAGACTACGAAGGAACACAACCAAACAGGACCGCAAAAAAGGGTCACTACTCCTCCAAAATTAATTTCAATCAAAGCTAAAAAGTTCCTAGAAATCCCTACAATTTCAGTCCATAACCAATCCTGAAGAAGTTATCAAAGATTATGCAGGAACTCAACCAAACAGGACTGCAAAAATGGGTCATCACTCCTCCAAGAAGCCTAAACACATTATTTAATGCAAACTGACCAGTTTTATTGTATTTATCATCCTTAGACGACGAAGAGATCACTCATCAAACAATATCAACCATAAGTGAAAAACACTACATATTACAACATTTAGTAAAAGATTTAGAATTATACTCAGGTAAATGCAAAAAACAGAGGGAAAAACTAAAAAGTTTGTGGGAAAAAAAACTTATTCTGCACAGTTCTAAATAAAATAGAGGAAAAAGTGGCGGTAGGCCACCCCAGCATACTACCTCAGCATAAAAGATTACAATCTAGCCAGAACAATAAATATGCAAGAAATGTATTAAAGCAGAATATATAGCCAGAACAATACATTTGCAACAGCAAATCTCATCTAATTTAAGCACAATAAATAACCAGACAAAAGTTCTTCAACTAAGCCAAATTTACCACTAAATTCAAATAGACTTACACCTAATCTATACATACACAAGAAATGTATTTTGTGCGAATGTGCACCTATCAGTGAAAAAATCACATTAACAATAGTTCCATGAATGAAAAAAGATAAGACAAGCTAAATATCATTAATAGAAAGCATACAGTCATAGTACCATGCCAATGAAAAGTTCTTCATCCAATGCCGCGAGAAAAGCTCTAATCTGCCAAAGCACAGAAGAGCTTTCAAAAGAGCCATCCAAAATCAGTTAACATAAGAAATAAATTAAAAGTCAGAAGTCCCAACCAAAACCAAGATTTTCCAAGTATCTATTGTAAGAGAACTATGATGAATAAAACCTACACAAACCATCCGCACATTTTGCATGTGATCCAATTAGTGATTGCAGTTCACACATGAGATATTCTATGAAGAGAAGCAAGCCAGGACTAATGTGGACGTCATGCTTTCCAGACTTTCAATTCCTACAACTGAAGAAAATTATAGTTATTGACATTCCAAAACCAAATGAACTCAGATAAAAGTGCCAAAGAATCAATCCAAGCAAATCATTCCTCAGATATTCAGCTAGGAAAAACCATCGCAGATTGAAGGACACTCCACATTGAAGTTAATTCTGACATACGAAAGAAAGACAATTGAATAACATCCTCTATGACTAAAATTGAAGCAACTGGAATTAATGATATCGGAACCATTCACTATCTGAACTCATCCTTTCAAAAGGCAATAGATCATGACTTAATTTGGCTCGGACAACTACATAAGAAAGGTCTTGTTTATTTTTCTGCTTTGTCATTTCTTAAACCATCCATGCGTAAATAAACAAAGCATGAAAATTTATATGGTTTGGCCAGTGTGAACTTCACCCACGGATCAAAAAAATCATCACATAATTAATATGAAGCAAGAATTACAATATGGCTGTTGTCTAGATGCCAAAAACAAGTCTATTGCTCCCTCAGCACCACATGTTTCCCACAATCTCAAGGCATCCATCACTACTTGAGCAGCGAAAAACGATCTGGTTCTGCTCTTCTCTGGCCACCCCACAATGAAGGTCCGATAACTCTTAACTCCTAAATGTGGTGACTTAACTATGACAAAAGAAAACAGAAGTGTCCAAAAAGAGCAGACAATTTTAAATCACGGATAGGATGTGCTCCACAACAGATATTGTTCTTTGAATCAGACTACTTGGATCCTCTCTAGCCAACCTATTGGCATTAGTGCTCTAATAAATGAGAGAGAGCTCCAGAGTGAACCAAACAAATTAATGTAGACATGGATAATCTGATTTGCCATAATATTAGTGAATAACTGAAATCAATATCCCAGATCGCAAGTGTAAGGTAGAACCATCTAAGAGAGATAAGGAACATAGTCAGACCCAGTCTCTAGTCCATAAAGTCAAACTCGCAACAATGTGTGCCACCTAATGACCAAGAAAGCAACAATCACAATTGGAAGCACAATTCAAAAGCACCCATAGCTTTGGGCACGCAATTCAATTAAAGTTGCCAGTGAATTTTGCAGACAAAGATGAGAAACGCAATCTGATTTACAGCAAGAAGACTCCAACCTACAAGAGAAGAACCACACATTCCGTGCATCTCCTTTAATCCTTGAAAATAAAGATAGAACCAGATCTATCCAGGTTCTCAAGCAGCTATAGACAATCCATATTAGAAGGATCCAATTTCAGCTGATGGCTCCTATCCACAAAGAAGATGATTCGGCGACGCAACTAAACGTAATTGCCTCCTGTTTTCACTCACTTGACAAACTTGAATTCTTTGATCGCTAAATCCCATACCACCTTCACGCAACACACTTAGCTGAAGAGATCGCTCCAGTCAACAGCTGAATAAGTCCATACACTTCACGCAAGCTATTTTTTTAATCAAGATAATCAGAGGGAAACTTGAACCAGATAATGTTGATGAACCTCAAGACATTCATACAAATTCAATCAGGACATAGAACAATTCTGTTCTCACAACAGACTGCCCAGATACAACAATATCCATCCCCTCAAAGGCAACACAACAAATTAAAGGAACCAGTTCGACAATTCCAATTAGAAGAAAAATGAACACAAACCACCCTTGTATAGCCGAAGAGAGAACCATGCATTTACACCCATAAGTTAAATTATCTGGCAGACAAATCATCTACAACAGAAAGGATAGTCCAAATATTGAAATATCATAAGAAATCAGAAGGAAAAGTAGAAACTTCTTGCTCGACTTTCCCACTACTTGAGCAAGTATGATGTTCATGGTCGATAAAATAAATGTAGACGTTGGTCATCTGATCAAAATATGATAAGAATCAAAAAGGGTAAATGGGAAGATTTTTTTTTTTTTCCAGTTGCAGTAAATAGAAACTTACAAAAAGGAGAGAACTGAACTCTATGCCCACCAAAATTGTGAAAACCTCAAACCAAGTTTTATCCCCTGCAGGACTATGGTCTGCTAGTTCCGATGATCAATGGCATCATCCAAGAGAAGCCAAGCGCCAAACCCTCACGGGTCTCCACAGCATACAAGAAAATAAGTTTCTGCAACCAGATGCTTCGCAAATCAAACCCATTGAAAAATAGAACGGAAACAGAGACGAGAGAAGAGACTCATCTTCTCCCAAGAGGATTTTGCGCAAGAGAGAACGAAACGGGAAGAGAGAGAGAGAAAGAGAGAGCACAAGGAACAGAGGAAGAAGGATGACGACTGGGTTGTAATAGGAAGAAGATGCTTGTAACGGTCTTCTTTTTTTTTTTCGTTGGTTGAAGCAACGGTCGTCTTTTGACAAGGGGTATTTTGAATTTTTCAATTCAAAATACAAGTCATATTATACCTCCGAAATATTATTTCTATAAACTATATATGATACTTGTCATATTATACTCATTTCTCTAATATTATTATATTGGGAAAATTAATATTGGATTATAGTTCTAATTGACATTGCTTTTTCATGTGAAATTAGTTGCCTCTTTCTAAAGAGTTTTTATGAGAAATTCATATACTCTTATAACTTTACCAATCAAATAATTAGTAACAACTTTCCTTATTCTTTTATTATAACATAAATTTATTGATATTACGATATAATTTTAAATTAAAATAAATAATACTTGTTATATTAACTCAAAGCTTTTCTTATCATACAATACATTCAATCTTGAGTAAAAAAAAAATTATCTTAAAATTGGTGAATTTGCTAAACCAAAAAATAGCATACAGCTATGAAAATTTTAGGCTAAGCTCACCCACTTGTCTTATTTCAACTAGATCCTACATCGAACTTCAAACCCTCAAAGCAAAGTGAAGCTTGTCCTTAGACACCCTATCATAAAAGCACGGCCAAAATGATAAGGGGTGAACCACATACATGCACATAGAGAATGACAAGGTATGATAATGGAGAATGAATATTTCTTGAATAATGAATTTTTCATTTTATCCCCATCAATATCATTTAGTTCATGATGTAATGAAGATTTGAGTCATATCACAAAGAGACATCACGATCGAATATTTCTTGAATAATAATGTTTCTTGACACACTCGATAGCCATTCAATTCATGATGTAATAAAATTCTCAGTCATATTATAAGCAAACAACACAAATATTAGAACAACTCATATATGCATATGGGGAGTAATACCTATCCTGTTAACATACCATATGACAGATATGCCAAAGAATGAAGAGCCTGACCATCAAAGAGATTGCTTCAAGATAAAAGTAACGGTTACCAATCTTCTGTATCATAAAATCTAGAACAGCTGGTGAAACAATAAAACAGAAGGAACATATACAAAAATCATGTGCATGACCATGATAGAGTTACAAAGAGGCAATGCGAAAATGAAAAAATTTAAGTTTCTGCAACAAGCCAGAAACTTCTAACATTAGATCGAGATCATTCCTCGACAACCACCTAAATCGTACGCAAGTCATCTAATTAATAGAAACATTTCACCAAAGATTCTGTACTAAAAGAAAACTGGCGATCAAATAAAATGAAAGCCTAAGAGACCTAGGAATTGTGTAGAGCTGGAACAACGAAGAAAAGCAAGACGAATAAATCCCACATAAACTATCTTCATAATTTAGACAGCGATTGAATTAGTGATTATCCCGAATGCATATAAGAAAGAAGAGAAACTAGCCAGAACTTAGTTGGCGTCAAACTTTCCTGACTTGTAAAAAATCCTTACAATGGAAGAGAGTTGATGATTAAACTCAAACAAAAACCAATAGAAGTGCTCAAAGAAAGAAGAGCTTGAAAAAAGAAATAAAGATTATAGGCTAGAGAAAACCATCCAGGTTGAAGACATGCCACATGGAATCTGAAGAGATTTGCGTCCACCAAAAACTCTTATCAGTGCAGAAAAAATAGCCCCGATCATCTCACCTTCACTGAGAAAAAACAAGAGCTAGGTTACTATACCAAAAACTCGGAAGTGCTCAGCATTACTACAGGTTGTCAATAGTACCAGAAACTGGACATAAACGTACTTACTTCCAGATCTAATGGCATTTCCAATAACCATGCTGTCAACTAATTTAAAGAAAAATATCAAAAATACTTCCAAGTGCAGCCAATCGAAACATGATTCCACCAGGATCACTCCCTTGAAAAATTCTGCATATGTGACACCAACTCCCGGAGTAGAAATTGGAAAAAGAAGTTTAAAAGAAAAAAAAAAATTTGAAGCACAGAAAAGGGGTGACCATTGTGGGTGCTTAGGACAGGAACGACTCAAGGAATCCCTTCTAGTAGGAGTGTAATATGTCCAGCCGCCAGTTTGATGTTCTCAGTGAAGAATCTATAACAATAGAAAAGATAACAAAATTGCAAATTGGATTTGTAAGAAAAAAGTATTAAACACTAAACATACCACATAAGTTAGTTCATGTTTCTGGAAATTTATTGAACAGGGTTAGTCATTCATTGACTGAGAGATCCACATCAACTTTCAAAGTAAGACAGCTTCTTGAGGAGAAATTGGTACTCCTTGACAAGTTTTGGAGTGTAATTGGAGAATCCATGTGCAGGGATTGAGGAAACTTGTGGCCAAGTAATTCACAATGTCAATGAACAGGATATGAAAATCATTTGTGAGGCAAATTTAGACCAGGAGAAGATTAAAATAAGAGCATCCAGGAGAGAGAACTCCCTGAAGTAATTACAGTGTGAACCAAACAAATTGAATGGAGACGTGGGTAATCTGAGCTGCCATAAAATTGGTGAATCATTGCAATCAATATCCCACATCGCAAGTGTAAGGTTAAATCATCTGATAGAGATAAGGTACATAGTCAGACAACTCCCTACAATGTGTGCCACCTAATGACCAAGAAAGCAACAACTACAGTTGGTAGCACACTTCAGGCGCACCAAAGCTTTGGACACACAATTCAGTTGTATCTTATCCAGTGAATTTTGCAGACGAAAACGAGAAACGCAACATGACTTGCACCAAGAAGACTCCAACCTACAAGAGGAGAACACTACACATTCCGCGCATTTTCTTTAATCCTTGTAAATAAAGATAGAACCGGATCTCTATCCTGGGTTCTCAAGAAGCTATAGAAATTCCACATTAGAAGGATCCAAATGTCGGCTCATGGCTCCTTTAAACAAAGAAGACGATTTAACAACTCAACTAAGCCTGATTGCAATGGTTCAATCTCCTGTTTTCACTCACTTCACAAACTCGAATTCTTTGGTCACTGAATCCTATGTCATCTTCACGCAACACACTTAACTGAAGAGATCGCTCCAAACTGAAGCAAGCACCTACCAATGGCTGAATAGGTCCATACATTTCATGAAAGCAATTTTATTAATTAAAATGATCAGAGGGAAACTTGAACCAGAATGTTGATGAACCTCAAGACATTCATACAAATTCAATCAGAAGCTGAACCAATTCTGTTCTCGCAATAGACCGCCCGGATACTACAAAATCCGTGCCTTCAAGGGGAATATAACAAATCAAACGAAACTGTTTGACAATTCCAAGCAGAAGAAAAATGAACACGAACCACCCTTGTATAGCTGATGAGAAAAGGATGCATTCAGAACCATAAGTTATGTGATCTGGCAGACAAATCATCTACAGCAAAAGGATCATGTTGCAAATGGTGATCTTATTTATAAATAGATTCAACAGCTATGCTTGATGGGTAAAATAAGTTATAAATACGAATTCATATCACCATCCAAATATTGAGATATCATAAGAAATCAGAAGGAAAAGTTAGAAACTTCCTGCTCGACATCACAGAGATAACACAACAGACACACCACCTCTTGAGCCTGGCAAAATCGCAACCAGTGAAAGAACTGGAAGTAGACCATGATCATCTCCCAAAGATTAAAAAAAATGAAGAAAAAAAAGATGTGATCAGAGACTACTACTAGTTCATCATCTCAACCAAAAAAGAAAAAGAGAAAAAGATGGCGACGATTGTCACCATTCATCGTCCCTAAGGATGCTGCCAATCCACTGAACAACAAAAAGGTTCAGATGTTCAGAATGTAAAACGACAAGGCAAGAGATCGAACAGTCGAGGAAACGATGGATGATCGAAGGATGAGATTTGAACCCAAAAATTCTGATGACCACTGCCATCGTCCCAGAGAGGCCAAGCGCAAAAACCTCACGGGTCTCCGCAGCACATGAGAAAATTAAGTTTCTGCAACCAGGTACTTCACAAATCAGACCATTAAAACAATTGATCAGAAACAGAGACGAGAGAAGAGACCCATCTTCTCCGCAGAGGATCTTGCATAGGCCCATCACGCGAGAGAGAACAAATGAGAGAGAGAGACTGATCAGCTCGGTGTGATTATAGTTCCCATGAGGAGCAGAGGAAGGACGACGATTGGGTTGTAACAGGAAGGAGTCGCTTGTAACGGTCATCTTTTTTTTTTTTTTCCTGGTCAAAAGTAACGGTCATTTTTTTTTACAGGAGTATTTTGAATTTTTGAGCATATACCTCCGAAATATTGTATTTGTAAACTATATATAATACATTATTATATTATACTCTACTTCCTAATTATAGTTCTAACTAACATTACTTTTTCATATGAAATTAGTTGCCTCTTCTTAGAGAGGCTTTTTGAGAATACTATATATTCATATGTAGTATGTAATCAAATAATTAGTATTATTCTATTATGACATAAATTTATCAGTATTATGATATGCTTTTAAATTAAAACAAGTAATGATTATTATGGTAACTATGAACCTTTGTTATCCTGAAAAAAGGAGAATTTTCAGATTCTATTATTTATATAGAAAATTACAAATTACAAATATATATATAAAATCTCATATGGTGAGCCTCAATCTGGCGAGCCTCGATCTAGCGAGCCTTGAGCTCGCCAACATTGGTGAGCTGGGCGAGCTTGAGGCTTGCTTGTGGCCGGTCGCCGGTTGTCGTTGTGGCCAGTCGGCCAAAGAAGAAGAAAAACAAAAAGGAAAAAAGAAAAGAGAAAAAGAATGATAAAAATTATATTCTTAAAAAATAAAAATAATTAAATTTTTTAATTTTTAATAAAGAATAATTAAAATTCGAAAATAATTATTTTAAAATTTATAAAAATTGTCCATTAAATTTGTGTACCATTTAAAAAAAAAAAGCTTTCTTAAGTTTAGTTAAGTTGGTCGGGTATGGGTCAAGTATAGGTCGGGTCGGGTATGGGTCAAAAATTTTGCACTGCAATAAATGAGTCATAAACGGGTTAAATGGGTCAATTTGGATCGGTCATTTGTGACCCGACCCACCCGTTTAACGGGTCTACTTACACATAAGCTAATTCTAATTACCAAGAGACGAACAAAAATCACTACAAAAAAACTAGTCTAGGGCGAAGGAGAAATTGTTGTCATAGGTCCTAAAGTTTCGTCAATGAAAGCCAAGGCGATGAAAATTTGGTCAAGGTTTCGTAACGAGAAGGTCTACTTCGGGTTAGCCTATGATAACAAAAATATCAATTTTATCTATATAAATAGCGATAACGGCAATGCCGCCAGTATCAAATATGTTTGCGACATTTGATTTGTCGCCATCGGACCTAAAACGACACTTGCCAGCCTGCCCCTTGGGTCTAGCACTAGAGAGGGATGCCTTTGTGGTTATCATGTGATTGTTGAGTGTTGCCCCGATCAAAAGTGCCTTTTTTAAAGTAAAAAGTTGGCTTCTGACAAAATTTCACTGCTTGTTCTCTCTCATCCTATCTCAATTTTGGCTCACCATTTAGAAATAATTACATAGAATATTAGATATCAACCTCATCCCTAAACAAAAATATTAGATAAAACTACATATACATTTGCATTAACAGTTAATAGATTCATATAGTTTGTCTTAATTTGATTGGCGATAGATGAATTTAAGTGAATGATTTTGAGCTTAATTGATTAATTGGACTAAGAGCATGAAACTGTGACCAAGCTCATGGATTACATTATGGTCAAAATTTGCATATCCAAGTTGGAATAATTCATTTATCAAATATCATACTTGGATAATATTTCATATTATTTTGCAGAAATTCAACTAGGGGAAAAATTAGAAAATTGCCTAAAGTTGAATGACAAAAATAGGAAATTAAAATCCTAGACTTGGCTGATATAAAGAGTGGCCATTTGGTTCGGCTTTGGGAATGAACTTTGGGACTCTAAAATCCATTGGCCAAATGCAAACGCGTTTGGTTCCATTTTTTGGGCGACTTTGGCAAGATGCAATTGCATCTCCAAAGGACTCTATGTGCGTTTGGTTCAGCATTTTAAAAGCTCATTGGGAAAATGCAAAGCAATTTAGGACTTTAGGCAAATGCAAAGGCCGTTTGGTAAACTATGCTTTGAGAAGTAACTTTGAGAGAAATATCGTTTAGTACAAAACATATTTGAAAAGCTCTTTGGGTGATTAATATTATTTTTTTTTTAAATTTTATTTGTTTAAAATTGAAAAAAAAAATAATGTATACAACTTTTTAAATATAAATTTTGACAATAATACTAAAAATTCGAATACATATACATATTTTTAAAAAGACCAAACCCTTTATCGGAATTTTTTAATTTTTATTTTCTTAAAATTGAAAACAAAATGATGTATGCAATTTTTTATATATAAATTTTCACAATAATGCTAAAAAATCAAATACATATATATAATTTAAAAAAAAAAAAGACCAAACCCTTCATCAGAATTTTTAAATTTTTAATTGTTTAGAATTGAAAAAAATAATGTATGCAACTTTTTAAATATAAATTTTGGGAATAATACTAAAAAAATCAAATACATATATATTTAAAAAAAAAAGACCAAATCCTTCATTGAAATTTTTAATTTTTAATTTTTAAAATTTGAAAAAATAATGTATGTGACTTTTTAAATATAAATTTGAAAATAATGCTAAGAAATCAAATACATATATGTAATTTAAAAAAAAAAAAAAAAAAAAGACCAAACTCTTTGTCTGAATTTTTTAACTTTTATTTGTTTAAAATTGAAAAAATAATGTATTGTGGTTAGTAACATTGGTAAATTAGTTTAAGGTACGGAAAGAGAGGGATTCCAACCCTCGGTAAACAAAAGCCTACATAGCGGTTCCAATGCTACGCCTTGAACCACTCGGCCATTTCCCGCGTGCCATAAATGACCTACGAATAGAAAGAATCCTAGAACAAAATGAGAGTTAGCTAACCAACTTCTAGGAGAGACATAATTGACTGCATTGATCTACTTTTAAATATAAATTTTGACAATAATGCTAAAAAAATCAAATATATAAATAATTTTTTAAAAAAGACCAAAAATATATTAAATTTTTTTAGTATTTATACATATTTTATTTTTTTAGCATTATTTTGGCATTTTAAAAAATAATAACGAGGGCAAAATCATAAATTTGAAGAATGAGCGAGGATCGTTTTGGAAGAAAAAAATAAGTTTCAAAGATTTGGCCAAATGCTTTGAAAGCTCAAAGCTAGTCCCTACTAGCATTGGGCTTTCAACCTTCCCAATGCTGACTTTCACTTAAAAGTTATTTCAAAATGGTTGCCAAACAGTCAAGCATTTCCCTAAGGGGCTTTAGAAGTTGAAAGCCCATTAGGAATGCCGAACCAAACACACCCTAAGGGGCCTTAGTCCAAAGTAGGTCTAGAGGTCTTTTAAGAACTTGCATTTTCGGAATGCAAGTTCTGGTTCTTGCTCATCTTCTCCGGTGGAGAAGCTAATCGAAGGTCGACGACCGCCGGCGACCGTTGCTGGGTTGCGACCACGGTAACCATTCGGACCTCAGGCAATGCCTGGGTTGCGCGACCCAAGTGACTGATGGCCTGAATTGCGCGACCCCGGTGACCGTCTAGGGGCCAGATCTGGCCATCCGGTTGCCAAATCCGACGGTCCGGTGGCTGGAGTTCAAAAAAAATACAAATATATTTTTTTAATTTAATAAAAGTCATTTACAAATGCAAATTTTATCAAACGTTATTTGCATTTCAGAAAATGCCCTTTACCTAAAAGTATTTGCATTTTTGCAAATGCATTCCCCAAAAGCCGAACCTAATATATCATCCACATTTCAAATTAGAAAAAAATCTAATCAACTTTTCATGGATAAAATTAATAAAATCAATCTTAAGCCTTAAAGATCAAATCAATGTTTTTAAATATTCACAAATGATTAATTATTTTATTTAGAGCATTATTAACAAAGTAAAAAATCGATGTGCGGTTGCGGATTAGAAAATAAATCCTAATCGGGAGATATGCCTATCACTCAAATATGCACATTAGATATCAATAAGCACAAATTACGTAAAATGATCAAATCAAACCAATTTTGGATGAGATTTTACCTATTCTTCGAAGATGATATATTTAAGTTTGAACTAAGGGAATTGGCACGGGATCATAGGACAATGGATGGAGACGGCGCGAGGGGGTGCACCAGTGAGTCTCGGCGGGATGACGGAGGGCCTCGGTTCGCAGTGGTTTGTGGCTTGGTGTGATGGAGGGTCAGCGATGATGGTGACTGGTGCTTAATGATACTAGCCGCATCTTGCGGTTGGACAGTAGCTCGGTCTTCGGTTCACTAGCAAGATGGAGCAACATTGTCATGGTGGGGCTCGCCTGCGGCCTTGCTAGCAACTTGCCAACGCGGGGTTAGCGTTGAGGAGCTAAGTAGCACCATGAAATGTGACACGCAATACAACATGACATAACACACCGATACGTCATTTCTCAAAAAATAAAGAATTTCGATATGTTGGGATATGTTGTATATATACATTATAAATTATCATTTTTATGATTATTTTAATCAAATTAATTTGATCAAATTCACAAATAAGTAAATGATAAAAAAGAGTTTAGAATAAATTTACACTAAAAACATTAATCCATCATTTGTTAATATTATTCATTATTTCAATTTTACAAATTTAACTCCATTGCAATAATCCATAAAACTTGGAGGGGAAAAAAAAAGCAATCTACATTTTGAACTTGCATGTCAAAAAATTTGGAAGAGAAGAGAAAAGAACTAACTTGGAAGGCTTGGATGGTGAATTGTGCGTCACGGAAAATGAGAGTCAAAAGAGAAAAAATGACTAGGTTTTTCTTATTTCCCTTTTATTATTTTTATTATTTTTTACATATCAACATTTTGACTCCTTATTTATTATTATTATTTTTTAAATTGACCACGTGCATGTCGGAATTACGTGTTGGAATTCTGAACTCGTATGTCGGAATTTCAGACTCATGTGTCGGAAAGTATCGGGAGAGTAGATTAGATGTCAGATTTTCCAACACCTATTAACCGAGTGTTAGAGAGTATTGACATGTGTTGGAGTGTCTAATACGACATGAAACCTCCTGAAGAGTGTCGGTGCTTCTTACGTCAGGAGTTCCTTGGTTCAGAGTTTCTGGGTTCTTGGTGGAGCTTGGCCGGGTGATGAGCTTGACCCAGGACGATGGTTCAGCGCTGCTCGTGGTGATGTGGCTGGCTCACGGTGATGCTCGGCAAGGATAAATGAGCAACGATGACGGGTCTTCTCGAACGAGAAGAAGAAGAGAATATTAAACTCTAAACATGACAAATAAGTTAGTTCACGCTTCTGCAAATTTATCCAACAAGGTAGCCATCCATTGACCAAGTAGATCCACATAGACTTTCAAAGTAAGACAGCAGTTCTCATAAGACCAGGACTATTGCTTCAAGTATGTGCCACCATTGGAGCACATTTATTGAGCGGCACATTCTGGAAAACAAGACTGCCCCAATGAATAATATATAAATATAGGATCACTAGTGGGTACAGTTAAAAATGAAAATTCTTGATTTAAACATAAACTGAGCAAGCATAGATTGCATTTGATCAAGTAAAGTCCACCATATATCACAATTGTTGGAATTCTGCAAGAAATTTGGACACTACGTCAGGTTAGCATCAGTTTTACTGATGTCGGGACAATAAAACTATTGCATTGCAATTATTTTTAGCAAGAAAAAATATATTTTATACAGGCATTATTCTTTTGGTAAAAAATTCAAAGATGCTGCCCCATGAAAGATTGGCAACAATTTGAACCAGTTTTATCGGAGCACAAACTTCTTTGAAGCGTGTGTATGAAGGAAGACCCAAAAAAATGAGGAAAGAGACAATAAGAAATTATTTAAAAAAATTGATCCTAGAGAGCTTAATATAAAATGATAATCATCTTATTAGATGGATTCATACAGCAGACAGAACTTAGTTGAAGCTCTGAATAGGGCTTCACTTGCTATAGTTGTTGCTGTATTCCAATTATGCTGAAACCTCCAATATAAGTCATCTGGCAACAATATTCGACCCTGCGAACTGACAATAACACATCATGTGCATGTCTCACGTAAAGAATTTGTTCCAAAAAAATGTAAAAAGCCGCGGGTAGAAACAAGCCACCATAAAATTCTATTTTAATGATATTCGAACATCATCCAACTGACACTACCAAAGTGTACAATTCATGCATGTTTATAGCAAGTGCAATCCTAGCATTTGATGGCTGCAAACTATCATCACCTCATAGATGATTAACGTGACAGACTTTGCCAAACAACTGAGAACCCAATGAGACAAGGTTCAGCCTCTAATCCAATGAGAAGTAAAATGTCAAAATATACCACCAAGTCCATCTAATCTGGGCTGGATCTTGAAGTACGTTGTCACCCCTGAAATGTTCAGGGTAGGTGACACAAATTTTCCGATTAGAAATTGGTAAAAAACAACACAAAGACACAACACTGAAGCAAGGAGAAGCGTAATATGTCCAGTTGCCAGATCAATGTTCTTAGCGAAGAATCACAGTGCTATCCACAATTGAAAACAAACAATTACCAAAAAGTAAACTGGACAAAAAAGACATAGTTCACTTCTCTAAATTCATCCAAAAATCATCCATTGATTTAATAGACTTTCAAAGGAAAAGCCCATCCGGGTGCAACATGACTACTGATTCATGCATTCTGGCTGATGTAGTGCATTTACTGATTACACCTTTGAGATCACAATATTGAGGCAGCAATAATTACCATAAATGACAAACTAGAGGATGTGGTGAAAAATATCTACTTAGCCAAGATGGAGCAAGCATAGGCAGCATTTGGTTTCATCAAGTAAAGTCCACCATATCACAGTCATTGGCATCGTTATTTGGACAGCAGGCACCCACTAGTATATTTTGAATACACATACATTCTGACTAAAAACATTTCTCAAAGACACTAGTACATCCCTATACAGGGAAAAGATTATGCAGTTGACATCTGTATTCAACAGTCATAAGAAATGGTAAATGGCACTGCACCTTAGGTGACAGTACTTCCATAGATACTGCTCTTTTCCCAGTCGAAAGGCATGCTCTTCAAGAAAATTCATATGGACAAGAACCTCAAAGAACAAGGAATAATGACTGCTTGATAATGGAAATGTATGAAGAAAGCAATATTGAAAGTTTTAAGAAAAGGCAGTAGAGAGAATTAGGATGCAATGCATGTTAGTGAAGTAGTCTAAAAAGAAGGGCTCGTAATAATATTAATATTGTTGTCTATCACACTATCCCAACAGATTTAACTTGCAAAACTAATGAAATGTGTAAACTAGATAAAAGGAAATGTGAAAAGAGTATCTGACCAAAGTGTTGAGGAGCTGATGCCTATAACATCATCCAGCCAACACCTAACAAATGTAGATTCAGAAAATACTCTTATGTGGAAAAGCTGAAAAGGAAATAGATCTATACAATAAAACGGTTCCTCCTCATTTATTTTAAAAAAATCCAAGCTGCATAAAGTTCAATGAAATCAAGAGATCCTTCCCCCTTCCCATAATTGGAGCACAAGGATCCTCTTTCCTGACCTCTAAGGAAAAATGTAAAACATAGAGTTAGAGAGACATAACAAACACCTAGATTTGTACACTAGTGGAACTTGATATACACTGTTTAAAACACATAATAACAACAAGAAAGGATATAGCACTTGCATAGACAAATGTACAAAATTCTATTTTTATAATATTTGAACATCATCCAACTGATACTACAAATGCATGTTTATAGCAAGTGCAATCCTAGCATTTGATGGCTGCAAACTATCATTACCTTGTAGACGATCAACATGACTAAGGCACTTTGCCAAACAGCTAAAATCCCAATGAGACAATGCTCCACCTCTAATCCAATGAGAAGCAAAATGTCAAAATAAATAACCAAGTCCATCCAATCTTGAGCAGGATCCTAACGTAGGTTGTCTCCCCTGAAATGCTCAATGTGACACAAATTTCCCAATTAGAAATTGGTAAAGAACAACGCAAAGACAAAACACTGAAGCAAGGAGAAGCGTAATATGTCCAGTCGCTAGATCAATGTTCCTAGCAAAGAATCACGGTGCTGTTCACAATTGAAAAGAAAAAATTACCAAAAAGTAAACTGGACAAAAAAGACAAGGTTCACTTCTCTAAATTCATCCAATAAGGTAATCATCCAGTGATTAAATAAAGATCCATATTGACATTCGAAGGAAAAGGCCATCCAGAATAGACATGACTATTGATTCATGTATGCTACTGATCTAGCGCATTTACTGATTACACCATTGAGATCACACCATTAAGGCAGCAATAATTATCAGAAAGGACAAATTAGAGGATGTGGTGAAAAATATTTAATTAGCCAAGATGGAGCAAGCGAAGGAAGCATTTGGTTGATCAAGTAAAGCCCACCATGTCGTAGGCATTGGCACCGTTATTTGGACAGCAGGACCCACCAAGAGACATACATTCTGATTAAAAACATTTCTCAAGACACTAGTATTCTATTCTGGGAAAAGATTATGCAAATGACATCCGTATTCAACAGTAATAAGAAATAGTAAAAGCCACTGCACATTAGGTGACCGTACTTCCATAGATACAGTTCTTTTCCTAATCAAAAGGCATGCTCTTCAAGAAAATCCATATGGACAAGAACCTTAAGGAGCAAGGAATAATGACTGCTTCTATAAAGAAAGCAATATTGAAAGTGTTAACGAAAAGCAGTAGAAAGGATTAGGATGTAAGGCATGAATGTGAAGTTGTCAAAAAAAAAGGGCTCATGGTAATATTAGTATGACGGTCTATGACACTATTGCAAGAGATTAACTTGCAAAAAAAATGAAATATGTAAATTGGATAAAAAGCGATGTGAAAATAATATGTGACCAAAGTGTTGAGAAGCAGATGCTTACAACCTCATCCAGCCAGCACATAACAAATGTAGAATCAGACAATGCTCTCATATGGAAAAGGTGAATAAGAAATAGATCTATACAAAAAAGCTTCATCCTCATTATTTTAAAAATATCCAAGCTGTTCAAAGTTAAACCAGATCAAGAGATCCTTCCCTCTTCCCATAGTTAGAGCACAAAGATCCTCTTTCCTGACCTCTAAGGAAAAAAGTAAAACATAGAGTTAGAGAGACATAAAAAACAGACATAACAAACACCTAGATTTGTACCCTAGTGCAAGCTGATATACACTGTTCGAAACAGATCATAGCAGCAAGAATGGATATAGCACTTACATAGACAAATGTACAAAATTTCGTTAAGATGTTTTCGAGGTGTTTGTGTAGGATTTTTTTTTTTTTTTTAAGAGAAGCACAATCTCCATTGTTTGTAGCATAGTCAAAATGCCAATTGGAGACTAACAATTATACCTAAGTTCTAATCTATAAAACAACGCTTAGTACTAGGCAAAAGACCAAACTAAGCGTGAGGGGGAGTGTTAGAATATTTAAATAATATATCACGCCTTCATCTAACAGCTTAAGCTTTTAGAATAGTTGGCAGTGGTCCCACAAAATCTCACAAAAGCAACAACTACGGTTGGAAGCACAATTCAAACGCACCCAAAGCATTGGACACGCACAATTCAATTTTAGTTTATCCCATGAATTTTGCAGACAAAGATGAGAAACGCATTATGATTTGCAGCAAGAAGACTTACAAGAGGAGAACACTACACATTCTGCGCATCTCTTTAATCCTTAAAAATAAAGATAGAACCAGATCTCTATCCACGGTTCTCAAGCAGCTATAGACAATCCATATTCGAAGGATCCAAAGGTCAGCCCATGGCTCCTATCCACAAAGAAGATGATTCAGCGACTCAACTAAATGTGATTGCAATGGATCGGAAACCCCTGTTTTCACTCACTTGACAAACTTGAATTCTTTGATCACCGAATCCTATACCATCTTCACGTGACACACTTAGCTGAGGAGATTGCTTCAAACTGGAGCAAGCACCTGTCAAATGCTGAATAAGTCCATACATTTCATGCAAGCAATTTTATTAACTAAAATGATCAGAGGATACTTGAACTGTATAAAGTCGATGAACCTCAAGACTTTTAGAGAAATTCAATCAGAACCTGACTCAATTCTGTTCTCACAATAGACCACCCGGATACTACAAAATCTGTGCCTTCAAAGGCAATACAACAGATGAACTGAAACAGATGCATTTAGAGCCATAAGTTAAATTATCTGGCAGAATCATCTACAACAAAAGGATCATCAAAATATTAAAATATCATAAGAAATCAGAAGGAACAGTAGAAACTTCCTGGTCGGCCACTTGAGCAAGTATGATGTTTGTCATCAACAAAATAAAATAGAAATAACGTAGATGTTTGGTCATCTGATCAAAATATGATAATAATCAAAAGTGTAAATGGGAAGTTTTTTTTTTCCCAGTTGCAGCAAATGGAAACTTACAAAACGAAGAAAACTGAACTCCATGCTCACCAAATGAGTGAAAACCTCAAACCAAGTTTTATCCCCTGCAGGAATATGGTCTACTAATTCTGATGACAATCGGTATAGTCCCAGAGAGGCCAAGCAGCAAAACCCTCATGGGTCTCCGCAGCACAGGAGAAAATAAGTTTCTGCAACCAGATGCTTCACAAATCAGACCATTAAAACAATTGATCGGAAACAGAGATGAAAGAAGAGACCGATCTTCTCCAAAGAGGATTTTGCAGAGGCCCATCACACGAGAGAGAACGATTGGGGGAGAGAGAGAGACTGACCAGCTTGGTGTAATTATTGTTCCTATGAGGAGCAGAGGAAGGACAATGATCAGGTTGTAATAGGAAGGAGACGCTTTAACGGTCGTCTTTTTGTTCTTTTGTTGGTCAATGTAACGGTCGTCTTTTTTACATGGGGGTATCTTGAATTTTGAGTTCGAAATACAAGTCATATACCTCCGAAATATTGTTTCTGTAAACTATATATGATACGTTGTTTTCTTTTACTCTCCTCCCTAATTATAGTTCTGACCTTACTTTTTCATATGAAATTAGTTGCCTCCTTTTAAAGAGGCTTTTTGAGAATTTTATATATTCTTATATAGCATGTAATCAAATAATTAGTAATAACTTTACTTATTATTGTATTATAACGTAAATTTATCGATATTATAATATGCTTTCAAATTAAAATAAGTAATGATTATTATGGTACTAGGAACCTTTCTCATCATACAGAACATTCAATCTCGGCTAAAGAGTTTTTTATCCCGAAAAAGGTGGATTTTCAGACTCTCTATTATTAATTTAAGAAATTAATAAATTACAAAATAAATATAAAAAAGAAGTCAGATAGATGCTGAGATGGCACGAAGTGCTCTCAATAACTAAATATCCTAATGTACCTGAAGCGTATGATATCCTACCGTACAGAAGCGTGAACTCAAATGATGCACATGACCACGACAGAGTTCCAAAGAGGCAATGCGAAAATGAAGAAATTAAGTTCCTGCAACAAGCCAGAAACACCTAAAATTCGATCAAAGATTCTGTACCAAAAGAAAACATGGCGGTCGTATAAAATGAAAGCCTAAGAAAACTAGGTATCGTGTGGAGCTAGAACTACGAAAAAAAGTAAGACGAATAAATCCCACATAAACTATCTCCATGATTTAGACACTTAGTGGTTACCTCATGCATATAAGAATGAAGAAAAACTGGCCGGAACTTAGTGGCCCTCAAGCTTTCCTGACTTATAAAAAATCCTTACAATGGAAGAAAGTCAATGATTAAGCACAAACAAAAACCAATAGAAAGAAGTGCTCAAAGAAAGAAGAGCTTGACAAAAGAATTAAACATCATATAGGCTAGAAAAAAACATCCCCGATTGAAGACATTCCACATTCAATGTGAAGCAATTTGCATCGACCAAACTCTTCCCAGTGAAGGAAAAAGCGCTTTGATCAATCTGAGAACAAACTTCATTCAACGCAATAACTGCCTAGAAGCCAAGAAGCGGTTGCTTATCCAATTTCGAACGTTCACCAACTGAGCCCTACAGAAAAGGAGCAGTAGATCACCACATTTCTAACCTGGCTAATCCGAACCCTGGAGGATTAGAACTTGACGATAATTATGTCATCATTAACTGAGCCCCACAGTTAAAAGCAGTAGATCACCACATTTCTTAACCTGGCCAATCCAACCTGTGTAGGATTAGAACTTGATGATAATCATTTCATCATTTACTGTGCCCCACAGTAAAAAAGCAGCAGATCACCACATTTCTAACCTGGCTAATCCGACCCCTGTAGGATCAAAACTTGACGATAATCATGTCATCACTCCCCAAAGATAATAAACTGAAGACGAATTTCAGTCAATGCTAGAAATGCCTAGAAATCTTCATTATTTCAGTCCATAGTCCATTATGAAAAAATGATCAGAGACTACTCAGCAACTCAACCAAACAGGACTGCAAAAAAGGGACATCACTCCTTCAAGAAACCTAAACACATTATTCCATGCAAACTGACCAGTTTTACTGTATTTATCATCCTTAGACGATGAAGAGACCACTCATCAAACAACATCAACCATAAGTAAAAAACACTATATATTGCAACATTTAGTAAAAGATTGGGCAAAAGTACTCAAGTAAATGCAAAAAACAGAGTGAAAAACTAATAAGTTTGGGAAAAAAAACCTATCCTGCACAGTTCTAAATCATATAGAGGAAAAAGTGGCAGTCGGTCACACCAGCATACTACCTACGTGTAAAAAATTATCATCTAGCCAGAACAATACATATGCGAGAAATGTAGTTAAGCACATTAAATAGCCAGAACAATATATATGCAACATTGAATCTCATCTAATTTAAGCACAATATATAACCGGACGAAAGTGATCAAAGACTATGCAGGAAATCTCCTCCAAGACGAACAGGACTGCAAAAAGAGGTCACCACTTCTCCAAGATGAATTTCAATCGAAGCTAGAAAATGCCTGGAAATCTCCACAATTTCAGTCCATAACCCATCCTGAAGAAGTGATCAAAGACTACGCAATAACTCAACCAAACAAGACTGCAAAACAGGGTCATCACTCCTCCAAGAAGCCTAAACACATTATTCAATGCAAACTGACCAGTTTTATTGTATTTATCATCCTTAGACAATGAAGAGATCACTCATTGAACAATATTAACTATAAGTGAAAAACACTACATATCACAACATTTAGTAAAAGATTTCCCAAAATACTCTGGTAAATGCAAAAAACAGTGTGAAAAACTAATAACTTTGGGAGGAAAAAAACCCTATCCTGCACGGTTCTAAATAATATAGAGGAAAAAATGTTGGTAGGTCACACCAGCATACTACCTCAGCATAAAAAATTACAATCTAACCAGAGCAATACATATGCAAGAAATGTATTTAAGCACAATAGATAGCCAGAACAGTACATTTGCAACAGCAAATCTTATCTAATTTAAGCACACTAAATAACCAAACGAAATTTCTTCAATTAAGCCAAATTTACCACTAAATTCCAATAGACTTACACCAAGTCAATACATACACAAGAAATGTATTTTTGTGCAAATGTGCGCCTAAGTATGTCAAAAGCAAAAATTCAGTGAAAGAATAACATTCACAAAAGTTCCTTGAATGAAAAAGAAGGTAAGACAAACAAAATATCATTAATAGAAAGCATACAGTCATAGTACCAAGCCAATGAAAAGTTCTTCATCCAATCCCATAGAGAAAGGCTCTAATCTGCCAAAGCTCTGAAGAGCTATCATCTCACAACATTCAAAAGAGCCATCCAAAAATCAGTTGAAGAAGAAATAAATCAAACGTCAGGAGTGCCAACCAACACCAAGATTTTCCAAGTATCTATTGGAAGAGCACCATGATGAATAAAACGTACACAAATTTTCTGCTGATTTACAAGATATCCCAACAGTGATTGCAGTTCCATTGATTAAATAGACTTTCAAAGGAAAAGGCCATGCAGATAAAACGTGACTATTGATTCATGTATGCTACTGATGTAGCACATTTACTGATTACACCATTGAGATCACAGCATTGAGGCAACAATAATTATCAAAAAGGACAAACTAGAGGATGTGGCGAAAAATATTTACTTAGCCAAGATGGAGCAAGTGTAGGCAGCATTTGGTTTGATCAAGTAGAATCCACCATATCACAGTCATTGGCATTGTTATTTGGACAGCAGGCACCCACCAAGAGACATACATTCTGATTAAAAACATTTCTCAAGACACTAGCATCCTATTCTGGGAAAAGATTATGCAGTTGACATCAGTATTCAACAGTCATGAGAAATGTTAAAAGGCACTGCACCTTAGGTGACCATATTTCCATAGATACTGCTCTTTTCCTAGTCAAAAGGCATGCTCTTCAAGAAAATCCATATGGGCAAGAACCTGAAGGAACAAGGAATAATGACTGCTTGATAATGGAAATGTATGAAGAAAGCAATATTGAAAGTTTTAACAAAAAGCCATAGAAAGGATCATGTAAGGCATGTTAGTGAAGTTGTCTAATAAAAGGGGCTCATAATAATATTAATATGATGATCGATCACACTATCCCAACAGATTTAACTCGCAAGACTAATGAAATATGTAAATTGGATAAAAAGAGATGTGAAAAGAATATGTGACCGAAGTGTTGAGAAGTGGATGCTTATAATTCCATCTAGCCAACGGCTAGCAAATATAGATTCAGACAATACCCTTATATGGAAAAGGTGAAAAGGAAATGGATCTAAAAAAAAAGAGCTTCCTCCTCATTTATTTTAAAAATATCCAAGCTGCACAAAGTTAAACCAAATCAAGAGATCCTTCTCTCTTCCCATAGTTGGAGCACAAAGATCCTCTTTCCTGACCTCTAAGGAAAAAAAGTAAAACATAGAGTTAGAGAGACGTAACAAACACCTAGATTTGTACACTAGTGGAACTTGATATACCCTGTTTAAAACAGATAATAATAGCAAGAATGGATATAGCACTTACATAGACAAATGTACAAAATTTCATTAAGACGTTATCGATGTTTCTGGGTAAGATTTTTTAGAAGAAAAAGCACAATTTCCATTGTTTGTAGCATAGTCAAAATGCCAATAGGAGACTAACTATTATACCTAATTTTTAATCTATAAACCAAAGTACATGAACTAGTGATTTATTTCCTTTTCTCAACGAAAGAATGAGGGAGAATCCATGAAATCTTCTTACGTGTACAATAATTGGAGTTTCCATAAGAGAACTAGGTAACTAGTGATAATATTGGATTATTTAGATGCAGTACTGTAAGTTCAAAATATGCCTGACAGAAGACAAAAGTATACCTGCAGAGACTCTGCACCATTCAATAACAGGAAATGGACCAACAAAAATCTGTAAGTTGGGAAGACTAAGGTAATGCTAGCCATTTAACAGGAGGAAGATTGTTAGGGTAATGAGAAGTAGAATCATATCCTTCTGCAACCAATGAGGAAGCCGCCACTAGGCTGACAAGAGAGAGTGCTATGACATTCACCTCAATAATAAAATGGGGAAAAAAGCAAACAAGGTCCTCATACCAAAACAGAAAAAAGAAATCAAGTGTGGAGTGAAAAAAATAATTTAATTGCATCATTGGTTACCAGTTGCGATGATCAGCTCGCACAACTAAAGTTGCAGCGTCCAGACAGAACTTTTGGCTCAACATGGGTCTGGAATTTGAATCCAGAAGGAGAGAATGCTATGACATTCACCTCAACAAAATGGGGAAAAAGGCAACCAAGATCCTCATACCAAAACAGAAAAAAGAAATTGAGTGTGGAGTGAAACAAAGAAGTTTAATTGCATCATTGGTTGCCAGCTGTGATGATCAGCTCGCACAGCTATAGTTGCAGCCTCCTGATAGAACTTTTGGCTTAACATAGATTGGAATCTGAATCCAAAAGGAGGATAAGGCAACAAAACTAAACAGACTTCATTCAGTAATTCCTACTGGCAGTACTCCAACAAACTAAAATTCATATGAAAAATGAATGATACAAGGTACCAACTTGCTTCTCCCACACTAAGTTGGTGAATCACTTTTTTCCCAAAAAGATAGGATAAGAACTCAGTGGCCCTCAAGCTTTCCTGACTTGTAAAAAATCCTTACAATGGAAGAGAGTTAATGATTAAACACAAAAAAAAACCAATAGAAGCGCTCAAAGAAAGAAGACCATGACAAAAGAAATAAAGATATATAGGCTAGAAAAAACCATCCCAGATTGAAGACATTCCACATCGAATGTGAAGAGATTTGCATCGGCCAAACTCTTACCCATGAAGGAAAAGGAGACCTGATCAATCTGAAAACAAACTTCATTCAAACCAATAACTGCCTAGAAGCCAAGAAGTGGTTGCTTATCCAATTTCAAACTATCATCAACTTAGCCCCACAGAAAAAAAGCAGTAGATCACCACATTCCTAACCTGGCTAGTAGAAGGACTAGAACTTGATAATAATCATGTCATCACTCCTCAAAGATAATAAACTCAAGATGAATTTCAATCAAAGCTAGAAACTGCCTAGAAATCTCCACAGTTTCAATCCAAAACCCATCGTGAAGAAGTGATCAAAGACTATGAAGGAACACAACCAAACAGGACCGCAAAAAAGGGTCACCACTCCTCCAAAATTAATTTCAATCAAAGATAAAAAGTTCCTAGAAATCTCTACAATTTCAGTCCATAACCCATCCTGAAGAAGTTATCAAAGACTATGCAGGAACTCAACCAAACAGGACTGCAAAAATAGGTCATCACTCCTCCAAGAAGCCTAAACAGATTATTCAATGCAAACTGACCCGTTTTATTGTATTTATCATCCTTAGACGACGAAGAGATCACTCATCAAACAATATCAAGTATAAGTGAAAGACACTACATATTACCACATTTAGTAAAAGATTTAGAAAAATACTCAGGTAAATGCAAAAAACAGAGTGAAAAACTAAAAAGTTTGTGGGAAAAGAAAAATACATATTCTTCCCAGTTCTAAATAAAATAGAGGGAAAAGTGGCTGTAGGCCACCCCAGCATACTACCTCAGCGTAAAAAATTACAATCTAGCCAGAACAATAAATATGAAAGATATGTATTAAAGAACAATATATAGCCAGAACAATACATTTGCAACAGCAAATCTCTTCTAATTTAAGCACCATAAATAACCAGACAAAAGTTCTTCAATTAAGCCAAATTTACCACTAAATTCAAATAGACTTACACCTAATCTATACATACACAAGAAATGTATTTTTGTGCGAATGTGCGCCTATCAGTGAAAAAATCGCATTAACAATAGTTCCATGAATGAAAAGAAGGTAAGACAAACTAAATATCATTAATAGAAAGCATACAGTCATAGTACCATGCCAATGAAAAGTTCTTCATCCAATCCCGCGAGAAAAGCTCTAATCTGCCAAGGCACAGAAGAGCTTTCAAAAGAGCCATCCAAAATCAGTTAACATAAGAAATAAATTAAAAGTCACAAGTGCCAACCAAAACCAAGATTTTCCAAGTATCTATTGTAAGAGAACTGTGATGAATAAAACCTACACAAACTATCCGCATATTTTGCATGTGATCCAATTAGTGATTGCAGTTCACACATGAGATATTCTATGAAGAGAAGCAAGCCAGGACTAATGTGGACGTCATGCTTTCCAGACTTTCAATTCCTACAACCGAAGAAAATTATAGTCATTGACATTCCAAAACCAAATGAACTCAGATAAAAGTGCCAAAGAATCAATCCAAGCAAATCATTCCTCAGATATTCAGCTAGGAAAAACCATCGCAGATTGAAGGACACTCCACATTGAAGTTAATTCTGACATACGAAAGAAAGACAATTGAATAACATCCTCTATGACTAAAATTGAAGCGACTGGAATAAATGATATCGGAACCATTCACTATCTGAACTCATCCTTTCAAAAGGCAATAATAGATCACGACCTAATTTGGCTCGGACAACTACATAAGAAAGGTCTTGTTTATTTTTCTGTTTTGTCATTTCTTAAACCATCCATGCGTAAATAAACAAAGCATGAAAATTTATATGGTTTGGCCAGTGTGAACTTCACCCACAGATCAAAAAAAGATCACATAATCAATATGAAGCAAGAATTACAATATGGCCGCTGTCTAGATGCCAAAATCAAGTCTATTGCTCTCTCGGCACCACATGTTTCCCACAATCTCAAGGCATCCATCACTACTTGAGCAGCGAAAAAACGATCTGGTTCCGCTCTTCTCTGGCCAACCCACAACGAAGGCCCGATAACTCTTATCTCCTAAATATGGTGACTTAACTATGACAAAAGAAAACAGAAGTGTCCAAAAAGAGCAGACAATTTTAAATCACGGATAGGATGTGCTCCACAACAGATATTGTTCTTTGAATCAGACAACTTGGATTCTCTCTAGCCAACCTATTGGCATTAGTGCTCTAATAAATTCAATTGCTGCCCCATTGTTGAGAATAGCCTTCCTCACTGCAATTTTCTGCCTATTCTATGGTTGGCACTACAGTTGCATAATCCACAAAAAATTTCTTGTGCCGTAGAAACTCCTTTCAAATATGAAAACAAACATGACAACACTGGAAGTATGATCCATAACAGGAATCATAGCACATAAGCTAGTACAGAGGACATGCATCATCTAAATCTTACCTCTGCCAAGTCAATTGAAACATGATATGCAGATCTTAGCAACATGGATAGGCAGAAAGTTTCTGAACAGTTCAGTAACATTGGATTGACAATACCTTGTTGCAGTTAAGCACAGTTATGCCACCATCTATAAGAAAGAGCAAAATCCCTTGCATTCCATTATCAACAATGCTCGAAATTGCCAGCGATGATGAAGAAACAAAGGAGCTGAGAACACACATGCATCCAGCTAGAGATTTGAAATCAACAAGACAACCCGGAGATGAAGGATGTGCAAATAGAAAGTCCCAGTTATTTCAAATAAACAGAGTCAGAATCAGCAAGACAACCCTCTTCTCCCATCATCCAAAGAAAGAGATGATTGTCTAGAGAGAAAGCCAGAACGATCTTCAGACTTCAAATTTAAAGAGAGAAATTCTGAAAGAAGTCAAATACAGACATCAAACTTCTACAGATAGCTCCATCATCAAAATCATATATGTCCTAAAGATGTTTCAAAATCTGAAGTTTCAAGTAAATCTCAAGACCTAGAGTAACATATGGCTGCAAAAACAGTTCACGGTCAGTGGAGATTATATCATGCTTAGCCAACCTGTCAAGAAAAACCATGGGCAGACAACTTCCCAATAACAGATTTAGGTCCCTTAAAGGCGAAGGAGATACACCAGGACCTCTTCATTGGTACAAATATCTATAAGTTAACTGGCATCTCATTTAGTTCTCAATTTTCATTAACTTTTTTCATTAAATGACAGTGCAAACGATATAGCCTTGTCAGGTAAGCATCAATGAGAAGGAAAATGATTTTACCAGGATCACTCCCCTGAAAAAATTCTGCATATGTGACACCAACTCCCGGAGTAGAAATTGGGAAAAAAAAGGTTAAAACAAAAAACAAAAGTTTGAAGCACAGAGAAGGAGATGACCACTGTGGGTGCTTAGGACCTGAATGACTCAGGGAATCCCTTCTAGTAGGAGTGTAATATGTCCAGCCACCAGTTCAAGGTTCTCACTGAAGAATCTCCAACAATAGAAAAGATCACAAAAGTGCAAATTGGGTTTATAGGAAAAAAATATTAAACACTAAACATGACAAATAAGTTAGTTCACATTTCCGCAAATTTATTGAACAAGGGTAGCCATTCATTGACCAAGTAGATCCACATCGACTTTCAAAGTAAGACAGCAGTCCTGATACGCCATCCATTGACCAAGTGTAATATGTCCAGCCCCTAGTTCAACGTTCTTAGTGAAGAATCTTGAACAATAGAAAATATCACAAAAGTGCAAATTGCATTTATAAGAAGAGAATATTAAACACTAAACATGACAGACAAGTTGGTTCACGTTTCTATAACTTTATCCAACAAGGTCGCATCCATTGACCAAGTAGATCCACATCAGCTTTCAAAGTAACAGTAGTCCTGATAAGACCAGGACTACTGCTTCGAGTATGTGTCACCAATGGAGCACATTTATTGAGCGACACATTCTGGGAAACAAGATTGCACCAATGAATGATATATATATATATAGGACAACTAGCAGGCATGGTAAAAATTTAAAAATTCTTGATTTAAGCACAGACAGAGCAAGCATAGACAACATTTGATCAAGTAAAGTCCACCATATATCACAATCGCAAATTTGGCTTCTACATCAGGTTAGCATCAGTTTTACTGATGTCAGGATATTGCATTACAGTTATCTAACAAGAAAAAATATAATTTATACAGGCATTATTCTCTCGGTAAATAATCAAAGATGCTGATTTGAACTAATTCCATTGGAACACAAACTTCTTTATGAAGTGTGCGTACGAAGGAAGACCCAAAAAAATGAGGAAAGAGACAATGAGAAAATATTTGAAGAATTTGATCCTAGAGAGCTTAATATAGAATGATAGTCATGTTATATAGATGGATTCAATAGCTAGAGGTGTTGCTGTATTCCAATTTTATGCCAAAACCTCCAATATAAGTCATCCTGCAACAATATCCCACCCTGCAAACTGACAATAACACGTCATGTGCACATCTCATGTCAAGTATTTGTTCCACAAAAATGTAGAAAACCAAGGGAAGAAACAAGCCAACATAAAATTTTATTTGAATGATATTCAAACATCATCCAACAGATACTGCAAAGTGTACAACCCATGCATGTTTAAAGCAAGTGCAATCCCAGCATTTGATGTCTGCAAACTATCATCACCTCGCAGATGATCAACGTGACAAAGGGACTTTGCCAAACAGCTGAGGTCACCCATGATATGTTCAGTATAGGTGACACAAATTTCCTGATTAGAAATTGGTAGAGAACAACACAAAGACAAAACACTGAAGCAAGGGGAAGCGTAATATGTCCAGTCGCCAGGTCATTGATCCTAGCAAACAATCACAGTGCTATCCAAAATTGAAAGCAAACAAACACCAAAAAGTAAACTTGACAAAAAAGACACAATCCACTTCTCTAAATTCATCCAATAAAGTAATCATCCACTAATTAAATAGAGACCCACATTGACTTTCGAAGGAAAAGGCCATCCAGATAAGACATGTGTCTACTGATTACACCATTGATATCACACCAATAATTTCGAAAAAGGACAAACTAGAGGATGTGGTGAAAAATATTTACTTAGCCAAGACGAAGCAAGTGTAGGCAGCATTTTGTTTGATCAAGTAAAGTCCACCATATCACAGTCATGGGCATTGTTATTTGGACAGCAGGAACCCACCACGAGACATACATTCTGATTAAAAACATTTCTCAAAGACACTAGTATCCTATTCTGGGAAAAGATTATGCAGTTGACATCCATATTCAACAGTCATGAAAAATGGCAAAAGGTACTGCACCTTAGGTGACCATACTTCCGTAGATACTGCTCTTTTTCTAGTTGAAAGGCATGTTCTTCAAGGAAATCCATTTCAACAAGAACCTCAAGGAACACAGAATAATGCCTATGTCAAATTCCACCAAGAATGTATGGATGTATGAGCAACAGGATTGTAGAGAGTTATTTGAAATCTTTCACTTGATAAATAAGGCTATCGACAACACTTTGACTCAACTAAGAACATGCGGAGCTAGGAAGATGCAACATCATGTAAAGAGACCTCAAATCTACCAGGAACCATACTTACAATGGATTTGCTGCCACCGTCCCCCTGTTACAGTTTTTCCTAAGATCTGCCCAATTATGCTTGATCTATATTCTGACAATCACAATTGTCGTAGTTATCCTAATATATAAAATCGCAAAAATTTGCTCGACAAAGTAAGAAACCGACAATAAACAGGAACAGCTCCACAAATCCTGTGCAGGAAGTGTGAATTCCTATGCGAGGTTGCTAACATATGCATAGCTCAAACATCATACGACCTGCCAAAAGAAACGACAGCATAGCAGGCCAAGTAATTCATAATGTCAATAAACAAGATATAGAAAATCATTTGTGAGGCAAATTTAGATCAGAAGAAGATTAAAATAAGAGCATCCAGAAGAGAGAGCCCCCTGAGATAGTGATTACAGACTGAACCAAACAAATTGGATGTAGACATGGATAATCTGATCTGCCATAATATTAGTGAATAACTGCAATCAATATCCCCTATCACAAGTGTAAGGTTGAACCAACTGATACCGATAAAGGAACATAGTCAGACCAAGTCTCTAGTCCATAAAGTCAAACTCCTAACAATGTGTGCCATCTAATGACCAAGAAAGCAGCAACTATAGTTGGAAGCACAATTCAAAAGCACCCATAGCTTTAAACACACAATTCAATTGTAGTTTATCCAGTGAATTTTGCAGACAAAGATGAGAAACACAACATGATTTGCAGCAAGAAGACTCCAACCTACAAGAGGAGAACACTACACATTCCGCACCCTCCTTTAATCCTTGTAAATAAACATAGAACCAGATCTCTATCCAGGGTTCTCCAGAAGCTAATCCATATTAAAAGGATCCAAATGTCAATTCATGGCTCCTATCCACAAAGAAGACAATTCGGCAACTCAACTAACGTGATTGCAGTGGATTGTAACCTCATGTTTTCACTCACTTGACAAACTTGAATTCTTTGATCACTGAATCCTTTACCATCTTAAAATGACACACTTAGCTGAAGAGATCACTCCAAACTGGCGCAACCAATGCCAATGGCTCAATAAGTCCTTATATTTCATGCAAGCAATTTTATTGTTTAAAATGATCAGAGGGAAACTTGAACCAGATAATGTTGATGAACCTCAAGTCATTTATACAAATTTAATCAGGACCTAAATCAATTCTGTTCTCGTAATAGACCATCTGGATACTACAAAATCCGTTCCTTCAAAGGCATTATAACAAATCAAACGAAACTATTTGACAATTCCAACTAGAGGAAAAATGACACAAACCACCCGTGTATAGCCGATGAGAAAAAGTTGCATTCAGAACCATAAGTTAAATTATCTGGCAGACAAATCATCTACAACGAAAGGATCATGTTGCAAATGGTAATCTTATTTATAAATAGATTCAATGGCGACGCTTGATGGATAAAATAGCTTATATATACAAATTAATATCACCATCCAAATATTGAAATATCATCAGAAATCAGAAGGAAAGATTAGAAAATTTCTGCTCAACTTTTCCAGTGGAGCAAGTATGATGTTCGTCCTCTATAAAATAAAATAGAAATAACGTAGATATTGGTAATCTGATCAAAATATGATAAGAATCAAAAGAGTAAATGGGAAGGTTTTTTCCCAGTCACAGCATATGGAAACTTACAAAAATAAGATGCTTACCAATTGTGTGAAAACTTCAAACCAAGTTTTATCCCCTGCAGGAATATGGTCTACTAATTCCGATGACCATCGGCATCGTCCCAAAGAGGCCAAGCACAAAACCCTCACGGCTCTCTGCAGCACTGAGAAGATAAGTGCCTGCAACCGGATGCTTCGCGAATCAGTGAAAAAAATCTGCATACGTTACACCAACTACCAGAGTTGAAATTTGAAAAAAAAAAAAAAAAAAGTTTACAAAATGAACAAAAACTTGAAGCACAGAGAAGGGGGTGACTATTGTGGGTGCTTATAAGACCTGAATGACTCAGGGAATCCCTTCTAGTAGGAGTGAAATATGTCCAGCCGCCAGTTCAATGTTCTTAGTGAAGAATCTCTAACAGTGGAAAAATCACCGAAGTGCAAATTGGATTTATTAGAAGAGAAAATTAAACACCAAACATGATCAAATAAGTTAGTTCACGTTTCTGCAAATTTATCCAACAAGGTAGCCATTCATTGACCGAGTAGATCCACATCAACTTTCAGGCAAGACAGTAGTCCTTAACAGGACTATTGCTTCAAGTATGTGCCACCAATTGAGCACATTTATTGAGTGTACATTAAGGGAAATGACATTGCACCAATGAATAATTTATAAATATAGGACAACTAGCGGGTAGAATAAAAAATGAAATTCTTGATTTAATGCATAGACAGCATTTGATCAATTAAAGTCCACCATATATCACAATTGTTGGCATCCTGCAACAAATTTGGATACTGCATCAGGTTAGCATCAGTTTTACTAATGTCAGGACAATACAACTATTGCATTTCTAGTATCTTAGCAAGAAAAAATATGATTTATACAGGCCTTATTCTCTTGGAAAAAAATTCAAAGATGCTGCCCCATGAAAGATTGGCAACAATTTGAACCAATTCCAATGGAGAGAAAACTTTTTTTATGAAGTGTGTGTACCAAGGAAGACCCAAAAAGATGAGGAAAGAGATGACAAGATAATATTTGAAGAATCTGATCCTAGAGAGCTTAATGTAGAAGACCCAAACTTCTTTATGAAGTGTGTGTAAGGCTTCAATTGCCATTGTTGTTGCTGTTTGCCAATTTTATGCTGAAACCTCCAATATAAGTCATCCTGCAACAATATCCCACCCTGCAAACTGACAACATGTCATCTGCAAATCTAGTGTGAAGTATTTGTTCCACAAAAATGTTAAAAACCGAGGGGAGAAACAAGCCACCATAATACTTTATTTGAAGGATATTAGAAAATCATCCAACTGACACTGCAAAGTGGACAATCCATGCATGGTTGAAACAAGTAAAATCCCAGCATTTGATGGCTGCAAACTATCATCACCAGTACATGATGAACGTGACAAAGGGACTTTGCCAAACAGCTGAGGTCACCCCTGATATGTTCAGTATAGGTGACAAACTTCCCAATTAGAAATTGGTAAAGAACAACACAGACAAAACACTGAAGCAAGGGGAAGCGTAATATGTCCAGTTGCCAGATCAATGATCCTAGCGAAGAATCACAGTGCTGGACAAAAAAGACACAGTTCACTTGTCTAAATTCATCCAATAAAGTAATCATCCATTTGATTAAATGGAGACCCACATTGACTTTCAAAGAAAAAAGGCCATCCAGATAAGACATGTATCTACTGTTGAAACCATTGAGATCACACCAATAATTACGAAAAAGGACAATCTAGAGGATGTGGTGAACAATATTTACTTAGCCAAGACAAAGCAAGCATAGGCAGCATTTGGTTTGATCAAGTAAAGTCCAACATATCATAGTCATTGGCATCGTTATTTAGACAGCAGGCACCCACCAAGAGACATACATTGATCAAAAACATTTCTCAAAGACACCAGTATCCTATTCTGGGAATAGATTATGCAGTTGACACTGCACCAGTATCCATATTCAACAGTCATAAGAAATGGTAAAAGACACTGCACCTTAGGTGACCGCACTTCCATAGATACTGCTCCCTAATCAAAAGGCATGCTCTTCAGGAAAATCCATATGGACAAGAACCTTAAGGAACAAGGAATAATGACTGCTTGATGATGATTATGTATGAAGAAAGCAATATTGAAAGTTATAACAAAAAGCAGCAGAAAGGATAAAAATGTAAGGAATGAAAGTGAAGTTGTAAAAGAAAGGGCTCATAATAATATTAATACGATGGTCTATCACACTACCGCAAAAGATTAACTTGCAAAACAAATGGAATATGTAAATTGGATAAAAAAGAGATGTGAAGAGGATATCTGACCAAAGTGTGGAGGGGCAGATGCTTATAACATCATCTGGCAAAAACCTAACAAATGTAGAATCAGACAGACTCTTACATGGAAAGGGTGAAAAGGAAATAGATCTATACAAAAAACACTTCCTCCTTATTTATTTGAAAAATATCCAAGCTGCACAAAGTTAAACGAAATCAAGAGGTCCTTCCCTCTTCCCATAGGCGGAGCACAAGATCCTCTTTCCTGACCTCTAAGGAAAAAAGTAAAACATAAAGTTAGAGAGACATAACAAATACCTAGATTAGTACACTTGTGGAAGTTGATATACACTGTTTGAAACAGATAATAACAGCAAGAATGGATATAGCACTTACATACACAAACGTACAAAATTTCATTAAAATGTTTTCGAGGTTTCTGGGTAAGATTTTTTGGAAGAAAAGGCACAATCTCTATTGTTTGTAGCATAGTCAAAATGTCAATTGGCGACTACCAATTATACCTTATTTTTAATCTATAAACTAATGAACATGAACTAGTGATTTGATTCCTTTTCTTGATAAAAGAGTGAGAGAGCATCCATGAAATCCTTTTATGTGCACAATGTTGGAGTTTCAATAAGAGAACTTGGCAACTAGTGATTATATTGGATTATTTACATGCAGTAGCACAAATTCAGACTATGCCTGACAGAAGACCAAAGTACGCCTTGCAGAGACTCTGCACCATTCAATAACAGGAAATAGACCAACAAAAATCTGTAAGTTGGGAAGACCAATGTAATGCAAGCCATTTAACAGGAGGAAGATTGTTAGGGTAATGAGATATAGAATCATATTCTTCTGCAACCTGATGGGGAATCCGCCACTAGGCTGACAAGAGAGAATGCTATGACATTCACCTCAATAAAATGAGGAAAAAAGCAACCAAGGTCCTCATACCCAAACAGAAAAAAGAAATCAAGTGTGAAGTGAGAAAAAAAGTTTAATTGCATCATTGGTTACCAGTTGTGATGATCAGCCCGCACAACTATAGTTGCAGCCTCCTGACAAAACTTTTGGCTCAAATCTGGAATCCGAATCCAAAAGGGGGCGAAGGCAACAAAACTAAACTGACTTCATTCAATAATTCTAATTTGTATTACTCCAACAAACAAAAATAAATTCATATGAAAAATGAATGATACAAGGTACCAACTTGCTTCTCCCACACTAAGTTGGTGGACCACTTTTTTCCCAAAAAAAGATAGCGCAAGCAAAATTTCTTTTTTTTTTTAACAAAGTCAATGTCAATTCCCTTGGAGAGGAAAGGAATAAACAGACCAGCCATAGAAGTCATCCAAGTCCATGCCTATGTGAAAATTCTACCAAGAACATATAGATGTAGGAGCAACTGGATTGTCGAGAGTCAATTGAAATCTTTTTAATAATAATACTATCGACAACCCTTTAACCCAACAAAGAACATGAGAAGCCAGGAAGATGCGGGATCAGGTATAGAGACAGGACCTCAAATCTGCCAGGAACCATACTTATGATGGATTTGCTGTCGCCATTCCCCTACTCTAGTTTGTCCTAAGATCTGCACAGTTATGCTTGATCTATATGCCGCCAATCACAATTGTTGTAGTTGTCCTAATATATAAAATCGCAAAAATTTGCTCAACAAAGTAAGAAACTGACAATAAACAGGACCAGCTACATACATCCTGTGCAGGAAGCATGAATTCCTATGCGAGGTCTTGAGAACTGTTTATCCTCAAATTCAACATCAGCTAACTTAAGCAAATCTCAAACATCACATGACCTGCCAAAAGAAACAACATCATACCATCTCAATCAAAGAGTAGGCGTAAAAAAAGTTGACAAAACCATCCTAACCATCATCCACATCATCCAAATTCCCACATTGATGATTCTCGCAGATATAGTTTGAAGGTTTAACAATGCCAGCTTGCTGATGAGAAATTGGTACTACTTGGCAAGTTTTGGAGAGTAATTGGAGAAACCATGCGCAGGGATTAAGGAAACTTGTGGCCAAGTAATTCACAGTCAATAACAAGATATAGAAAACCATTTGTGAGGCAAATTTAGATCAGGAGAAGATTAAATTAAGAGTATCCAGAAGAGAGAGCTCCAGAGTGAACCAAACAAATTAATGTAGACATGGATAATCTGATTTGCCATAATATTAGTGAATAACTGAAATCAATATCCCATATTGCAAGTGTAAGGTAGAACCATCTAAGAGAGATAAGGAACATAGTCAGACCCAGTCTCTAGTCCATAAAGTCAAACTCGCAACAATGTGTGCCACCTAATGACCAAGAAAGCAGCAATCACAATTGGAAGCACAATTCAAAAGCACCCATAGCTTTGGGCACACGATTCAATTAAAGTTGCCAGTGAATTTTGCAGACAAAGATGAGAAACGCAACCTGATTATCAGCAAGAAGACTCCAACCTACAAGAGAAGAACCACACATTCCGTGCATCTCCTTTAATCCTTGAAAAGATAGAACCAGATCTATCCAGGTTCCCAAGCAGCTATAGAAAATCCATATTAGAAGGATCCAATTTCAGCTGATGGCTCCTATCCACAAAGAAGATGATTTGGCGACGCAACTAAACGCAATTGCCTCCTGTTTTCACTCACTTGACAAACTTGAATTCTTTGATCGCTAAATTCCATACCACCCTTTCGACCAAAAAAAAAAAAAAAAAAAAATCCCATACCACCTTCACACAACACACTTAGCTGAAGAGATCGCTCCAGTCAACAGCTGAATAAGTCCATACACTTCACGCCAGCAATTTTTTTAATCAATATAATCAGAGGGAAACTTGAACCAGATAATGTTGATGAACCTCAAGACATTCATACAAATTTAATCGGGACATAGAACAATTCTGTTCTCGCAATAGACTGCCCAGATACAACAATATCCATGCCCTCAAAGGCAACACAACAAATTAGATGAACCAGCTCGACAATTCCAATTAGAAGAAAAATGAACACAAACCACCCTTGTATAGCCGAAGAGAGAACCATGCATTTACACCCATAAGTTAAATTATCTGGCAGACAAATCATCTACAACAGAAAGGATAGTCCAAATATTGAAATATCATAAGAAATCAGAAGGAAAAGTAGAAACTTCTTGCTCGACTTTCCCACTACTTGAGCAAGTATGATGTTCATGGTCGATAAAATAAAATAGAAATAATGTAGACGTTGGTCATCTGATCAAAATATGATAAGAATCAAAAAGGGTAAATGGGAAGATTTTTTTTTTTTTCCAGTTGCAGTAAATAGAAACTTACAAAAAGAAGAGAACTGAACTCCATGCCCACCAAAATTGTGAAAACCTCAAACCAAGTTTTATCCCCTGCAGGACGATGGTCTGCTAGTTCCGATGATCAACGGAATCATCCAAGAGAAGCCAAGCGCCAAACCCTCACGGGTCTCCACAGCACACAAGAAAATAAGTTTCTGCAACCAGATGCTTCGCAAATCAAACCCATTGAAAAATAGAACGGAAACAGAGACAAGAGAAGAGACTCATCTTCTCCCAAGAGGATTTTGCGCAAGAGAGAACGAAACGGGAAGAGAGAGAGAGAGAGAGGGGCACGAGGAACAGAGGAAGGATGACGACTGGGTTGTAATAGGAAGAAGATGCTTGTAACGGTTTTTTTTGTTTTTTCGTTGGTTGAAGCAACGGTCGTCTTTTTGACAAGGGGTATTTTGAATTTTTCAATTCAAAATACAAGTCATATTATACCACCGAAATATTATTTGTATAAACTATATATGATACTTGTCATATTATACTCATTTCTCTAATATTATTATATTGGGAAAATTAATATTAGATTATAGTTCTAATTGACATTGCTTTTTCATGTGAAATTAGTTGCCTCTTTCTAAAGAGTTTTTATGAGAAATTCATATACTCTTATAACTTTACCGATCAAATAATTAGTAAAACCTTTACTTATTCTTTTATTATAACATAAATTTATTGATATTATGATATACTTTTAAATTAAAATAAATAATACTTGTTATATTAACTCAAAGCTTTTCTTATCATACATTACATTCAATCTTGAGTAAAAAAAAATTATCTTAAAATTGGTGAATTTGCTAAACCAAAAAATAGCATACGGCTATGAAAATTTTAGGCTAAGCACACCCACTTGTCTTATTTCAACTAGATCCTACATCGAACTTCAAACCCTCAAAGCAAAGTGAAGCTTGTCCTTAGACACCCTATCATAAAAGCACGACCAAAATGATGAGGGGTGAACCATATACATGCACATAGAGAATGACAAGGTATGATAATGGAGAATGAATATTTCTTGAATAATAAAATTTTCATTTTATCCCCATCAAAATCATTTACTTCATGATGGAATGAAGATTTGAGTCATATCACAAAGAGACATCACGATCGAATATTTCTTGAATAATGAATGTTTCTTGACACACTCGATAGCCATTCAATTCATGATGTAATAAAATTCTCAGTCATATTATAAGCGAACGACACAAATATTAGAACAACTCATATATGCATATGGGGAGTAATACCTATCCTGTTAACATACCATACGATAGATATGCCAAAGAATGAAGAGCCTGATCATCAAAGAGATTGCTTCAAGATAAAAGTAACTGCTACCAATCTTCTGTATCATAAAATCTAGAACAGCTGGTGAAACAAGAAAACAGAAGGAGCACGAACAAAAATCATGTGCATGACCACGATAGAGTTACAAAGAGGCAACGCGAAAATGAAGAAATTTAAGTTTCTGCAACAAGCCAGAAACTTCTAAAATTAGATCGAGACCATTCCTCGACAACCACCTAAATAGTACGCAAGTCATCTAATTAATAGAAACATTTCACCAAAGATTCTGTACCAAAAGAAAACTGACGATCAAATAAAATGAAAGCCTAAGAGACCTAGGAATTGTGTAGAGCTGGAACAACGAAAAAAAGCAAGACAAATAAATCCCACATAAACTATCTTCATAATTTAGACAGCGATTGAATTAGTGATTACCCCGAATGCATATAAGAAGGAAGAGAAACTAGCCAGAACTTAGTTGGCCTCAAACTTTCCTGACTTGTAAAAAATCCTTACAATGGAAGAGAGTTAATGATTAAATTCAAACAAAAACCAATAGAAGTGCTCAAAGAAAGAAGAGCTTGAAAAAAGAAATAAAGATTATAGGCTAGAAAAAACCATCCCAGGTTGAAGACATGCCACATCGAATCTGAAGAGATTTGCATCCACCAAAAACTCTTATCAGTGCAGAAAACATAGCCCCGATCATCTCACCTTCACTGAGAAAAAAAGAATCTGAGAGCAAACTTCATTCAAACCAAAAACTGCCTAGAAGCCAAGAAGTGGCTGCTCATCCAATTTCAAACGATCATCAACTGAGCCCCACAGAAAAAAAGCAGTAGATCACCACAGCTTCAGTCCATAGCCCATCCTGGAGACTACTCAGCAGCTCAACCAAACAGGACTGCAAAAATGGGTCATCACTCCTCCAAGAAGCCTAAACATTATTTGATGCCTACTGACCAGTTTTATTGTATTTATCATCCTTAGATGATGAAGAGATCACTGAACAAACAACATCAACTATAAGTGAAAAACACTTATAAGGATCACAAAGTACTAAGGCAAATGCAAAAAACAGTGTGAAAACCTTATAAGTTTGGGAAAAACCAATCCTGCACAGTTCTAAATAATATAGAGGGAAAAGTGGCAGCAGGTCACACCAGCATATTACCTCAGCATAAAAGATTACCATCTTAATCAGTCAACAACATTAAATCTCATCTAATTTAAGCACAGCATATAATCAGATAAAACTTCTTCAGTTAAGCCAAATTTACCACACTAAATTCAAATAGACTTACATCAAGTCAATACATATTCAAGAAATGTATTTCTGAGTGAATGTGTGCCTAAGAATGTCAAAAGCAAAAATTCAGTGAAAGAATAACACTCACAATAGTTCCATAATAGAAAAAGAAGGTAAGACAAACAAAATATAACTAATAGAAAGCATACCAGTCATGGTACCAAGCAAATGAAAAGTTCTTCATCCAATCCCACAGAGAAAGGCTCTTATCTGCCAAAGAACAGGAGCTATCGTCTTACAATATTCAAAAATCTAAAATCAGTTAACAGATAAAATAAAGCATGTAAGAGCACCATGATTAAATAAACTATCTATCTGCATGAATTGCAAGCGATCCAGTTAGTGATTGCAGTTCACATATGAGATAAGAATCAAGAAAAGCACGCCAGAACTAATGTGGACCTCATGCTTTCCAGATTCCTAAACAGTTCCTACAATCGAATAAAGTCTACAGTTATTGACCTTCCAAAACCAACTGAACTCAGATAAAAGTGCCAAAGAATCAAGATCTTGTCCAAGCAAATCATTCCTCTAATATCCAGCTAGAAAAGACCATAGCGGATTGAAGGACACTCCAAATTGAAGTTAACACTGACCTACAAAATAAAGAGAACTGAATAACATCCTCTTTGATGAAAATTGAATGGACTAGAATCAATTGGAACCATTCACCATCCAAACTCAACGTTTCAGAAAAGGCAACAGATCATCACTTAATTTGGTTTGAACAACTACCAAAGGTCTTGTTTATTTTTCTGTTTTGTCATTTCATCTAACCTAAGCCATCCACAGCTACATAAACAAAGCATGAAAATTTAAGTGGTTGAGCTAGTGTGACCTTCACCCAAAGCTCAAGTAAAGATCACATAATCATTACGAAGCGAGAATTACAATATGGCTGCTGCCTAGATGCCAAAAACAAGTCTATTACTCCCACGCGAACACATGTTTCCCACAATCTCAAGGCACCCATCACTACTTGAGCAGCAACAAAAGGATCTAGCTCTTCTCTTCTCTGGCGACACCACAATGAAGGCCCAATAACTCTTATCTTCAAGATGTTTTGGTGACTTAACTATGACAAAAGAAAACAGAGGTGTTCACAGAGAGCAGAAAATTTTAAACCATAGATAGGATGTGCTCCACAACAGATGTTGTTCTTTGAATCAAACAACTTGGATTCTGTCTAGCCAACCTATCAGCATTAGTGCTCTAATAAATTCAATGGCCACCCCATTGTTGAGAGTAGCCTTCCTCGCTGCAATTTTCCACCTTTTCCAAGGTTGGCACTAAAGTTGCACAATCTGCAAAAAAATTTCTTTTCTTGTACTCCTTTTCAAATATGAAAAGAAATGTGACATGTGACATTGGAGGTATGACCAAAAATAAGAATCACAGCACATAAGCTAGTACAGAGGACATGCGTCATTCTAAATCTCACCCCTGCCAAGTCAAGTGAACTTCATATTGAAACATGACCTCACTAACCTGTCCAAATCTTAGCAACATGGATATGTAGAAAGTTTGTGAACAGTTCGGCAATGTTGGATGGACAATACCATGTTGCAGTGAAGCCCACTTACGCCACCATATATATGATTCTATTATCAACAATGCTCGAAATTTGTCAGCAATGATGAAGAAACAAAGGAACTGAGAACACACAACGCACATGGCTAGAGATTCGAAATCAGCAAGACAACTTGGAGATATGGGACGTGCAAATAAAAAGTCCCAGTTTCTTCAAATAAACAGTCAGAATTAGCAAGAAAACCCTCTTCTCCCACTTTGTGATCCAATGAAAGAGATGATCGCACAGAGAGAAAGTCAAAACTATGTTCAGACTTCAAATTAGAATGAGGGAATCTGAAAGAAGTCAAATACAGACATCAAACTTCTACTGATAGCTCCATCATCATAATTATACGTCCTAAAGATGTTTCAAAATCTGAAGTCAATCTCAAGATGGTAGAGTAACATATGGCCAGAAAAACAGTTCATAGTCAATCCAGATTATATTTCTGCTTAGCCAACCTGTCAAGAAAAACCATAGGCAGACAAACTCCCAATAACAGATTTAGGTCCCTTAATGGCTAAGGAGATACCCAGGACCTCTTCATTGGTACAAAGATCTATAAGTTGACTGGCATCTCAGTTAGTTCTCAATTTTCATTGCCTCTTTTGACATAAGACGGTGCAAACAATATAGCCTTGCAAGGTAAGCATAAACAAGAAGGAAAATGAGTAATATGAACAAATACCATAAAATCAGAATTAGAGATAGATTTCATATATATGACTCAGGGTAGGTAGGTAGCAAGCTTAATCCAGAACATTCATTTTTAAACAAGAACTAGGCTACTATAGCGAAAACATGGAAGTGCTCAGCATTACAACAGGTTGTCAATAGTACCAGAAACTGGACGTAAGTACTTACTTCCAGAACATTCATTTTTAAACAAGAACTAGGAGGTTACAATAGCGAAAACTCAGAAGTGCTCAGCATTACTACAGGTTGTCAATAGTACCAGAAACTAGACATAAGTACTTACTTTTAGATCTAATGGCATTTCCAATAACCATGCTGTCAACTAATTATAAGCATAATATCAAAAATACATCCAAGTCCAGCCAATCAAAACATGATACTACCAAAGAATCACACCCCCAAAAAGATTCTGCATAGTTGACACCAACTCCCAGAGTAGAAACTGGACAATAAAGTTTACAAGAAAAAACAAAAATTTGAAGCACAAAGAAGGGTAATATGTCCAGCCGCCAGTTCAATGTTCTCAGTTAAGAATCTGTAAAAATAGAAAAGATCACAAAAGTGCAAATTATATTTATAAGAAGAAAATATTAAACACTAAACATGCCAAATAAGTTAGTTCACGTTTCTGCAAATTTATTGAACAATTTCAGTCATTCATTGACCGAGTAGATCCACATTGACTTTCAAAGTGAGACAGCTTCCTGAGGAGAAATGGTACTGCTTGACAAATTTTGGAGAGTAATTGGAAAATCCATGTGCAGCAACTTGAGGAAACTTGAGGCCACGTAATTCACAATGTCAATAAACAAGATATAGAAAATCATTTGTGAGGCAAATTTAGATCAGGAGAAGATTAAAATAAGACATCCAGTGCCTGAGAGTAATTACAGTGTGAACCACACAAATCGAATGGAGACAAGGTACAAAGACAACTCCCAACAATATGTGCCACCTAATGGCCAAGAAAGCAACAACTACAGTGGAAGAAGCATACTTCAGGAGCACCCAAAGCTTTGGACACACAATTCAATTGTAGTTTATCCAGTGAATTTTGTAGACAAAGACGAGAAACGCAACATGATTTGCAGCAAGAAGACTCCCAACCTACAAGAGGAGAACACTACACATCCTGCCCATTTTCTTTTATCCTTGTAAATAAAGATAGAACCAGATCTCTATCCAGGGTTCTCAAGAAGCTATAGAAAATCCACATTAGAAGGATCCAAATGTCAGCTCATGGCTCCTATCAACAAAGAAGACGATTCAGCAACTCAACTAAATGTGATTGCAATGGCTCGTAACCTCCTGTTTTCACTCACTTGACTATGCTTGATGGTGATCATGCTGCAAATGGTGATCTTATTTTAAATAGATTCAACAGCTATGCTTGATGTATCAGAAGGAATTGATGGATGATCAAAGAATGAATGAGATTTCAACCAAATAATTCTGATGACCACAGGCATTGTCCCAGGGAGGCCAAGCACAAAAACCTCACGGGTCTCTGCAGCACATGAGAAAATTCATTTTCTGCAACCAGATGCTTCACAAATCAGACCATTAAAACAACTGATCAGAAACAGAGACAAAAGAAGAGACCCATCTTCTCCGGAGAGAGAGAGAGACTGAACAACTCGGTGTAATTATAGTTCCTATGAGGAGCAAGGAAGGACGACAATTAGGTTATAATAGGAAGGAGACGCTTGTAACGGTCATCTTTTTGTTTTTTTCCTGGTCAAATGTAATAACGGTCATCTTTTATGCAAGGGGTATTTTGAATTTTTCAGTTCGAAATACAAGTCATCTACCTCAGAAATATTGTTTTTGTAAACTATTTATGATACGTTATTATATTATACTCTCCTCCATAATTATAGTTCTAACTAACATTACTTTTTCATGTGAAATTAGTTGCCTCTTCTTAAAGAGGCTTTTTGAGAATTTTATATATAGTATGTAATCAAATAATTAGTGATGACTTTACTTATTATTCCATCATGACATCAATTTATTGATATTATGATATGCTTTTGAATTAAAACAAGTAATGATTATTATGGTAACTAGGAACCTTTCTTATCCTGAAAAAGGTGAATTTTCAGACTCTATTATATATACAAGAAAATAAAAATTAAAAAAATATATATACAAAAAATGTCAGATAGATGCTTAGATGGCACGAAGTGCTCTCAATAACTAAATAATTTTGAAAGTGCCCTTAACCAAAGCTTATAAAAATCCTAATGTACTTAAGAAATCTGAAGGGGAAGTAGACTGAACTTCATGCTTACCAGGTATGTTAAATCCTCAACCAAAGCTTACTCCCTGCAGGATGGTCAATTAAGCACCAGTGTCTGATCCTCCCACCCTGACCAGTCATGTTACTGACCACAACATAGATGAAAAAACACGGTTTTTTTATGGCTAAGAAATAGAGAAAATCAGCAGCTGGTCAGAGAGAAAGCAATGCCAATGGAAGTTATGTTTCGATGGCTATGCTGCATCATCCTATACCAGTTCATCTTTTTTCAGAATGAGATATCAAAATGCCAATTGGAGACTGAAAATTATGCCTAATTTCTAATCTATAAACCAAAGTACATGAACTAGTGATTTATTTCCTTTTCTCAATAAAAGAATGAGAGAGCATCCATAAAATCTGTTTATGTCCACAATAATTGGAGCTTCGATAAGAGAACTAGGTCACTAGTGATTATATTGGATTATTTAGACGCAGTGCCATAAGTTCACAATATGCCTGACCGAAGACCAAAGTATACCTTGCAGAGATTCGGCACCTTTCCATGACAGGAAATGGACCAACAAAAATCTGTTAGTTGGGAAGACCAAAGTAATGCAAGCCATTTAAAAGGAGGAAGATTGTTAGGGTAATTAGAAATAGAATCATATCCTTCTGCAACCAACGGGGAAGCTGCCATTAGGCTGACAAGAAAGAGTACCATGACATTCACCTCATTGGTTACCGGTTGTGATGTCAGCTCACACAACTATAGTTGCGGCCTCCCAATAAATCTTTCGGCTCAACATTGATCTGAAATCTGAATCAAAAAGGGGGAGAAGGCAACAAAACTAAACAGACTTCATTCAAAAATTCTTATTTGTATTCTTCCAACAGACTAAATTCGTATGAAAAATGAATGATACAAGCACCAACTTGATTCTTCCACACTAAGTTTCTGAATCACTTTTTCCCAAAAAGATAGCATAAGAACTTAGTGGCCCTCAAGCTTTCCTGCCTTGCAAAAAATCCATACAATGGAAGAGAGTTAATGATTAAAACCAATAGAAGCGCTCAACGAAAGAGGGGCGTGAAAAAAAAAAAAGATAATGATTACATAGGCTAGGAAAAACCATCCCAGATTGAAGACATTCCACATCGAATCTGAAGAGATTTGCATTGACCAAACTCTTATCAATGAAGGGAAAAGAGCACTGATCAATTTGAGAACGAACTTATTCAAACCAATAACTACCTTGAAGCCAAGAAGTGGTTGCTTATCCAATTTCAAATGATCATCAACTGGGCCCCACAGGAAAAAGAAGTAGATCAACACATTCCTAACCAATAAAAGCGTTACAAGCGTCTCATCTAGTTAAAGCACAATAAATAACCAGACAAATGTTCTTCAGTTAAGCCAAATTTACCACTAAATCAAACAGACTTATACCAAGTCAATGCATAAGCAAGAAATGTATTTCCATGTGAATGTGCACCTAAGTATCTCAAAAGCTAAAATTCAATGACAGAATAACTTTCACAATAGTTCCATGAATGAAAAAGAATGTGAGACAAACAAAATATCATTAAGAGAAAGCACACAGTCATAGCACCAAGCAAATGGAAAGTTCTTCATCCAATACCATAGAGAAAGCTGCTAATCTGCCAAAACACAGAAGAGCTATTATCTTACAACATTCAAGAGAGCCATCCAAAATCAATTAAGAGAAGAAATAAATCAAAAGTCAGAAAACCCAGCAAAAACTAAGATTTTCCAAGTACCTAGTGGAAGAGCACCATGATGAATAAAAACCTACACGAACTATCTGCATAATTTTCGAGTGATCCAATCAGTGATTGCAGTTCACATATAAGATAAGAATGAAGAGAACCAAGCCAGGACTAATGGGGACCTCATGCTTTCCAGACTTTCAATTCCTACAACCGAAGAAAATCTATAGTTATTGACATTCCAAAACCAACTGAACTCAGATAAAAGTGCCAAAGAATCAAGATCTTGTCCGAGCAAATCATTCCTCAAATATTCAGCTAGAAAAAACCATCGCAGATAGAAGGACACTCCACATTAAAGTTAATTCTGACCTACAAAACAAAGACAACTGAATAACATCTTTGTTAATGAAAATTGAAGGGACTATAATCAATAATATCGGAACCACTCACCTTCTGAACTCAACCTTTCAGAAAAGGCAAAAGATTAAAACTTAATTTGGTTCAAACAACTACATAAGAAAGGTATTGTTTATTTTTCTGTTTTGTCCTTTCATCTAACCTAAACCATCCAACATATATAAACAAAGCACAAAAATTCATGTGGTTTGGATCAAAAATCAAAAAAAGATCACATAAACCTTATGAAGTGAGAATTACGATATGGCTGCCGTCTAAATGCCAAAAAGAAGTTTATCGCTCCCTTGGCAACACATGTTTCTCACAATCTCAGGGCATCCATCACTATTTGAGCAGCCAAAAAAGCATGTGGTTCTGCTCTTCTCTGGCCACACCACAATGAAGGTCCAATAACTCTCATCTTCTAGATGTGGTGACTTAACTACGACAAAAGAAAACAGAAGTGTTCAAAAAGAGCAGACAATTTTAAACACAGATAGGATGTGCTCCACAGCAGATAATGTACCTTGGATCAGACAGCTTGGATTCTCTTTAGCCAACCTATCCGCATTAGTGCTCTAATAAATTCAATGGCCACCCCATTGAAGAGAATAGCCTTCTTCGCTGCAATTTTCCACCTATTCTAAGGTTGGCACTATAGTTGCATAATCTATTAAAAAATTTCTCGTGCCATAGAAACTCCTATCAAATATGAAAATAAATGTGACACTGAAGTATGATCCAAAACAGGAATCATAGCACATAATCTAGTACAGAGGACATGCATCATTCTAAATTTCACCTCTGCCAAGTCAGTTGAAACATGATATGCAGATTTTAGCAACATGGATATGCAAAAAGTTTGTGAACAGTTCAGTAACGTTGGATGGACAATACCTTGTTTCAGTTAAGCCCAGTTACGCCACCATATATAAGAAAGAGCAAAATTCCTTGCATTCCATTATCAACAATGCTAGAAATTTGTCAGCAATGATGAAAAAACGAAGGACCTAAGAACGCACAAATCAATGCACCCGGCTACAGATTTAAAATCAGCAAGACAACCCAGAGATGAGGGACATGCAAAAAGAAAGTCACAGTTTCTTCAAATAAACAGGGTCAGAATCAGCAAGACAACCCTCTTCTCCCACTCATCCATAGAAAGAGATGATCGTCCAGAGAGAAAGCCAGAACTATTTTCAGACTTCAAATTAAAGAGAAGGATTTTGGAAGAAGTCAAATACAGACATCAAACTTCTACAGATAGCTCCATTATCATAATCATATATGTCCTAAAGATGTTTCACAATCTGAAGTTTCAAGTGAATCTCAAGACAGTAAAGTAACATATGGCCGCAAAAACAGTTCACAGTCGGTCAAGATTATATCGTGCTTAGCCAACCTGTCTAAAAAAACATGGGCAGACAACTTCCCAGTAACAGATTTAGGTCCCTTAAAGGCGAAGGAAATACATACACCAGGACCTCTTCATTGGTACAAATAACTATAAGTTGACTGGCATCTCAGTTAGTTCTCAGTTTTCATTACCTATTTTGATTAAATGACGGTGCTTATGATATAGCCTCACAAGTTAAGCATCAATGAGGAGGGAAATGAGTAATAGGAAAAATACTTACAAATCAGAATTGGAGATAACTTTCATAGATAGCTTTCATGTGCCAAGATGACTCGAGGGAGGTAGCTAGTAAACTGAATCCAGAACATTCAATTTTAGACAAGAACTAGGTTGCTACAGTGAAAACATGGTAGTGCTTGGCATTACTACAGGCTGTCAATAGTACCAGAAACAGGATGTAAGTACTTGCTTAAAAACATTCATTTTAAAACAAGAAGTGGGTTACTATAGCAAAAACTCGGAAGTGCTCAGCATTACTACAGGTTGTCAATAGTACCAGAAACTAGACGTAAGCATACTTACTTCCAATTCTAATGGCATTTCTGATATTCATGCTGTCGACAAATTAAAAGCATAATATCAAAAATACTTCAAAGGGGAGCCAATCGAAACATGATTTTACCAGGATCACTCCCCCAAAAACATTCTGCATATGTGACACCAACTCCCGGAGTGAAAATTCGAAAAAAAAATTTAAAAGAAAAAAACAAAAATTTGAAGCACGGAGAAGGGGGTGACCATTATGGGTGCTTAGGATCTGAACGACTCAGGGAATCACTTCTAGCAGGAGTCCAATATGTCCAGTTGCCGGTTCAATGTTCTCAGTGAAGAATCTGTAACAATAGAAAAGATCACAAAAGTACAAATTGGATTTATAAAAAGAAAACATTCAACACTAATCACGCCAAATAAGTTAGTTCACGTTTCTGCAAATTTATTGAACACAAGTTTAGTCATCCATGTGCAGGGATTGAGGAAACTTGCGGCCAAGTAATTCACAATGTCAATAAACAAGATATAGAAAATCATTCGTGAGGCAAATTTAGAAAAGGAGAAGATTAGAATAAGAGCATCCAGAAGAGAGAACTCCCTGGGAGTAATTACAATGTGAACCAAACAAATTGAACAGCGACATGGATAATCTGATCTGCCATAATATTAGTGAACCGCTGCAATCAATATCCCACATCGCAAGTGTAAGGTTGAATCATCTGATAGAGATAAGGTACATATAGTCAGACAACTGCTGAATAGGTCCATGCATTTCTGTTCTCGCAATTTTATTAATTAAAATGATCAGAGGGAAATTTGAACCAGATAATGTTGATGAACCTCAAGACATTCATACAAATTCAATCGGGACCTGAACCAATTCTGTTCTCGCAATAGACCACCCAGCTACTACAAAATCTGGGCCTTTGAGGGCAATATAACAAATCAAACGAAACTGTTTGACAATTCCAAGCAGAAGAAAAATGAACACAAACCACCCTTGTATAGCCAATGAGAAAAGGATCCATTCAGAACCATAAGTTAAATTATCTGCCAAACAAATCATCCACAACAAAAGGATCATGTTGAGAATGTCGATCTTATTTATAAATAGATTCAACAGCCATGCTTGATGTGTAAAATAGGTTATAAATACGAATTAATATCACCGTCCAAATATTGAAATATCATAAGAAATCAGAAGGAAAGGTTAGAAACTTCCTGCTCGACATCACAGAGATAACGCAACAGATACACCCCTTCTCGAGCCCGGCAAAATCGCAAGCCAGTGAAAAAATTGGAACTTGACCACCATCATCTCCCAAAGACATCAAAAAAATGAAGAAAACACGATGTGATCAGAGACTACTGCCAGTTCATCAACTCAACCAAAAAAAGAAATAAGAACAAAACAAAAAGATAGAACCGGATCTAATGGCATCAATGAGAAGGAAAATGAGTAATAGGACACATACTTACAAATCGGAATTAGAGATAGCTTCCATATGGCCAGATGACTCGAGGTAAATAGGTAGTAAACTGAATCCAGAACATTCATTTTTAGATAAGAATTAGGTTACCATAGTGAAAACATGGTAGTGCTCGGCATTACTACAGGTTGTCCATAGTACCAGAAACAGGACATAAGTACTTGCCTCCAGAACATTCATTTTAAAACAAGAGCTAGCTTACTATACCAAAAACTTGGAAGTGCTCAGCATTACTAAAGGTTGTCAATAGTACCAGAAACTGGACATAAGCATACTTACTTCCAGATCTAATGGCATTTCCGATAACCATGCTGTTAACTAATTTAAAGAAAAATATCAAAAATACTTCCAAGTGCAGCCAATCGAAACATGATTCCACCAGGATCACTCCCTTGAAAAATTCTGCATATGTGACACCAACTCCCGGAGTAGAAATTGGAAAAAGAAGTTTAAAAGAAAAAACAAAAATTTGAAGCACAGAAAAGGGGGTGAGCATTGTGGATGCTTAGGACAGGAACGACTCAGGGAATCCCTTCTAGTAGGAGTGTAATATGTCCAGCTGCCAGTTCGATGTTCCCAGGGAAGAATCTGTAACAATAGAAAAGATAACAAAATTGCAAATTGGATTTGTAAGAAAAAGGTATTAAACACTAAACATACCACATAAGTTAGTTCATGTTTCTGGAAATTTATTGAACAGGGTTAGTCATTCATTGACTGACAGATCGACTTTCAAAGTAAGACAGCTTCCTGAGGAGAAATTGGTACTCCTTGACAAGTTTTGGAGTGTAATTGGAGAATCCATGTGCAGGGATTGAGGAAACTTGTGGTCAAGTAATTCACAATGTTAATAAACAGGATATGAAAATCATTTGTGAGGCAAATTTAGACCAGAAGAAGATTAAAATAAGAGCATCCAGAAGAGAGAACTCCCTGAACTACTCAGCAACTCAACCAAACAGGACTGCAAAAATGGGACATCACTCCTTCAAGAAGCCTAAACACATTATTCCATGCAAACTGACCAGTTTTACTGTATTTATCATCCTTAGACGATGAAGAGACCACTCATCAAACAACATCAACCATAAGTAAAAGACACTATATATTGCAACATTTAGTAAAAGATTGGGCAAAAGTACTCAAGTAAATGCAAAAAACAGAGTGAAATACTAATAAGTTTGGGACAAAAAAACCTATCCTGCACAGTTCTATATCATATAGAGGAAAAATTGGCAGTAGGTCACAGCAGCATACTACCTAAGTGTAAAAAATTATCATCTAGCCAGAACAATACATAAGCGAGAAATGTAGTTAAGCACATTAAATAGCCAGAACAATATATATGCAACATTGAATCTCATCTAATTTAAGCACAATATATAACCAGACGAAAGTGATCAAAGACTACGCAGGAAATCTCCTCCAAGATGAACAGGACTGCAAAAAGAGGTCACCTCTTCTCCAAGATGAATTTCAATCAAAGCTAGAAAATACCTAGAAATCTCCACAATTTCAAGACATTCATACAAATTCAATCGGGACCTGAACCAATTCTGTTCTCGCAATAGACCACCCAGATAATACAAAATCCGTGCCTTTGAGGGCAATATAAGAAATCAAACGAATCTGTTTGACAATTCCAAGCAGAAGAAAAATGAACGCAAACCACCCTTGTATAGGCAATGAGAAAAGGACGCATTCAGAACCATAAGTTAAATTATCTGCCAAACAAATCATCCACAACAAAAGGATCATGTTGAGAATGTCGATCTTATTTATAAATAGATTCAATAGCCATGCTTGATGTGTAAAATAGGTAATAAATACGAATTAATATCACCATCCAAATATTGAAATATCATAAGAAATCAGAAGGAAAGGCTAGAAACTTCCTGCTCGACATCACAGAGATAACGCAACAGATACACCACTTCTTGAGCCCAGCAAAATCGCAGTCAGTGAAAGAATTGGAACTAGACCACGATCATCCCCCAAAGACTTCAGAAAAAGAATGAAGAAAAGAGGATGTGATCAGAGACTACTGCCAGTTCATCAACTCAACCAAAAAAAGAAAAAACAAAAAAAAAACAAAAACATAGAACCGGATCTAATGGCATCAATGGGAAGGAAAATGAGTAATAGGACAAATACTTACAAATCAGAATTGGAGATAGCTTCCATATGGCCAGATGACTCGAGATAAATAGGTAGTAAACTCAATCCAGAACATTCATTTTTTGATAAGAATTAGTTGACCATAGTGAAAACATGGTAGTGCTCGGCATTACTACAGGTTGTCCATAGTACCAGAAACAGGACATAAGTACTTGCTTCCAGAACATTCATTTTAAAACAAGAGCTAGGTTACTATACCAAAAACTCCGAAGTGCTCAGCATTAATACAGGTTGTCAATAGTACCAGAAACTGGACATAAGCACACTTCCTTCCAGATCTAATGGCATTTCCGATAACCATGCTGTCAACAAATTTAAAGTAAAATATCAAAAATACTTCCAAGTGCAGCCAATCGAAACATGATTCCACCAGGATAACTCCCTGGAAAAATTCTGCATATGTGACACCAACTCCCGGAGTAGAAATTGGAAAAAGAAGTTTGAAAGAAAAAACAAAAATTTGAAGCACAGAAAAGGGGATGACCATTGTGGGTGCTTAGGACAGGAACGACTCAGGGTATCCCTTCTAGTAGGAGTGCAATATGTCCAGCCGCCAGTTCGATGTTCTCAGCGAAGAATCTGTAACAATAGAAAAGATAACAAAATTGCAAATTGGATTTGTAAGAAAAAGGTATTAAACACTAAACATACCACATAAGTTAGTTCATGTTTCTGGAAATTTATTGAACAGGGTTAGTCATTCATTGACCGAGAGATCCACATCGACTTTCAAAGTAAGACAGCTTCCTGAGGAGAAATTGGTACTCCTTGCCAAGTTTTGGAGTGTAATTGGAGAATCCATGTGCAGGGATTGAGGAAACTTATGGCCAAGTAATTCACAATGTCAATAGACAGGATATGAAAATCATTTGTGAGGCAAATTTAGACCAGAAGAAGATTAAAATAAGAGCATTCAGAAGAGAGAACTCCCTGAAGTAATTACAGTGTGAACCAAACAAATTGAATGGAGACATGGATAATCTGAGCTGCCATAATATTGGTGAATCATTGCAATCTATATCCCACATCGCAAGTGTAAGGTTGAATCATCTGATAGAGTCAAGGTACATACTCAGACAACTGCTGGATAGGTCCATAAATTTCACCCTGGCGATTTTATTAATTAAAATGATCAGAGGGAAACTTGAACCAGATCATGGGGATGAACCTCAAGACATTCATACAAATTCAATCGGGACCTGAACCAATTCTGTTCTCGCAATAGACCAGCCAGATACTACAAAATCCGTGCCTTTGAGGGCAATATAACAAATCAAACGAAACTGTTTGACAATTCCAAGCAGAAGAAAAATGAACACAAACCACCCTTGTATAGGCAATGAGAAAAGGATGCATTCAGAACCATAAGTTAAATTATCTGCCAAACAAATCATCCACAACAAAAGGATCATGTTGAGAATGTCGATCTTATTTATAAATAGATTCGACAGCCATGCGTGATGCGTAAAATAGGTTATAAATACGAATTACTATCACCATCCAAATATTGAAATATCATAAGAAATCAGAAGGAAAGATTAGAAACTTCCTGCTCGACATCACAGAGATAACGCAACAGATACACCACTACTCGAGCCCGGAAAAATCACATCCAGTGAATGAATTGGAACTAGACTACGATCATCTCCCAAAGACCTAAAAAAAATGAAGAAAAAACGATGTGATCAGAGACTACAGCCGGTTCATCAACTCAACCAAAAAAAGAAAAAAAAAAAAAACAAATCAAAAACATAGAACCAGATCTAATGGCATCAATGGGAAGGAAAATGAGTAATAGGAGAAATACTTACAAATCAGAATTAGAGATAGCTTCCAAATGGCCAGATGACTCGAGGTAGGTAGGTAGTAGACTGAATCCAGAACATTCATTTTTAGATAAGAATTAGGTTACCATAATGAAAACACGGTAGTGCTTGGCATTACTACAGGTTGTCCATAGTACCAGAAACAGGACATAAGTACTTGCTTCCAGAACATTCATTTTAAAACAAGAGCTAGGTTACTATACAAAAAACTCCGAAGTGCTCAGCATTACTACAGGTTGTCAATAGTACCAGAAACTGGACATAAGCATACTTACTTCCAGATCTAATGGCATTTCCGATAACCATGCTGTCAACTAATTTAAAGAAAAATATCAAAAATACTTCCAAGTGCAGCCAATCGAAACATGATTCCACCAGGATCACTCCCTTGAAAAATTCTGCATATGTGACACCAACTCCCGGGGTAGAAATTGGAAAAAGAAGTTTGAAAGAAAAAACAAAAATTTGAAGCACAGAAAAGGGGGTGACCATTGTGGGTGCTTAGGACAGGAACGACTCAGGGAATCCCTTCTAGTAGGAGTGTAATATGTCCAGCCGCAAGTTCGATGTTCTCAGCGAAGAATCTGTAACAATAGAAAAGATAACAAAATTGCAAATTGGATTTGCAAGGAAAAGGTATTAAACACTAAACATACCACATAAGTTAGTTCATGTTTCAGGAAATTTATTGAACAGGGTTAGTCATTCATTGACCGAGAGATCCACATCGACTTTCAAAGTAAGACAGCTTCCTGAGGAGAAATTGGTACTCCTTGACAAGTTTTGGAGTGTAATTGGAGAATCCATGTGCAGGGATTGAGGAAATATGTGGCCAAGTAATTCACAATGTCAATAGACAGGATATGAAAATCATTTGTGAGGCAAATTTAGACCAGAAGAAGATTAAAATAAGAGCATCCAGAAGAGAGAACTCCCTGAAGTAATTACAGTGTGAACCAAACAAATTGAATGGAGACATGGATAATCTGAGCGGTCATAATATTGGTGAATCATTGCAATCTATATCCCACATCGCAAGTGTAAGGTTGAATCATCTGATAGAGTCAAGGTACATACTCAGACAACTCCCAACAATGTGTGCCACCTAATGACCAAGAAAGCAACAACTACAGTTGGTAGCACACTTCGGGAGCACCAAAGCTTTGGACACACAATTCACTTGTAGCTTATCCAGTGAATTTTGCAGACATAGACAAGAAACGCAAAATGACTTGCAATAAGAAGACTCCAGCCTACAAGAGGAGAACACTACACATTCCACACATTTTCTTTAATCCTTTTAAATATAAAGATAAAACCGGATCTCTATTCGGGGTTCTCAAGAAGCTATAGAAATTCCACATTAGAAGGATCCAAATGTCAGCTCATGGCTCCTATAAACAAAGAAGACGATTTAACAACTCAACTAAACCTGATTGCAATTGTTCGTAACCTCCTGTTTTCACTCACTTCACAAACTCTAATTCTTTTGTCACTGAATCCTATGTCATCTTCACGCAACACACTTAACTGAAGAAATCGCTCTACACTGAAGCAAGCACCTATCAATGGCTGAATAAGTCCATACGTTTCATGAAAGCAATTTTATTAATTAAAATGATCAGAGGGAAACTTAACCAGATAATGTTGATGAACCTCAAGACATTCATACAAATTCAATCAGAAGCTGAACCAATTCTGTTCTCGCAATAGACCACCCGGATACTACAAAATCCATGCCTTCAAGGGGAATATAACAAATCTAACGAAACTGTTTGACAATTCCAATCAGAAGAAAAATGAACACTAACCACCCTTCTATATACGATTAGAAAAAGATGCATTTACAACCATAAGTTATGTGATCTGGCAGACAAATCATCTGCAACAAAAGGATCATGTTGCAAATGAAGATCTTATTTATAAAGAGATTCAACAGCTAATAAAATAGGTTATAAATACGAATTAATATCACCATCCAAATATTGAAATATCATAAGAAATCAGAAGAAAAAGTTAGAAACTTCCTGCTCAACATCAAAGAGATAACGCAACAGATCACCACCTCTTGAGCCCGGCAAAATCGCAGCCAGTGAAAGAACTGGAAGTAGACTATGATCATCTCCCAAAGATTAAAAAAAATGAAGAAAAAAAGATGTGATCAGAGACTACTACTAGTTCATCATCTCAACCAAAAAAGAAAAAGAGAAAAAGACGGCAACGATTGTCATCATTCATCGTCCTTAAGGATACTGCCAATCCACTGAACAACAAAAAGGTTCAGAATAAGCCATGTAAAACGCCAACACAAGAGATCGAACACTGGAGGAATCGATGGATGATTGAAGGATAAGATTTGAACCAAAAAATTCTGATGGCCACTGGCATCGTCCCAGAGAGGCCAAGCGCAAAAACCTAACGGGCCTCCGCAGCACATGAGAAAATTAAGTTTCTGCAACCAGAGCTTCACAAATCAGACCATTAAAATAATTGATCAGAAACAGAGACGAGAGAAGAGACCCATCTTCTCCGCAGAGGATGTGCAAAGGCCCGTCATGCGAGAGAGAACAAATGAGAGTGAGAGAGAGAGAGACTGACCAGCTTGGTGTAATTATAGTTCCTATGAGGAGCAGAGGAAGAACGACGATTGGGTTATAATAGGAAGGAGACGCTTGTAACGGTCATCGTTTTGTTTTTTTCTGGTCAAAAGTAACGGTCATCTTTTTTGCAAGGGGTATTTTGAATATTTGAGTTCGAAATACAAGTCATATACCTCCCAAATATTGTTTTTGTAAACTATTTATGATACGTTAGTATAGTATACTGTCCTCCATAATTATAATTCTTAGTTGCCTCTTTTTAAAGAGGCTTTTTGAGAATTTTATATATTTATATATAGTATGTAATCAAATAATTAGTAATAACTTTACTTATTATTCTATTATGACATAAATTTATCCATATTATGATATGCTTTTAAATTAAAACAAGTAGTGGTTATTATGGTAACTAGGAACCTTTCTTGTCCTGAAAATGGTGAATTTTTAGACTCTCTATTATTTATTAAAGAAATTACAAAATTACAAAAAAATATAAGAAAATGTCATATAGATGCTAACATGGCACAAGGTGCTCTCAATAACTAAATAATTTTGAAAGTGCCCTTAAACGAAGCTTATAAATATCCTAATATACTTAAAAAAATCAGAAAGGGAAGTAGACTGAACTTCATGCTTACCAGGTATGTTAAAATCTCAACCAAAGCTGATTCCCTGCAGGATGGTCAATTCAGCACCCAGTGTCAGATCCTCCCAGCCTGACCAGTCATGTTTACGTAACATAAATGAAGCAACACGGTTTTGTAATGGATAAGAAATAGGGAATATCAGCAGCTGGTCTGAGAGAAAGCAATGCCAATGGAATTTATGTTTCAATGGCTATGCACAATAAATGGAGTTTCCATAAGAGAATCCATAAAAGAATGAGGGAGCATCCATAAAATCTGTTTATGTGCACGATAAATGGAGTTTCCATAAGAGAACTAGGTCACTAGTGATTATATTGGATTATTTAGATGTAGTGCAATAAGTTCATAATATGCCTGACAGAAGACCAAAAGTATACCTTGCAGAGACTCGGCACCTTTCAATAACAGGAAATGGACCAACAAAAATCTGTAAGTTGGGAAGACCAAAGTAATGCAAGCCATTTAAAAGGAGGAAGATTGTTAGGGTAATGAGAAATAGAATCATATCCTTCTGCAACCGATGGGGAAGCCACCACTAGGCTGACAAGTGAGAGTGCTATGACATTCACCTCATTGGTTACCGGTTGTGATGTCAGCTAACTCAACTAGAACTTTCGGGTCAACATTGATCTGGAATCTGAATCAAAAAGGGGAGAAGGCAACAAAACTAAACAGACTTCATTCAATAATTCTTATTTGTATTCTTCCAACAGACAAAATTCATATGAAAATGAATGATACAAGGTACAAACTTGCTTCTCCAACACTAAGTTTGTGAATCACTTTTTTCCCAAAAAAGATAGCATAAGAACTTAGTGGCACTCAAGCTTTCCTGACTCTGTAACAAATCCTTACAGTGGAAGAGAGTTAATGATTAATTACAAGCAAAAACCAATAGAGGCGCTCAAAGAAAGAAGAGCATGACAAAAAAATAAAGATTATATAGGCTAGGAAAAACCATCCCAGATTGAAGACATTCCACATCGAATCTGAAGAGATTTGCATCAACCAACTCTCACCAGTGAAGGAAAAAAGAGCCCTGATCAATCTGAGAACAAACTTATTCAACCAATAACTGCCTAAAAGCCAAGAAGTGGTTGCTCATCCAATTTCAAACAATCATCAACAGAGCCCCACAGGAAAAAGCAGTAGATCGAGACATTCCTAGCCTGGCTAATCCAACCCCTGTAGAAGGATTAGAACTTGATAATAATCATGTCATCACCTCTCAAAGAAAATAAACTGAAGATGAAATTCAATTAAAGCTAGAAAATGCATAGAAATCTCCACAATTTAATCCATAACCCATCCTGAAGAAGTGATCAAAGACTATGCAGGAACTCAAATGAAAAGGACTGCAAAAAAGGGTCATCACTCCAAGATGAATTTCAATCAAAGCTAAGAAATGCCTAGAAATCTCCACATTTCAGTCCATAACCCATCCTGAAGAAGTGATCAAAGACTACACAGGACTTCAACCGAACAGGACTGCAAAAAAGGGTCATAACTCCTCCAAGAAGCCTAAACATATTATTAAATGCAAACTGACCAGTTTTATTGTATATATCATCCTTAGACGACGAGGAGATCACTCATCAAACAATGTCGACTATAAGTGAAAAACACTACATATTACAACAATTAGTAAAAGATTTGGCAAAGTACTCAGGTAAATGCTAAAAACAGTGATAAAAAAACTAATAAGTTTGGGGGAAAAAAACCTATCCTGCACAGTTCTAAATAATATATTGGAAAATGTAGCAGTAGGTCACACCAGCATACTACCTCAGCCTAAAAAATTACCATCTAGCCAGAACAATACATATGCAAGAAATGTATTGAAGCACAATAAATAGCCAAAACTTTGCAACATCAAATCTTATCTACTTTAAGCACAATAAATAACCAGACAAATGTTCTTCAATTAAGCCAAATTTACCACTAAATTCAAAGAGACTTACACCAAGTCAATACATATGCAAAAATGTATTTCTGTGTGAATGTGCACCTAAGTATATCGAAAGCTAAAATTCAGTGAAAGAATAACATTTTACAATAGTTCCATGAATGAAAAAGAAGGTAAGACGAACAAATTTTCAATAATAGAGAGCATACAGTCATAGTAACAAGCGAATGAAAAGTTCTTCATCCAAAAATGTATTTCTGTGTGAATGTGCACCTAAGTATGTCGAAAGCTAAAATTCAGTGAAAGAATAACATTTTACAATGGTTCCATGAATGAAAAAGAAGGTAAGACGAACAAATTTTCAATAATAGAGAGCATACAGTCATAGTAACAAGTGAATGAAAAGTTCTTCATCCAATCCCATAGAGAAAGTCTCTAATCTGCCAAAGCACAGAAGAGCTATCATCTTACAACATTCAAAAGAGCCATCCAAAATAAATTAACCAAAGAAATAAATCAAAGTTCAGAAAACCCAACAAAAACTAAGATTTTCTAAGTATCTATTTTAAGAGCACCATGATCAATAAAACCTACACAAATTACCTGCATGATTTACAAGTGATCCAATCAGTGATTGCAGTTCACATATAAGATAAGAATGAAGAGAAGCAAGCCAGGACTAATGTGGACCTCATGCTTTCCAGACTTTCAATTCCTACAACCAAAGAAAATCTATAGTTATTGACATTCCAAATCCAACTGAACTCAGATAAAACAGCCAAAGAATCGGGATCTTGTCCGAGCAAATCATTCCTCAAATATTCAGCTAGAAAAAACCATCGCAGATCAAAGGACACTCCACATTGAAGTTAATTCTGACCTACATAACAAAGACAACTGAATAATATCCTAGTTGATGAAAATTGAAGGGACTATGATCAACAATATTGGAACCCTCACCATCTGAACTCAACCTTTCAGATAAGGCACAAGATTATAACTTAATTTGGTTCAAACAACTACATAAGAAAGGTATTGCTTATTTTTCTGTTTTGTCCTTTCGTCTAACCTAAACCATCCACATGTATATAAACAAAGCACGAAAATTTATGCAGTTTGGCCAGTGTGACCTTCACCAACGGATCAAAAAAAGATCACATAAACATTATGAAGCAAGAATTACTATATGGCTGCCATCTAGATGCCAAAAACAAGTTTATTGCTCCCTTGGCAACACATTTTTCCCACAATCTAAAGGCATCTATCACTACTTGAGCAGCAACAAAAGGATCTGGTTCTGCTCTTCTCTGGCCACACCACAATGAAGGTCCAATAACTCTTATCTTCTAGATGTGGTGACTTAACTATGACAAAAGAAAACAGAAGCGTTGCAAAAGAGCAGACAATTTTAAAACACGGATAGGATGTGCTTCACAGCAGATATTGTTCTTTGAATCAAACAGCTTGGATTCTCTCTAGCCAACCTGTCGGCATTAGTGCTCTAATAAATTCAATGGCCACCACATTGTTGAGAACAGCCTTCCTCGCTGCAATATTCCACCTATTCTAAGGTCGGCACTACTATAGTTGCATGATCTGTAAAAAAATTTCTCGTGTTGTAGAAACTCCTTTCAAATATAAAAACAAACGTGACACTTAAGTATGATCCAAAGCAGGAATCATAGCACATAAGATAGTACAGAGGACATGCATCATTCTAAATCTCATCTCTGCCAAGTCAATTGAAACATGATATGCAGATTCTAGCAACATTTATATGCAGAAAGTTTGTAAACAGTTCAGTAACGTTGCATTGACAATACCTTGTTGCAGTTAAGCCCAGTTAGGCCTCCCCATATAAGAAAGAGCAAAATCCCCACATTCCATTATCAACAATGCTAAAATTTTTTCAGCAATAATGAAAAAACCAAGGAGGTGAGAACACAGACATCAATGCACCCTGCTAGAGATTCGGAATCAGCAAGACAACCCGGAGATGAGGGACATGCAAAAGGAAAGTCACAGTTTCTTCAAATAAACAGAGTTAGAATCAGCAAGACAACCCTCTTCTCCCACTCATCCATAGAAAGAGATGATCGTCCAGAGAGAAAGCCAGAACTATTTTCAGACTTCAAATTAAAGAGAAGGATTTTGGAAGAAGTCAAATACAGACATCTAACTTCTACAGATAGCTCCATTATCATAATCATATATGTCCTAAAGATGTTTCACAATCTGAAGTTTCAAGTGAATCTCAAGACAGTAAAGTAACATATGGCCACAAAAACAGTTCACAGTCAGTCGAGATTATATCGTGCTTAGCCAACCTGTCTAAAAAAACATGGGCAGACAACTTCCCAGTAACAGATTCAGGTCCCTTAAAGGCGAAGGAAATACATACACCAGGACCTCTTCATTGGTACAAATAACTATAAGTTGACTGGCATCTCAGTTAGTTCTCACTTTTCATCACCTATTTTGATTAAATGACGGTGCATATGATATGGCCTTACAAGTTAAGCATCAATGAGGAGGGAAATGAGTAATAGGACAAATACTTACAAATCAGAATTGGAGATAACTTTCATAGATAGCTTTCATGTGCCCAGATGACTTGAGGGAGGTAGCTAGTGAATTGAATCCAGAACATTCATTTTTAGACAAGAACTAGGTTGCTATAGTGAAAAGATGGTGGTGCTTGGCATTACTACAGGTTGTCAATAGTACCAGAAACAGGATGTAAGTACTTGCTTCCAAACATTCATTTTAACATAAGAACTGGGTTACTATAGCAAAAACTCGGAAGTGCTCAGCATTACTACAGGTTGTCAATAGTACCAGAAACTGGATGTAAGCATACTTACTTCCAATTCTAATGGCATTTCTGATATTCATGCTGTCGACAAATTCAAAGCATAATATCAAAAATACTTCCAAGGGCAGCCAATCGAAACATGATTTCACCAGGATCACTCCCCCAAAAACATTCTGCATATGTGACACCAACTCCCAGAGTGGAAATTCGAAAAAAAATTTACAAGAAAAAAACAAAAATTTGAAGCACGGAGAAGGGGGTGACCATTGTGGGTGCTTAGGATCTGAATGACTCAGGGAATCACTTCTAGCAGGAGTCCAATATGTCCAGTTGCCGGTTCAATGTTCTCAGTGAAGAATCTGTAACAACAGAAAAGATCACGAAAGTGCAAATTGGATTTATATAAAGAAAACATTCAACACTAATCACGACAAATAAGTTAGTTCACATTTCTGCAAATTTATTAAACACAAGTTTACTCATCCATGTGCAGGGATTGAGGAAGTTTACAATGTCAATAAACAAGTTATAGAAAATCATTCGTGAGGCAAATTTCGAACAGAAGAAGATTAGAATAAGAGCATCCAGAAGAGAGAACTCCCTGGGAGTAATAACAGTGTGAACCAAACAAATTGAACAGCGACATGGATAATCTGATTTGCCATAATATTAGTGAATCGCTGCAATCAATATCCCACATCGCAAGTGTAAGGTTGAATCATCCGATAGAGACAAGGTACATAGTCAGACAACTGCTGAATAGGTCCATGCATTTCTGTTCTCGCAATTTTATTAATTAAAATGATCAGAGGGAAACTTGAACCAGATAATGTTGATGAACCTCAAGACATTCATACAAATTCAATCGGGACCTGAACCAATTCTGTTCTCGCAATAGACCACCCAGATACTACAAAATCAGTGCCTTTGTGGGCAATATAACAAATCAAACGAAACTGTTTGACAATTCCAAGCAGAAGAATAATGAACACAAACCACCCTTGAATAGCCAATGAGAAAAGGATGCATTCAGAACCATAACTTAAATTATCTGCCAAACAAATCATCCACAACAAAAGGATCATGTTTAGAATGTCGATCTTATTTATAAATAGATTCAACAGCCATGCTTGATTTGTAAAATAGGTTATAAATACGAATTAATATCACCATCCAAATACTGAAATATCATAAGAAATCAGAAGGAAAGGTTAGAAACTTCCTGCTCGACATCACAGAGATAACGCAACAGATACACCACTTCTCGAGCCTGGCAAAATCGCAGCCAGTGAAAGAATTGGAACTAGACCACGATCATCTCCCAAAGACTTCAAAAAAATGAAGAAAAAACGATGTGATCAGAAACTACTGCCAGTTCATCAACTCAACCAAAAAAAGAAAAAACAAAACAAAACAAAAAGATAGAACCGGATCTAATGGCATCAATAAGAAGGAAAATGAGTAATAGGACAAATACTTACAAATCAGAATTAGTGATAGCTTCCATATGGCCAGATGACTCGAGGTAATTAGGTAGTAAACTTAATCCAGAACATTCATTTTTAGATAAGAATTAGGTTACCATAGTGAAAACAGGGTAGTGCTTTGCATTACTACAGGTTGTCCATAGTACCAGAAACAGGACATAAGTACTTGCTTCCAGAACATTCATTTTAAAACAAGAGCTAGGTTACTATACAAAAAACTCGGAAGTGCTCAGCATTACTACAGGTTGTCAATAGTACCAGAAACTGGACATAAGCATACTTACTTCCAGATCTAATGGCATTTCCGATAACCATGCTGTCAACTAATTTACAGAAAAATATCAAAAATACTTCCAAGTGCAGCCAATCGAAACATGATTCCACCAGGATCACTCCCTTGAAAAATTCTGCATATGTGACACCAACTCCCGGGGTAGAAATTGGAAAAAGAAGTTTGAAAGAAAAAACAAAAATTTGAAGCACAGAATAGGGGATGACCATTGTGGGTGCTTAGGACAGGAACGACTCAGGGAATCCCTTCTAGTAGGAGTGTAATATGTCCAGCCGCAAGTTCGATGTTCTCAGCGAAGAATCTGTAACAATAGAAAAGATAACAAAATTGCAAATTGGATTTGTAAGGAAAAGGTATTAAACACTAAACATACCACATAAGTTAGTTCATGTTTCAGGAAATTTATTGAACAGGGTTAGTCATTCATTGACCGAGAGATCCACATCGACTTTCAAAGTAAGACAGCTTCCTTAGGAGAAATTGGTACTCCTTGACAAGTTTTGGAGTGTAATTGGAGAATCCATGTGCAGGGATTGAGGAAACTTGTGGCCAAGTAATTCACAATGTCAATAGACAGGATATGAAAATCATTTGTGAGGCAAATTTAGACCAGAAGAAGATTAAAATAAGAGCATCCAGAAGAGAGAACTCCCTGAAGTAATTACAGTGTGAACCAAACAAATTGAATGGAGACATGGATAATCTGAGCGGCCATAATATTGGTGAATCATTGCAAACTATATCCCACATCGCAAGTGTAAGGTTGAATCATCTGATAGAGACAAGGTACATACTCAGACAACTGCTGGATAGGTCCATATATTTCACCCAGGCGATTTTATTAATTAAAATGATCAGAGGGAAACTTGAACCAGATAATGTTGATGAACCTCAAGACATTCATACAAATTCAATCGGGACCTGAACCAATTCTGTTCTCGCAATTCACCACCCAGATACTACAAAATCTGTGCCTTTGTGGGCAATATAACAAATCAAACGAAACTGTTTGACAATTCCAAGCAGAAGAAAAATGAACACAAACCACCCTTGAATAGCCAATGAGAAAAGGATGCATTCAGAACCATAACTTAAATTATCTGCCAAACAAATCATCCACAACAAAAGGATCATGTTTAGAATGTCGATCTTATTTATAAATAGATTCAACAGCCATGCTTGATGTGTAAAATAGGTTATAAATACGAATTAATATCACCATACAAATACTGAAATATCATAAGAAATCAGAAGGAAAGGTTAGAAACTTCCTGCTCGACATCACAGAGATAACGCAACAGATACACCACTTCTCGAGCCCGGCAAAATCGCAGCCAGTGAAAGAATTGGAACTAGACCACGATCATCTCCCAACGACTTAAAAGAAATGAAGAAAAAACGATGTGATCAGAAACTACTGCCAGTTCATCAACTCAACCAAAAAAAAAAAAAACAAAACAAAACAAAAAGATAGAACCGGATCTAATGGCATCAATAAGAAGGAAAATGAGTAATAGGACAAATACTTACAAATCAGAATTAGAGATAGCTTCCATATGGCCAGATGACTCGAGGTAATTAGGTAGTAAACTTAATCCAGAACATTCATTTTTAGATAAGAATTAGGTTACCATAGTGAAAACAGGGTAGTGCTTTGCATTACTACAGGTTGTCCATAGTACCAGAAACAGGACATAAGTACTTGCTTCCAGAACATTCATTTTAAAACAAGAGCTAGGTTACTATACCAAAAACTCGGAAGTGCTCAGCATTACTACAGGTTGTCAATAGTACCAGAAACTGGACATAAGCATACTTACTTCCAGATCTAATGACATTTCCGATAACCATGCTGTCAACTAATTTAAAGAAAAATATCAAAAATACTTCCAAGTGCAGCCAATCGAAACATGATTCCACCAGGATCACTCCCTTGAAAAATTCTGCATATGTGACACCAACTCCCGGAGTAGAAATTGGAAAAAGAAGTTTAAAAGAAAAAAACAAAAATTTGAAGCACAGGAAAGGGGGTGACCATTGTGGGTGCTTAGGACAGGAACGACTCAGGGAATCCCTTCTAGTAGGAGTGTAATATGTCCAGCCGCCAGTTCGATGTTCTCAGTGAAGAATCTGTAACAATAGAAAAGATAACAGAATTGCAAATTGGATTTGTAAGGAAAAGGCATTAAACACTAAACATACCACATAAGTTAGTTCATATTTCTGGAAGTCATTCATTGACTGAGAGATCCACATCGACTTTCAAAGTAAGACAGCTTCCTGAGGAGGAATTGGTTACTATAGCGAAATCTTGGAAGTGCTCAACATTACTAGAGGTTGTCAATAGTACCAGAAACTGGACGTAAGTACTTAACTTCCAGATCTAATGGCATTTCTGATAACCATACTGTCAACTAGTTAAAAGCATAATATCAAAAATACTTCCAAGTCCAACCAATCTAAACATGGTTCTGCCAAAGAATTACACGCCCAAAAAAATTCTGCATATTGGATTTAGTAAAAAAGTTAGTTTAAAAAAAAAAAAAACCAAAAACTTGAGGCACAGAGAAGGGGGTGACCATTGTGGGTGCTTAAGACCTGAACAACTCGGATAATCCCTTCTAGTAGGAGTGTAATATGTCCTGTCGCCAGTTCAATGTTCTGAATGACAAATCTCTAACAATAGAAAAGATCACACAACTGCAAATTGGATTTTTAAGAAGAAAATATTAAATGACAAACATGACAAATAAGTTAGTTCATGTTTCTGCAAATTTATCCAACAAGGTAGCCATCCATTGACTGAGTAGATCCACATCGACTTCCAAGTATGACGGCAGTTCTGATAAGACCAGTACTACTGCTTCAACTATGTGCCACCAATGGAGCACAGTTATTGAGCGTACATTCTGGGAAACAAGATTGCACCAATGAATAATATATAAATATAGGACAACTAGTGAGTATGGTAAAAGTTAAAATTCTCGATTTAAAGCATAGACAGCATTTGATGAAGTAAAGTCCACCATATATCACAATTATTGGCATCATGCAACAAATTTGGATACTTCGTCAGGTTAGCATCAGTTTTACTGATGTCAGGACAATACAACTATTGCATTACAAGCATCTAGCAGAAAAAATATAATTTATACAGGCATTATTCTCTTCGTAAAAAATCATAGATGCTGCCCCACGAAAGATTGGCAACAATTCAAACTAATTCCATTGGAGCACACAAATTTCTTTATGAAGTGTGTGTACGAAGGAAGACCCAAAAAGACAAGGAAAGAGACAATAAGAAAATATTTGAAGAATTCGATTCTAGGGAGCTTATTATAGAATGATAGTCGTGTTATATAGATAGATTCATACAGCGTACATTACTTAGTTGAAGCTTTGAATAAGGCTTCAATTGCTTTAGTTGTTACTGTATTCCAATTTTATGCTGAAACCTCCAATATAAGTCATCCTGCAACAATATCCCACCCTGCAAATTGACAATAACACATCATGTGCACATCTCATGTAAAGTATTTGTTCCACAAAAATGTAAAAAACCAAGGGAAGAAACAAGCCATCATAAATTTTTATTTGAACGATGTTCGAACATTATCCAAATGATACTGCGAAAGTTTACAGTCCATGCATGGTTAAAGCAAGTTCAGCCCAGCATTTGATGGCTGCAAACTATCATCACCTTGTAGATGATCAACGTGACAAAGGCACTTTGCCAAACAGCTGAGGTCACCCCTGATATGTTCAATATAGGTGACACAAATTTCTTGATTAGAAATTGGTAAAGAACAACACAAGGACAAAATACTGAAGCAAGGAGAAGCGTTATATGTCTAGTCGCCAAATCAATGTTCCTAGCGATAAACCACAATTAGAAACCAACAAATACCAAAGAGTAAACTGGACAAAAAAGACACAATTCACTTGTCGAAATTCATCCAATAAAGTAATCGCGCATTATTTAAATAGAGACACACATTGACCTTCGAAGGAAAAGCCATCCAGATAAGGCATGTATCTACTGATTACACCATTGAGATCACACCAATAAATGGAAAAAGGACTAACTAGAGAATGTGGTGAAAATATTTACTTAGCCAAGATGGAGCAAGCATAGGCAGCATTTGGTTTGATCTAGTAGAGTCCACCATATCACAGTTATTGGCATCATTATTTGGACAGCAGGCACTAGCATCCTATTCTGGGAAAAGATTATGCAGTTGACATCTGTATTCAACAGTCATGAGAAATGGTAAAAGATACTACACCTTAGGTGACCTTACTTCCATAGACGCTGTCACGCTGCTCTTTTCCTATTCGAAAGCCATGCTCTTCAAGGAAATCCATATTAAAAAAAAAAAAAAAAAAAAAAAAAAAAAACCGTTAAGGAAGGAACAATGCCTACGTCAAAATTCCACCAAGACGTGTATACAAGCAACAGGATCGGCTAGAGTCAATTGAAATCATTTCAATAATAAATAAGACTATTGACAATACTTACGAAACCTCAAATCTGCCAGGGACCATACTTACGATGGATTTGCTGTCACCATCCCCTGGTTATAGTTTGTCCTAAGATCTCCTCAATTATGCTTGATCTATATTCTGCCAATCACAATTGTCGTAGTTGTCCTAATATATTTAAATGCAAAAATTTGCTCGACAAAGTAAGAAACTGAAAATAAACAGGAATAGCTCCACACATTCTGTGCAGGAAACGTGAATTCCTATGCGAGGTCTTAAGACCTGTTTATCCTCAAATTCAACATCAGCTAACTTATGCATAGCTCAAACATCGTACGACCTGCCAAAAGAAACAACGGCATACTATCTCAATCAAAGAGTACGCGTGAAAAAGATGACAAAAACATCCTAACCATCATCCATTTCATCCAAATTCCCACATTCGTGATCCTTGCAGATATAGTTTGAAGGTCTATCAATGCGAGCTTCCTGAGGAGAACTTGGTACTGTTTGACAAGTTTGGGAGAGTAATTGGAGAATCCAGGTGCAGTGATGGAGGAAAATTGTTGCCAAGTAATTCACAATGTCAATAAACAAGAAATAAAAAATCATTTGTGAGGCAAATTTAGATCAGGAGAAGATTAAAATAAGAGCATCCAGAGGAGAGAGCTCCCTGAGATAGTGATTACAGAGTGAACCAAACAATTTGAAAGTAGACATGGATAATCTGATCTGCCATAATATTCGTGAATAACTGCAATCAACATCCCATGTCACAAGTGTTAGGTAGAACAATTTGATAGAGATAAGGAACATAGTCAGCCACGATCTCTAGTCCACATAGTCAAACTCCCAGCAATGTGTGCCACCTAATGACCAAGAAAGCAACAACTAAGGTTGGAAGCACAATTCAAACGCACCCAAAGCATTGGACACACAATTCAATTGTAGTTTATCCTGTGAATTTTGCAGACAAAGATGAGGAACACATCATGATTTGCAGCAAGAAGACTCCAACCTACAATAGGAGAACACTACACATTCCACACATCTCCTTTAATCCTTGAAAATAAAGATAGAACCAGATCTCTATCCATGGTTCTCAAGCAGCTATAGACAATCCATATTAGAAGGATCCAAATGTCAGCTCATGGCTCCTATCCACAATGAAGACAATTCAGCAACTCAACTAAACGTGATTGCAATGGATCGTAACCTCCTGTTTTCACTCACTTGACAAACTTGAATTCTTTGATCACGGAATCCAATACCATCTTCACGTGACACACTTAGCTGAAGAGATCGCTCCAGTCAACAGCTGAATAAGTCCATACACTTCACGCAAGCAATTTTTTTAATCAAGATAATCAGAGGGAAACTTGAACCAGATAATGTTGATGAACCTCAAGACATTCATACAAATTCAATCAGGACATAGAACAGTTCTGTTCTCGCAACAGACTGCCCAGATACAACAATATCCATGCCCTCAAAGGCAACATAACAAATTAAATGAACCAGTTTGACAATTCCAATTAGAAGAAAAATGAACACAAACCACCCTTGTATAGCCGAAGAGAGAACCATGCATTTACACCCATAAGTTAAATTATCTGGCAGACAAATCATCTACAACAGAAAGGATAGTCCAAATATTGAAATATCATAAGAAATCAGAAGGAAAAGTAGAAACTTCTTGCTCGACTTTCCCACTACTTGAGCAAGTATGATGTTCATGGTCGATAAAATAAATGTAGACGTTGGTCATCTGATCAAAATATGATAAGAATCAAAAAGGTTAAATGGAAAGATTTTTTTTTCCAGTTGCAGTAAATAGAAACTTACAAAAAGAAGAGAACTGAACTCCATGCCCACCAAAATTGTGAAAACCTCAAACCAAGTTTTATCCCCTGCAGGACGATGGTCTGCTAGTTCCGATGATCAACGGCATCATCCAAGAGAAGCCAAGCGCCAAACCCTCATGGGTCTCCACAGCACACAAGAAAATAAGTTTCTGCAACCAGATGCTTCGCAAATCAAACCCATTGAAAAATAGAACGGAAACAGAGACGAGAGAAGAGACTCATCTTCTCCCAAGAGGATTTTGCGCAAGAGAGAACGAAACGGGAAGAGAGAGAGAGAAAGAGAGAGAGAGAGAGAGAGCACGAGGAACAGAGGAAGAAGGATGACGACTGGGTTGTAATAGGAAGAAGATGCTTGTAACGGTCTTCTTTTTGTTTTTTCGTTGGTTGAAGCAACGGTCGTCTTTTTGACAAGGGGTATTTTGAATTTTTCAATTCAAAATACAAGTCATATTATACCTCCGAAATATTATTTCTATAAACTATATATGATACTTGTCATATTATACTCATTTCTCTAATATTATTATATTGGGGAAATTAATATTAGATTATAGTTCTAATTGACATTGCTTTTTCATGTGAAATTAGTTGCCTCTTTCTAAAGAGTTTTTATGAGAAATTCATATACTCTTATAACTTTACCACTCAAATAATTAGTAACAACTTTACTTATTCTTTTATTATAACATAAATTTATTGATATTATGATATACTTTAAAATTTTCTTAAAATAAATAATACTTGTTATATTAACTCAAAGCTTTCTTATCATACATTACATTCAATCTTGAGTAAAAAAAAAATTATCTTAAAATTGGTGAATTTTCTAAACCAAAAAATAGCATACAGCTATGAAAATTTTAGGCTAAGCACAATTCTACATAATATATTGGAAAATGTAGCAGTAGGTCACACCAGCATACTTCCTCAGCCTAAAAAATTACCATCTAGCCAGAACAATACATATGCAAGAAATGTATTTAAGCACAATAAATAGCCAGAACTTTGCAACATCAAATCTCATCTAGTTTAAGCACAATAAATAACCAGACAAATGTTCTTCAGTTAAGCCAAATTTACCACTAAATCAAACAGACTTATACCAAGTCAATGCATAAGCAAGAAATGTATTTCCATGTGAATGTGCGCCTAAGTATCTCAAAAGCTAAAATTCAATGACAGAATAACATTCACAATAGTTCCATGAATGAAAAAGAATGTGAGACAAACAAAATATCATTAAGAGAAAGCACACAGTCATAGCACCAAGCGAATGGAAAGTTCTTCATCCAATACCATAGAGAAAGCCGCTAATCTGCCAAAGCACAGAAGAGCTATTATCTTACAACATTCAAGAGAGCCATCCAAAATCAATTAACAGAAGAAATAAATCAAAAGTCAGAAAACCCAACAAAAACTAAGATTTTCCAAGTACCTAGTGGAAGAGCACCATGATGAATAAAAACCTACACGAACTATCTGCATAATTTTCGAGTGATCCAATCAGTGATTGCAGTTCACATATAAGATAAGAATGAAGAGAACCAAGCCAGGACTAATGGGGACCTCATGCTTTCCAGACTTTCAATTCTTACAACCGAAGAAAATCTATAGTTATTGACATTCCAAAACCAAATGAACTCAGATAAAAGTGCCAAAGAATCAAGATCTTGTCCGAGCAAATCATTCCTCAAATATTCAGCTAGAAAAAACCATCGCAGATAGAAGGACACTCCACATTAAAGTTAATTCTGACCTACATAACAAAGACAACTGAATAACATCTTCGTTAATGAAAATTGAAAATCAATAATATCGGAACCACTCACCTTCTGAACTCAACCTTTCAGAAAAGGCAAAAGATTAAAACTTAATTTGGTTCAAACAACTACATAAGAAAGGTATTGTTTATTTTTCTGTTTTGTCCTTTCGTCTAACCTAAACCATCCAACATATATAAACAAAGCACAAAAATTCATGTGGTTCGGATCAAAAATCAAAAAAAGATCACATAGACCTTATGAAGTGAGAATTACGATATGGCTGCCGTCTAAATGCCAAAAAGAAGTTTATTGCTCCCTTGGCAACACATGTTTCTCACAATCTCAGGGCATCCATCACTATTTGAGCAGCCAAAAAAGCATGTGGTTCTGCTCTTCTCTGGCCACACCACAATGAAGGTCCAATAACTCTCATCTTCTAGATGTGGTGACTTAACTACGACAAAAGAAAACAGAAGTGTTCAAAAAGAGCAGACAATTTTAAATGCAGATAGGATGTGCTCCACAGCAGATAATGTACCTTGGATCAGACAGCTTGGATTCTCTCTAGCCAACCTATCGGCATTAGTGCTCTAATAAATTCAATGGCCACCCCATTGAAGAGAATAGCCTTCCTCGCTGCAATTTTCCACCTATTCTAAGGTTGGCACTATAGTTGCATAATCTGTTAAAAAATTTCTCATGCCATAGAAACTCCTTTCAAATATGAAATTAAACGTGACACTGAAGTATGATCCAAAACAGGAATCATAGCACATAAGCTAGTACAGAGGACATGCATCATTCTAAATCTCACCTCTGCCAAGTCAGTTGAAACATGATATGCAGATTTTAGCAACATGGATATGCAAAAAGTTTGTGAACAATTCAGTAACGTTGGATGGACAATACCTTGTTTCAGTTAAGCCCAGTTAGGCCACCATATAGAAGAAAGAGCAAAATTCCTTGCATTCCATTATCAACAATGCTAGAAATTTGTCAGCAACGATGAAAAAACGAAGGAGCTAAGAACGCACAAATCAATGCACCTGGCTACAGATTTAAAATCAGCAAGACAACCCAGAGATGAGGGACGTGCAAAAAGAAAGTCACAGTTTCTTCAAATAAACAGAGTCAGAATCAGCAAGACAACCCTCTTCTCCCACTCATCCATAGAAAGAGATGACCGTCCAGAGAGAAAGCCAGAACTATTTTCAGACTTCAAACCCGAAAAGCAAAGTGAAGCTTGTCTTATTTCAACTAGATCCTACATCGAACTTCAAACCCTCAAAGCAAAGTGAAGCTTGTCTTTAGACACCCTATCATAAAAGCACGACCAAAATGATAAGGGGTGAACCATATACATGCACATAGAGAATGACAAGGTATGATAATGGAGAATGAATATTTCTTGAATAATGAATTTTTCATCTAATCCCCATCAATGTCATTTACTTCATGATGTAATGAAGATTTGAGTCATATCACAAAGAGACATCACGATCGAATATTTCTTGAATAATAATGTTTCTTGACACACTCGATAGCCATTCAACTCATGATGTAATAAAATTCTTAGTCATATTATAAGCAAACAACACAAATATTAGAACAACTCGTATATGCATATGGGGAGTAAACCTATCCTGTTAACATACCATACGACAGATATGCCAAAGAATGAAGAGCCTGACCATCAAAGAGATTGCTTCAAGATAAAAGTAACTGCTACCAATCTTCTGTATCATAAAAACCAGAACAGCTGGTGAAACAAGAAAACAGAAGGAGCGTGAACAAAAATCATGTGCATGACCACAATAGAGTTACAAAGAGGCAATGCGAAAATGAAGAAAGTTAAGTTTCTGCAACAAGCCAGAAACTTCTAAAATTAGATCGAGACCATTCCTCAACAACCACCTAAATAGTACGCAAGTCGTCTAATTAATAGAAACATTTCACCAAAGATTCTGTACTAAAAGAAAACTGGCGATCAAATAAAATGAAAGCCTAAGAGACCTAGGAATTGTGTAGAGCTGGAACAACGAAAAAAAGCAAGACGAATAAATCCCACATAAACTATCTTCATAATTTAGACAGCGATTGAATTAGTGATTACCCCGAATGCATATAAGAAAGAAGAGAAACTAGCTAGAACTTAGTTGGCCTCAAACTTTCCTGACTTGTAAAAAATCCTTACAATGGAAGAGAGTTAATGACTCAAACAAAAACCAATAGAAGTGCTCAAAGAAAGAAGAGCTTGAAAAAAGAAATAAAGATTATAGGCTAGAAAAAACCATCCCAGGTTGAAGACATGCCACATCGAATTCAATCGGGACCTGAACCAATTCTGTTCTCGCAATAGACCACCCAGATACTACAAAATCTGTGCCTTTGTGGGCAATATAACAAATCAAATGAAACTGTTTGACAATTCCAAGCAGAAGAAAAATGAACACAAACCACCCTTGTCTAGCCAATGAGAAAAGGATGCATTCAGAACCATAACTTAAATTATCTGCCAAACAAATCATCCACAACAAAAGGATCATGTTTAGAATGTCAATCTTATTTATAAATAGATTCAACAGCCATGCTTGATGTGTAAAATAGGTTATAAATACGAATTAATATCACCATCCAAATATTGAAATATCATAAGAAATCAGAAGGAAAGGTTAGAAACTTCCTGCTCGACATCACAGAGATAACGCAACAGATACACCACTTCTCGAGCCCGGCGAAATCGCAGCCAGTGAAAGAATTGGAACTAGACCACGATCATCTCCCAAAGACTTAAAAAAAAAATGAAGAAAAAACGATGTGATCAGAGACTACTGCCAGTTCATCAATTCAACCAAAAAAAGAAAAAAACAAAACAAAACAAAAAGATAGAACTGGATCTAATCGCATCAACGAGAAGGAAAATGAGTAATAGGACAAACTTACAAATTAGAATTAGAGATAGCTTCCATATGGCCAGATGACTTGAGGTAAAAAGGTAGTAAACTGAATCCAGAACATTCATTTTTAGATAAGAATTAGGTTACCATAGTGACAACATGGTAGTGCTCGGCATTACTACAGGTTGTCCATAGTACCTGAAACAGGACATAAGTACTTGCTTCCAGAACATTCATTTTAAAACAAGAGCTAGGTTACTATACCAAAACCTCGGAAGTGCTCAGCATTTCTACAGGTTGTCAATAGTACCAAAAATTGGACATAAGCATACTTACTTCCAGATCTAATGGCATTTCCGATAACAATGCTGTCAACTAATTTGAAGAAAAACATCAAAAATACTTCCAAGTGCAGCCAATCGAAACATGATTCCACTAGGATCACTCCCTTGAAAAATTCTGCATATGTTAAACCAACTCCCAGAGTAGAAATTGGAAAAAGAAGTTTAAAAGAAAAAATAAAAATTTGAAGCACGGAAAAGGGGGTGACCATTGTGGGTGCTTAGGACAGGAACGACTCAGGGAATCCCTTCTAGTAGGAGTGTAATATGTCCAGCTGCCAGTTCGATGTTCTCAGTGAAGAATCTGTAACAATAGAAAAGATAACAAAATTGCAAATTGGATTTGTAAGAAAAAAGTATTAAACACTAAACATACCACATAAGTTAGTTCATGTTTCACGAAATTTATTGAACAGGGTTAGTCATTCATTGAGCGAGAGACCCACATCGACTTTCAAAGTAAGACAGCTTCCTGAGGAGAAATTGGTACTCCTTAACAACTTTTGGAGTGTAATTGGAGAATCCATGTGCAGGGATTGAGGAAACTTGTGGCCAAGTAATTCACAATGTCAATAAACAGGATAAGAAAATCATTTGTGAGGCAAATTTAGGCCAGGAGAAGATTAAAATAAGAGCATCCAGGAGAGAGAACTCCCTGAAGTAATTACAGTGTGAACCAAACAAATTGAACAGCGACATGGATAATCTGAGCTGCCATAATATTGGTGAATCATTGCAATCAATATCCCACATCGCAAGTGTAGGGTTGAATCATCTGATAGAGACAAGATACATAGTCAGACAACTGCTGAATAGGTCCATAAATTTCACCAAGGCGATTTTATTAATTAAAATGATCAGAGGGAAACTTGAACCAGATAATGTTGATGAACCTCAAGACATTCATACAAATTCAATTGGGACCTGAACCAATTCTGTTCTAGCAATAGACCACCCAGATACTACAAAATCCGTGCCTTTGAGGGCAATATAACAAATCAAACGAAACTTTTGACAATTCCAAGCAGAAGAAAAATGAACACAAACCACCCTTGTATAGCCAATGAGAAAAGGATGCATTCAGAACCATAAGTTAAATTATCTGCCAAACAAATCATCCACAACAAAAGGATCATGTTGAGAATGTCGATCTTATTTATAAATAGATTCAACAGCCATGCTTGATGTGTAAAATAGGTTATAAATACGAATTAATATCACCATCCAAATATTGAAATATCATAAGAAATCAGAACGAAAGGTTAGAAACTTCCTGCTCGACATCACAGAGATAACGCAACAGATACACCACTTCTCGAGCCCAGCAAAATCGCAGCCAGTGAAAGAATTGGAACTAGACCACGATCATCTCCCAAAGACTTTAAAAAAAAATGAAGAAAAAACGATGTGATCAGAGACTGCTGCCAGTTATCAACTCAACCAAAAAAAGAAAGAATCAAAACAAAACAAAACAAAGAGATAGAACCGGATCTAATGGCGTCAATAAGAAGGAAAATGAGTAATACGAGAAATACTTACAAATCAGAATTAGAGATAGCTTCCATATGGCAGATGACTCGAGGTAAATAGGTAGTAAATTGAATCCAGAACATTCATTTTTAGATAAGAAGTAGGTTACCATAGTGCAAACATGGTAGTGCTCGGCATTACTACAGGTTGTCCATAGTACCAGAAACAGGACATAAGTACTTGCTTCCAGAACATACATTTTAAAACAAGAGCTAGGTTACTATACCAAAAACTTGAAAGTGCTCAGCATTACTACAGGTTGTCAATAGTACCAGAAACTGGACATAAGCATACTTACTTCCAGATCTAATGGCATTTCCGATAACCATGCTGTCTACAAATTTAAAGAAAAATATCAAAATACTTCCAAGTGCAGCCAATCGAAACATGATTCCACCAGGATCACTCCCTTGAAAAATTCTGCATATGTGACACCAACTCCCAGGGTAGAAATTGGAAAAAGAAGTTTAGAAGAAAAAACAAAAATTTGAAGCACAGAAAAGGGGGTGACCACTGTGGGTGCTTAGGACAGGAACGACTCAGGGAATCCCTTCTAGTAGGAGTGTAATATGTCCAGCCGCAAAATCGATGTTCTCAGTAAAGAATCTGTAACAATAGAAAAGATAACAAAATTGCAAATTGGATTTGTAAGAAAAAGGTATTAAACACTAAACATACCACATAAGTTAGTTCATGTTTCTGGAAATTTATTGAACAGGGTTAGTCATTCATGGACCACAAACCACCCCTGTATAGCTGAAGAGAAAAAGATGCATTTACAACCAAAAGTTAAATTGTCTGGCAGACATATCATCTACAACAAAAGGATCGTCCAAATATTGAAATATCATAAGAAATCAGAAGGAACAGTTGAAACTTCCTACTTGACTTTTCCACTTGAGCAGGTATGATGTTCGCCATTGATAAAATAATATAGAAATAACGTAGACGCTGGTCATCTGATCGAAATTTAACAAGAATCCAAAGGGTAAATGGGAATTTTTTTTTTCTAGTTGCATCTAATAGAAACTTACAAAAAGCAAAAAACTGAACTCCATGCTCAGCAGCTAGTCAGAGAGCAAGCAATGCCAATGGAATTTATGTTTCAATGGCTATGGTGCATCTTCCAGTAACAGTTAACCATTTTTCAGAATGAGATGCCAACAGTTTGCAACAAAGCAAATATCAGGCCCTGGCAGAAAAGTCTTCATAGTCCCAATGATCAAAGAGAACCTAAAATCAAGTTGGTACTGCAAACTCAAAACAACCTATTGCACCTAGAAAATCATCTCATTTGTAAAAATGTCAGGCAATGTTCCCGTACCAAAAAAAAAGCATACAGCTGTGAAAAATATAGGCTAAGCAAACCCACTTGTCTTATTTCAATCAAGAACACCTAGTACTCTCTTGTTGCATGTCAAGTAGGTGGCAATCGAACTTCAAACCATCAAAGCAAAGTGAAGCTTCCTTAGACAGCCTGTCATAAAAGCATGACCGAAATGATTAGAATATCAGCAGCTGGTCAGAGAGCAAGCAATGCCAATGGAATTTATGTTTCAATGGCTATGCTGCATGATCCTGCACCAGTTCTTCTTTTTTCAGAATGAAATGCGAATGGTTTGCAACAAATTAAATATCAGCTCCTGGCGGAAAAGTCTTCATAGTCCCAATGATCAAAGAGAACCTAAAATCAAGTTGGCACTGCAAACTCAAAACAACAACCTATTTCACTTACAAAATCATCTTATTTGTAAAAATGTCCCAAACAATGTTCCTGTATCAAAAAAAGAAAAGGAAAAAAACAAGCATACGGCTGTGAAAAATATAGGCTAAGCAGACCCACTTGTCTTATTTCAACTAAGAAGAGTGAGTACTCTCCTGTTGCATGTATGTCAAATAGGTGGCCATCGAACTTCAAAGTCTCAAAGCAAAGTGAAGCTTCCGTAGACACCCTATCTTAAAAAAGCATGGCCAAAATGATTAGAATATCAGCAGCTAGTCAGAGAGCAAGCAATGCCAATGGAATTTATGTTTCAATGGCTATGCTGCATCATCCCATACCAATTCAGCTCTTTTCAGAGTGAGATGCCAATGGTTTGCAACAAAGTAAATATCAGGTCCTGGCAGAAAAGTCTTCATAGTCCCCACGATCAAAGAGAACCTAAAATGAAGTTGGCACTACAAACTCAAAACAACATATTTTACCTACAAAATCGTCTCATTTGTAAAAATGTCCCAAACAATGTTCCTGTACCAAAAAAAAAAAAAAAAAAAACATACAGCTGTGAAAAATATAGGCTAAGCAAACCCACATGTCTTATTTCAATTAGAGGATTGAGTACTCTCTCATTGCATGTATTGCATGTATGTCAAATAGGTGGCCATCCAAAATCAGTTAACAGAAGAAATAAATCAAAAGTCAGAAGTGCCAACCAAGACGAAGATTTTCCAAGTATCTATTGTGAGAGCACGATGATGAATAAAGCCCACACAAACTATCTGCATGATTTACAAGCACTTTAATCAGTGATTGCAGTTCACATATGAGGCAAGAAGCAAGCCAAAACTAATGTGGATCTCATGCTTTTCAGACTCCTAGAACAATTCCTACAACCGAAGAAAGTCCATAGTTATACTTATTGACCTTCCAAAACCAACTGAACTCAGATAAAAGTGCCAAAGAATCAAGATCTTGTCCAAGAAAATCGCTCCTCTACTATCCAGCTGGAAAAAAGCATCGCAGATTGAAGGACACTTCACATTGAAGTTAATTCTGACCATCAAAAGAAAGAGAACTGAATAACTTCCTCTTTGATGAAAATTGAAGGGACTAGACTTAATAATATTGGAACCATTCACCATCCAAACTCAACCTTTCAGAAAGGGCAATAGATCATCACTTAATTTGGTGGACAACTACATAAGAAAGGTCTTGTTTATTTTTCTGCTTTGTCATTACATTAACCTAAACCATCCACACATATATAAACAAAGCATGGAAATTTACATGGTGAATGGAGACATGGATAATCTGAGCGGCCATAATATTGGTGAATCATTGCAATCAATATCCCACATCGCATGTGTAAGGTTGAATCATCTGATAGAGTCAAGGTACATACTCAGACAACTGCTGGATAGGTCCATACATTTCACCCAGGCGATTTTATTAATTAAAATGATCAGAGGGAAACTTGAACGAGATAATGTGGATGAACCTCAAGACATTCATACAAATTCAATAGGGACCTGAACCAATTCTATTCTCGCAATACACCACCCAGATAATACAAAATCCGTGTCTTTGAGGGCAATATAACAAATCAAACGAAACTGTTTGACAATTCCAAGCAGAAGAAAAATGAACACAAACCACCCTTGTATAGCCAATGAGAAAAGGACGCATTCAGAACCATAAGTTAAATTATCTGGCAAACAAATCATCCACAACGAAAGGATCATGTTGAGAATGTCGATCTTATTTATAAATAGATTCAACAGCCATGCTTGATGTGTAAAATAGGTTATAAATACGAATTAATATCACCATCCAAATATTGAAATATCATAAGAAATCAGAAGGAAAGGCTAGAAATTTCCTGCTCAACATCACAGAGATAACGCAACAGAAACACCACTTCTCGAGCCTGGCAAAATCGCAGTCAGTGAAAGAATTTGAACTAGACCACGATCATACCCCAAAGACTTCAAAAAAAATGAAGAAAAGAGGATGTGATTAGAGACTACTGCCAGTTCATCAACTCAACCAAAAAAGGAAAAAAAAAAAAAAAAAAAAAAACAAAAACATAGAACCGGATCTAATGGCATCAATGGGAAGGAAAATGAGTAGTAGGAGAAATACTTACAAATCAGAATTAGAGATAGCTTCCATATGGCCAGATGACTCGAAGTAAATAGGTAGTAAACTCAATCCAGAACATTCATTTTTTGATAAGAATTAGTTTACCATAGTGAAAACATGGTAGTGCTCCGCATTACTACAGGTTGTCCATAGTACCAGAAACAGGACATAAGTACTTGCTTCCAGAACATTCATTTTAAAACAAGAGCTAGGTTACTATACCAAAAACTCGGAAGTGCTCAGCATTACTACAGGTTGTCAATAGTACCCGAAACTGGACATAAGCATACTTACTTCCAGATCTAATGGCATTTCCGATAACCATGCTGTCAACAATTTTAAAGAAAAATATCAAAAATACTTCCAAGTGCAGCCAATTGAAACATGATTCCACCAGGATCACTCGAAAAATTCTGCATATGTGACACCAACTCCCGGAGTAGAAATTGGAAAAAGAAGTTTAAAAGAAAAAACAAAAATATGAAGCACAGAATAGGGGATGACCATTGTGGGTGCTTAGGACAGGAACGACTCAGGGAATCCCTTCTAGTAGGAGTGTAATATGTCACAGCCGCCAGTTTGATGTTCTCAGTGAAGAATCTGTAACAATAGAAAAGATAACAAAATTGCAAATTGGATTTGTAAGAAAAAGGTATTAAACACTAAACATACCACATAAGTTAGTTCATGTTTCTGGAAATTTATGAACAGGGTTAGTCATTCATTGACCGAGAGATCCACATCGACTTTCAAAGTAAGACAGCTTCCTGAGGAGAAATTGGTACTCCTTGACAAGTTTTGAAGTGTAATTGGAGAATCCATGTGCAGGGATTGAGGAAACTTGTGGCCAAGTAATTCACAATGTCAATAAACAGGATATGAAAATCATTTGTGAGGCAAATTTAGACCAGGAGAAGATTAAAATAAGAGCATCCAGAAGAGAGCACTCCCTGAAGTAATTACAGTGTGAACCAAACAAATTGAATGGAGACATGGATAATCGGAGCTGCCATAATATTGGTGAATCATTGCAATCAATATCCCACATCGCAAGTGTAAGGTTGAATCATCTGATAGAGACAAGATACATAGTCAGACAACTGCTGAATAGGTCATTAAAATTCACCCAGGCGATTTTATTAATTAAAATGATCAGAGGGAAACATGAACCAGATAATGTTGATGAACCTCAAGACATTCATACAAATTCAATCGGGACCTGAACCAAAAGTACACGATGTCAATATATACACAAGAAATGTATTTTTGTGCAAATGTGCGCCTAAGTATGTCAAAAGCAAAAATTCAGTGAAAGAATAACATTCACAAAAGTTCCTTGAATGAAAAAGAAGGTAAGACAAACAAAATATCATTAATAGAAAGCATACAGTCATAGTGCCAAGCCAATGAAAAGTTCTTCATCCAATCCCATAGAGAAAGGCTCTAATCTGCCAAAGCTCAGAAGAGCTATCATCTCACAACATTCAAAAGAGCCATCCAAAATCAGTTGAAGAAGAAATAAATCAAAAGTCAGGAGTGCCGACCAACACCAAGATTTTCCAAGTATCTGTTGGAAGAGCACCATGATGAATAAAACCTACACAAATTATCTGCATGATTTACAAGCTATCCCAACAGTGATTGCAGTTCCATTGATTAAATAGACTTTCAAAGGAAAAGGCCATGCAGATAAAACATGACTATTGATTCATGTATGCTACTGATGTAGCACATTTACTGATTACACCATTGAGATCACAGCATTGAGGCAACAATAATTATCAAAAAGGACAAACTAGAGGATGTGGCGAAAAATATTTACTTAGCCAAGATGGAGCAAGTGTAGGCAGCATTTGGTTTGATCAAGTAGAATCCACCATATCACAGTCATTGGCATCGTTATTTGGACAGCAGGCACCCACCAAGAGACATACATTCTGATTAAAAACATTTCTCAAGACACTAGCATCCTATTCTGGGAAAAGATTATGCAGTTGACATCAGTATTCAACAGTCATGAGGAATGGTAAAAGGCACTGCACCTTAGGTGACCATATTTCCATAGATACTGCTCTTTTCCTAGTCGAAAGGCATGTTCTTCAAGAAAATCCATATGGACAAGAAGCTTAAGGAACAAGAAATAATGACTGCTTGATAATGGAAATGTATGAAGAAAGCAATATTGAAAGTTTTAACAAAAAACCATAGAAAGGATCAGAATGTAAGGCATGTTAGTGAAGTTGTCTAATAAAAGGGGCTTGTATTAATACTAATATGATGATCTATCACCCTATCCCAACAGATTTAACTCACAAAACTAATGAAATATGTAAATTGGATAAAAAGAGGTGAAAAGAATCTGTGACTGAAGTGTTGAGAAGTGGATGCTTATAATTTCATCTAGCCAACGGCTAACAAATATAGATTCAGACAATACCCTTATATGGAAAAGGTGAAAAGGAAATGGATTTAAAAAAAATGCTTCCTCCTCATTTATTTTAAAAATATCCAAGCTGCACAAAGTTAAACCAAATCAAGAGATCCTTCTCTCTTCCCACAGTTGGAGCACAAAGATCCTCTTTCCTGACCTCTAAGGAAAAAAGTAAAACATAGAGTTAGAGAGATGTAACAAACACCTAGATTTGTACACTAGTGGAACTTGATATACACTGTTTAAAACAGACAATAATAGCAAGAATGGATATAGCACTTACATAGACAAATGTACAAAATTTCATTAAGACGTTATCGAGGTTTCTGGGTAAGATTTTCTAGAAGAAAAAGCACAATTTCCATTGTTTGTAGCATAGTCAAAATGCCAATAGGAGACTAACTATTATACCTAATTTTTAATCTATAAACCAAAGTACATGAACTAGTGATTTATTTCCTTTTCTCAACAAAAGAATGAGAGAGAATCCATGAAATCTTCTTATGTGTACAATAATTGGAGTTTCCATAAGAGAACTAGGTAACTAGTGATAATATTGGATTATTCAGATGCAGTACCGTAAGTTCAGAATATGCCTGACAGAAGACAAAAGTATACCTGCAGAGACTCTGCACCATTCAATAACAGGAAACGGACCAACAAAAATCTGTAAATTGGGAAGACTAAGGTAATGCAAGCCATTTAACAGGAGGAAGATTGTTAGGGTAATGAGAAATAGAATCATATCCTTTTGCAACCAATGAGGAAGCCGCCACTAGGCTGACAAGAGAGAGTGCTACGACATTCACCTCAATAATAAAATGGGGAAAAAAGCAAACAAGGTCCTCATACCAAAACAGGAAAAAGAAATCAAGTGTGGAGTGAAGTTAATTTCATCATTGGTTACCAGTTGTGATGATCAGCTCGCACAACTAAAGTTGCAGCCTCCAGACAGAACTTTTGGCTCAACATGGATCTGGAATTTGAATCCAGAAGGAGAGAATGCTATGACATTCACCTCAATAAAATGGGGAAAAAAGCAACCAAGATCCTCATACCAAAACAGAAAAAAGAAATTGAGTGTGGAGTGAAACAAAGAAGTTTAATTGCATCATTGGTTGCCAGCTGTGATGATCAGCTCGCACAGCTATAGTTGCAGCCTCCTGATAGAACTTTTGGCTTAACATAGATTGGAATCTGAATCCAAAAGGGGGATAAGGCAACAAAACTAAACAGACTTCATTCAGTAATTCCTACTGGCAGTACTCCAACAAACTAAAATTCATATGAAAAATGAATGATACAAGGTACCAAATTGCTTCTCCCACACTAAGTTGGTGAATCACTTTTTCCCAAAAAGATAGGATAAGAACTCAGTGGCCCTCAAGCTTTCCTGACTTGTAAAAAATCCTTACAATGGAAGAGAGTTAATGATTAAACACAAACAAAAACCAATAGAAGCGCTCAAAGAAAGAAGACCATAACAAAAGAAATAAAGATATATAGGCTAGAAAAAACCATCCCAGATTGAAGACATACCACATCGAATCTGAAGAGATTTGCATCGACCAAACTCTTACCCATGAAGGAAAAGGAGACCTGATCAATCTGAAAACAGACTTCACTCAAACCAATAACTGCCTAGAAGCCAAGAAGTGGTTGCTTATCCAATTTCAAACTATCATCAACTTAGCCCCACAGAAAAAAAAGCAGTAGATCACCACATTCCTAACCTGGCTCGTAGAAGGATTAGAACTTGATATTAATCATGTCATCACTCCTCAAAGATAATAAACTCAAGATGAATTTCAATCAAAGCTAGAAACTGCCTAGAAATCTCCACAATTTCAGTCCAAAACCCATCCTGAAGAAGTGATCAAAGACTACGAAGGAACACAACCAAACAGGACCGCAAAAAAGGGTCACCACTCCTCCAAAATTAATTTCAATCAAAGCTAAAAAGTTCCTAGAAATCTCTACAATTTCAGTCCATAACCCATCCTGAAGAAGTTATCAAAGACTATGCAGGAACTCAACCAAACAGGACTGCAAAAATGGGTCATCACTCCTCCAAGAAGCCTAAACACATTATTTAATGCAAACTGACCAGTTTTATTGTATTTATCATCCTTAGACGACGAAGAGATCACTCATCAAACAATATCAACCATAAGTGAAAAACACTACATATTACAACATTTAGTAAAAGATTTAGAATTATACTCAGGTAAATGCAAAAAACAGAGGGAAAAACTAAAAAGTTTGTGGGAAAAAAAACTTATTCTGCACAGTTCTAAATAAAATAGAGGAAAAAGTGGCGGTAGGCCACCCCAGCATACTACCTCAGCATAAAAGATTACAATCTAGCCAGAACAATAAATATGCAAGAAATGTATTAAAGCAGAATATATAGCCAGAACAATACATTTGCAACAGCAAATCTCATCTAATTTAAGCACAATAAATAACCAGACAAAAGTTCTTCAATTAAGCCAAATTTACCACTAAATTCAAATAGACTTACACCTAATTTATACATACACAAGAAATGTATTTTTGTGCGAATGTGCACCTATCAGTGAAAAAATAACATTAACAATAGTTCCATGAATGAAAAAAGATAAGACAAGCTAAATATCATTAATAGAAAGCATACAGTCATAGTACCATGCCAATGAAAAGTTCTTCATCCAATGCCGCGAGAAAAGCTCTAATCTGCCAAAGCACAGAAGAGCTTTCAAAAGAGCCATCCAAAATCAGTTAACATAAGAAATAAATTAAAAGTCAGAAGTGCCAACCAAAACCAAGATTTTCCAAGTATCTATTGTAAGAGAACTATGATGAATAAAACCTACACAAACTATCCGCATATTTTGCATGTGATCCAATTAGTGGTTGCAGTTCACACATGAGATATTCTATGAAGAGAAGCAAGCCAGGACTAATGTGGACGTCATGCTTTCCAGACTTTCAATTCCTACAACTGAAGAAAATTATAGTTATTGACATTCCAAAACCAAATGAACTCAGATAAAAGTGCCAAAGAATCAATCCAAGCAAATCATTCCTCAGATATTCAGCTAGGAAAAACCATCGCAGATTGAAGGACACTCCACATTGAAGTTAATTCTGACATACGAAAGAAAGACAATTGAATAACATCCTCTATGACTAAAATTGAAGCAACTGGAATTAATGATATCGGAACCATTCACTATCTGAACTCATCCTTTCAAAAGGCAATAGATCATGACTTAATTTGGCTCGGACAACTACATAAGAAAGGTCTTGTTTATTTTTCTGTTTTGTCATTTCTTAAACCATCCATGCGTAAATAAACAAAGCATGAAAATTTATATGGTTTGGCCAGTGTGAACTTCACCCACGGATCAAAAAAACATCACATAATTAATATGAAGCAAGAATTACAATATGGCTGCTGTCTAGATGCCAAAAACAAGTCTATTGCTCCCTCAGCACCACATGTTTCCCACAATCTCAAGGCATCCATCACTACTTGAGCAGCGAAAAACGATCTGGTTCTGCTCTTCTCTGGCCACCCCACAATGAAGGTCCGATAACTCTTAACTCCTAAATGTGGTGACTTAACTATGACAAAAGAAAACAGAAGTGTCCAAAAAGAGCAGACAATTTTAAATCACGGATAGGATGTGCTCCACAACAGATATTGTTCTTTGAATCAGACAACTTGGATTCTCTCTAGCCAACCTATTGGCATTAGTGCTCTAATAAATGAGAGAGAGCTCCAGAGTGAACCAAACAAATTAATGTAGACATGGATAATCTGATTTGCCATAATATTAGTGAATAACTGAAATCAATATCCCAGATCGCAAGTGTAAGGTAGAACCATCTAAGAGAGATAAGGAACATAGTCAGACCCAGTCTCTAGTCCATAAAGTCAAACTCGCAACAATGTGTGCCACCTAATGACCAAGAAAGCAACAATCACAATTGGAAGCACAATTCAAAAGCACCCATAGCTTTGGGCACGCAATTCAATTAAAGTTGCCAGTGAATTTTGCAGACAAAGATGAGAAACGCAATCTGATTTGCAGCAAGAAGACTCCAACCTACAAGAGAAGAACCACACATTCCGTGCATCTCCTTTAATCCTTGAAAATAAAGATAGAACCAGATCTATCCAGGTTCTCAAGCAGCTATAGACAATCCATATTAGAAGGATCCAATTTCAGCTGATGGCTCCTACCCACAAAGAAGATGATTCGGCGACGCAACTAAACGCAATTGCCTCCTGTTTTCACTCACTTGACAAACTTGAATTCTTTGAACGCTAAATCCCATACCACCTTCACGCAACACACTTAGCTGAAGAGATCGCTCCAGTCAACAGCTGAATAAGTCCATACACTTCACGCAAGCAATTTTTTTAATCAAGATAATCAGAGGGCAACTTGAACCAGATAATGTTGATGAACCTCAAGACATTCATACAAATTCAATCAGGACATAGAACAATTCTGTTCTCGCAACAGACTGCCCAGATACAACAATATCCATGCCCTCAAAGGCAACACAACAAATTAAAGGAACCAGTTCGACAATTCCAATTAGAAGAAAAATGAACACAAACCACCCTTGTATAGCCGAAGAGAGAACCATGCATTTACACCCATAAGTTAAATTATCTGGCAGACAAATCATCTACAACAGAAAGGATAGTCCAAATATTGAAATATCATAAGAAATCAGAAGGAAAAGTAGAAACTTCTTGCTCGACTTTCCCACTACTTGAGCAAGTATGATGTTCATGGTCGATAAAATAAATGTAGACGTTGGTCATCTGATCAAAATATGATAAGAATCAAAAAGGGTAAATGGGAAGATTTTTTTTTTTTTTTCCAGTTGCAGTAAATAGAAACTTACAAAAAGGAGAGAACTGAACTCTATGCCCACCAAAATTGTGAAAACCTCAAACCAAGTTTTATCCCCTGCAGGACGATGGTCTGCTAGTTCCGATGATCAATGGCATCATCCAAGAGAAGCCAAGCGCCAAACCCTCACGGGTCTCCACAGCACACAAGAAAATAAGTTTCTGCAACCAGATGCTTCGCAAATCAAACCCATTGAAAAATAGAACGGAAACAGAGACGAGAGAAGAGACTCATCTTCTCCCAAGAGGATTTTGCGCAAGAGAGAACGAAATGGGAAGAGAGAGAGAGAGAGAGAGAGAGAGCACGAGGAACAGAGGAAGAAGGATGACGACTGGGTTGTAATAGGAAGGAGATGCTTGTAACGGTCTTTTTTTTTGTTTTTTCGTTGGTTGAAGCAACGGTCGTCTTTTTGACAAGGGTATTTTGAATTTTTCAATTCAAAATACAAGTCATATTATACCTCCGAAATATTATTTCTATAAACTATATATGATACTTGTCATATTATACTCATTTCTCTAATATTATTATATTGGGAAAATTAATATTAGATTATAGTTCTAATTGATATTGCTTTTTCATGTGAAATTAGTTGCCTCTTTCTAAAGAGTTTTTATGAGAAATTCATATACTCTTATAACTTTACCAATCAAATAATTAGTAACAACTTTACTTATTCTTTTATTATAACATAAATTTATTGATATTACGATATACTTTTAAATTAAAATAAATAATACTTGTTATATTAACTCAAAGCTTTTCTTATCATACAATACATTCAATCTTGAGTAAAAAAAAAATTATCTTAAAATTGGTGAATTTGCTAAACCAAAAAATAGCATACGGCTATGAAAATTTTAGGCTAAGCAGACCCACTTGTCTTATTTCAACTAGATCCTACATCGAACTTCAAACCCTCAAAGCAAAGAGAAGCTTGTCGGTAGACACCCTATCATAAAAACACAGCCAAAATGATAAGGGGTGAACCACATACATGCACATAGAGAATGGCAATGTATGATAATGGAGAATGAATATTTCTTGAATAATGAATTTTTCATTTTATCCCCATCAATATCATTTAGTTCATGATGTAATGAAGATTTGAGTCATATCACAAAGAGACATCACGATCGAATATTTCTTGAATAATGAATGTTTCTTGACACACTCGATAGCCATTCAATTCATGATGTAATAAAATTCTCAGTCATATTATAAGCAAACAACACAAATATTAGAACAACTCATATAAGCATATGGGGAGTAATACCTATCCTGTTAACATACCATATGACAGATATGCCAAAGAATGAAGAGCCTGACCATCAAAGAGATTGCTTCAAGATAAAAGTAACGGTTACCAATCTTCTGTATCATAAAATCTAGAACAGCTGGTGAAACAATAAAACAGAAGGAACATGTACAAAAATCATGTGCATGACCACGATAGAGTTACAAAGAGGCAATGCGAAAATGAAAAAATTTAAGTTTCTGCAACAAGCCAGAAACTTCTAACATTAGATCGAGATCATTCCTCGACAACCACCTAAATAGTACGCAAGTCATCTAATTAATAGAAACATTTCACCAAAGATTCTGTACTAAAAGAAAACTGGCGATCAAATAAAATGAAAGCCTAAGAGACCTAGGAATTGTGTAGAGCTGGAACAACGAAGAAAAGCAAGACGAATAAATCCCACATAAACTATCTTCACAATTTAGACAGCGATTGAATTAGTGATTACCCCGAATGCATATAAGAATGAAGAGAAACTAGCCAGAACTTAGTTGGCGTCAAACTTTCCTGACTTGTAAAAAATCCTTACAATGGAAGAGAGTTAATGATTAAACTCAAACAAAAACCAATAGAAGTGCTCAAAGAAAGAAGAGCTTGAAAAAAGAAATAAAGATTATAGGCTAGAGAAAACCATCCCAGGTTGAAGACATGCCACATGGAATCTGAAGAGATTTGCGTCCACCAAAAACTCTTATCAGTGCAGGAAAAATAGCCCCGATCATCTCACCTTCACTGAGAAAAAACAAGAGCTAGGTTACTATACCAAAAACTCGGAAGTGCTCAGCATTACTACAGGTTGTCAATAGTACCAGAAACTGGACATAAGCGTACTTACTTCCAGATCTAATGGCATTTCCAATAACCATGCTGTCAACTAATTTAAAGAAAAATATCAAAAATACTTCCAAGTGCAGCCAATCGAAACATGATTCCACCAGGATCACTCCCTTGAAAAATTCTGCATATGTGACACCAACTCCCGGAGTAGAAATTGGAAAAAGAAGTTTAAAAGAAAAAACAAAAATTTGAAGCACAGAAAAGGGGGTGACCATTGTGGGTGCTTAGGACAGGAACGACTCAGGGAATCCCTTCTAGTAGGAGTGTAATATGTCCAGCCGCCAGTTTGATGTTCTCAGTGAAGAATCTGTAACAATAGAAAAGATAACAAAATTGCAAATTGGATTTGTAAGAAAAAAGTATTAAACACTAAACATACCACATAAGTTAGTTCATGTTTCTGGAAATTTATTGAACAGGGTTAGTCATTCATTGACCGAGAGATCCACATCGACTTTCAAAGTAAGACAGCTTCTTGAGGAGAAATTGGTACTCCTTGACAAGTTTTGGAGTGTAATTGGAGAATCCATGTGCAGGGATTGAGGAAACTTGTGGCCAAGTAATTCACAATGTCAATGAACAGGATATGAAAATCATTTGTGAGGCAAATTTAGACCAGGAAAAGATTAAAATAAGAGCATCCAGGAGAGAGAATTCCCTGAAGTAATTACAGCGTGAACCAAACAAATTGAATGGAGACGTGGATAATCTGAGCTGCCATAATATTGGTGAATCATTGCAATCAATATCCCACATCGCAAGTGTAAGGTTGAATCATCTGATAGAGATAAGGTACATAGTCAGACAACTCCCTACAATGTGTGCCACCTAATGACCAAGAAAGCAACAACTACAGTTGGTAGCACACTTCAGGCGCACCGAAGCTTTGGACACACAATTCAATTGTATCTTATCCAGTGAATTTTGCAGACAAAGACGAGAAACGCAACATGACTTGCACCAAGAAGACTCCAACCTACAAGAGGAGAACACTACACATTCCGCGCATTTTTTTTAATCCTTGTAAATAAAGATAGAACCGGATCTCTATCCTGGGTTCTCAAGAAGCTATAGAAATTCCACATTAGAAGGATCCAAATGTCGGCCCATGGCTCCTATAAACAAAGAAGACGATTTAACAACTCAACTAAGCCTGATTGCAATGGTTCATAACCTCCTGTTTTCACTCACTTCACAAACTCGAATTCTTTGGTCACTGAATCCTATGTCATCTTCATGCAACACACTTAACTGAAGAGATCGCTCCAAACTGAAGCCAGCACCTACCAATGGCTGAATAAGTCCATACATTTCATGAAAGCAATTTTATTAATTAAAATGATCAGAGGGAAACTTGAACCAGAATGTTGATGAACCTCAAGACATTCATACAAATTCAATCAGAAGCTGAACCAATTCTGTTCTCGCAATAGACCGCCCGGATACTACAAAATCCGTGCCTTCAAGGGGAATATAACAAATCAAACGAAACTGTTTGACAATTCCAAGCAGAAGAAAAATGAACACAAACCACCACAACAAAAGGATGCATTCAGAACCATAAGTTATGTGATCTGGCAGACAAATCATCTACAACAAAAGGATCATGTTGCAAATGGTGATCTTATTTATAAATAGATTCAACAGCTATGCTTGATGGGTAAAATAAGTTATAAATACGAATTCATATCACCATCCAAATATTGAGATATCATAAGAAATCAGAAGGAAAAGTTAGAAACTTCCTGCTCGACATCACAGAGATAACACAACAGACACACCACCTCTTGAGCCTGGCAAAATCGCAACCAGTGAAAGAACTGGAAGTAGACCATGATCATCTCCCAAAGATTAAAAAAAAATGAAGAAAAAAAAGATGTGATCAGAGACTACTACTAGTTCATCATCTCAACCAAAAAAGAAAAAGAGAAAAAGATGGCGACGATTGTCACCATTCATCGTCCCTACGGATGCTGCCAATCCACTGAACAACAAAAAGGTTCAGATGTTCAGAATAAGCCATGTAAAACGACAAGGCAAGAGATCGAACAGTCGAGGAAACGATGGATGATCGAAGGATGAGATTTGAACCCAAAAATTCTGATGACCACTGCCATCGTCCCAGAGAGGCCAAGCGCAAAAACCTCACGGGTCTCGGCAGCACATGAGAAAATTAAGTTTCTGCAACCAGGTACTTCACAAATCAGACCATTAAAACAATTGATCAGAAACAGAGACGAGAGAAGAGACCCATCTTCTCCGCAGAGGATCTTGCATAGGCCCATCACGCGAGAGAGAACAAATGAGAGAGAGAGACTGATCAGCTCGGTGTGATTATAGTTCCCATGAGGAGCAGAGGAAGGACGACGATTGGGTTGTAACAGGAAGGAGTCGCTTGTAACGGTCATCTTTTTGTTTTTTTCCTGGTCAAAAGTAACGGTCATCTTTTTTACAGGAGTATTTTGAATTTTTGAGCATATACCTCCGAAATATTGTATTTGTAAACCATATATAATACATTATTATATTATACTCTACTTCCTAATTATAGTTCTAACTAACATTAGCTTTTTATGTGAAATTAGTTGCCTCTTCTTAAAAAGGCTTTTTGAGAATACTATATATTCATATGTAGTATGTAATCAAATAATTAGTAATAACTTTAATTATTATTCTATTATGACATAAATTTATCAGTATTATGATATGCTTTTAAATTAAAACAAGTAATGATTATTATGGTAACTACAAACCTTTCTTATCATGAAAAAAGGAGAATTTTCAGATTCTATTATTTATATAAAAATTAAAAATTACAAATATATATATAAAATCTCAGATCGTGAGCCTCGATCTGGCGAGCCTCGATCTAGCGAGCCTTCAGCTCGCCGGCATTGGCAAGCCAGGCAAGCTCGAGGCTTGCCTGTGGCCGATCGCCAGCTGTCGTTGTGGCCGGCGGTCTGCCAAAGAAGAAGAAAAACAAAAAGGAAAAAAAGAAAAGAGAAAAAGAATAATAAAAATTATATTCTTAAAAAGAAAAATAATTAAAATTTTAATTTTTTTAAAATAAGGAATAATTAAAATTCAAAAATAATTATTTTAAAAATTATAAAAATTGTCCATTGAATTTGTGTACCATTTTTTTTTTTAAAAAAAAAAAGCTTTCTTAAGTTTAGTTAAATAGGTCGGGTATGGGTCGAGTGTAGGTCGGGTCGGGTATGGATAAAAAATTTTGCACTGCAAAAATGAGTTATAAACGGGTTAAATTGGTCGATTTGGGTCGGACCATTTATGAACCGACCCACCCGTTTAACGGGTCTACTTACATGTAAGCCAATTCTAATTACCAAGAGACAAACAAAAATCACTGCAAAAAAACTAGTCTAGGGCGACGGAGAAATTGTTGTCATAGTCCTAAAGTTCCGTCAATGAAAGCCAAGGCGATGAAAATTTGGTCAAGGTTTCGTAACGAGAAGGTCTACTTCGGGTTAGCCTATGATAACGAAAATATCAATTTTATCTATGTAAATAGCGACAACGGCAATGCCGCCAGTATCAAATATGTTTGCGACATTTGATTTGTCGCCATCGGACCTACAACGACACTTGCCGGCCCGCCCAGGAGAGGGATGCCTTTGTGGCTATCATGTGATTGTTGAGTGTTGCCCCGATCGAAAGTGCCTTTTTTTAAAGTAAAAAGTTGGCTTCTGACCAAATTTCACTGCTTGTTCTCTCTCATCCTATCTCAATTTTGGCTCACCATTTAGAAATAATTACATAGAATATTAGAGATCAACCTCATCCCTAAACAAAAATATTAGATAAAACTACATATAAATATTAGGAACATTTGCATTAATAGTTAATAGATTCATATAGTTTGTCTTAATTGGATTGGTGATAGATGAATTTAAGTGAATGATTTTGAGCTTAATTGATTAATTGGACTAAGTCCATAAGAGCATGAAACTGTGACCAAGCTCATGGATTACATTATGGTCAAAATTTGCATATCCAAGTTGGAATAATTCATTTATCAAATATCATACTTGGATAATATTTCAGATTATTTTGCAGAAATTCAACTAGGGGAAAAATTAGAAAATTGCCTAAAGTTGAATGACAAGAATAGGAAATTAAAATCCTAGACTTGGCTGATATAAAGAGTGGCCATTTGGTTCGGCTTTGGGAATGGACTTTGGGAAATTAAAATCCCTTGGCCAAATGCAAACGCGTTTGGTTCGATTTTTTGGGCGACTTTGGCAAGATGCAATTGCATCTCCAAAAGACTCTATGGGTGCGTTTGGTTCGGCATTTTGAAAGCTCATTGGGAAAATGCAAAGCGGTTTAGGACTTTAGGCAAATGCAAAGGCCGTTTGGTAAACTATGCTTTGAGAAGCAACTTTGAGAGAAATATCGTTTAGTAGAAAACATATTTCAAAAACTCTTTGGGTGATTAATATTAGTTTTTTTTAAATTTTGTTTGTTTAAAATTGAAAAAAATAATGCATACAACTTTTTAAATATAAATTTTGACAATAATACTAAAAAAATCGAATACATATATAATTTTTTTAAAAAAGACCAAACCCTTTATCGGAATTTTTTAATTTTTATTTTCTTAAAATTGAAAACAAAATGATGTATGCAATTTTTTAAATATAAATTTTCACAATAATGCTAAAAAATCAAATACATATATATAATTTAGAAAAAAAAAAGACCAAAGCCTTCATCAGAATTTTTAAATTTTTAATTGTTTAGAATTGAAAAAAATAATGTATGCAACTTTTTAAATATAAATTTTGACAATAATACTAAAAAAATCAAATACATATATCTATATATTTTTTAAAAAAGACCAAATCCTTCATCGAAATTTTTAATTTTTATTTTTAAAAATTTGAAAAAATAATGTATGCGACTTTTTAAATATAAATTTGAAAATAATGCTAAGAAATCAAATACATATATATGATTTTTTTTTTTTAAAAGACCAAACCCTTTGTCTGAATTTTTTAACTTTTATTTGTTTAAAATTGAAAAAATAATGTATGCAACTTTTTAAATATAAAATTTGACAATAATGCTAAAAAAATAAAATATATAAATAATTTTTAAAAAAGACCAAAATATATTAATTTTTTTAGTATTTATAGATATTTTATTTTTTTCGCATTATTTTGGCATTTTAAAAAAATAATAACGAGGGCAAAATCATAAATTTGAAGAATGAGCGAGGATAGTTTTGGGAAAAAAAAAGTTTAAGCATTTGGCTAAATGCTGAAAGCTTAAAGTTAGTCCCTACTAAGATTGGGCTTTCAACTTTCCCAATGTTGACTTTCTTGAAAGCTATTTCAAAATGGTTGCCAAATAGTCAAAGATTTCCTTAAGGGGCTTTATAAGCTAAAAGCCCATTAGGAATGTTGAACCAAACGCACCCTAAGGGCCCTTAGTCCAAAGTAGGTCTAGAGGTCCTTTGAGAACTTGCATTTTCGGAATGCAAGTTCCGATTACTGTTCATCTTCTTCGGTGGAGAAGCCGATCGGAGCCCGACGACCACTGGCCAAGGGGTCGCGCGAGCCAGCGACGCGCCGGCAACCGCCACCTGGGGTTGCCTGACCTCGGTAATCATCGTCGGATCTCAAGCAACGCCTGGGTCGCGCGACCCAAGTGACTGATGGCCTGAATCGCGCGACCCCGGCGACCGTTCGGGGGCCAGATCTGGCCATCCGGTTGCCAAATCCGGCGGTCCGGTGGCCGGAGTTCAAAAAGAAAATACAAATATATATTTTTTAATTTAATAAAAGTCATTTACAAATGCAAATTTTATCAAACGGTATTTTGGCCAAAGTTGTTTCTCAATGCAAATTTTACCAAACGTTAATTGCATTTTAGAAAATGCCCTTCACCCAAAGGTATTTGCATTTTTGCAAATGTATTCCCCAAAAGCCGAACCAAATGGGCCTATAGTTCCCAATTGAAGAGGGGCCACACGATTGAGATACACGGCCAAAATAGACGAGAGGATTCGGAGAGAGAGCGTGAAAGAAGAGAAAAGAGGAGTCTGGGCCGAGAACTCTCCGACTCCTTTGCGGCTGCTGCCCACTGCTGCTTCCTGTCGTCCGATGCACCTAGGACGACTTGCCTTGCCGTGATCCCTTCCGACGAAGAAGTGAGGATAAAGTTCCAGCATTCCTTCTTGTCGTTGACGAGCTGTTTCTGTCCTTGTTCCGCCGCCGCTGCATCAAACCACCAAGACGAGTCATCTGTGCCCCCTGCTGTCCCGAGAACCCATGCCGATTTGCTGTCCAGCCGAGGCACGACCTTCGACGATGATCACCCGCCAAGGAGCCTCCGATGACGATGGTCGAAAAGCTCACGACGATCAGATTTTGCGGCTCTAACGAGGCTCCACTTGGCGATGCTTGGAGATCAACATGGAATGAGAGAAAATGCATATTTCTGGACCATAGCAAAATCTAGTCCATAAGTTTCTTTGCACGTTTGCTCTTGCACGTCAGCACAACTTTCAATGTCCACAATCTGCAGCTATCTCGGCCAATTTCGCAACGCCAGCCCGTCCCTTTCTGACATGTACACGCATCGCGGCCGCACCTGACGACTTTCTTGCAGATTTTCCAGGCGTCCTTGACGTGCCCGAGACCTCCACCGATCCGGTTATTTTGCTTTCGTTTGAATTTTTATTATTGCAGTTCTTCCTTGACCGGATCCAGTCACCGCCCCGGCAATCCCGGCGAATTTCCGAGCAATACTTGTCCTACGGCACCACTAGCAACAACCTCTCCTTGACCGAGCTACCACCATGCTGCACTCCTTGACCGTGCACACCACACCGCCGGTTACCACTGCCATCCGCCACGAGCCACCATGAGCCGAGCTCACCACCACTGCGAGCCCAGGCTCTATCATTGCGCCAAGACTCACTCCATCCATGATCCCGAGCTGATTGTCTTGGTTCAAATTTGGAAATATTCGAAAATTAGGTAAAATCTCATCCGAAATTGATTTGATTCAATTTGATTATTTTATTACCTAATTTGTGCTTATTGATATCTAACGTGGGAGTGATAGGCATATGCCCAATCAGGATTTATTTTCTAAGCAGCAACCATACATCAAATTTTTATTTTATCTATGCAATAGATGAATTAATTAATCATTCGGGAATGTTTAAAATCGATATTTTGACATTGGCTTAAGATTAATTTATCGATTTTATCCACAGAATAATCAAGTTGATTAGATTTTTTTATTTATTTGAACCGCTGTTGATATCTTTGGTGATTTGATGATAATCCGTGATTTTGGTAATTATTTTATTTCATCCGTTTTCCTTGTTCGAAAGTACCAAAAAGATTACTTATAGATAAATTAAGTCATGTTGAATAATACTGCATAGATAGTATTGCATATTTTAGATAGGATTGCATATCATGTTAGATTTCTTAGAATAATTAGAATTGTTCTAGATAAGATTTTTAAGATAAATCTATAAAGTTTAGGATAATTATCCAATTTAAATTAGGATTTTATTTGATTCATTTTCTAGTTTAAATTGGATAACTATCCTAAATTTTCCAGGGATGATATCTAAAAAATCTTATCTAAAATCAATTCCAATTATTCTAACAATTCTATCATGATTTGCAATCCTATCAAAAATATGCAATGTTATTTACTCTAATTATGCAAATATTATCTAACATGACCCAATTTACTAATATGCCATCTTTTGGTATTTTTGAATAAGAAAAATGGTTAAAACAAGTTAACCACTCAAAATCACGAAATATCATCAAATCACCAAATATATCATCCGCATTTCAAATTAGAAAATAATCTAATCAACTTTTCATGGATAAAATTAATAAAATCAATCTTAAGCCTTAAAGATCAAAACATCTATTTTAAATATTCACAAATCATTAATTATTTTATTCAGAGCATTATAAATAGAATAAAAAATCAATGTGTGGTTGCGGATTATAATATAAATCCTAATCGGAAGATATGCCTATCACTCAAATATGCACATGAGATATCAATAAGCACAAATTAGGTAAAATGATCAAATCAAATCAATTTTGGATGAGATTTTTCCTATTCTTTGAAGAAAATATTTTTAAATTCGAACTAAGGGAATCGGCATGGGACGGAGACGGCGCGAGGGGGTGCACCAGTGAGTCTCGGCAGGATGATGGAGGGCCTCGGTTTGTGGTGGTTTGTGGCTTGGTGTGATGGAGGCTCAGTGATGATGGTGATCGGTGCTCAATGATGCTAGCCGCATCTCGTGGTTGGATAATAGCTCAGTGTCATGGTGGGGCTTGCCTGCAGCCTTGCTTGCAACTTGCCACTGCGGGGTTAGTGCTAAGGAGCTAAGTAGCACCGTGAAATGTGACACGCGATACGACACGACATAACATGCCAACATGTCGTTTCTCAAAAAATAAAGAATTTTAACATGTTAGGATACGTTGTATATTAAATACATATTTTTATTTATACACATTTTAATTTATCATTTTTATGATTATTTTAATCAAATTAATTTGATCAAATTCACAAATAAATAAATGATAAAAAAGAGTTTAGAATGAATTTACACTAAAAACATTAATCCATCATTTATTAATATTATTCATTATTTTAATTTGACAAATTGAACTCCATTGCAATAATCCATAAAACTTGGAGGGGAAAAAAAAAATCCACATTTTGAACTAGCGTGTCAGAACGTTTCAGAAGAGAAGAGAAAAAAACTAACTTGGAAGGCTTGAATGGTGAATTGTGTGTCATGGGAAGTGAGTCAAAAGAGAAAAAAAAAGACTAGGTTTTTCTTATTTCCCTTTTATTATTTTTTATTAAATTAACATTTTGACTCCTTATTTAGTAAAAATTTTAAAAATTGACCACGTGCGTGTCGGAATTCCAAACTCGTATGTCAAAATTTTGGACTCGTGTGTCGAAGAGTATCAAGAGAGTGGATCATATGTTAGAGACGTGTTGGAGTGTCCGACACGACATGAAATCTCCCGAAGAGTGTTGGTGCTTCCTAGGTGAGGAGTTCCTTGGTTTGGGGTTGTTCGGTTCTTGGTGGAGCTTGGCCGGGTGATGGGCTTGACCGAGGACGATGGTTCAGCTGCTCGTGGTGATGTGGCTGGCTCACGGTGATGCCCAGCAAGGATAAAACAGCAACGATGACGGGTCTTCTCGAACGAGGTTATAGCAATTTGGTGGACATCATGCAAGTTACGTAGTGAGATTTCAAGTGGACAAACACGCTGGAAAACAAAGGGGCAGGCACAACACGTGATGCTCCCCTAATATGAACCAAGACCAGAGGATTGGACAACTCCTGCAAAAGGAAAATTAAACATAACAGCGAGAATGTTAATGACTCTTGGAAGCACAGTGAGGAATCACGGTTTCAAGAGGCGATGGGCGTTGAAGTGGGTGATGGCTTGCAACTTGTGCTCGCCGACCAGCAATAGAGCACCACAAGGCGCGTTGTTGTGACGTCGCCTGGATGTCGCCGAGACTCGTCGGACGTGCGGCTATGCTGGTCATCGGGAAAGAGGTCAACCATGGCGGTCAATTGCGGAGCAGCAGAATAGATGGTTGACAAACAGCGGCAGCGTCGTCGTGGGGTTCAGGTCTGGCAGCTTCGTTGTCGAGCCAAAGGGGGCAGCAGGTCGTTGCCTCGTGGGGGATTGCAGCGGTGCAACGATGTGGGCGATGGAGGAGCAGCGACACTTGCACAAATACACCAAAATGGTTACTTAGGGCGCGCATGGTAACATTTCTCTTCCTAAAAATTTGTGTTCTTTTGTTCCCCGGAACACAAATACACCGAAATGGTTACTTAATCAAACTTGGCTTAACATCCTCTTGCGGCACCTCAAATTTTGCCAAACGGAGATTGGCAGTCTTTAGCGACCCCAATTCCTATGGCTAGGCAAAATTCTAGGTAGGATCTGGCTACCGTATCTAAAATACAAATTGAAAAGCCAAGAGAAGTCCCACCAATCAATTTATTTAACCTAGGTCCATTTTACACTTAGAATGCCTAAAGAATTATACAGAAAATAAATTACATAGTTAGTATGCACAAAGTGACTGGTCCAAGTGCGCTAACCAAAGGTTGAGTCCAGGGCTTTGGTTATATGCCGGACGTAGCATCCCACAACAGCCTTTCAGTATAACAACTTCTAAGATTAAGTCGTAGTTTGCACCTGTTGTGGAATTTCCTTAAAAGAGTTTGAAAATCAAAATTTTGGCGGATACGCAATCAAACGAAAAGATTACATCACTTTGCACATCGGGTGATCAATTGTGTGTAAATATGTATCTTGAAAATACGCTATGCAAGACTTGACACGAAATAAGACATGACATGAAATAAGACATGATTGAATGACTTAGAAGTTGAAATCAAATTTGTAAATTGAATTTTTTTAAAAAAATTTATGTAAAGTCAAGTTTTGAAAGTGAAATTTTGAAAAATGCTTTTCATGCGATTTCAGAACAAGCTAGCAACAAGGGGGTGTAAAGGAACCGGGACGCGCCAAGATTGTCTAGAACTGGACTGGAACTACCCAAAACCGATGATTCTTAAGGGAAATGGTCTAGTTCCCGGTTCTAATTTATGGGAACCAGTGAGTATTGGTCCGATTCCCGATTCCATAGGCGGATCCGCCACCTGGACGGGACAATTATATTATAATAATATATTAATTTTTAATATTAAAAAATTAACCTTACAAAAGAGCTTGTGTTTTCAACCTTTACGAAAATGTCAGTTTATATCTACATTATTAATCTTGTCCTAGAGATCACATCAGCAATTCTTATGTTCACTTCATTACAGTGGCATAACTTGAAAGGATGGGTTGATAGTTTTGAGGCATTGAGGTTAATGTATTGGTAAGAAGAAAAGAGATGCCTATAGCTGAGTCCAATACAATCTAATCATATTGTTACTATATTGTCACCATATAGTGACAATATAATAATTCGTTGCATTAATGCTTCTTGGCTCTTTGTCTTCTGAATATCAAATGTCCAACTTACATTGGCATGGTTATCATAAGTAATTTTTCTTTGATTGCTAGTTCTTATAATTCACTTTACTTCCAAAGGGCTGTTGAGCTTGTGAGACTTAGAAAATCATTGGTCATAATCTAAGACAATTTTATCAGCAACACTTTGTATAACTATTAAACAATTTTTTATGAGACCGGCTCCATGAATCCACCCAGAACCAAACCGGACCGACAGTTCATTTCCGGGGTGAATCCATGCAATAATGGGTGGTTACCGATTCTAGGTCGAGAACCACTCACCCGGACCATGCACACCCTTACTAGCAACATAACAACGTCATTTCCTTTTTACGATTCTAAACGAATTTTAAGATGTCCTAGCATGCAATCCGAAATTAAATTCCAGGGTTAAAGTGCAAGAACCTTGAAACCAAGAGAAATTTTTGAGAGTGTCGTAGGGACTAGAACTTTCATTTTTCTCATCTCTCCTTCGCCTCAAATGAGGAGAAATGGGAGGTTTATATAAGCATTTTGAGCTGCCTCGAGATGAGACACAGCCTCATTGAAATAAGGTAGGCGCTCCTTGACTCGAGGCTTGCTCTTTTCGGGCCCGTATATCTTTTCCGTCCGACGTATGATTGGTGATTTTTGCATCTTTAGAGCGCTCGCGTTAAGAGCTTTTCCACGAGCCTAATATTACCAAGTGAAATCTTGAAATCACGAATCTGAGATTTCAACTCATATCAGGAGCCCAAGACTTGGGTTTGTAAGTTAGGCGTTGTTCAATGAGTCATCATTTTCAAAAACCATTATTTACGATAACTTAGGGATCTAAAAAGTTTATTCCATTCCAAAATCTCTAGGTATAGTTTTAGGCCTTGAGACCTTTTTTCAGGTATCGAAAAGTTTGAGCGAAGTTTGACTGGTGATTACTTCCCCACCCAACAATGTTTCAGCCCTTGTTTTGTGATTCTTGTGGTCCATAGTTTTGGGGTTCCTAATCGGCATTGGGAAATCACAACATTCACAATACTAAGAAAAATAATAATTGGTGCAGACAGGTCAAAAGTTGATTGTCGTATTTGAGTGGCAATATGATTGTCAAAAGATTCGTTTTGATGATTAAAACATATTGTTAAGGTTCAAAAGGTATTTTGAGTCTTATAGCTTGTCAATCAACTTTTGGTTAGCTCCTGGGCCGACCCGTGATAAAAAATCATGGCTGTTTTGAAAATGGGAGGACAAAGTTTGAGGTGTCAACACCTATTGGATTAATTGATCACATCAAGAATGATGAAGGCACATTGTCTAATCCCTTTGGGACACTTATCCCGTCCCATGAATCCCATTTAGAGTTACCGCCCCACATCGAGGTCAAAGTTCGAACAGACAATCATAATCTCCTTTGATTTCTCGGGGAAAAACATGTTCAATTGACTTAACGAAGGGTACTTCATTTCACTGTTCAACTGCGTGTGACCCATTACAAACGTCTTCGAGCCGTAAACGCGCAGGCCTGCGTAAGTTTTCATCCTAATCCGACCCTGTCAAAGACCGCTCCAAAATGAGGCAATCAAGAAGTTCAACTCGTGACATATTTCGATCATCTTCCGACGTTAGAAAAATGTCAAGGAATGCGATCATTCCTGACGCGTGCGCACGTGAGTTTCATGCTAATGCAACCTTGCCAAAGACCGCCCTCGAATGTCGTAATCAAGAAGTTCAATTTGCGGCACGTTTCAATCATCTCCCGACGTTCAAATATCTTCAAGGAACCCGATCATTCCTAGAATGAAGAGTGGCACTTTATCTCGTTAGCCCAAACATGGCTTTATCCATAGTCGACCACCTTGAGCCCGCATAACGGTGTGCATGCGTTTCATTCAAAAAAAAAAAGAAAAGAAAAAAGAGGTGAATCAATGATCTCCCCTCGCATTTGGGGAATGCTAGAACTTACATAATTTTGATTTATGAAGATTTAGGAGGAGACATACTTTGTTTCTTGTACTAACAGAGAAATCTTCCTAAATCTACTGTTTTTTATACTTGTAAAATCTTGTTCTCGATAACTAGTTTAGGAAGACTTTTACATCATATTTGAAGATATAGTAACAATTCACGGAAATCAAATTATGAATTCATAGTGCTGCAACGTGCATGACATACTTAATCAACTTTTGGAAATTTTCATAATAACGGAATTTACAAGTACGTCCTTTAATTAATGTGCATCGGCTGAAGCAAAACAGTTTTCAAGTCCAATTTTTACGTTTTAATAATATTTATTATCATGGCAAAAGTGATTTTGAAGAGGTCATAATATTTATTTGATTTTCCTTTGAATGGGAGATGAAACCAACCTTATGTGTTCACATTCTTGGAGTCGCGGACGAGACTGAGGCGACATCAATGTTCAGACGCATTTGGGGTCGGGCCCGATTTTTAAATTGTTTGTGTTAATTGATTTGTTAATCAATCATAAAATAGAATTACTGTTACGAAAATCCCTAAACTGATACACCTATTATCTTATGTTAGTTTTTATTAAATTTTACTATTAGATTGTTATGTTGGAAGACAATTTGGAGTTTTGCACTTTCGTTTAACACAGGTGTACTAGTTTGTAATTTTTTATAAAATTAATTCAATTTAACGGAAATTAACATAGTGCAAATTTGTTATAGATATACCTAAGGATGTAAACAAAAAATTCTCACTGGCCCAACCCGACCTAGCCCGATCCTAAAATTAGGGTATTTTGTGGTCGGGCCTTTTTAGGTGTTGGTATTGTTTGGGTTAGGGTTGGGTTGAGTTGGGTCAATCTGAGTTGGGCTAGGCCAATGCGGGCTTTTTTTTTCTCTCTTCGCATGTGTGCTACAAGGATGAAACACCTAACTAATCGGCACTAGTGCCAATTTGACTCGACTCGACTCGACCCGACCTGTTATAATATTTGGGTATCGAGTCGAGTTTTCATACCCAACCCATTGACAACCTTAGGTGTACCAGTTTGAGATTGGTGTTCCTATATCCGTTTTGAGGTTTTTTGTGTTAAAAAATTAATTTAATATAAGTTTATCACAAATGTATCGATTTAAGAATTTTTGTGATATTAACTCCCTAAAAATATCAAAGAAAAGAAATAACAAATCAGGCCCGGGCATAAATGACCCGCCATCGTCACGGGCCTGTGCCTGTGTCTGCTGGCCCATGGCCGTTGCTAGTTGCAAGCGCTCTCAAAGGAGTGGTGAGAGAGAAACTTGAAGTCAACACCATTGACTTCCATTCAGGACACGTTACTACAGTCTACATTTGATGTCCCATTTTCACGTCACAAAAAGAGATCCCCTTTTGACCTCGTCGCTCACCTAACCAACCCCTTTTGACTTCAAAATTGGAAGGAAGCGCCGGCGCTAAAAAATGGCATCCATGCACTGTTCAACCACGACCAAAAACACCCCCTATAACATAACACGACCAGCAGCTTCTTCTCATTCTCTCTCTCACTGATAAAGTACATGCCGCGCGAATGGGGAATCTCTGCGGGTTGCTGTCGCCGGAACCGGTGAAGAGCGCAAGACCCACGTCGTCGAAAGCCCGGCCGCCGTCGCCACCTTCCGTGATCGCGAGCTTGAGCAACCGGTGGTCGAAACTCCGGTCGTCGTCGTCGTCGTCGTCGACGCGCAAGGACAGTCGCTGCATTCAGGAGCAGGCTCTTGCCGCCGCGATCATCCTCCAGCACCACCGCCAGAACGGGAAGTCCACGCCCGTCGATCGGTCCTCTTCGCTCCGGTACACGAGCCCGAGCGGCCCCAAGAAGCAGGGCTTGCCCAGGAGCTGCAGCTCGCGGGCCAGGTCGGTCACTGATCCTCTGGTGCAGCCTCACCAGCTCCTTAATCAGGTACTGTCGTTGTCTTGTTTGGGATTTATTGGAGTGATTCTCGAATTGGGTCTTGCTCTATTTAAGGCTCTTGAGCTAGTTTGCTCTTTTTGTGCTCTGCTTTCGTTTATACTTTATCTATGATGTCGAATTGGTCTGGCATTGTAGTTGTTCTCAACTGTTCTGTTCATTAGCTTCTGGAAATGGAAAAGTTGTTTATAGGCCTAAGAGAGAGTTCCGCTGGTTGGGGCTTCTTAGGGTTATTTGAGAAAGGGTGGCCACGCTAAATTAGCACCGGCAATTAAGAATCATCACTATAGTCTATTTCTAACGAAAGCTTCATTTGGTGGTGATAATTTCTTGATCGACCAATCAAGGTTAATTCATACTCGCCACTTGGAGTAAGTTAAACTATCTTTACCGTAAGATCCAACCTCCAATACCTTTCTTTTTATGAACATGGATCGAATGAGTAAGTTTTTGTTTTTGTTATGATCAAGTTTACAAACCAGCCTTAATGGATTGAATGAACTTGGTAATTGTCTTCAATAAGAAAATCACGCTCTACTGACTGACCTTTGATCCCAATTGAAGATATTGCCAGTCTATCCATGAATACTGCCCTCCGACTATATGTAGTAGAATGAAAGTAGAAAAGTCTCTCATAAAATTCTGATGGTGCTTGAAGGGATAACATGAACAACAGAATGGGAAAAGAAGGAACCAGCTGAAAGAGAAACGTATAGTTTTCGGCGGCTGCATGCTCGAATAGTCATCTTCTGAAGATTAACACTGCAACTTGATCACATGTTGGATGTGTGAATTCAGTGAGAGCATGGGAGTTAATCACTTGAAGTTAGTTCACTGTGCATGAAACTTTAGCTCAAATGCAAACCCCTTGTTGCTTGATGCATGGGTTAAGCATCTAGTTGATTTGCTCCATGGATTTTCCCTTCCTAATACTAGATTAGCTTTTTATACTGAAAAGAGGGCCATATGTGATAGTAAAGCGAGCAGTTTTTGCTAATTGTGGGGCCTCGTTATTCAAGCACATTTCGGCTTCCTGAGAAGTATGTCTTTTCGCATGTTGCAACAGTGGAGCTATGACTTCACTTGTGTTGCCTCTTATGAGCCTGGAGATAGTTGCATGATGATTATTTGCTAGCGAGATTTGGCATTGCTAAATCATTGAGAATTGAGAAATTTTGATTTCTTTGATTTATCAATGAGAATAATAATTCGTTTATAATTATAGATAAATTTTATCACACAAATAAAGCAGGTAGGCTGACTCCTATAGGCCTCAATAGCACTTTGTAATTACATTTGGATGAATCAATTCTCACAACTTTCTATGCAAATAAGTTTGTGTCTTTCTTTGTAATGCCACTATGGCTTCAATCCCTCTGTAAATTTTTTGCTCCAACACCTTGAACAGAATTTAGAGTTGTACCATGCACAACTTCATTTCCACTTTCCAAACAAAATACTACTAAGCATTCCAAAACAGGTTTAACAAGAACAACATGAACCTTATGAATGAATAAGAGATATTTGGATACACAGATTTTGATTCACCTCTTTTCGCATTATAGTTTTTGCATGTGTTTTCTTGGATAGGACGTAAAGCCTGATGAATTGGAAACCAATAATTTGGTCCTTGTTCATGGTGGTGGCTTTGGTGCTTGGTGTTGGTATAAAACTATAGCACTGCTTGAAGAAGCCGGTTTCAAAGTTACGCCGATAGACTTAACTGGATCTGGGTTTAATTCCTTTGATACCAGTGAGGTGACAAGTATCTCGCAGTATGTGAAGCCCCTAACTGACCATCTTGAAAAGCTAGCCAATGATGAGAAAGTATGTTTTGGCATCTCTTCTCCCATTTCCTATCTGATTTGTCGTGCATTCGAGCATGTGTATTTGTGATGGTTGGATGTTGAAAAGAGATCTTTTGCACAGGTGATTCTCGTGGGCCATGATTTTGGTGGAACATGTATATCTTATGCAATGGAGCTCTTTCCTTCTAAAATCACAAAAGCTGTTTTTATTGCTGCTGCAATGCTGAGGGATGGTCAAAGCACTCTTGATATGTGGTCTCAACAGGTTGGTTTTCTGTATATGTTGATTCCATCGGCAGTGTTTCACTGGAAACTATTATTAGTGGTTAGACCTTCAGGTGTTGCAAGGGTTACCTCATTTACGTTAAAAAGCACGAGCCTAATCCACACCTAAAAAGTGGAGCTTGAAATTCCATTTTCTGTGTTGATCACTAGGGAACACGGCTAGGACAAATTGAAGCCTAGTAAGTACCAATTCTTGTGCAAGCATTGAGTGAAGAAGACAAACAGAGATTTGATGTCTTTATCATTGTCAAGTAGTTATTCTCCTATATATGTTGATGGGAATATACTGTTGTTTGAAAAATGAATTGTTCACTAAATATCCTTGAAAAGTTAAAGGGTGTAATTGGATCCAACATTTGGAGGTTGCATCTAATTAAAATTTTTCATTTTACTGCCAACAATCTTTGGTTGACCTCATAATCATAATTGTTAACAAATGCGCCTCCTCTAATTAAGGGGCATTTTCAGATCTTTTGAATGTTTGCTCATGTTATGTTTACCTTTCCCTTCATGTACAATAGCAGCAGACACCTGCAAACTTATGTGAACGATAGCCTCAGTATCTGTTATGTAGTTAATTCATATATTTTCCCATCAAGTTCTTCTACTTACAGAAAAATTGTATTGCAGGCTGGCTCAAACGATTTAATGCAAAAGGCTCAGATATTTTTGTATGCCAATGGGAAGGACCAAACACCAACTGCCATTGATCTAGACAAATCTTTTTTGAGTGACTTGCTATTCAACCAATCTCCTGCTAAGGTACTTCCTTTCTCCTCAAATGAATTGCTTTGCTGATGGTAAATTATCTTTGCAATTATTGTTTTTGTCTTAATTTTCCAAGGAATTTACTCATATTATTTGCATTAAGTGTATTTTCTGAAATTTTGATTTCCTGATCCAGGATGTAGCGCTGGCAGCTGTTTCCATGAGACCAGTCCCCTTCAAGCCCGTTCTCGAGAAGCTCTCACTTTCAGATGTGAACTATGGGTCAGTGAGGCGGTTTTACATAGAAACTCCAGAAGATAATGCTATATCTATTGAATTACAGGGGAACATGATCAAATTAAACCCCCCAGAACGTGTGTTTCGTCTAAAAGGTGCAGACCACTCACCTTTCTTCTCGAAGCCTCAAGCATTACACAAGCTGTTAGTGGAGATCTCAAAGATTGATCCCCTTGACCAAGTCTTGCAGAAAGATGGCTTAGGGTGACCTATTTGGCCCTGGTGCTGTCACTACATCTCACAATGAATGTCGTTTTTGAGAGGTTCTAATTATTGCAGATATTGGTAGTTTTCCTCTTATCTGCTGCTTGATTTTTGACAGGGATTCTGCATGTGGTATATCAGCTGTTCATGTAGATTAGCCTTTTCCCTTTTTTCCATTGGAAAGAGATGTTACTTGATGTGTCATAGTTCATAAGTTTGTCGAAAGCTCTCGAGGGTTATTTAGCAGAAAAGAGTTGTGTAGCTTTTCATTGCCTGATATGAAAATAAAATCTGTCTGTCTGTCTGCCTGCCTGTCTGTCTGTCTGTCTGTCTCTCTCTCTCTCTCTCTCTCACAACTTCATTGGGCCTTATGATCTAGTCTCACATCATCATGGTATTGAGCCAATGACAGAGGTGGCGTCCAGCTTGCTTGAAATTTGATCCTCGAATGAAGTATGCCTCACATTCGTGGCACATGCAAGCTGCTAAAAGTAATAAAGGATATGGCAACATTTGTGACTCTATGGCATAGGTTGAACTGTTATGCATCTAATTTCCTTTGCCTACCATTTTAAAGAACGGAACAAGTGGATTGTTTCTGAATCCTGAATTGCTGTTATCTTGGACTGCACTATTGCATTTCTATCTTAGTAATCGAAAATGTGAATTCGGAATCTTCCTACATTGCTGGTGGCAACATGGCTCAGCAACCCCTTTTGCAACCACAGTTTGTTGAACTGATCCTGAGTCCTGATCAATCATATGCTGCTTCTTGCCCTCGGGGACAAGTACGCATTCAAAATACCCCATTTTTTGAGCCACAAAAGCAGGAAAGGTTAAAGCTCTTCACCTGCATCTACTTGCCAAGATGGTGCCTGATGATGCAGAAGTTCCCAAATATATTGAGTGGTTTTACGGCTTCATGTCTAGGCTTCATTCATGGCCAGTCCTTTTTAAACTTCGCGAAATGGTAGTAGCGTGGAAATAATTTTAGTATCTGGCACTGCAAGAAAAATTAGTAAAAAGGAAACTATTTCCCTTATCTAATTGGTCACTATAAAATGTTTTTTGGGCATTAGGTGAAGTTGTTTGGGAATTTGATTCTACACCAAAAAAAAAAAAATCAAGTTTATGTTTCTTTTGTCCGTGACAAATTGACTATTGTGACAATTACTTGTTAGAACAGTTGTTATAAATCATTGCGATTACTCTCAATGATTATCCTAGCATGTACCAACATTGGTTAGCCGCTGGGGCCCCATTCATGTCTCCTCTACCACCACCAGAAACAAAATTTCCCCTAGTCTTAAAAATTGAATGAGATGGGAAATTTGATTCTTATCAACTTGTTAGTATGGTTGGCATTGAAAGCTAGTTGAGAGCTCCCGAATTTAAACCCTAAAGATGCAAAAATGTAAAAGTTTTATTGTGAACAGGGCAAAAGGTGAAGAAAAAAAAGTACAAGAAATTGTACCAATAGGACGGAAATATTTTCCTTTTCAAATGACAAAAAATTACCCAAACTTTGATTTGGGAGTAATCTAGTTTAAAATGATAAAATTTTTGAGAAAAAAGGGGCTTGAACATTTATTTTGTTTATGCAAACCAATGAAGTTGCGCGAAATCATTGATTTGAAACACCTAAATAGGAGATTATTCACTTGTTCTCTATTTCATTTGATTCGAGGTCTTAAAAAAGAGGTTGTTTTGCTTGTGAGAAATAATATCATTTAGTCCAATCGATGTATATATTGTGACACGTTAAACCGTTCAATCATATTAAATCTCCCATCATTTTGTGTAAACTAAAATATTAAAGGTGAGTATTTTTTTTTTTTGATCAAATGAATATTGGCGTATTTTTTAGGATCTCTTGAAAAGTTTTGACATACACGTGTAAATTCATGCAATTTTTCGCCTTTTGGTCCTTAGAAAAAGAGTGGCTTAGTTTTAGCCAAAATTTTGAAAATTTAAACCGAGGCTGTTAACTGGATCCCAAAATTCGAATTTTGCAGTGTCAGGACACACGTGAGCATCATGACTTGACAGCCAATGCCGACCGTTCAACGAGCCATGTTGGGAGCCAGCTCATGCCATTTTTCACGCACACATACAGCTCCTTCCTTTTTTTGTTCTTTTCCTCTTTCATAATATCAAACTTTTAAATCTTATATATATATATATATATATATATATATATATATATATAGGCATATCAGTCTTTTGATTCACTAGGCATATCTCCAACCCTATTCTCTCCGCTGCGCAGGCCAGGCTAGAATTCTTCTTCCAGAACAAGGTGATGCACATTTCCTAACTCACCAATCTCCGACGACCGCTTGTTCTTGAAACCCTTTCTGGGTTTAGGTTCTTGCATCACTTTGTCCCGTTATTTACGTTTTTCGATTGCAATGTGGTTTGGAAGAAGTTTATGTGGTGTAGCTTGAATTGGGTTACATTGAAAGAAGATAAAACGGGCAGGGTTACATCAGCCTAGGGAGGCGCAGGATTGTGGTACATCGCCATTCGATGGCGAGTCGAGGAATGATTGCTAGGTGAATTTGGGGAAGGGGCTGTGAAATTGAAGAAATCATTTCATGTAGGACGAGCTTGATCTTGTTCTTATAGTTTTCTTGGCTGTAAATTACTTAAATCAGAGTTACTGATGCCGATCTGCTGTTTTATTCTTGGCTAATGGGGCTAAGAGATCGTTGTGCTGAGGTCGGATGTGGTCTCGAGTTAAATCAATTTGGTTATTCGCGAGAAAGCATCAGGTTCTTCATCTGATTTGCAGATTGGGTAGTGCATATTAGACTAGATTTCTTTTCCTTGTTCGTTTCTCTAGTGAAAACTGAAAATGTTGTCTGCATGGGTTTTGTTTTTTCAATGAAATGGCATTTGACGTTTGATCTTGCTGGATTGAGCAATCTCACACCCAATTGCAATGGCTGATCTGCACAAAAAAATATAAGCCTTTCAATATGCCACTGTCCAAGATGTAGGTGGTTAATCTAAGACTACCGAAACAGGTTCCAAGTTCTGCACGTATCTACTTTCTATTGAGCAATTAGACTGTCAAATCAAACGCTAGTATCAGTCTTTCCAATTTCAAATTTTCCTTCTTTTCTTTCAGACAAGCACATTATAATTAATAACTCATATCTGTTGGTTGTAAATCCGCCTTCTTTCATATGCTCAGCATTGGACTGTATCCTATGAACTTCATCTCTCTGCCCAATTCATTATGCAGTCTAAGTTTCATGGATCAACTTAGTCCTCTTGGCACATGCTTAATCTTCTGTTTTTTCCTCTTTCTCCATCCCTGTCCCATAGGTACATTATTTCATTTCGTACTGTAATTGGGCATAAAGATCTGATGTGTTTATATTGGCAGAAAAAGAACAAGTGAACAGGATGGGTCGTGGAGTTAGCAGCGGCGGCGGTCAGAGTTCGTTGGGCTACCTATTTGGAAGCGGAGAGCCTGCCAACAATAATCCCCAGAAATCTGCCAAAAGCGAGGGAAACGCTGTGAGCAGCAAACCACCCCCGCCAGAAAATGCTCCAGCTCCAACTCCAGCTCCAACTCCAGCTCCTCAAGCAGTTGATGGTTGCACTCCAGCAGGCAACCCAGGGAGCCTGACCAACAACTACTTTCGCGCTGATGGACAGAACTGTGGCAACTTCATCACTGTAAGTTCTTGCTGTGCTATACCTGAAGATGGCTTAGATATTCATACAGGATTGTAGGGAACTCATGAGCAGGATTTGCTTGACATTTTCACCTGTTGAAAATTTCTAAGACTCTAGGGGTTTAGAACTTCTGTTGTCCTAGAGCAGATGATGATTATGGATCCTGTTATCTCTGAATTGATTGAAAATCAAAAGCAGAGAGCCAAAGTGAAAGCAGGTTCGTGCTGACAGTTATAATTGAAGCCAAAGGATATTTGTGCATAAGATCAACTTATATACTGACCTCTAGGAAAATCTGAAGTAACATGGTTGATGTAGTAAAAACCACGGTAATCTGCAACATACCAAGTCACTGGTGAGACTTAATTTATTGCAGATTTAATGGCCCTGCCTGGTGCAGTTGTGCTTCTTTAATTTCTTCTTTTCTTCTTTCCTTCCTTGAGAATGAGATCATTGCAAAGAGTGCTACATCATAACATGGCAAATTAGCGAGGATATCTTCATGCAGTTGTGCTTCACTTACACATGTCCTAGTCGGCAAGCTATGGCTAATCTATATAACTTGCTCCTGTCATTAGATTTTTGAGAAGTTTCATATGTGTTGGTGCAGGATCGGCCATCGACCAAGGTTCACTCTGCTCCTGGTGGCGGTTCATCACTCAATTACCTCTTTGGCGGTAGTGGCAACTGAACCTTTGAAGTTCTTAGCCGGCTAGCTGCTTTTAACTGAAGTATTGCAGCATGTAAGTTGTGGTTTATAAAGTCTTTTGCCATGCGAGGAACAAGTCGACAAATTTGATGAGCTTATTCGTCTTATTTGTCTATGATACCACACAATGATTTCCTTCTTTAATTGAAGTATTCGAGAAAAATCTTGTCTTGTCAAAGATCAATTCGGGGAAGAAATTTGTTCCTACATCTCTTTTTTATGAGGCGTTCAAATTTTAGACATTTTATTAGAGGAGGTCCTTCTACTTATGATTGGCAGTTACACAGACATGCTGAATAATTCCAGACAGAGAAAAGAAAAGAGAGCATGTTTCTTTCGTGAAAAATCAAACGATTTGGAATATATTTTCCTAAAGTGATTGTTTGTATCGCTTACACAAAACGAATGGATCAAAAAATGTTTTCATCAATGGCGAAAGATGCTTACATATAGATTATTGTTGATAATGAATTCATTTTCGGTTGACTAATTTTTCAGAGGAGTTGGCGAACTATTGTTTAGGCATAAAGTTTCAAAGAAGTTAGTCATTATCTATTTAATTTGCCTAAAAGCACTTGCAAGTTTCTAATAATCTCCTAATGTTTTAGAAATACTGATTTTGAAAGACGGCGCATGAAGGGTCCCTTCCCACTCGTGATTTAGATGCTGACTTTTCCTTCTCACATAGCTTTGACTGAGGATTCCTCAGTGAGGAGTGTTCGCTCCACTTTAAATTCCTTTGAGCCACGATGGGTAACCAGATTTGCGCATTTTCCCCCTAGGCAAGCATTGTGCTTTGTGATGATCTCTAATAGTACCATCCCAATTGGGTAGGAGACAATTGTTCAAAAAAATTATTATATAGCGGCTAATTCAATTATATATTTTTCAATTTTATCAATTTAATCTTAAAATTTTAGACCATTTATTAATGTAATTATTTGTAAGCGTTGCGGTTCTTGTCATGTATGATGATAAGTATTCACGTCAGCAATTTCCAACTAGAATTGATTAAAGGATTAAATTAAAAAATTGTCAAAAAGTTTATGACTAAATTGGAAAAATTAAAAAGTATAGCACTGAATTGGTTGTTATATAATATGTTTAGAATTTTTTGGATAATTATCCCTCCTAGAGGTGCTTAAAGGTGCTTGATGCTGTTTGTGCTTCGTTCATATTAAAGCATTGATCTTGACTTTTAAAGTGTTGTTAGCGCTACTATCAATAAAACCATTCCACCTTTATCCATTGATTGGTATCTTATTTTGTCAAAATTTCTTTCGACGAATGAGATATCTAGTCCATCCAAGGGCTAATGGCCATTTTGGGGAATTATCATGTCTGATGGCCACATCATCTTTGGAATGCACTTCAACAATCATAATACTTATCAATGTCAATTTTGGATTTAACACTCGATTTTTCGATCATTGAAGATCTTGCAAAGTATGATGATAGGGAATGGAAAAGATACCAAATTAAACTTTAGAGGTAAAAAAACGAAAGGAAGATCTTGCTGTCATTTTTTCCTCGTGATATTAATCCAAAAAACCTTATAAAATTTTCAAAAATCCTCACCTCTTACTTCCTGAATAATTTTTTTTTAACATGCACGAAAATCTTTAGATATAAAATGTTGCCGATAATGAAAAATATTTTCTATTGGTTGATATTTTCTGGCGATATAAATGATTATTTTTAGGAAAATATTTTTCAAATCATCCATTTTTAAAATCACTCTTAGTGGATTATGCGATCATATATGACATCACGCTCACAAGCTAAAGTAATGAACAGCTTTAATTTTTCCTCTTGTCAAATTATGATAAACAAAGTGGCCAGTCCAACTCCACCAGAAAGCTTTCATTTAAGTGTCTATGCTTAGAATATGTTGGCAATAGGCTGAAGATCACCAGCTGTGGAAGGTCTCACCGGGCGCACCAATCAGTTGCCCTCTTCTTCTTTTCTAATAATAATCGCTACTGTTGATCTCTGAGGCTTCACCATCCCACGGAAGCAACGCCGGCGCCCCGCCACTACCATCTTCCATTGCGACGCAGCCATGGCCGTGCCGGCGACCGTCTTATTGGGGACGACATGGAGTTGGAGTATCTGGTCGGCTCGCTGCATGCTCGCTGGTGAAACATGCCCGTCCTCCGGGACTGGGACCGCTAATGTGAGAGGTCAACCAGCTACCTGTGGGAGATCTTATGAAAGGGGCAAGCCTTACACCCTATGCGTTCCTCCACCAAACTGCAAACATCCTTGTGATCCACACAACCGGGCGTGCAATTGATGGTCGAATGACACCGCAGCCGATGCCGCTGGATCGAAGGAATGGAGACAAAGCCGATACGCATTGCTCAACATAACAATCATAGTTTATACGTGTTATTGCTTAATGTTGTGACTGTTTTAGTTGATTTCGTAACGTGTATGTTTCGGCATGATTTGGATACGACTAGTCTTTCAGATCAGGGTACTACAGTCTACATCCGCTGGCGTTTTAACCATATTGTGCTGTGTGAAATTTGATTTGCGAGAGAGAACATGTCTCTTGGATCTTATCGTCTGAAGTTGTAATACTGGAATGCTTTCTCATCCAGTGGAAATTTCCCTGAACTCTCGGAGAGGTAAATAAACATCATGTTTTAACTTTAAAAGGATTCCCATTTCACATCTCGAATTTCTTTTTTACAAGGTTAGTCAAACCCTTTTTTATTTTATTTTTGCCGTTAACATGAGCTGCACACATGTAATGATATACGAAAGATCAACGTTAAAGTTATTTAAGACAAGATGGTTATATGATTGACGTAACGTAATTGACCAATCACATTATTTACTTGATATAGACCCTAAATTACTTGTGCATCCAATAATTTCACTCCATATCAATTCTACTTGTGATGCGGCTGTCACATGATATCTCTTCTTGAGGATTAGGTTAGTTGGGCCCGTATTCAAACTCGGGTTTTCTAGGGCCCAAAAAGAAAATTCTGGACCTTCACGAAGTATGTACATAACTCTAACATGACCAGCACCAACAGCTAGACATATATATATATTGATATAAAAAAAACAACTTATAATGATTTTAGAGAAAATCCATATAATCACTTTAGTTAATGTCTCTTTTTGTTATTGAAATTATCAATATTCACTCCAATATTAGTGGATCATCCCAAATTCTGGATGAAGTTAAATACAAATAAAGGTTCTTTAAGAAAGGACAATTTCGGATATAGGATAAAGGCTCGATTTTTCTCATCCGCAGATTAGATTAAGCTTGGTGTCGACGATAAATCCAAAGTTATTTCGTACAACTCTCAAAAGCATACAAATCAAAGGAGGAAAAATCCAAAATAATGAAAAGATGACTCAGACGCAAAAGTGAGAGAAAGAAATTGCACCTTTGACCTGGAATAACTTAAGTTGTTATACTCGACCGAAAGCAAAACGAATAAAAGACCCTCTTTGCAATACAATAGTACCACATTTGCCACATTTACAGAGAGCTACGACGTTTCATCGTGACTAAGGGCAAATTAATAAAAATTTGGATTTTCCAAAATTATGGGGGTTTACGACGGACTATGGCCATTTATCGTGACAAAGAAGAAATCTTCGTAAACTAGGATACTTGTTAATTATGATGATTTACATAGAGTCACGACTTCGTAACTTTGAGCAACACCCGTAGGTATATATATAGAATGACTATTTACAAAGGGTTGTGATAGTTCAACGTAAACAAGGATAAAAAGAAGCACAATTATGTATTTTTACAATTTTGATACTTTTTGAAGGTTTATGATATAACCACTGGGGTTTGCCACCCTTCCAACATGGAAGGGGGAGGTGGGGTTTGAATCCCCACCTTCTTATGACGTGGGAGCGATTTAGTTTGAGTGTGGATTTCGACTCCCACGCCCGCAGCGAAACGGACAAAAAAGTCGAGAGTGAGAGTTAGAGTAGAAATAGAGTATGACCGATAAAAAAAGAAAGGTTTATGATATTCCATCGTAACCGTTATCAAAATGTTCTAAATGTTCTAAATTTTGAAATATTTTCAATAATGATGGTTTAGATAGGTTTATGACGTTCCACATATCCGAGAACTTAACACCATAAACTTGAATCTTTTAAATCACGACAGTTTACAAAGGTTTATAGCAATCCTCGTAAAATTTAACTTTGTAAAACGTTATTAAACCTTACTATTACCATGTCGAACGTTCATTTGTGAAAATTGGCAACCGGTTGTGATCGGCTTAAATTCAACGGTCAAGATCCATTGATCGAAATTTGACAGTGGACATTTGTGGGGTATGGTACAATATTGTACCTTAGAAGTCTTCGGCTAAGTATTGGTGAATTTCTTCAGCCTGTGCAACTTGTTTCGATGGAATAAGGGATTATTTGGCAACTTACCAAACAGTAACAATTTCTATTCTTTTGTTCTTGGGAATACATTTCAAACAAAAATCCGTTTGGTAATTTTTTTTTCCCGAGAATAGATTTGGAGTATGATCGGGAAGTAAAAAAAAAGGTTGATTCTTTATTCTTGGGAACATTTCCAAAATCAAGCCAATTCATTTTCTCTTTTCTCTTCTTTTCTTCTTGTTCTTCTTCTTCTCTCTTCTTCTTCCACTGTCGCCGCCGCCGCTGTTCGTCTTGACTGGCCAAAGCTTGAAGAAGAAGAAGAAGAGAAAGAAAAGAAGAAAAGAAGAAAAGAAGAAAAGAAGAAAAAAAGAAATAAATTTATTAAAAAATTAAAAGAAAATGATTTGGATTAGAAATTTTGAGAACGATACTAAACTCAATTCTATTTCTAGAATAGAAATTTTGGATAGTTAGGCCCTATTTGGTAAATTTTGTTTTTGTTCCTTAGAACAACTATTTCTATTTTTTTGTTCTAGGGAACAAAAAAAGAATAGAAATCTGTTTGGTAAAATTTTTATTCCCGGGAACAAAAAATCTATTTTTTTTTTTTTGTTTCCAGTAATAGATTTGGAACATAAATAAGAAGAAGAAAAAAAGTAACTTCTTGTTCGAGAAGAATTTCTAGAATCTATTTTTTTCTCTTTTCTCTCTTCTTCTCTTTTCTTCTTCTCTTTCTTTTCTTCTTCTTTCTTTTGGCTGGTCGTCAGAGTGTCGACGGCCCGAGCCTCACTGTGGCTGGGCAAGGTCGAGCTCACTCAGCCACCAGCGAGGTTGGGCCTCATTTAGTCACCTCCAGGTTGGTGTTGCTTGGTGGTGGCTCAGCGAGGCCGAGCCTCGTCAAGGTTGAGCCTCACGCGGCCATGGCGAGGCTAGCCTTCGGCGAGCTCGCCGGGTCTCGCCCGGCCGGTTGCCGGCCACGGTGGTGGTCGGCGACCGCCCAAAGAGAAAAAGAAAAAGAAAAAAAGAAAAAAAGGAAAAAAAATATAATAAAATAATTTAAAAATTAAAAGAAATAAAAAAATTAAGAATCCTACGAAACATATTTCCATCCCGAGAATAGAAATTTTGGGAAGTTACCAAATGGGTTCTTTTGCTCAGAAATTGTTCCAAAAAACAGAATTAGAAAAAAACCATTTTTGATCAACAATTGTTTCTCAGAACAGAATCGTTACCAAATGCGCCCTTAAAATGCTTAGAAATTGTTTCTAGGAACATAATAACAAAGAATAATTTTTAATTTCTATGTTGAATTTTCATGACTGCTGACTTGGATTGATTCGCAATATTCACTCCTTCAAGCATGACAAAATAGAAAATGGAATTTTCCGACTATTTTGCTTCACAACGTGATACATGTGGAGAACGCTTAGATGAGAGATGGAGAAGAAGGATTTGCTGAGGTGACCCAGAGAAGTTGCGGCCCATAACGAGAAAGATCGTTAGTAGAGGAGAACTTCTATCGAAGGCACATATTAAAAATCTTTTGAATAAAATTTACTTTAAGGGGCGGGAGACTCAAAGGAATGTTCTCTTTATATCCTCGAAAGTTATTGGGAATTTCCAAGATAAAGTTGTAGACGTCATCAAGACTTACAAGATTTTTGACAAAGTCATGAAAAAGGAGCTTTGATGGTTTCGAACTGTAAACAAGAAATTCTATTTTGCAAAAGAGAACAAAGGAGGCGCAACTCAAGAAAAGAATTTCGGATGGAGATGCTCAAAGAGTTCATAGATGAAAAAGTCATGAGTGAAAACGTTGCGCTGGCAATCAAGAAAAGAGTTGAAGGCAATTCATGATCTTGATAGAGAAAGAGAGATGACTTTAAATCCTCATCTCGGGTGAAATCAACAGTAGGGTTGAAAGTTTGAAATATCTGGTCATTGTTGTCGTCCTTTCTCTTCTCGTTATGGCCTTCTTCAGTCTCAATCATTGGTTCACTCTGTTCAGTCTCTGTCTATTTCCCAATGGCCTCTCTAGTTTCTGCTGGTGATCCATGACATCATGGGTTGAGGCAGTTCCTTGAGGATTTGATCAATTGCTTTTGAAGGCCTTAACCTTGACTCAGGAGTTTTTGTAGTTGGAGTTTGTCCCTTGGTAGCTGAAGGTTGAGCAGTGCTAATTGTTGTTGATCCTCTATATTCAACTTCTTGTGTCAGAGAGATGCATTGACTTTGTGTTTCTTCAAAGGGTCCTTCTGGTTGTTTTGTGAGGTCGATTGTTGATGATCCTCTCGGGGCTCAAGAACCAAACATCATAAATTTGGATTGTTTTTTTTATTTCCAACTGCTTACAAAAGTTTACAACAGTTTGTAATGACTAAGAATAGAACGTCATAAATTTTGAATTTTTTGTTATTATGATAATCTAGAAAGTGTTACGATGTCGCATTGTCACTAAGTGCGAAACATCATAAGTTTACAAACTTTTACGACCGTTTGTCATAAAAGAGAAGAAATTGTCATTAATTGAGAACTTGTTTACAAAGGGTTATTATGACTTCACAACAAGAGCAAAAATTTCATATGTTTGTTGGCCGTAAATAAGGGTAAAACTTCATAATCTAGTATTTGTTTTAAACTGCAACGCTTTGCGAAGGTAACCATGAACAAAATGTTGCAAATTTTCAATCACGACATTTTTTAAAAATTTTTGACGTTTGCATCATGAGCAAGAACTTAACATCGTAAATTTAAATCATTTCAAACTACGAGGGCTTATAAAGGTTTGCAACAATCCCTGTAACTAACAATATAACCTCATAAAACTTTTCTAAATTTGATTTTTACTGTGTCATGACGTCAATATTCTAGAGGGTTGGCGCCCATTTGCTAGTGCTTAAAGTACTATAAATTACACTTTTAAGTGTGTCTGACGTCCATTTTCTGGTGGATCGGACATCTAACCTTATGCGAAAACTGTAACCGGCTCATTCAATAGTTGAGGCCCTTCCATTTAAATCTAGAGGCTAAGCATTTGTGGGGTTATGGTATAAGATTAGAACTTTAGAAGTCTCCGGCTAAGCATTGGTGGATTTATCCGGTGTACGATACAACAAATGTATTTCGATTTGTGGAGTTTGTTTTGGTGGACTACATAAAGAAATTCCAATTAATGAAAGATGTAAACCCATTGAGATATCAAAATTACGCATATTGAATAAAGTGGTTGTTACTATCTACTTTAATAATGAGTCATTCATTTAAATTTAACTAAATAACTAAATAAAATATATAGACTTTTCTCCTCACCTCGGATTGATGAACTGTCTCGATTGAAAGATCTCCTATATAGATAATAGACATTTCAATTGACCGAGCTTTAGTTATGAAGCAAAGATATCTACCGAACGGTTCGTAGTATTCGTATATTCTCGACCAGGAGGCTGCTAATGTGTACCGTCCAAGCCAATATTTCAAGCTTGCAGCAGTACCGTCCAAACGCTAGCTGGTCTTTCGACAGGCCCGTTCCAACCCTTTGAATGGATCAAACTGTAAAGACTTGCCAGCACAAATGGCTTTCTAAGTGGAATTTTCGTGACTGCGGATGTGGAACGAGTCGCGATATTCGCTCCTTGAAAGATGACAAAAGTTGAAAAGGGAAGGACGCAATATAGAAAAAGCGGCTTCGTGGCGGTCCCCCGAGGGAGAGGACTATTGCATGGGACCCGGCCGTTGTCCTACTGACCTGACCTTTCTAGGCAATTAAACTTTCCACGAAAAGCGCACCCGAAAGGGAACAAATCCCGTCCGCTAATTTTCTTGTGATATCTTAGCGACGACTTTGGTCTTCCACTAATCTCGTGACTAGTGCTGGCCTTCGCTTCCGCGCTCTTTCCTAATTCCCCACGGTCAAAACTTGTTCATCTCCGAGGCCCCGCTCTCCTTGTGAACTTCTTTTCATCGATTCAACTGCGACCCTCTCTGTCGTCGAGCAGCGAGATGAAGAGCATGAAACCACCACTTCTATTATTCATCTTCATCTCCGTCTCGCTCGAAGCACTCTCGGTCTCAGTCACTGGCGACAACGTTGGCGCTTACCATCCGACCGATGATATCGCCGTCGACTGCGGCTCCAACACCATCTCCCTTGTGGATGGACGGAATTGGATTGGAGACGCCGCTGACCGTTCGGACTACTCTCCAATTGAGAAAACTCACTCCTCTACCGCAGCAGAGGCAAACAGTTCATCTCCCAGCATCTCTGGCGCCGTCCCATACCTCACGGCTCGCCTCTCCCGCTCCGAGTTCGCCTACACCTTCCACGTCACCGCAGGGCCCAAATTCGTTCGCCTGCACTTCTTCCCTTCGGATTACCCCAACTTCCGCCGTGTTGATTCCTTCTTCTCAGTCGAGGCCGCTCGCTACACCCTGCTCCGCAACTTCAACGCTTCCCTCTTTGCTGATTACACCCGCTCCGTGAGCTTCTCTAAAGAGTTTTGCTTAAGTGTTGGAGAGGACCAGATATTGAACATAACGTTCACTCCCACTCCTGGTAATTCAGACGTGTATGCTTTCGTGAATGGAATCGAAGTCGTTTCCATGCCCGAAAGTCTCTACTACAACACCGTCGTCGACTCAACCGAGGGAATCAAGTTGGCAGGTCAGCAGGCGCCATTCACCTTCCGTACCACTGATGCTCTCGAAGCGGTGAAGCGCTTGAACGTGGGAGGAGCGTTTGTCAGTCCAGCTCAAGACACGGGAATGTACAGGACCTGGGAACAAGATGACGACTACGTGACTTCCTCGTACATCGGAGTTTTGCCAGTTAACACAAGTATCCAACTCAATTACGGTGAGCAAGTGCCAAATTACACGGCTCCAGATCCCGTATACACTACTGCAAGGACCATGGGAACGGACAAAAGAATCAATCTGAGCTACAAGCTCACGTGGTCTGTCGAGGTGGACACGAACTTCTACTACTTGGTCCGGTTACACTTTTGCGAATTCCAGAAAGAGATAAATGAGCCCTTAGATAGGGTTTTCGAGATTTTTATAGATTCACAATTGGTTGAGGATCGTGCGGATGTCATCAGTTGGAGCGGGAATGGCGTGCCCGTCTATAGAGATTTTGCAGTAGCCTTGTATGACAGCCAAAAGAAAAGAACCAACCTTTCCGTCGCGTTGGGCGCGCTTCCAGATGGTTCTACTCTTTACTCTGATGCCATCTTGAATGGCCTCGAGATATTCAAGATCAACAATCCTGACGAGAATCTCGCAGGCCTGAACCCGGATCCGGATCCGGTCCCGAATAAACTGCCAGGACGTCCACCAGCAAGCCAGGCACCTTCGAGCCTAAGCAAAGCAGTAAAAATTGCCATCGTTGCTGGTGGAACTTCGGGCTTCACCATATTCTCTCTCCTGGCTTTCTTCCTTTACCGGAGACGAAACAGAGCGAAGGATTCGACCTCGAGCGACGGCACCTCACGGTGGGGCCCGTTCTCCTACGCGACGACCAAGTCGACGAAGACCCAGGGGTCGTCCCTGCCGTCGGATCGGTGCCGCCACTTCTCGCTAACGGAGATTAGAGCGGCCACGAACAACTTCGATGAGGTGTTTATTATCGGCGTGGGCGGGTTCGGCAACGTGTACAAGGGCTATGTCGATGGGGGCGCCACCCAAGTGGCGATCAAGCGGTTGAACGCGGGGTCGCAGCAGGGCCACCACGAGTTCATGACCGAAATCGAGATGCTCTCGCAGCTCCGGCACTTGCACCTGGTCTCCCTGATTGGGTTCTGCAACGACGCGGGAGAGATGATCCTGGTGTACGACTACATGGCGCGCGGGACTCTCCGTGACCATCTCTACAACACCGACAATCCCCCCCTTCCCTGGAAGCAGCGGCTCCAGATCTGCACGGGAGCCGCGCGTGGGCTGCACTACCTCCACACTGGTGCCAAGCAGACCATCATACACCGCGACATGAAGACCACCAACATCCTGCTCGACGAGAAGTGGGTTGCCAAGGTGTCCGACTTCGGGCTCTCGAAGGTCGGGCCCACGTCGGTGTCCAAGGCCCACGTCAGCACGGTCGTGAAGGGCACCTTCGGGTACCTGGACCCGGAGTACTACAGGCGCCAGCAGCTGACTGACAAGTCCGACGTGTACTCCTTCGGGGTGGTGCTGTTCGAGGTGCTGTGTGCAAGGCCTGCGGTGAACCGGACGGCTCAGAAGAAGCAGATCAGCCTGGCCGCCTGGGCCCAGAGCTGCTGTAAGAGCGGAAGCATTGACAAGATTGTGGACCCACACCTGAAGGGGGCGATCGCCCCCGAATGCCTCAATAAGTTCTGCGAGATCGCCATGAGTTGCTTGCAGGACGAGGGAACCAAGCGGCCATCCATGAACGACGTTGTGTGGGGCCTCGAGTTCGCATTGCAGTTACAGGTGAGCTCGGAGCAGGGGGTGGTAGACCATGTGGTTGCGTCCATGCACGATGGCGATGGCGATGGCGATGCCAGTGACGATGACACGGCTCCAATTGGAGGCAACCTGATGGGCCGCAGCGATGAGGTGTTCAGCACTAGCACCAGTGGTGGTGGGAAGAGCGGTGGAGCAGCTGCGACAACAACCAGTAGCGATGGCGTTTGTGATGAGAGTACGACTAGTTACGATTCGGATAAGTTGCTCTCTGGGGCTGTCTTCTCTGAGATTCTGAATCCCAATGCTCGTTGAGAGAAGGGCGTTCAGGTTCATCTGTTCCTGGATATTTCTCGAATTTGGATATGGCATGGTTTTGCGGCAAAATATCGAGCATGAAATATTGCTTATTTTTTTTTTTTCTGCTTTGGGACATTAATTGTAGCTTGCGAAATGCCTCCACACACATAAGTTTTGTCTATTTTCCTATGTAATATATATATATATATATATATATATGTGTGTGTGTGTGTGTAGCAAGATAGGCATATACTGTTCATTATTCACTATTCACTCAGTACTATTCACTTTACATTGTTATGAGCAAATTTTAGTGGAGATAGAATCAGCAAGGTTCACTCACTTTGCTGACAAAAACAATACAAAAAACATCTTATACTCCACTATATCCATCAGTAAAGTCATACACCCCTCACACTGGGGAGCCTCACCTCATATATCCAGAAAATTCCAAACAAGGCTTGCCCAAAGCCTACCATACTGCTCCTTATACACATATTGGGACTATCAACAAGCTTGGTGGAATGTCTTCTTCAGACAAAATACAAATTTCCAACACACTTGGTTGTTATTCTTCAAAGACAACTTCCCAAAACAAAGCCTACCAAACTAGTTTGACTCTTGGTGGGATCTCTTTGGTCCTTTGGACATAATACTATACCCCACGGTCAAACAAGGATACCAAATATTCTGTCAAAATTTTGTACAAACACCGCATGATACAAGGTTACCATGCCTTATGCACTTTTTTATAATATTCAAAATCTCTTGGGTAATAGCATGGGAATTTAAATATAATACATTCACCAAATCTGGTGTACCAGTACTTGTCCGAAAATACAACACAAAATGGTGGGATGGACTCAAATTCCATGAACAAAGATCCGAAGCTGCGGTTAGGACATGTCAAATACATAGTTTTATACAGGGTTACCAACTTACATGATAGTTGGTTAACCATTTCTTGTAATACAAACATCAATACTCCCTGGAGCGCGGATTATCGCCCTAGTGGATGACTTGATGCTTTAGTTTCTGCATCTTTCAATACATGTAATTTTCAGTTTATATAATACAAGTTCATACCACCTTCATGGTTGGTTTTTGTTTATGCATACTCTTACTTTACATCTTATATGTTGCTTTCGCTCTTTATATTATTTTTAATTCACAAGATTTTATTTAGTCTTTTATATGTTTAGAATTATATACTTTTTCTTAATCCTAGTCTTAGCTACATAGTTATTTCTTGATATAGTACATACATTCTCAGAAACCCTTAGGTTAGCAAATGGTTAAACATAGTCCAAAAGGAGAAACACTTCTCCTCCAAACTGACATTTCTAGAGCAAATACGACAATTCCTAGATCTATTAATTGGAGCCAAGTCACTTTACCAGAACAATGGGAATTAGAAAACCAAATTCCCCAACAAGTTGTTCAAAATACAATTCCGACTAATGTCATTCAACATCCAGAAGGAAGGGCGACCATTAGGTTTCCTAGAAGATCTTTTGATTAAAGATCTAGTCCAAACGTCTACGTTTGTTGTTATCGGTGTCTGGATCGGTGTCGGGATCTGAGTCGTCGGAATAGGGATCGTTTTTGTATGGATTGTAAAAGATTCTCAAATATGTAACTGTTCCAGATATGAGAAGTAAGAAATTACTGGGTTCTATGTCTTCCTAGTTAGACTCTAATGGTATGAACATTGTCACTAATCCCAATACCTCCTACAATCTAAAAGACATTCTGAATAGAAACAAAAAACCCCAATCCAGACCCATAAATATTAACGACCTTCAAAATGAAATAAAACAACAAAAATTAGAAATACAAGCCTTGAAAGCAACACAGTTAGAGATGAAACAAGAAATTTCTGCTATAAAATCCCTTGTCATAAAAGGAAAGACAAAATTAGAAGACCAAAATGAAATCACTAATAATTCTGACACTTCAGATCCAGCCTTTCTTATGTTATTAATAGAAGTAACATCTAGGAAATGGATAATAAATATTATGATAAAAATCAACAATAAGTTTATTATTGAAACAACAACATTCTTTGATACAGGAGTTGATCTCAATTGTATCAAAGAAGACCTTCTTCCAACAAGATACTTTGATAAAACATCCGAATCCTTAAAATCAGCCTCAGGAGACAAACTAAATATACAATTCAAATTACCAGAAGCCTTAATAATAAAATATCAAATGTCTTACAAAACATCTTTTCTTTTAGTTAAAAATATGAGGCAACGGGTAATTCTTGGAACACCTTTCATACAATTAATCCAACCTTTTACAGTTACTAATGAAGGTATTGAAACTCATGCTCTAAATAGAAAAATTACCTTCAACTTCATAACAAAACCACATAAGAGAAACATAAATATTTTACAAGAACATTCTATTTCAGAAATAAATTGCCTTATAAAAGACAAAGAAAACCAGCTTGAATTCTTAAAAGAAGATTTAGAATTCAAAGGAATAGAAGAAAATCTTATAAAGCCAAATGTTATAGAAAAAATAGCTTCCCTACAAAAACACATAGAGAAAACCATATGCTCTACTTTACCCAATGCTTTTTGGGAAAGAAAGAAGCATATTGTAGATTTGCCCTATGAACATGATTAAGAGAATCTCCTTTGTCTGGAACCCTAAAAGGAGTAGCTGTTACCTCGCTTTCTCCATGTTGTATTTTTATTCTCGTAATCGATGTTAGATAGTCTCATAGTTTTTGCTGGTAATAGAGGAATATCAAAGTGATTCCCAGAGTAGAAGTCCTGTAATCTTGCTTCAGGCTTGCAGCAAGAATAGTCCACCTATGAGTGTCCGCTATTCTAGGAGTTGCTCCACGAATAATCATTGAACATATGGAAACGATAGCCTATCGATTGAGGGATCTTCCCACTTCACAAAAGCCCTGTGCTAGTGTTGATTTTTTTCATTGCCAAATTAAGCATGTCTTAATTAAGAATTGGGAAAAAGAGTTGGTTGTGGCAACTAGGTTTTTTTCGGATGAAGATGAAGACGAAGACGAAGACGAACTAGATGAAGACGAGAAGATGAAGCAGAAGAGAAGGTAAGTTGGTGAGTTAATTAGTTGTCTTCTACAAACCCTAACCCCACAACCAAATACTTTATTTTCATCTCTTCTTCTCCCGTATTAAGACATGGTTCGTCAATCTTCTTCTCTGATCAAGCTTCCAAGAGAGACTCGAGAGTTAGGGTTTCATTTTCAAGTCGATTTGGGGGAGCAATGGGGCTATACGACATCATTTTTGCCCTTTTTTGCCACATAAATCAAAGATTGTCCACATCAAGTTTCTTAAAAAAAGAAAAAGAAAAAAACGTGTCAAACTCGAAAATTAATTCAAAAGAGCACGTAGAGTGAATTGCCCAAATAAACATCCACCAAATGATCAATTTTTCACCAATGTGATATTTAAGTGATCGCTTAAAAAGTTTTAGTACTAAAATGAGTATCGAACGAAAATTGTGGCACTTCTAGTATGATTTTCCCAATTTTTTTTATCATGGTTTGACTAAATTTGGGCCAAAATTTAACCTTGCCATAATTTGGACTGAATAGTACAATGTAATCGTGCTCTTCGAGAGCTTTTCAACTACACCTGATTTAACTTAATTGGATGGTTAGATGGCTGGATATCAACACTTTAACCGACTTTAAATGCAAACATCCGTTCTTAAGGGGAATTAGGAAAATCACAATTTTTTGCACATTGGGTAAAGAGATCACTTAGATCTAATCGTAAGTTTGGATTTTTACAAGTTATTATAGTTTATAAAGACTTACGACAGTCTTTTGTAATTAAAAACATCGTCACATTAGACTTTTTTAAATTATAGTATTTCATCATAATCAAGAGTGAAACTCCAAAATATTTATCATACTTTTATTTATGACGATTTATAACAGTTTACACTGGTCTATGGTAATTAAAAACGAAATCTCGTATATTTAAATAATTTTGAATTATGATGATTTACAAATAGTTACGACAATTTATCATAAGCAAGAGCAAAGCATTGTAAATTTGGGTTATATTTACCATGGTTTATAAATGGTCACAACATCACCAAGACCAGGAGGTCTAAGTTTCCATTTTTTATAATTACAACGGCCTATCATAGCTAAGAGCGAAGCGTTGTAAACTTGGTTTTTTTTTTTTTTTTCAGTATAAAAAAGTTCACGAGGTTACATTGTAACCAAGAAGAGGATGTTGTAAATTTCAATTTTTGTCTGATTACGATGGCCAGTCGTAGCTAATAGCAAAGAGTCGCAAAGTTGGAATTTTCCAAATTTATGACGTTTTACAACTCTTTACGATGATTGGTTTTAATTAAAAACGGCACGTCATAAATTTGAAATTTATTTAACAACAACGGCTTGCAAAGATTTACGACAATTTGTAATGACAGAAAACAAAACCTTCTAAATTTAGATATGTTTTTCATTACGACAATATATAAAGAGTTATGATGTATCGTCATAACCAAGAGTAAAACGTAATAAGCTTAGATAATTTAATGTAAAACCAATTACAGAGGTTTACGATGGTTCGTGGTACCAATAAACAAATCGTCTTAAAGTTAAAATAGTTGACAAATGCTTATAATGATCCATCATAATCAAGAACAAAATATCATAATTTTGAATTTATTTAATAACGGTGGTTTGTAATAACTAAGAACAAAACGTCCTAAATTTGGATATTTTATTAATTATGATAATCTACAAAGAGCTTCGACATTGCATTGTATCTAAGCTCAAAACATTGAAAATTTGGATATCATAAAATGATGATGGTTTAAAAAAGGTTATGAAAAGAAGAAATCGTTATAAATTCAGATAATTATTTTATTAGGATGATTTATAAAGAGTTATGACTTCATAAACATGAGGAAAATGTGGTATATTTGGAATTTTTTTTTTTTCAATTATGACTATTTACAAAGGGCTATAATGATTCGTCGACGCGACTGAAATGTTGATGATGTTTCATCAGAACATCATAAACAGGAACTTAATATCGTAAATTAAAATATTTCTAAATTATTTACAAAGATTTGCAAGGAGCATTGTAACCAAGAATATAACATAATAAAACGTCATTAAATGCTTCAACAACTAGCGAATGAACGGTACACCGGATGTACCATAGCATGCCCCTAACTCGTTTCGATGGACAAAGAGGCTGCTAACATGCAAATCCAAAGGTTGGATTCAGATCGAGTCGCCATATTAGCTTCTCGAAAGACGACAAACAGAAAATGGAAGGACATGGCCAAGAAAAAATGAGGAAAGTGGCATGGGAGAGAATTTTAGGCATGGACCCAGCGGTCTTGCTATTGACCTGACCTTTCTACACAATGGAACTTTCCACAAAAAGCACACCAAAAGAGTGTGAGTCCCATTGGCTGCTTTTTTTGTGATAAGGAAAGGGCTCCACTAATTGCTTATATTTTAGTGAAGACTTTAGCTTTTCACTCAATTCGAGAAAAAATATCAATCCGGTCATATATTTATTGTATTCATTTCAATGTAATTCTAAAATTTTCAATTTCACTAATGTAATCTTAACTATTTTCTTAGAGTTTTAGTCTAATCATTCCAATCAATTTGTACTTGAAAATACCGATGTGGTGATCCAATCACCATCAGCCATCCTACGTGGTATGGCCAGAAAGCTAATGTGGACAAATTTATTCAAAATGGCTTCGTTTTGAGTAATTTTATAGATTTTCCGATTTTATGCATCATTTGGGTGAAAGGACGATTTGGCATCTCCTATATTTGTTGGAGTAGAGGTGTTACAAATATTATAAGTTTGGATCGCTGTTTTAGATCTTAATTATGTGAAGCATGGAATTTTCCTTTCATTGTGCCGCTGCCGCTGTTTCAATTTTCATCCGAGGCCTCCCTTTGTCTCTACGCCACTACCTCTGCTTGAATTGTTACACGGAGCAACTCCCTGAGTCTGCCAAATCGTGGCAAAATCGGGTGGGAATTCGTTTGATTCTGATGAGTCTTCGCCTTTGCCTTGGTTTCTTACGCCTCCATGCAGATTGGTGCCGGCTGCAGCAAAATGGGCTTGGCCAGGATCACTAGGAATTTTTTAGACTTGTTCGCTTGTGGCCAGCTTCGGGGCCATTCACCGGGAATTTGAGCATCATCGGGTCGATTATTGAGACGCGCTCGTTAGCACCGCCGTTAGATCTGCTGAGCTAGAATGCTTTGCCATAGTCCATGGAGGAGCACCGGCAGCCGCGCCACCAGCTCAACTTTAACTCTGGAAAAATCAGCTTTCTTACAATGATATAACATGTTTCCCAAAGAGATTCGCGATGAACAGTAGTTGGGCTTAACTATAGAAAAATAAGATTTCTCGCAAAGATGTACCATGTTTCCCTGAGAGATTCAGGATGAGCAATAGTGCGGAAAAAGAAAGAAAAGAATAAAAAGAAAAGAAAAGAAACAAATAAGAAAATTCACAAAAAATTCACAAAAAATTCAAAATCTTGCTATTTTGAACAAAAAAAAAAAAAAAAAATTCAGCTTGCCCAGTTCATGTCGCTTAGGATAGTCAGATATGATTGAAATAATATGCCAACATTTTCAAATGAAAATTAGTCAAAATAGATTACATTGAAATTCAATGATTTAGGAATAAATTGGTAATTTTCCCAATCTTGTCTGGTCTTCCCTTCCCTTGCTTTGTCCTAGCTCTTTCCTAATTCCCAATGATTAAAACTGGTTCATCTTCGAGATTCTACTATTCATGTGAACTTCTATTGATCGATTCAATTGCGACCTTCTCAGACAACAAACGGTTAGATGAAGAACATGAAACCACCACTTCTCTTACTCCTCTCCATCTCGATCTTGCTCGAAGCACTCTTGTTCTCAGTCACCGGCAACAACGTTGGTGCATACTCGCCGATTGATGATATCGCTGTCAACTGCGGCTCCCCTGGCAACTCCTCTGAGTCGAATTGGACTTGGATCGGAGACGCCGAGGATGGGTCGACCTACTCTCCAACCGATGAAATTCATTCCTCCATCAATGCAAACGCAAGCCGCTCATCTCCCTCCTTCCACAACCTCATCCCATACCACATTGCTCGTCTGTCCCGCTCCGAATTCATCTACACCTTCCGCGTCACCGCGGGGCCCAAATTCGTTCACCTCCACTTCTTCCCTTCGGACTACCTCGACTTTCGCCGTGCCAATTCATTCTTCTAGGTCAAGGCCCCCGGCTATACCCTGCTCCGCATCTTCAGCGCTTCCCTCTTTTCTGATCATACCAGCTTCACGAGCTTCCACAAGGAGTTCTGCTTAACTGTCGGAACTGACCAGCTATTGAATGTTACATTTGCTCCCACTCCTGGTAACCCAGAGGCATATGCTTTCGTGAATGGAATCGAAGTCGTTTCCATGCCCAAACATCTCTACTACAATACGGTCGTTGACTCAACCGAGGGAATCAAGTTGGCAGGTTAAAAGACGCTGCACAATTTCAGTACTGCTGATGCTTTCGAAGTGGTGAAGCACTTGAATGTTAGAGGACAGTTTGTTGGTCTAGCTGATGACGGAGGAATGTGCAGGACCTGAGAAGCAGATGAATCCTACGTGACTTCCTCGAACATCGAAGTTTTGCCAGTTAGCACAACTATCCCACTCAATTACGGTGAGCAAGTGCCAAATCACGCGGCTCCAGATAGCGTATACAGAACCGCAAGGACTATGGGAGCGGACAAAAGAATCAATCTGAGCTACAACCTCGCGTGGTCTGTCGAGGTGGATATGAACTTCTACTACTTGGTCCGGTTACACTTTTGCGAATTCCAGAGAGAGATAAATAAGCCCTTAGATAGGGTTTTTGAGATTGTCATAGATTCACAACTGGTCGAGGGTTATGCTAATGTCATTAGTTGAAGCAGGAAGGGCGTACCCATCTACAGAGATTATGTAGTATGCATGCATGGCGGCAGGAAAGAAGAGAACCAAACTCTCCGTCACATTGGGTGCGCTTCCAGATGGTTCTACTCTTTACTCTGATGCCCCCTTGAATGGTCTCGAGATTTTCAAGATCAACAATCCAAGCGAGAATCTCATAGGACTGAACCCGGATCCAGTCTCGGATAAACTGCCAGAGCCTCCACCGGCAAGCAAAGTACCGTCGAGCCTCAGAAGAGCAGCAAAAGTTGCCATCGTTGCTGGTGGAACTTCGGGCTTAACCGTGTTCTCTCTCCTGGCTTTCTTCCTGTACCGGCGACGAAACAGAGCGAAGGATTCGACCTTGAGCAACGGCACCTCATGGAGGGGCCCGATCTCCTACGGGACCACCAAGTCAACGAAGACCGAGGGTCGTCCCTGCAGTCGGATCTGTGCCACTACTTCTCACTGACGGAGATCAGAGCGGCCATGAACAACTTTGACGAGGTGTTTATTATCGGCCATGAACAACTTTTACTAAGACCAACGATATTATCAGTCTTCCTAAATTTATCACCACTTCATCACAATGAACATTTGCATGTATCAAGTACTTATTAAACCAATAATAGTTTTGGAATCATATCATAGGGAGTTTTCCCAACATCTTGTTCAATATTGCATTTACATATTGGCCTAGCATCATAGGCCAAGAGGAAATGTACACATTAATAGTTTTCAATTATTTTGGCATATTCAAATATCATAGGATTTTGTCAAAACATTATAAATTTAGATTTTTCTTTTATATTACTACGACTTATAGAGAGTTAGGAAATTAGATCATAACTAAGAGGAAAGCATCTTAATTTTGGAATACATTTATGACAGCTTTTGGATGTTTGATAGTCGTAATCAATATCACAACTTCGTAAATTTTGACCCTTTTTATTAGTTGTGACTGTCCGTCGTAACCAAGAGCAAAGCATCGTAAATTTGAGTTATTTCATCAACACTACAAAAATTTACAAATGTTTATGACGATGTCTACTAGTCATAACCAAGAACATAATGTCATAAATTTCAATTTTTCTTTAATACAACAGATTGAAATGTTTATGAGATTACATCATAACTAGGAACACAACACAACACAACACAACACAACATCCTAAATTCGAAAAGTTCTTTTTTGGTAACTATGATTTATAAAATTTAACGAAGGTCTACAATGATTAAGAACAAAACATTGTAAATTTGGACATTTTTCAGTTTCAATGATTTAGAAATAGTACGATGTTTGTCATAATCAAAAGCAAAATATCTCATATTTGGGTAAATTTAAATTACGAACAATTACTTAGCTTTACGGTGGTTCACCATAACAATGAAGAAAACATTTTAAAAAAAAAAATATGACAATTTACGGAGAGTTACAAAGAGCAAAGCATCATAAATCTAGATTTTTTTTTGTCAAAATATGACAGTTTATAAATGTTTACGCCGTCATGTTGTAACCAAGAACCAAACATCATAAATTAGGAATTTTTTTTTATTCCAACTGCTTACAAAAGTTTACAACAGTTTGTAATGACTAAGAAAAGAGCGTCATAAATTTTGATTGTTTTGTAATTATGATAATTTACAAAGTGTTATGATGTTGCATTGTCACTAAGTGCAAAGCATCATAAGTTTACAAACTTTTACGACTGTTTGTCATAAAAGAGAAGAATTTGTCATTAATTGAGAACTTGTTTACATAGGGTTATGACTTCATAAGAAGAGCAAAAATTTCATATGTTTGTTGGCCGTAATAAGGATAAAACTTCATAATCTAGTAATTGTTTTAAACTGCAACGCTCTGCGGAGGTAACCATGGACAAAATATTGCAAAATTTTAAAAAAATTTGACGTTTGCATTGTGAGCAAGAACTTACCATCATAAAATTAAATCCTTTCAAACTACAACGGCTTATAAAGGTTTGCAACAATCCTTGTAATTAACAATATAACCTCATAAAACTTTTTAAAATTTGATTTTTATTGTGCCATGATGTCAATATTCTAGGGGGTGGCGCCCGATAGTGCTCAAGATATTATAAATTTCACTTTTAAGCGTGTCCCACGTCCATTTTCTAGTGGATTGAACATCTAACCTTGGGTGAAAATTGCAACCGGCTCATTCGATAGTTGAGGCCCTTCCATCTCAATCTAGAGGCCAAGCATTTGTGGGGTTAAGGTATAAGATTAGAAACTTAGGAAGTCTCTGGCTAAGCATTGGTGGATTTACCTAGTGTACAATACAACAAATGTATTTCAATTTGTGGAGCTTGTTTTGAGGGACTACATTAAAAAAAAAAAATCCCATTTAATGAAAGATGTAAATCCATTGAGAAATCAAAATTACGCATGTCGGATAAAGTGGTTGTTGCTATCTACTTTAATAACGAATTATTGATTTAAATTTAATTGAATAGCTACATGTTGACACCTAAATTTTTGGGATTGACTTTTAAATTAAATAAAAAAAATAAAAAAAAAAAACACATATGGCATATAGTTTAGAAACATTTTTTTTTAGGCCGCCCGGTGAAGGGAATATTTTTTACATATTCCGTTCAGATTTTTCATATTTTTAGGTAATATACACTAAGGGGTGTATTTTGTGCAAAGAGGGAATTTTTCTTGATAGAATATGTGAGAAATATAAAAGGGAATATTGCGCGGGATGTGTATATTTCAACGACATATTTAGGGGTATCGTACGCGAAAGGAAAAATATATACCGCAAAGATATATTTTTAGACCTATATAATACCTCGCGTGCAATAGAATTGTAGGGGCCACACAATTCCATACACAGCCAGCATTGGGAGAGGACACGACACATTGAGAGAGAACACAAGTCACGAATCTCGTAGTTGTGTTGCGGTGCTCCATCACGTTCTGCAGTGCCCTTACGCGATTGCCCTTCCCATATTGTCGTGGGGGTTATATCTAACACCACCACCAGCTTCCACTACTTTTCATCGAGCGTCCCCCGACGTGTATAGCTCGTTGTTCTGCATACTCCTGTCCAGCGCTCCTGCAATCTAACTCGGTGATCCTGTCGCAAAAACCAGCAAGCTCACGTGCACATCGCAGCCTTCCTGGTGAGATCATCTTGTCCTGTAGCCTCGGCGTGAAGTCAAGACGAGATGTTGTCCAGGTGCATCTAGAAGTCTCTAGCTCTCAGCTCGTCGTTGACCAGCAGATCATCAAAGATCGTGGGTTGTTTTGGCTTTTGGTCAAAACAGTGGAATTTGTCTTTTATTATGTGATGAATGTTGAAGAATTGCTTGTCAACTTTTGAGGAAGAAGCATCAGAGGGATTGAAGACAAAGGATCGTGACTTCGGAATTCTCGGTGGAGGTTATTTGGCCGTGAAGTCACTCGAAAATTCAACCGCTGTCTCAAGCCAACGTGAGTCGTGGCGCTTTGCTGCCGTGCCATTCACCGCGAGCGCTCGTGACGAACTCCACCAAGATAGCACTGCGAGCACACCGCGACTCACTCATCGCCGATCCATTGTTGATCCACCGTGAGTCTAAGCCACTGATCCCCCAACTACGTAACAACGAGCGGCACCCGTACCAACCAATAGCCTTGCGACAATCACACTGAGAAGTTGCTGCTTCGGCTGTCGCGACTTCAGGAGCCCTAGAAATTCACAAGCCCGGCCACGCCTGCACTTGCGCCGTGTCCTATTGCGGTTCTTGACGAAGTCGTTGTCCAAGTTTCATCATCCCTAATTGCAACATCCGACAGAGATTCAACACTGACTATCTCTTTTCTTGTTCGGGCTATCTCGGTAGTTTATAGATTTGTCTTTGCAGGCGTCCAGGTGGCTAGCTAGTTTTTTTAATGGTGGTCCCCAGTAGTTTCCAATACGTTCATATAGAGAAGGAACAAAAGAAGACCAAGTGAGAAGACATTCGGCCACCGTTCATCTCCGGATTACTGAATACGTGTCATCGATCATTCCCCGTTGAGCACCACGAACCATCATCGACCACGGTTCGCGATCCATCATCAAAGATCCATATTGCCGGTTCCAATTTGGGAAGCTTATTTGTACGATAATTTGAATTAGGTAATTATCTCGTTTTCCTTCAATTTGAATATTCTACGATTCAATTTGATTGAGAATATTGCATGATTCCTAAATTTGAGTGATAGACATATCTCCCAATTGGGATTTATTTCTTGATTCGCAACCGCACTTAATTTTTTATTTCATCTATAAGGCTTTAGATGGAATAATTAATTACGCGGGAATGAAATTGATATTTTGATCTTTAAGGCTTAAGATCAATTTATCGATTTTATTAGCGAAATAATCAAGTTTGAATTTCAATTTGAGTGTTGGATAACATTTTTGATGACTATTGATGGTTTGGTGCTTATCTTTTAATTGCTTTATTTATCCCGAGAATACAAAAAAAATGCATTTGCATTCCATGTAGATTAGAATTGATTGCATGATAGGTTAGTTATTTTTTTAAAATGCATGTTAAGAAGGCATTTAGAATTAGATAATATCTCACTTTAGTTAGATTTCTATTTTTAGTAATTTTTAATTACGAATTTTCATAAAAAAAAAATACAAAAAATCATGCGCATGTCATATAGAATTAGATTTATGAAATGCACGTCATTTAGTGATTGTTGCTAGGTTCATTTAGTTAGAAATTGCTCGTCATTAGAATTAGGTCATTTGATTAATTTGGATTGCATATTTAATTGTTGCATTTCTTTAATTTCGAATTTCATGAAAAAATTTAGAATAAATTCATTTCATGCTTTAGGATAGATTGCATGCTTATTCATGTCATATAGTTTAGGTCATATTGCTGCGTCATATCATTCCATGTTAAATTAGTAGCATGCATTGCATGATTCTCATTAAATAAAGTGCAAACAAAAATTGAGTGATTGCGTGTTAATTAGAAATCATATCTAGGATTGTCTATGTGAATTCTGATCTAACAACGCAGATGCTTTCGTTGCTATGAGGTAAGTTTTTGCAATTTATTCAATTGTTTTATCTGGGTGTTAAATTGGTGGTTTGCGCACCCGCATGATCACCTCACATGTTAGGGAAATATATTTAAAATCAATCCAAACTGCGTACAAAAACATTTTCAAAATAAAAGAAAAGGTACCGAAAGGGCGTTAGAGAAACCTAGCGTAATCAAGTCCCCGAACTCATAAATATCTGGTTCGTAGGAGTAAAGTAAAACTCCCGTTACTTTACTTGGGTTTCTAATCGACCTACCAAAAATAGATTAGTGGCGACTCCTAGATAAAATCTATTTGCATGTTAAGAATTTGAACATAAGTCGCGAATTGGTATGGACTTGGGAGAGTCCGAGTTAAGTCTAGGCTTTACAATCCATTAGCCTAATTTTAGGTGGTTCACACCCGAAAAAATGGTCGCGACACTACATAAAATATATAGACTTTTCTCTTTGCCTCAAGTTGATGAATCGTCTTGATTAGAAAATCCGCTATACAAATAATATATATTCCAATTGACCGAACTCGGTTACAAAGCAAAAATATGCACAGAATGATTTGTACTATTTGGATATCCTCAACCAAGAGGCTGGTAACATGTATCATCCAAGCTAATATTTCAAGCTTGCAGCAATACCGTCCAAACGCGCTCCGGTTTTTGGACCGGCCCATTCCAACCCTTTGAATGGATCAGACTGTAAAGACTTGCCTGTACAAATGGCTTTCTAAGTGGAATTTTTGTGACTTCAGATGCAGAACGAGTCGTGATATTTTTTGGTCAGTAAAAGTGGAATTTTCGTGACTTTGGAGCGAGTCGCGATATTTTGTTTGGTCGGTAAACGTGGAATTTTCGTGACTTCCGATGCGAAACAAGTCATGGAATGATTTGTACTATTTGGATATCCTCAACCAAGAGGCTAGTAACATGTACCGTCCAAGCTAAGGGCGCGTTTGGTAACGATTCTGTTCCCGGGAACAAATTCTAATCAGAAATGATTATTTTTTATTCTGTTCTTGAGAACTGATTTTGAGTAAAAGAATGTGTTTGGTAACTGTACAAAATTTCTGATTCTGGAATAGAATTGCGTTTGGTACCGTGTTAATTGATTCTGTTCCAAATCAATTTTTTTAATTTTTAAATAATTTTTATAACTTTTTTCCTTTTTTCCTTTTTTTTTTTTCTTTTTTTCCTTTTTTTCCTTTTTTTCCTTTTTTTCCTTTTCTTTTCTTTTTTTTTTTTTCCTTTTTTCTTGTTTTTCTTTTTTCTTGTTTTTCTTTTTTTTCTTTTTTTTTTTTTTTTCTTTTTTTTTCTTTTTTTCTTCTTCTTCTTCTTCTTCTTCTTCTTCTTCTTCTTTTTTCTCCTATTCTTTTTTTTTTTTTTAGGCCGGACGAGAGCCTCCGCGAGCTCACCGGACGATTCTGCCGGCGACCGGGCGGCGGCCGGTGTCGGCGGACGGCGGCGTGCGGCGGTCGCGGGATGGCGGTCGGTGAAGAAGAAGAAAAGAGAAGAAGAAGAGTTTTGATTCTCAATTTTGTTCTCGGAACAAGAATGAACTTTTTTTTTTATTCTTGATTCTCTTCCCAATCTGTTCCCGAGAACAAATTTGGTCCCAGAACAAAAATTTTACCAAACGCGATTCTTATCCCAAACCGATTCTCGGGAACAAAAATCGGAATCGACACTTTTGCATGGTTACCAAACAGGCCCTAATATTTCAAGCTTGCCGCAATACCGTCCAAACGCTAGCTGGTTTTTGGACCGGCCCGTTCCAACCCTTTGAATGGATCAAACCGTAAAGACTTGCCGGTACAAATGGCTTTCTAAGTGGAATTTTCGTGACTTCGGATGCGGAATGAGTCACGATATTCTCTCCTTGAAAGTTGACAAAAGTTGAAAATGGAAGGACGCAATATAGAAAACACGGCTTTGTGGCGGTCATTCGAGGGAGAGCATTATTGCATGGGACTCGCGGTCGTCCTACCGACCCGACCTTTCTAGGCAATTAAACCTTCCACGAAAAGAGCACCCTAAGGGAACAAATCCCGTCCGCCGATTTTCTGGTGTTAGGCGAGGGCTCCATCCCCTTGCGAGATATCTTAGCGACGACTTTGGCCTTCCACTAATCTCGTGACTAGTGCTGGCCTCCGCTTCCGCGCTCTTTCCTAATTCCCCACGGTCAAAACTTGTTCATCTCCGAGGCCCCGCTCTCCTTGTGAACTTCTTTTCATCGATTCAACTGCGACCCTCTCTGTCGTCGAGCAGCAAGATGAAGAACATGAAACCACCACTTCTACTATTCATCTTCATCTCGATCTCGCTCGAAGCACTCCCGATCTCAGTCACTGGCAACAACGTTGACGCTTACCGGCCCACCAATGATATTGCCGTCGACTGTGGCTCCTCCACCAGGTCCACTGTGGAGGACCGGAAATGGATTGGAGACGCCGCCGACCGTTCGGACTACTTTCCAATTGAGAAAACTCATTCCTCTGTCACTGCAAAGCCAAGCAGTTCAGCTCCCAGCGTCCCTGACAAAGCCCCATACCTCACGGCTCGCCTCTCCAGCTCCGAGTTCACCTACGCCTTCCATGTCACCGCAGGGCCCAAATTAGTTCGCCTGCACTTCTTCCCTTCGGATTACCTCAACTTCCGCCGTGCCGGCTCCTTCTTCTCGGTCGAGGCCGCTGGTTACACCCTGCTCCACAACTTCAGCGCTTCCCTCTTTGCTAATTACACCCGCTCCGTGGGCTTCTTCTCTAAAGAGTTCTGCTTAAGTGTCGGAGAGGACCAGATATTGAACATAACGTTCACTCCCACTCCTGGTAATTCAGACACGTATGCTTTCGTGAATGGAATCGAAGTCATTTCCACGCCCAAAAGTCTCTACTACAATACCATTGACTCAACCAAGGGAATCAAGTTGGCAGGTCAGCTGACGCCATTCACCTGGGATACCACTGATGCTCTCGAAGTGGTGAAGCGCTTGAACATCGGAGGAAAGTTTGTTCGCCCAGCTGAGGACACGGGAATGGACAGGACTTGGGAAGAAGATGACAAGTACGTGACTTCCTCGGGCATCGGAGTTTTGCCGGTTAACACAACTATCCGACTCAATTACAGTGAGAAAGTGCCAAATTACACGGCTCCAGATTTCATATACACAACTGCAAGGACCATGGGAACGCACAAAAGAATCAATCTAAGCTACAACCTCACGTGGTCCGTCGAGGTGGACACGAACTTCTACTACTTGGTCCGGTTACACTTTTGCGAATTCCAGATAGAGATAAATAAGGCCTTAGACAGGGTTTTCAAGATTTTTATAGATTCACAACTGGTCGAGGATCATGCGGATATCATTAGTTGGAGCGGGAAGGGCGTGCCCGTCTATAGAGAATTTGCAGTAGCCTTGTATGATAGCCAAAAGAAAAGAACCAACCTCTCCGTCGCGTTGGGCGCGCTTCCAAATGGTTCTGAGAAGAAAAGGAATCTAGAAGATAACCTGTATATGAGAGAATTCTGTATTTTGTAGTTGCTGAACAATCAATCGCAATACATCAGTTGAACATTTCTTCATCTTTCTTCTTGTTCAACATTACAAAGCTTTACTAGATGAAGACGAACAAAAATACAGAGAAAGAAAACTTGAGAAGAACAGAGAACACTAAGAGAACGAGAGGTTCGGGTTTTCGAAAATGTATCTCACATCGTTCATCGGTTTTCTTCAATCCCTTTATACTAAAGCTTAACTACTTAGGCTTTCTTTCAAAACAGATTTAACAACTTTAGTAACAGAATGATTAATCTTGGCACACGTGCAGCTCCTTTAGCGGCTTGATCGGCTTCACGGGGATTGCCCGGCTCGGCTTTTCTATGGATCACCAGCTCGGCTTTTGTTTCTTCAACTTGTTTATAACTTGCCAGCTCATCTTTCAGCTTCACTTCGATCTTGCTCGCTTTGGTTTATTCAGCTACCTTGTTCAGCTGTAGTTTGCTCAGCTCCTCTACTTCTATCAGCTTCTTTGTTCTGTCTTTGTTTTGTCTCTTTAACATCCCCCCTCAAATTGGGAATGGGGAGAGCACAGATTCCCAATTTGACTCGCAGATGAGTATGTGCTAGTCTTAACAAGGGTTTTGTAAAGATATCAGCAAGTTGGCAATGACTCGGAATATATCGTACATGTAATGACCCAGAAGATACCTTTTCTCGAACAAAATGAAAATCTACCTCAATATGTTTTGTTCGAGCATGTAAGACAGATTAACAAAGTGAGTGAGATAGCTTATTTATTGTCACAGTATAGATGAATAGGAGGAGTAAGAGAACAACCTATGTCTCGTAAGACAAAGCTGATCCAAGTGAGATCAGCAGTGGTTGATGCGAGAGCACGATACTCAGCCTCTGTAGAGGATCTACTAACTGTTGGCTGTTTCTTTGCTGCCCAGGAGATAAGATTGGAGCCAAGATATGTGCAAAATCCAGTTGTTGATCTTCTGTTTCAGCACATCCAGCCCGCCCGCATCCGAGAAGCCATAGAGATGCATAGTGCTTTTTGAATGAATGAATAAACCGAATCTGATTGTACCTTTAACATATCTCGGTACCCTTTTCAATCTATGGAGATCTGCGATGGTAGGTTTCTGCATTTTCCGCGAGTAGATTTGTGGCATAGGCAATGTCCGGTCGAGTTAATGTGAGGTATTGGAGACCACCAACTAGGCTTCTATACTCAGCAGGATTGGACAAAGCTACAGAATCATTGATCAAAATAGTTGGTCTTAATGAAAGAGGAGTTGAAATTGGTTTAGACTCGAGCATATGGGCTTGGGTGAGAAGATCAATAGCATATTTAGCTTGGCAAAGGAACAAATGTTCAGGAGTACGCTTAACTTCAATGCCAAGGAAATAGTGTAGTGAACCAAGATCCTTCATATGAAACTGAAGACTTAGAGAAGTAATGAGACTAGAGAGTATTTGAGATGAGCTTCCGCTAGAATAATATCATCAACATACAGTAGTAAGAGGATTGTTTCTGTACCAGTATGTAGGATGAATAATGAGGGATCAGTTGAGCTACAAAAGAATCCATATTCTAGTAAGAAACTGCTGAACTTATCAAACCAAGCTCGAGGAGCTTGTCGAAGTCCATAGAGGGATTTTCTGAGGAGACAAACATGATGAGGTTTCTGTGATTCTTTAAAACCTGGTGGTTGTTCCATATAAACTATTTCACTCAAGTTACCATGTAAGAAGGCATTTTTAACATCTAGCTGATGAATTGGCCACTGTTTCATCATTGCTACTGAGAGAATTATTCGAATTGTAGCATGCTTCACTACAGGACTAAAGGTTTCAGTGAAATCAAGACCTTCTTCTTGATGGAAACCTTTAGCTACAAGTCGAGCTTTCAGTCTATCTAAACTCCCATCAGGTGCAAGCTTTGTTTTAAACACCCATTTGCAGCCAATTACATTCATTTGATCGGTTCGAGGGACTAACTCCCGTGTTTTATTTTGATACAAAGCATCTATTTCTTCTTGCATTGCTTGACACCATCCTCTCGTGTGCTAATGCGGACTTTACTAACTTTGGTTCAACGGGAACTGATATTCAACCGAGACATGCATATTTGGGATTTGCTTTAACAATCCCGCATCTTAGTCTAGTCTGCATAGGATGAGTAGAAAATGTACCTTGTGTATTTCCTGATACATAACTTATTTGTGCTTGTTCTGTATTAACATGTAATGTCGAGTCAGATTCTTGACTGGTAGACACTTGTTCTTCAATATTTGGAGATACCTGAGATGTTTCAACATTACTGAACGCATTATCAGGAGTGATCTGTAGCTCAGCATCAGGTACTGTGTTCATTTGTGGTATAACTGTAGGATTGATTATGCTGATCCCATTGTCTTGCATTTCTGGAATTATTTGACTTGATCCAAAAGATTCTCGCAAAGATGCAATCGATTTATTGGCTTGTGACTGAATCTGTGCTGTAGTATTGGATATAGGAGATACCAATCCTCTTATCCATTGCTTGTATAGTTCAGATCCCTGTTGATACTCAGTAGTAGTTCTTTGAGTAAAAGGAAATACTTTTTCATCAAAAACTACATGTCTACTAATATAGACATGTCCATTAGTGGGCAAAAGACACCTGTAGCCTTTATGTTTCTCACTGTATCCAAGAAATATACATGTGAGAGATCTTGGATCAAATTTATGCTTTGTATAGGGTCTGAGACATGGATAACAAGCTGATCCAAACACTCGTAGATGAGCATAATTTGGTTTCTGTTTATACAAAGATATAGTGAGGTGAGTTCATATGCGGTTTGTTGTAGGAAGCAAATTTATTACATAGACTGCTGTCATGAAGGCATCTACCCAAAGATTTTAATGGTACTCTTGCATGATACAGCATTGCTATGCCCAATTCAACCACATGTCGATGCTTTCTTTCAGAAACACCATTTTGCTCTGGTGTATAAGGACAAGAAATGTTCTGCTTAATGCCACACTGTTGTAGATGATTCTGAAATTTGATGCTAGTAAACTCTCCTCCTCCATCACTCAAACACTTTGATCTTGTGACCAAGCTGATTCTCTACTAGTCTTTGAAACATAACAAACACATCATACACTTCGACTTCGTCTCATTGGATATATCCAACTATATCGAGAAAAATCATCCACAAAAATGACATAGTAATGAAATTTCTGAACAGATGGAATTGGTGATGGTCCCCATACATCACAATGTATCTTTTCTAGGGGAACATTAGAGATATAGTCTGAAAGTGGAAAGGACAAAGCTGAGCTCTTAGCAATTTGACAAATTTACACATACTTGTAGCTTTCGAATTATATTGGATCGATGTTGACTTTGCAGAATCTTCACTTGTTTTTAAACCGGTATGAGCAAGTCTTTGATGCCGACATCTTCTCCTACTTCATGTTGAGTCTCGAGTGAAGAAAGCTTCGTGGCTCTAGATTCCACTCGATCTGACCCCTTGATTTTCCTTCTTAGCTTCACTGTTGTATGATTGTAATTGTCCTTCATATACACCCCATGTTTGTCAAATATAAAAGAACAAGGATAGTCATCTGTTAATTTCGAAACAGAAAGGAGATTCTTCTTGATTTCAGGAACTATTAAAACATCATTTAGTGGTAATGTGCTAGTTGTTGTATTTAATGTTCCATTACCAATACATGAGATTGATAAACAGGACCCATCTCCTATCATAATTGTATCATTACCACTATATGTAGCATAGTTTCGAATCATACCGGGTTACGCAAAGAATGTGTGATGTAGCCCCGTGTCGGATACCATTCTCAACCATACGGTTCTTCAATATGCATGGTTGCTAATGCAGTTGGTATTTCATCCGCTTGATATGAATTATCAAAGCGATACCAACATCTAAGTGCTTTGTATGACCTGGTCTTTTACGATTTGACATTCCGTAGGACCATTATTCAATGGCTTTGTATCATGTACGTGCTTATCACCATTTGAGCCTTGTGGTGGATAAGATCTAACACCTTGATATCTCTGAGAAGAGTTAGTGTATGGTCTAAACCCTTGTCCATAGTTGGACCAGTTATCCTTATTGACCTGATCTTGCTTTGTTAGGTTCAGAGTATTCATTTTGCTCTGTTGATTCCTTCCCGTTCCAAGTAAACTTATTTCCACGATCTCTTCTATTAATGAACCGTCCTCTCTGCGAGTTGTATCCCCCTTGAATACCTTCTCCTTGACTTACGGAATTAAACCTCTGCACTGTTCCGAGTCTTTCTTTGTCCATAATATGCCGAGTTAGTATTGTATTGGTTCACGGGATATGTTTGCAATCTAGTTTCAAATCTCTCAAGTTGGGAGATAACCTCATCATACTCTGGCGGGGTTTGAGACAAGACATGGTTGTTCTAAAAGTTTCATATTCGAACCTAACCCTTCAAGTATGCCAAACATCCCGGTTATATCATCAACGAGGCTTTCCAATTGCATTCAATTGATCACGGATGGTTTTAAACTCTCGAAGATATTCACTCAATGGTCTATCTCTTTTTCTACAAGCCTGTAATTTTCCTCTTAACTCAAATTCTTTCGCTACGTACTTCGAGTAAACCAATTTATAAGAGTCTCGCCACACCTCGAATGAAGTTTCTAAGCCAATTATCAAACTTAGAATATTCTCGATCTTTTGCACCACTTATCCATGATGAGATTAGCTGATCGCTTTTTATCCAATCCGGTGATCGGGATTCATCACTTCCCCAATCTCGGTTGCATCATTTGAGCGGTGGTAATGTTTCACCATTAATAAAGCCAATCGATCTTGACTTTTCGAAACCCGCTAAATTGCGCTTGCCATAATAGAAAATTCTCTTCATTCAACTTGATTGTAATAAAGTTGGCTATATTCACATGAATAGGAAAAGGATACTTCGCAATCTGGTTGCCATCCTATATCTTCAGAAAACTTTGAAGATACGAAGAAACAATCGAGTAAACTTCGAAGATCAGCTTACTAAGAATCAACAAGATCTTCGTATTGTCTTGCTCATGTGATCTTCATACAAACTTTCAGTGATACAGTCATTAGATCTAGAACTCCCGTGATTGCTCGATACCATGAGAAGAAAAGAAATCTAGAAGATAACCCGTATATGAGAGAATTCTCGTATTCGTAGTTGCCGAACAATCAATCGCAATACATCAGTTGAACATTTCTTCATCTTTCTTCTTGTTCAACATTACAAAGCTTTACTAGATGAAGACGAACAAAAATACAGAGAAAGAAAACTTGAGAAGAACAGAGAACACTAAGAGAACAGAGAGGTTCGGGTTTTCAGAAAATGTATCTCACGTCGTTCATCAGTTTTCTTCAATCCCTTTATACTAAAGCTTAACTACTTAGGCTTTCTTTCAAAACAGATTTAACAACTTTAGTAACAGAATGATTAATCTTGGCACACGTGCAGCTCCTTCAGCAGCTTGATCAGCTTCACAGGGATTGCCAGCTCAGCTTTTCTACGGATCACCAGCTCAGCTTTTGTTTCTTCGACTTCTTTATAACTTGCCAGCTCATCTTTCAGCTTCACTTCGATCTTGCTCTGCTTTGGTTTATTCAGCTACCTTGTTCAGCTGTAGTTTGCTCAGCTCCTCTACTTCTATCAGCTTCTTTGTTCTGTCTTTGTTTTGTCTCTTTAACAGGTTCTACTCTTTACTCTGATGCCATCTTGAATGGCCTCGAGATATTCAAGATCAACAATTCTGGCGGGAATCTCGCAGGGCTGAACCTGGATCCGGATCCGGTCCCGAATAAACTGCCAGGACCTCCACCGGCAAGCAAGGCACCGTCGGGCCTCAGCAAAGCAGCAAAAATTGCCATCGTTGCTGGTGGAACTTCGGGCTTCACCATATTCTCTCTCCTGGCTTTCTTCCTTCACCGGCGACGAAACAGAGCGAAGGATTCGACCAAGTCAACGAAGACCCAGGGATCGTCCCTGCCGTCGGAGCTGTGCCGCCACTTCTCGCTAATGGAGATCAGAGCGGCCACGAATAACTTCAATGAGGTGTTTATTATTGGCGTGGGCGGGTTCGGCAACGTGTATAAGGGCTATGTCGATGGGGGCGCCACCCAAGTGGCGGTCAAGCGGTTGAACGCGGGGTCGCAGCAGGGCCACCACGAGTTCATGACCGAAATCGAGATGCTCACGCAGCTCCGGCACCTGCACCTGGTCTCCCTGATTGGGTTCTGCAACGACGCGGGAGAGATGATCCTGGTGTACGACTACATGGCGCGCGGGACTCTCCGTGACCATCTCTACAACACCGATAATCCCCCCCTTCCCTGGAAGCAGCGGCTCCAGATCTGCACGGGAGCCGCGCGTGGGCTGCACTACCTCCACACTGGTGCCAAGCAGACCATCATACACCGCGACATGAAGAGCACCAACATCCTGCTCGACGAGAAGTGGGTTGCCAAGGTGTCCGACTTCGGGCTCTCGAAGGTCGGGCCGACGTCGGTGTCCAAGGCCCACGTCAGCACGGTCGTGAAGGGCACCTTCGGGTACCTGGATCCGGAGTACTACAGGCGCCAGCAGCTGACTGACAAGTCCGACGTGTACTCCCTCGGGGTGGTGCTATTCGAGGTGCTGTGTGCAAGGCCTGCCGTGAACCGGACGGCTCAGAAGAAGCAGATCAGCCTGGCCGTCTGGGCCCAGAGCTGCTGTAAGAGCGGGAGCATCGACAAGATCGTGGACCCACACCTGAAGGGGGCGATCGCCCCCGAGTGCCTCAATAAGTTCTGCGAGATCGCCATGAGCTGCTTGCAGGACGAGGGAACCAAGCGGCCATCCATGAATGACGTTGTGTGGGGCCTCGAGTTCGCATTGCAGTTACAGGTGAGCTCGGAGCAGGGGGTGGTAGACCATGTGGTTGCGTCCATGCACGATGGCGATGCCAGTGACGATGACGCGGCTCCAATTCGAGGCAACCTGATGGACCGCAGTGATGAGGTGTTCAGCACTAACAACATTGCCGGTGGGAAGAGCCTTGGGGCAGCTGCGACAACCACCAGTAGCGATGACGTTTGTGATGAGAGTACGACTAGTTACGATTCGGATAAGTTGCTCTCTGGGGCTGTCTTCTCTGAGATTCTGAATCCGAATGGTCGTTGAGAGAAGGGCGTTCAGGTTCATCTGTTCCTACATATTTCTCAAATTTGGATATGGCATGGTTTTGCTACAAAATATCGAGCATGAAATAGTGCTTATTCTTTTTCTGCTTTGGGACAATAATTGTAACTTTCGAAATGCCGCCACAGACATAAGTTTTGTCTCATAGTTTTTGCTGATAATTGAGGAATATCAAGTGATTCCCAGAGTAGAAGTCCTGTAATCCGGCTTCAGGCTTGCAGCGAGAATAGTCCACCTACGAGTGTTCGCTATTCTAGGAGTTGCTCCACGAATTATCATTGAATAGACGGCAACTAGGTTTTTTTCGGATGAAGATGAGGATGAAGACGTAGACGAACAAGATGAAGACGAGAAGATGAAGCAGAAGAGAAGGTAAGTTGGTGAGTTAATTAGTTGCCTTCTACAAACCCTAACCCCACAACCAAGTACTTTATTTCCATCTCTTCTTCTCCCGTATTAGACATGGCTCGTCGATATTCTTCTCTGATCAAGCTTCCAAGAGAGACTCGAGAATTAGGGTTTCATTTTCAAGTCGATTTGGGGGAGCAATGGGACCATACGACATCATTTTTGCCCTCTTTTGCCACATAAATCAAAGATTGTCCACATCAAGTTTCTTAAAAAAAAAATTAAAAAAATGTCAAGCTCGAAAATTAATTCAAAAGAGCACGTAGAGTGAATTGCCCAAATAAACATCTAAATGATCAAATTTTCACCAATGTGATACTTAAGTGATCGCTTAAAAATTTTTAGTACTAAAATGAGTATCGAACGAAAATTCTAGCACTTTTGGTATGATTTTCCCAATTTTTTTTTTTTATCATGGTTTGACTAAATTTGGGCCAAAATTTAACCTTGCCATGATTTGGACTGAATAGTACAATGTAATCGTGCTCTTCGAGAGCTTTTCAACGACACCTAATTTAACTTAATCTGGATATCACCACTTTAAACGACTCTAATCGTAAGTTTGGATTTTTACGAGTTATTATAGTTTATAAAGACTTACGACGGTCTTTTGTGATTGAATCATCGTCATATTAGACTTTCTTAAATTACAGTATTTCATCATAATCAAGAGTGAAACTCCAAAATATTTATCATACTTTTATTTACGACGATTTATAACGATTTACACTTGGTCTATGGTAATCAAAAATGAAATCTTGTATATTTAAATAATTTTGAATTATGATGATTTACAAATAGTTATGATGATTTATCATAACGCAAAGCATTGTAACTTTGGGTAACTTTGGGTTATATTTACCATGGTTTATAAATGGTCACAACATCACCAAGAGCAGGAGGTCTAAGTTTCCATTTTTTATAATTACAACGGCCTATCATAACTAAGAGCGAAGCTTTGTAAACTTGGTTTTTTTTCAGTATAAAAAAGTTCACGAGGTTACATTGTAACCAAGAAGAGGATGTTGTGAATTTCAAATTTTGTCTGATTACGATGGCCAGTCGTAGCTAATAGCAAAGAGTCGCAAAGTTGGAATTTTCCAAATTTATGACGGTTTACAACTCTTTACGATGATTGGTTTTAATTAAAAACGGCACTTCATAAATTTGAAATTTATTTAACAACAACGGCTTGCAAAGATTTACGACAATTTGTAAAGACAGAAAACAAAACCTTCTAAATTTAGATATGTTTTTCATTACGACAATATATAAAGAGTTATGATGTATCGTCATAACCAAGAGTAAAACGTAATAAGCTTAGATAATTTAAAGTACAACCAATTACAGAGGTTTACGATGGTTCGTGGTGCCAATCAACAAATCGTCTTAAAGTTAAAATAGTTGACAAATGCTTATAATAATCCATCATAATCAAGAACAAAATATCATAATTTTGAATTTATTTTAATAACGACGGATTGTAATAACTAAGTCAAAACGTCCTAAATTTGGATATTTTATTAATTATGATAATCTACAAAGAGCTTCGACATTCCGTTGTATCTAAGCTCAAAACATTGAAAATTTGGATATTCTACAAAGATGACGGTTTTAAAAAGGCTATTAAAAAAAGAAATCGTTATAAATTCAGATAATTATTTTATTAGGATGATTTATAAAGATATAAATGACTTCACAAACATGAGGAAAATGTGGTATATTTGGATTTGTTTTTTTCAATTATGACTATTTACGAAGTGCTACAATAATTCGTCGATGCGACTAAAATGTTGATGGTGTTTTATCATAACATCATAAACAGGAACTTAATATCGTAAATTTAAATATTTCTAAATTATTTACAAAGATTTGCAATGAGCATTGTAACCAAGAATATAACATAATAAAATGTCATTAAATGCTTCAAGAACTAGCGACTCGTTTCGATGGACTAAGAGGCTGCTAACATGCAAATCCAAAGGTTGGATTCAGATCGAGTCGCCATATTAGCTCCTCGAAAGACGACAGACAGAAAATGGAAGGACATGGCCAAGAAAAAATGAGGAAAGTGGCATGGGAGAGAATTTTAGGCATGGACCCGGCGGTTTTGCTATTGACCTGACCTTTCTACGCAATGGAACTTTCCACAAAAAGCACACCAAAAGAGTGCGAATCCCATTGGCTGCTTTTTTTGTCATAAGGAAAGGGCTCCACTAATTGCTTATATTTTAGCGACGACTTTAGTCTTTCACTCAATTCAAGAAAAAATGTCAATCCGGTCATATCCAAACGCGCTCCGATTTTTGGACCGGCCCGTTCCAACCCTTTGAATCGATCAGACTGTAAAGACTTGCCAATACAAATGGCTTTCTAAGTGGAATTTTCGTGACTTTGGATGCGGAACGAGTCGCAACATTTTTTTGGTCGGTAAAAGTGGAATTTTCGTGACTTCGGATCGAGTCGCGATATTTTTTTTTGGTCGGTAAAGGTGAAATTTTCGTGACTTCGGATTAGGAACGAGTCACGGAATGATTTGTACTATTTGGATATCCTCAACCAAGAGGCTGGTAACATATACCGTCCAAACGCTAGCTGGTTTTTGGACAGGCCCGTTCCAACCCTTTGAATGGATCAAACTGTAAAGACTTGCCAGCACAAATGGCTTTCTAAGTGGAATTTTCGTGACTTTGGACGCGGAACGAGTCACGATATTCGCTCCTTGAAAGATGACAAAAGTTGAAAATGGAAGGTCGCAGTATAGAAAAAGACACTCCACTGAGAAAATATTGGCTGGTCCCGGACCGCCAAGTCAGCATGGTCTCCGGCCACTTAGGAAGCGACACGTGGAGGTGTGGGGGCCGGCTCGCAAGCAAACGAATTTATGCACAAAAATAATTTCATTTCTTTCTCACTAGCCTGCACACACACTCTTTCTCTCTCTCGTGCTCTGCACACTAGGTATTTCTCTCATATTCTCTTTCCTTCGTTGTCTCTCCGAGGAAGAGGTAAAGAAAACCTCTTTCCTCTCCAGCAAACACTTCCAAAATTTGAATCTCTTTCTTCCTCTCAAATTTGGCTACTTCACGCTTGTTGCTTCTCTGACGTTCGTCAAGCAGCCATTCCCTCACCGTAGCCGACGAAGCACATTATCGCGCGCCCGAAAAGGAGTGAAGCAGAGGAGGGTTCTCGAAGTTCTTCAAGAGCAAGTACGAGCTTGAGGACGAGCTTGGGAGAGGCCATTGAAGAAGAGGCATTTCTTTTAGAAAAGAGAAGTTTGGAGTATTGGCAAGGCAACTCGTTTGGCTTCTTTCGCTGTCCATCGTCGATTGCCACTGCCAGTTCTTGTGCAATTTTACTGCTCGAGAATGGTTAGCTGACGTTTACGAATGGTGATAGTTAAAGGGCCAAAATTTGAAATCCACTGTAACCGAAGGCGGCGGCTCCCAAGGAGAAGGTTGTTAAGCAACTGTGAAGCCGAAAGCTGCGGCGGGTGTGAAGCCTAGAAGCCGAAGTAGAAGCCCGCGGCAAAAGCAGTGAAGACTTCTGCAAAGGCGATGCCCAGGAAAAAAGCTGTGAAGAAAGTTGCCGCCGCGAAGGTTAAGAAGAAACCGGTGAAGAAGCCGAAGAGCGTGAAGCTACTGGTGAAGAAGGCCAAGAAGGGGGTCGGTGCTGTGTAGGGGACGGGATTTTAGACGATGATTTGGTCGTGTATAGAAAATGGTTTGGCAACATTTGACATAGGCCTTTTTTTTTTTTTCTCTTGGTTTTTAAATCGTGCTAAATCTATTCTTGTTAGCGCACGTTTCTATGTAAGCTTCTAGGGGAGATTTTATTAGATGTTTGTGTTTGATAATGGGGAAACGAAAAGCTTTGAGTCGTGTGGTGCTCCAATGGCGGTTTCTTCCTTTGGGTCTGGCCTGCTTCTCCTTTCTCGCCACACGCTAACTATACTTTTATTCGTGGTGATGTCAAATGAATAGAGTCATTAGTTAAGCTCACGTAAGAGATTCCGAGTGAAATGGTGTATTGGTGTCTTGTGTACCAGACGAAACTAGATCCACAGACACAGATTGTTCGTCTGTATCGATACTCTTATCTCTCTTTTGCAGCAGTTTCTCCAACCATAGAAAAAAAAAAAAAAAAAAATTATGCTTTCACATCTATTTTGACAGCAGAAGAGAAGGGGGGAGGGGAAGAATAAGAAACTTTTCGCAGCTCATTCGTTCTAAACTTATCTGGAGGCAGAATGCTTCTTGAATGTTCCATCTCCCTTTGAAGCTCTCGGGGATTTCATTTTCAAATATTTGAAACCTCCAAAAACTCTAAATGGGTCGGAGAAACTGCTGACTTATGATGATTCTGTATTGTTTTCATTCGGGTTCTCTTTGTCAGGAATCATATCAAGCTCATACTTGCTCCCGAAGAACTTTGAGAACCCGAAGCTCTGTTGAGAGCGGTCACCGGCCCCTCTGCCTCTGCCTCACTCCCTTTCGAGCGTGCGAGGGGCAGTCTTTATGTGCTTTTGTCGGCGATGGCAGGGGAACAGCCATTTGATGAACACCGGAGCAGCAACAAGCGCGAAATAGTCAAATCTAAGAGAGAAGAAAGAGATTCAGGGCCGTTTGGTTCAGCTTTGGGGAAATGCTTTTAGGAGAATGCAAATACCATTTAAGTAAAAATGTTTTACGAAATCTTTGAACGTTTGATAAACTATAACCGAAAAGTCTTTAGGGAAATCAAAGATTATTTGGTAAACATATATTTGAAAAGCTATTTAGTGTGGCCAAATTAAATTTTTTAGTTTTAATATTTTTAAAATTGCAAAAAAAAGAAACAATGACTATATAACCTTTTACATTTTCATGTTGAGAGTAATGTAAAAATATATATTAGTAAATTTATTTAAAAATTATATTAAAAGAATTTGATTATAAATTAGATGCAAAGCTCAAAAAATTAAGTTTTTTAGTTTTAGTATTTTTAAAATTTCAAAAAAGAAATAATGACTATATAACATTTTACATTTTTATGTTGAGAGTAATGTAAAAGATATATATTAGTAAATTTATTTAAAAATTATATTAAAAGAATTTTATTATAAATTATATGCAAACCTTAAATTTTGGCCTAGGGTTCTTTTAGGTTTATTTTCAACTTTGAATAATTTTTTTAATTATTGTAGTATTAATCATTTTCGTTAATTAATGATTATTCTAGTGTATTGATAAAAAGTTGGGTTATTGATTGTTAAAAGATAAAAATGACAAAAAAAAAAAAAAAAGGTGAACCCAACATTTGCAAAGGGTTTTTATTATTTTTTAAAAAATAAAAATAAAATTCGATGAAACTCCGTCGCCGATCAACGGCGGTTGGGATGTGGGGAAGATGATCGGTTTTAAAAAAAAAAAAAAAACAAAAAGAACTCAACGGATGAACAAGTAAAGTTGACTTGCATTTTCAAATCTTTAGCGTTTGATCAAGGATATCTCCAAATATTAAACTAAACACTTAAATTTTTTTTAAAGGGCTTTTAGTTCTAAATGCCCTTTAGAAATGTTGAACCAAACGGGGCCTCAATTTTTGAGAGCGTCCGGTAGAGAGGAAAGAGGTTTGCTCTTTGTTCTTCTTCTTCAGACAACGAAAGCACGAAGAGGAAAGAGAATATGAGACAAAAGAAATGAATGTTTGCAGAGCAGGAGAGAGAGCGAGCGTAGGGGGCTAGTGTGTGCAGGCTAGTGAGAGAGAAATGAAATTATTTTTTATGCAAAAATTCGTTTGCTTGCGAGCCGGGCCCACACCTCCACGTGTCGCTTCCTGAGTGGTCCACGCTGACCTGGTGGTCCGGGGGGACCACCCAATATTTTTTCCAGAAAACACGGCTTCGTTGCGGTCCCTCGAGGGAGAGCATTATTGCATGGGCCCCAGCGGTTGTCCCACTGACCTGACCTTTCTAGGCAATTAAACCTTCCACGAAAAGCGCACCCAGAAGGGAACAAATCTCGTCCGCTAATTTTCTTATGATAGGTGAGGGCTCTATCCCCTTGCAGATATCTTAGCGACGACTTTGGTCTTCCACTAATCTCGTGACTAGTGCTGGCCCCCGCTTCCGCGCTCTTTCCTAATTCCCCACGGTCAAAACTTGTTCATCTCCGAGGCCCCGCTCTCCTTGTGAACTTCTTTTCATCGATTTAAGTGCGACCCTCTCTGTCGTCGAGCAGCGAGATGAAGAACATGAAACCACCACTTCTACTATTCATCTTCATCTCGGTCTCGCTCGAAGCACTCCCGATCGCAGTCACTGGCGACAACGTTGACGCTTACCGGCCGACCGATGATATCGCCGTCGACTGCGGCTCCTCCACCAGCTCCACTGTGGGGAAACGGAATTGGATTGGAGACGCCGCCGACCGTTCGGACTACTCTCCAGTTGAGAAAACTCATTCCTCTGTCATTGCAAAGCCAAGCAGTTCATCTTCCGGCGTCCCTAGCACCGCCCCATACCTCACGGCTCGCCTCTCCCGCTTCGACTTCGCCTACACCTTCCATGTCACTGCAGGGCCCAAATTCGTTCGCCTGCACTTCGTCCCTTCGGATTACCCCAACTTCAGCCGTGCCGATTCCTTCTTCTCAGTCGAGGCTGCTGGCTACACCCTGCTCCACAACTTCAGCGCTTCGCTGTTCTCCGATTATACCAGTTCCCCGAGCTTCCACAAAGAGTTCTGCTTAACTGCCGGAGCCGACCAGACATTGAACATAACGTTCACTCCCACTCCTGGTAATTCAGACGCGTATGCTTTCGTGAATGGAATCGAAGTCGTTTCCATGCCCGAAAGTCTCTACTACAACACTGTCGTCGACTCAACCGAGGGAATCAAGTTGGCAGGCCAGCTGGTGCCATACACCTTGGATACCAATAAATCTCTCGAAGCGGTGAAGCGCTTGAACGTGGGAGGAAAGTTTCTCGGTCCAGCTGATGACACAGGAATGTACAGGACCTGGGAACCAGATGACGAGTACGTGGCTTCCTCGTACATCGGAGTTTTGCCAGTTAACACAACTATCCAACTCAATTACGGTGAGCAAGTGCCAAATTACACGGCTCCAGATCCCGTATACACTACTGCAAGGACCATGGGAACGGACAAAAGAATCAATCTGAGCTACAACCTCACGTGGTCTGTCGAGGTGGACACGAACTTCTACTACTTGGTCCGGTTACACTTTTGCGAATTCCAGAAAGAGATAAATGAGCCCTTAGATAGGGTTTTCGAGATTTTTATAGATTCACAATTGCTTGAGGGTCATGCGGATGTCCTCAGTTGGAGCGGGAAGGGCGTGCCCGTCTATAGAGATTTTGCAGTAGCCTTGTATGACAGCCAAAAGAAGAGAACCAACCTCTCCGTCGCGTTGGGCGCGCTTCCAGAAGGTTATACTCTTTACTCTGATGCTATCTTGAATGGCCTCGAGATATTCAAGATCAACAATTTAGATAAGAATCTCGCAGGGCTGAACCCGGATCCGGTCCCGAATAAAAGGCCGCCACCGCCAGGGCCTCCACCGTCAAGCAAAGCACCGTCGAGCCTCAGCAAAGCAGCAAAGATTGCCATCATTGCTGGTGGAACTTCGGGCTTCACCGTGCTCTCTCTCCTGGCTTTCTTCCTGTACCGGCGACGAAACAGAGCGAAGGATTCGACCTCGAGCAACGGCACCTCACGGTGGGGCCCATTCTCCTACGCGACGACCAAGTCAACGAAGACCCAGGGCTCGTCCCTGCCGTCGGATTTGTGCCGACACTTCTCACTAACGGAGATCAGAGCGGCCACGAACAACTTCGACGAGGTGTTTATTATCGGCGTGGGCGGGTTCGGCAACGTGTACAAGGGCTATGTCGATGGGGGCGCCACCCAAGTGGCGATCAAGCGGTTGAACGCGGGGTCGCAGCAGGGCCACCACGAGTTCATGACCGAAATCGAGATGCTCACGCAGCTCCGGCACCTGCACCTGGTCTCCCTGATCGGGTTCTGCAACGACGCGGGAGAGATGATCCTGGTGTACGACTACATGGCGCGCGGGACTCTCCGTGACCATCTCTACAACACCGATAATCCCCCTTCCCTGGAAGCAGCGGCTCCAGATCTGCACAGGAGCCGCGCGTGGGCTGCACTACCTCCACACTGGTGCCAAGCAGACCATCATACACCGCGACATGAAGAGCACCAACATCCTGCTCGACGAGAAGTGGGTTGCCAAGGTGTCCGACTTCGGGCTCTCGAAGGTCGGGCCCACGTCTGTGTCCAAGGCCCACGTCAGCACGGTCGTGAAGGGCACCTTCGGGTACCTGGACCCGGAGTACTACAGGCGCCAGCAGCTGACTGACAAGTCCGACGTGTACTCCTTCGGGGTGGTGCTGTTCGAGGTGCTGTGTGCGAGGCCCGCGGTGAACCGGACCGCTCAGAAGAAGCAGATCAGCCTGGCCGACTGGGCCCAGAGATGCTGTAAGAGCGGGAGCATCGACAAGATCGTGGACCCACACCTGAATGGGGCGATCGCCCCCGAGTGCCTCAATAAGTTCTGCGAGATCGCCATGAGTTGCTTGCAGGACGAGGGAACCAAGCGGCCTTCCATGAACGACGTAGTGTGGGGCCTCGAGTTCGCGCTGCAGCTACAGGTGAGCTCGGAGCAAGGGGTGATAGACCATGCGGTTGCGTCCGTGCACGACGGCGGTGACAGCGACGATGACGCGGCTCCAATTGGAGGCAACCTGATGGACCGCAGTGATGAGGTGTTCAGCACTAGCAACAGTGGTGGTGGGAAGAGCGGTGGGGCAGCTGCGACGACGACCAGTAGCGATGGTGTTTATGATGAGAGTACGACTAGTTACGATTCGGATAAGTTACTTTCTGGGGCTGTCTTCTCTGAGATTCTAAATCCCAAAGCTCGTTGAGAGAATGGCATTCAGGTTCATCTGTTCCTGGGTATTTCTCGAATTTGGATATGTCATGGTTTTGCTACAAAATATCGGGCATGAAATAGTGCTTATTCTTTTTCTGCTTTTAGACAATAATTGTAACTCGCGAAATGCCTCCACACCTGTAAGTTTTGTGTATTTTCCTATGCAAAATATATATATATGTAGTCATTAGGCATGTACTCAAATTCTAATCGATGTTAGATAGTCTCATAGTTTTTGCTGATAATTGAGGGATGTCAAGTGATTCCCAGAGTAGAAGTCCTGTAATCAGGCTTGCAACGAGATTACTCCACCTACTAGTGTTCGCCATTCTACGAGAATTGCCGACTTATCGCTCCAGGAATAATCATTGAACAGACGGAAACGATAGTCTATTGACTGAGGGATCTTCCCACTTCAACGAAAGCCCTGTCCTAGTCTGGATTTCTTTCATCGCCAAATCAAGCATGTCTTAATCAAGAATCGGACAAACAAGAGCTGTAAAGGAGAGAGCAACATAGTACTTGAATGAATTGGTTGTTGCAACTATGTTTTTTCGGATGAAGATGAAGACGTAGATGAACAAGATGAAGCAGAAGAGAAGGCAAGTTAGTGAGTTAATTAGTAGTCTACTACAAACCCTAACCCCACAGCCAAATACTTTATTTCTATCTCTTCTTCTTCCGTATTAAGACATGGTTTCTCAATCTTCTTGTTTGATCAAGCTTCCAAGAGAGACTCGAGGATTAGGGTTTCATTTTCAAGTCAATTTGGGGGAGCAATGGGGCCATACGACATCATTTTAGCCCTTTTTTGCCACATAAATCGAAAATTGTCCACATCAAGTTTCTTTTGAAAAAAAAAAGAAAAAAAACCATGTCAAACTCGAAAATTAATTCAAAAGACCATGTAGGGTGAATTGCTCAAATAAACACTTAAATGATCAACTTCTCTTTAATGTGGCACTCAAGTAATCGCTCAAAAAGTTTTAGCACTAAATTGAGCATCGCGGAAAATGGTAGCACTTCCGGTATCATTTTTCCAAGTAACTTGTAATACATGTTGTAAGTGTTCTAAAGAGGCATGATTCATGTGAATTGATCATCGTTGGATATGTCAATTACATGTGTGAAACCATTTTGGTGCTACTGTAACTTGTGCACCTTATTATGTGGTTTTGTTTTGTTATTTTCATTTAGACTCATGTAAACCAAATTAGGTTTAAGTGTCTTCATGAAAAATTTTGCAACAATGCATTCCACATGTATGATTTTTCTTAATATTTTTGCATGCACCATTAGATCATCAAAATTAAGCATGCTCTGTGATGGTTATGATTGAATTAGGGGCTTATCATAAGCCTATCTAAATCCATTTGGTTGGGTCTCTTAAAGACCAAATCATGCACCGGTGTCTTCTCGACATTTGAAGCACGTGTTACAAACTTCATATCCATGCATGGCACGTCGTATTTGAACTTCATTTGATATGTGAACATCATACATCAATTTAGCCAATTGCATTTGAAATTTGTTAAGCATGTCACCTCTAGTTCTAAGTCATTTTGCAATGTTAATGACTTTGTGACTTATTTGCATTCCACCTTAGGCTTAAATGTTTTATCCAAATCCTTGTTGCATTCAATCCTTCTTTGTATGTGATTTTGATGTTTTTCATGCATTGTCTAAATGATCTTATAGACTATTAAACATGCATCATGTTCTGTTCTGTATGTGGCTGATTTGCATGTCTTCACGATTCTTGTTTTTTGACCATTAAATTGACCTTGATCAGTCTCAAACCCTCTTAGGAAGTCTTAGGACTCGTCTAGATCTTTCCAATTCCGTTTATTTTGTGCGATTTTCTTATCGTTTGACCCTTTTTTTTCATTTTTGTCAATTTAGGTTAGAAATCTGACTTAGCTAAAATTCGGAACCTCTGTTTTATCCCCATTAAGTCTGATTTTTATTATTTTCGTGTGATTTTTTCGTTAGGGATTCTCGGGTTAGACCCTTAACGAACTTTGTTCATCGCTCTTTTCTCTACGTTTTGGTGAAATTTCTCATTTTTTAGACTTTGTTTACTAGGTCTAATCTCTCTTGACATGTCGTGATACTTTGCTGTTTTGTTAAATTTCTGATGAAATGTTGAACTCCATTGAATTTTTATAAATACTTATGTAGCTCGTTTTAGAAAAATTTCTTCATGAAGTTTGTTTCCCATGATGTCATGCACATTGTGTAATTTTCTTAGAACAAATTATTAATGGGTCCATTGTCAATTGCATCGATTTTTTTTTTTTTTTTTTTGCCCTGTTCTGTGATATGTTGTCACAATTTTCTGCTATGTTTTTCTTTTTTAAAAAATTAGGTTAATTTGCATGTTGAATGTGCTTCACATGTCTTCATGGACTTTATTCCTCACATTTTGAACTTCACACACAAAAATTTTCAGAAAATAAAATACATTTTAATGTGATTTTTCAGACCCTTTGAACATCATGAACGTGTCTGAATTTTTTCCGTTATTGTTGATTTGAACCCGCTTTTAGTTCAAATGTGCTCAATGAATATTTAACCCAATATTGGTTCACTGAAATTGTTTAATTGTTTGAGAAATAAGGCTCAAGCGACTGCTTGCATGTTTATTTCCCGCTATGCATGTGTTTTCTTAGATGTATGTATAGGTGCGATGCATGATTTCGTGGATGACCTTGGGATTTATTTAGAGCATGATTTAGGGGTTTATAAGCATTGGTTGCCATGCAAGAACACAAATGGTGACCAATGGATGTAGACCATGAACAATGAATTGGGATAGGAATATAGAGGGATCGATGCATGAATTGCTAAAGCCAACCCCGATGCCTAATGTATTCATTTTTTGCATATCATTTCAATGGTTTGATTGTTTTTTTTTATTATTGTATACTTGTGATCATTTTTGTCGTGAATGATTGTTTCTTTCCTATTGTATGTACCTAGTTCTAGTTTTTATATTAGAATTAGATTAAGTCTTTGGAGATGGAGATCCCTCAAGACTTGAAGATGACGCAAGGTTAATGTCCTATCCAACCATGTCTTTGTATCATTTGTCCTCGATATATGTTTCGGGTTCTTTCATGTTGTATAAACACCCAACGAGGTGCGGGTTTTATTTCTTTCGTTTTATTTTTATTCATCATTTAGGGTTGTGTGTTAGATTTACCATTTTCCCTAACTGTTCACTTTGTTGTTTACTTCCTACCTTGTCTTTTAATGTCAATTGTGTGTGTGTGTGTTTTTTTTTTCTCTTTCTTAGAAATAGAATTGAATGAAAATAACCATCAACGCATGATCACTTAGTTAGTGTTATCGACTTGAAAAAGTAAAAAAGAAATGCATGAACACCTTAGGAAACAAGACATACTATTAGGTACTAAAGGGCGCTAATAGAAATATTAGCGTTATTTAAGTCCCCGAATCTAGAATATCTAGTTGCGTAGAAATCGATGGACCACTCCCAACTTTCGATTGAGTTTTCGAGCCAACCCCCAAAAGCGAGAATTAGTGGCGACTCTTGTCTTTATTAGATTGATCTAAACAACTAGATAATAAAATTAACTAGTCGTGAGAGATATGGTCTCGATAAGGCTCATCATGGTTTAGCATATCCACTGTGAAAAGTTCCTAATAAATAAAGTGATGCCATCCATGGGGAGCAAGTACCATTATGAGAAATACCATAGTAAAAGTAACTCGAAATTTGATATCCACATTCGCCCTCTTCCTTCAAGGTGTATCGTCTGTATGGGTACAAATCACGACACCTTTTGCTGTCACGCAAAATATGAGTTTGGGAGAGCTCGCGATCGTGAATGAGGAAACTCATAAGAGTTCATCCCGAAAGACGAGGTGATAACGTCTTTTGGAATGCGAACCGTGAGAGAACTCTCATGATCAAATATCCCTAAATCCGATCTTCTCTCTCTTTCCCAACAGGGGAGGCTGGGTCGCGACATCGACACAACTGAATATTGATGATGTTTCATCGTAACATCGTAACCAAGAACTTAACATCGTAAATTTGAATATTTCTAAATCATTTACAAAGATTTGCAACGAGCCTTGTAACCAAGGATATAACATAGTAAAACGTCATTAAATGCTTCAAGCACTAGCGAATGAACGGCAGCCGCCAACTTGTTTCGATGAACTAAGAGGCTACTAACATGCAAATCCAAAGGTTGACTGGGATCGAGTCGCCCTACTCGCTCCTCGAAAGACGACAGATAGAAAATGGAAGGACATGATTAAGAAAAAACGAGGAAACTAGTGTGGGAGAAAATTATTGGCATGGACCTGGCGGTCTTCCTATTGGCCTGACCTTTTTACGGAATGGAACTTTCCACAAAAAGCACGCCAAAAGAGTGCACGTCCCATTGGCTTCTTTTTTGGTGATAGGTAAAGGGCTCCACTAATTGCTTATATTTTAGCGACGACTTTAGTCTTTTACTCAATTCAAGAAAAATTATCAATCTAATCATATATTTATTGTACCGATTTCAATGTAATTTTAAAATTTTTAATTTTATCATTATAATCTCAAATGTTTTCGTGAAATTTTAGTATAATCTTTCTAACAAACTTTCGCTTAAGAATGGTAATTCAGTTATTGCTAACCGTCCTACGTAACACAATCAAAGAGCTTACGTAGACAAATTTATTCAAAACAACTTCCTTTTGAGTAATTTTATAGATTTTTTTATTCTATGCATTTTAATTTACTTTTCTTTTTTTCTTTCTTTCCTTTTTCTGTGCTACTGTTCATGTTCTTCTTTGGGTGGGTCGAATTTTTTCTATTCTTCATCTTTGTTTTCAGTAAAAACAGAGGATTAACTTGACAATACTAGTACTAAACAATCATTGATGTGGTAATGGTTGGCTTTTGACTTAGTCAACATTGGCTAATAAAGAAAAAAAAAAAAAGTAAAGTGGACTCTCTTTATAAAAAAGGAGTACAATGAAAGCTTAAAAAAAAAAAAAAAAAAAGAAAAAAAGAGGGAAATGAAGAAAAAAGAGAAAAGGACAGAAACATAGAGAGAAGAAGAGAGGAAAAGGGGAATGAGTACAAGCCTTGAGAGCCTCGCTAAGCCAGAATAATGATTTAAGCTCTTGTTCATCTAATAGGAGAAATTTTCGAACTCAAGCCCTAATTTTGGATCCTTGTGAATTTTAAGCTAGTGGATTAAATCTATAAGTTTTTAAACTGAGAAATTATGGGCATTGATAATTTAGCGTGTTCTAAAACTGTAGAATTTTACATAACTCGATTCAAGGTTGCAGTTTGTCCTAAACGATTTTTCGAAGTTATGTGCACGTGCTAGAATATTAGCAAATTTCCTAGTTTAGAGATGGTTAATAGCCCATCTTCGGCTATCTTTAGAGTCGGCAAAGCTTAGGGTATCTAAGTATCTCGAAAGGGCTTCGTTTGACTAAAGATTTGCTAAAATCAGAGTTTGATGGGGAGAGTTGTAGTGTAAAAAATCTGACATGTAAGCTAAGCATAGCGAATGGGAGTGGATGTCTACAACGGCAAGCCTTTCATTGTTGTGTAGGAGTTGATTGGTCGACGAATAAGCATAGTTTAGAGTCGTTAGTTCAAGTGTTTTACTTTATTGTAAGATCAATTCTTGTTTAATTGATAAAATTACGAAATCATCGACTCAAATAGCTACGCTATTTGGCTTTGAGCATTCCTAAGTGAGTATCGTCGATCTTTTTTATGGTTTTACAAAACCCATGTCTTGAAGTAATATATATATATGTAGAGCATATTTGTTGCATAAAGCTAGATCAAGTATTTGTTACTTTTTTTAGTCATTATGAGATGGTTTGATAAACTTTTCTTGAAAGGTTATGTGTATTATTTTGTAAATACACTTTATGAGATAATTTTTGAAAAGATTAGAGAAATACTTTACTAAAAGTGATTTTGATCGATGAATTGAGTTGCAAAAGATTACATGTTTTGGTTGTGATATAGAGTTTGAATTGGTTTTGTGGATTTTGGAGGATGATGTTTTGAGTTTGTGTTGATGCTCAGTGTCTCTATGGGCCCATTTGAGGGATTTGTGAACATGCATACTAGTTTTATAATATTTTTGTGGATCGGTCATTAGCAATATAGGTAGAAACCTAGTCAAGGGTAGGGGTGTCAAAAACCGAACTGAACCAAAAAGTTCAATTTTTTTCAATTCGGTTTGGATAATATTAAAAACCAAAAAAATTTTAACCAATTCGGTTAACTGAACCAAACCAACCAATAAAATCAAAAAAAATTTCCTTTTATTTTTTTCTTTTATTTAAAAAAAATCATATATTTCTTTTTTATTTTTTTCTCTTTTTCTTTCTTTTTCTTCTTCTTCTTCATTGGCCAATTACCATGGTGGCGGCCCCGTTGGCAGCTAGTGACCGGCTAGAGGGGAGCTAGATACTCGCCATAGGACGGCAAAACTCGAGCTTGCTTGATGCCAGCGAGCTCGAGCCCCACTAAATTCGGCCACTTGGGCGGAGCTCGAGCTTCGCCGAAGGTCACTAGAGGTCAATTTACTTTAAAGATATTTGTATTACTCATTGGCCTATAGGTGCTTTTCGTTTGCCCTACTTCTTTTTAAGGTTCTTCTGGGAGCCGCAAAAAGGACGAGAGTGTCTACTTTTTCAAGAGGACATTTCAATAGTGGGATTTTTTTATATGAGCCTTTTATGTCTAAATTGAACTCATGAGTTTAGTTGTTGGTTGGAAATGTGGGTTGGGCGTGACAAGTGTTATAAGTTGAGATCGACATTTTAGATCTTAATTGTGGGAAGCATAGAATTGTCCTTCCATTGTGCCCCTGCCGCTGCTTCAGTTTTCACTTGAGGCCTCGTTTTATCTCTGCGCCACTCCCGCTGCTTGAACTGTTACACGGAGCGGCTGCCAAAGCGTGGCGAAATCGGGTGGGAATTCGTTTGATTCCGACGAGTCTTCGCCGTTTGCCTTGGTTTCTTGCACCTCCATGCAGATTGGCGCCGACCGCGGCAAAATGGGCTTGGCCTAGATCACTGGGAATTTATGGGAGACTGGTTCGCTTGTGGCCAGCATCGGGGCTATTCACCGGAAATTTGAGCATCATCGGGTCGATTATCGAGACGTGCTTGTTAGCACCGCCATGGAGGAGCACCGATAGCCGCGCCACCAGCTCAGCTTTAACTGTAGAAAAATCAGGTTTCTTGCACCTCCATGCAAATCCAAAGGTTGGATTTGGATCGAGTCGCCATCGTCTTTCCTCAAAAGACGACAGATAGAAAATGGAAGGACATAACCAAGAAAACACGAGGAAAGTGGCATGGGAGATGAATTATTGGCATGGACCTGGCGGTCTTGCTACTGACCTGACATTTCTACGCAATGAAAATTTTCACAAAAAGCACACCAAAAGCATGCGAGTCCCATTGGCTGCTTTTTCGTGATAGGAAAAATGGAAGGACATAACCAAGAAAACACGAAGAAAGTGGCATGGGAGATGAATTATTGGCATGGACCTGGCGGTCTTGCTATTGACATTTCTACGCAATGAAACTTTCCACAAAAAGCACACCAAAAGCATGCGAATCCCATTGGCTGCTTTTTCGTGATAGGAAAAATTGAAAGGACATAACCAAGAAAACAAGAGGAAAGTGGCATGGGAGAGGAATTATTGGCATGGACCTGGCGGTCTTGCTATTGACATTTCTACGCAATTTTTCGTGATAGGGAAAGGGCTCCACTAATTGCTTATACTTTAGCGGCGACTTTAGTCTTTCACTCGATTCAAGAAAAATAATCAATTCAGTCATATACTGTTGTATTGATTTGAATGTAATTATAAAATTTTCAATTTTATCAATATAATCGTAAATATTTTCATGGAATTTCAATGTAATCATTCCGACGAATTTTCGCTAGAAAATATCGATGTTGTGGTCCAATTATTATCAGCTGTCCTACGTAATACGGCCAAAGAGTTGATGTGGACAAATTTATTCAAAATGACTTCATTTTGAGTAATTTTACAGATTTTCTGATTTTGTACATCATTTGGGTGAAAGGACAGCCATAGCATCTCCTATATTTGTTGGAGTCAAGGTGTTACAAATATTATAAGTTGAGATCGCTCTTTTAGATCTTAATCGTGTGAAGCATGGAATTTTCCTTTCATTGTGCTTATGTTGCTGCTTCAATTTTCACCCCGAGGCCTCCTTTATCTCTGCCCACTACCTCTGCTTGAATTGTTACACGGAGCAACTCCATCAGTCTGCCAAATCGTGGCGAAATCAGGTGGGAATTCGTTTGTCCAATTCATATCGCTTAGGATAATCAGAGATGACTGATTACACTGGAAATTCAATGATTTATGACTAAATTAATAATTGTCCTAATCTTGTCCAGTCTTCCCTTCCCTCACTCCTTCCTAGTTCTTTCCTAATTCCCAATGATTAAAACTGGTTCATCTTCGAGATTCTACTATTCATGTGAATTTCTATCGATCGATTCAATTGCGATTTTCTCAAACATCAAACGGTGAGATGAAGAACATGAAACCACCACTTCTCTCATTCCTCTTCATCTCGGTCTTGCTCGAACCACTCACGGTCTTAGTCACCGGCAACAACGTCGGCGCATACTCGCCGATTGATGATATCGCTGTCAACTGTGGTTGCCCCGGCAACTCCTCTGAGTCCGATCGGACTTGGATCGGAGACGCCGAGGATGGTTCGACCTACTCTCCAATCGATGAAACTCATTCCTCCATCAATGCAAGCGCAAGCGGTTCATCTCCCTCCATCCCATACCACACTGCTCGTCTCTCCCGCTCCGAATTCATCTACACCTTCCGCGTCGCTGCGGGGCCCAAATTCGTTCGCCTCCACTTCTTCCCTTCGGACTACCGCAACTTCGGCCGTGCCAATTCGTTCCTCTCGGTCAAGGCCGCCGGCTACACTCTGCTCCACAACTTCAGCGCCTCCCTCTTTTCCGATCATACAGGCTTCACGAGCTTCCACAAAGAGTTCTGCTTAACTGTCGGAGCTGACCAGATATTGAACGTTACGTTTGCTCCCACCCCTGGTAACCCGGACGCTTATGCTTTCGTGAACGGAATCGAAGTCGTTTCCATGCCTGAACATCTCTACTACAACACAGTCGTCAACTCAACCGAGGGAATCAAGTTTGCAGGTTACAATACGCTGCACAATTTTAGTACCGCGGATGCTCTCGAAGCAGTGAAGCGCTTGAACATCGGAGGACAGTTTGTCGGTCCAGCTGATGACACAGGAATGTACAGGACCTGGGAAGCAGATGAAGCCTACGTGACTTCCTCGAACATCGGAGTTTTGCCAGTTAACATAACTATCCAACTCAATTACAGTGAGCAAGTACCAAATTACACGGCTCCAGATAGCGTATACAGAACTGCAAGGACTATGGGAATGGACAAAAGAATCAATCTGAGCTACAACCTCACGTGGTCCGTCGAGGTGGATACGGACTTCTACTATTTGGTCCGGTTACACTTTTGCGAATTCCAGATAGAGATAAATAAGCGCTTAGATAGGGCTTTCGAGATTTTCATAGATTCACAACTGGTCGAGGGTCGTGCGGATGTCATTAGTTGGAGCGGGAAGGGCGTGCCCATCTATAGAGATTATGCAGTATACATGCATGGCGGTGGAAAGAAGAGAACCAACCTCTCCGTCGCATTGGGTGCGCTTCCGGATGGTCCTACTCTTTACTCTGATGCCATCTTGAATGGCCTCGAGATTTTCAAGATCAACAATTCAGGCGGGAATCTCACAGGGTCGAACCCGGATCCGAACCTGGATCCAGTCCCGGAAAAACCGCCAGGGCCTCTACCGGCAAGCAAAGCACCGTCAAGCCTCAGCAAAGCAGCAAAAATTGCCATCGTTGCTGGTGGAACTTCGGGCTTCACCGTGCTCTCTCTCCTGGCTTTCTTCCTTTACTGGCGACGAAATGGAGCAAAGGATTCGGCCTCAAGCAAGTCGTCCCTGCCGTCAGGTCTGTGCCGCCATTTCTCCCTGGCCGAGATCAGAGCGGCCACGAATAACTTCGACAAGGTGTTCATAGTCGGCGTAGGCGGGTTCGGCAACGTGTACAAGGGCTACATCGATGGCGAGGCCACCCAAGTGGCGATCAAGCGGCTAAAACCGGGATCGCGGCAGGGCCTCCACGAGTTCTGGACCGAGATCGAGATGCTCTCGCAGCTCCGGCACCTCCACCTGGTCTCCCTGATCGGTTTCTGCAATGACGCGGGGGAGATGATTCTCGTGTACGACTACATGGCGCGCGGGACCGTCTGCGACCATCTCTACAACACCGATAATCCCCCACTTCCCTGGAAGCAGCGACTCGAGATCTGCATAGGCGCCGCACATGGCCTGCACTACCTCCACACCGGTGCCAAGCACACCATCATACACCGCGACATGAAGACGACCAACATCCTGCTCGACGAAAAGTGGGTTGCCAAGGTGTCCGACTTCGGGCTCTCGAAGTTCGGGCCCACGGGCGTGTCCAAGACGCATGTCAGCACGATCGTGAAGGGCACCCTTGGGTACCTGGACCCAGAGTACTATAAGCGCCAGCAGCTGACTGACAAGTCTGACGTCTATTCCTTCGGTGTGGTGCTGTTCGAGGTGCTGTGTGCGAGGCCCGTCATGAACCGGGCGGCCCCGAAGGAACAGATCAACCTGGCTGCATGGGCCCAGAGCTGCTGCAAGAGCGGGGATGTCGAAAAGATCGTGGACCCGCACCTGAAGGGGACGATCGCCCCCGAGTGCCTTAACAAGTTCTGCGAGATCGCCGTGAGCTGCTTGCAGGAAGAGGGGGCCAAGCGGCCATCCATGAATGACGTCGTGGGGGAACTCGAGTTCGCGCTGCAGCTACAGGTGAGCGCAGAGCAGGAGGCGATAGACCATGCAGGTGCATCCGTTGATGACGGCGATGATAACGACCATGGCATGGCTTCAATCGGAGGCGACGCAATGGACAGCAGCGATGAGGTGTTCAGCAGTAGCAATGGTAGTGGTGGGAAGAGCAGCAAGGCAGCTGTGACGACGATCAGTAGCAATGATGTTCGTGACGTGAGTACGAATAATTATGATTCGCAGATGTTGTAGACTGGGGCTGTTTGTCTGATATTATGAATCCCGCAGCTCGTTGAGACGGGCATTCAAGTTTAACTGTTCCTGCTATGGTTCTGGTTCTTGAAGTTGGTATGGCAAGGTTTCGGTGCAGAAGGTATGATGTAAATTTTACCACGTAAAAGCAAATCTAGTCATCAGGAAATGAACGCAAATTCCGATTGATGTTAGATCGGGATCAAGTGAATGGAAAGAGCTAAGTGAGAAATGATAGTCGCATGGTTTTGGGTTATTATTGAGGAACATAAAGTGATTCCCAGTGTTGAAGTCCTGGAATCAGGCTTGCAGAAAGTTAGTACATCCGCTTGTGTTTGGCGCTCCAGGAAAATTGCCTGACTTATTACTCTAAAAATCATCCAACAAACAGAAACGACTGAGGGAAACCCTTGGAAATCTTAAGGCAACTTCCACAAATACGTGAAGCATTGTTCTAAAGAATCTGCAAAAGTCAAGTAAACATAGATGTAAAGCTCTACAAAGAAAAGGCGGATGAAACAAAATTTCATTATAAGTCTACATATAAAGCACAAAGGAGACCCAATTTAGAGAAACCATCTATATTGCTGGTGTAAGAATATACTTACAATGTGAAGCAAACAGGATAGGGGAATGCTACTGTCTAATATCAATCATCAATTATTGTCGATGATAACAAATTGAAAAACGAAACAAAAAGTAAAGGCTATGCTAAAGAATCTCAGCCAGATATCTAGGCATTCACAAAAAATACAATCAATTGATTTAGGATTTAGAAAATTCGAACCCCTAATAAATTTAAGGGCAAAGGCCCTACTTTAAAGGATGCTCTTTGCCCTCCCATTTCTCACAAGCTACTCATATCTCTAGTCAGGAAAGCTGTAGAGGATCCTGCCAAAGATGATCCCGTATGACCCGGGGGAATGTCTCGATACGTAAGTACATTTTCCCAGTCAGAATAGTGCCAAGCCTATTCATCTTTTGCACACAAGCGCTCTGTACAAAGAACACAATAAACTGTCAGACTGGATATGAATCATGGTGTCATAAAAGGATGTTCAAGAGAGACAAGAAAGGAATAAGACAACTTGCACTATAAAACCAATTCCAAGAGAGAGGCAATCACCATCTGCAGATTGGCGTCTAGATCTAATTTGTTAGATGTATAAACTGGACATGCATATTTCGAGCAGACATCAAAGGTTTAGAACTAAACCGCCTGCACAATTGACTACACTAACATCCGAACAATTCAACTTAGTTAATAAAGCACCAAATAATATCTTGCAGATGCTCTAAGACATGAAGCATTCATACATTCTATGATTGTGAGGACAATGAAAATCGAATACCAAGAGACAAAGCTGAGGGTCACACAAAGACACCATTTAATCACAAAAGAAGGGGGCGAGGAGTTTAGATCTGCACAGATCGTAGCCGCATGACATCCCACAAATTAACAACCTTTCAATTCACAGGTATCCTGATAATGTGTGTACACCCATCAGTTATTTACTAGAAGTAAATATGATTAGAAAAGAGGAGGAAATACATACTCAGATATTCATATGCCAATATCATTGAGGTTCCCCAAGCTGACATACTGAAAAACCGAGGACCCAATCCTCTATATAGACCAGTCCAACCATCCTCTGCTATCAAGTTTCTCACAACCTTCCTAACAGATGTTCTCTTCTCATGCCCCATCACCTGGCATTAAAGAAACAAAAGGTACACATAGGATTAAGTACTTCACTGAAAAGGACAAGAAGTTAATGGATTACATTGTGCCAGTGGAGAGAATACACAGAATGGCCCGCTTAACCAATTTAAACACATCTAGACCAACCTAATTTGAGAGCGTTCAAGCATTATTCATGCTAAGACGACAGATATATACATACTAAAGCAAGGAGATCTGAATGCTGATTCTGTTACTGAATCTAAAAATTTGGTTGAATACAATTTCTTCATTCCTTTTCTTTTAATGTAGTATCTAGATTCTCTTTTTGATGGTCTATTTTACTGTTATCAATGCCAAAGTGTTGTGTAAATTAAAAATGTTGGATTATACAGGTTAAAACACATCTTCTTTTGAAAAATGGAACAGGTAAACCCAACCATTAAGCTTGAGCTATGTGTCACATAGTTTAAACTATCAATCATGCATTTATTTGTCAATTACCATTATTTTAAAATGACACTAGGGATGACAGTTCCCAAGTTGTTACACCTGGTATCATCAATTCGATTTTTTCTAAAACAATTAAGTGACATTTAACATGACCAATAACATGGATCATGAGTGGGGGATTCCTCGACTATTCCCACGCTGCAATAAGAATGTCTCTTGAAACCAATAGACCTAATCCCATTAACACCTTCCTAGGAGAGCAAGTAAACTATAATGATCTATGCAGCCATTCCCATGCTCCTATTCTCTCTACCCTTTCTCCAACCTAACAATTTTACTCTCACTTTAAAATAATCCAAATGGCAAAAACTAAGATAAAACGACCTGGAGTTTAATGGGGTTCAATATTAGAGAGAGAAATAGCGGGTAGTCCTCATGGTAAAGAGAATTCTTTCATTGGTTCATGAAGGAAGAGTAATCATAGTAATAGCATCTATCACTAGAGGCAGCAAAAAATTACAGGGCCAATAAACAGATTGGATCACCATGCTCCATTCAGATCTTAGGTAGATCTTACAAAAGCGAAAAATCAACAGTCAACCTATTTAAAAGTACCTGTAAGCGAGTTTTGATAGTGTCTAATGGGGTGGTAATGCAAGAAGCTGTTGCACCTGCAATGAATCCTCCAGCAGCTTGAACTGACATTATTGTCCAATTACTTGGAGGAGCTTCCTGAAACTCTTCCCCATGACCTAGAAGGCTATTCAGTGACGAGCGAATCAAAAAGAAAACTCAAAATGCCAAAGAGTACATAATGCAATTCCAATATAATAAAATTCACGTAAAAAAAAATGGCATTGTGAAATCTGGTCCTGTATTACATCAGTCCCATTTTCACATTTCCTGTTGCTCCTCCGAAATAAATATAAAAAAATACATCGGAAATGCCCTTCCCTAATCAACATAATATTGCATTTCAGAACAGAGTACTTTATAATGGAAGGTAAGATCACGTACAGAAAAGATGACAAAAGCAGAAATGTGGAAACTTTAAAATCTAACAGAATCTGTAGCAAAACTTAAGAGAGGATGTACTATAATTTGAGAACGTACAAGCAAGTTGCAAAAAGTGCTGACATTCTTTATGACTGGATAGTTCAGAAAATATTGCACACAGGAAAGAGAGATTATGTTGTTTTTGAGATCTGACAATGGAGACAGGATTTATCATTCTTAACAAGAGGAAAAACAGACAACTGTGAAATGACACGTGCATGGAGGTAAATCCTTAAAGCTTTAGATAAAGGTAGACTCTCCAAATAATTCACCTGACTCCCATATATCTACAATATTAAATGGAGTATAAACAAAATCAAACATTTTGTCTTATGCTACACCAAGATGGCCATGAAAGATTGTCCTTTTTGCCAATGGAAGGATATAAACATATGGTTGAAGAAGAAAACCTTGACAAATATATAATTGCTCCTCGGTTTATAAGAACAGAAAAGAATTAGAATAATAAAAAATTTAAACAAAGAGAAATTGTGAAAGCATAAAATGTGGTAACACAAGCAAGGATTACTTGAAAAAAAAGGAGATAATGGAAATAAACATGTGAAAGCAATGGATAGAAGAAAAGATTCTTTAAGTAAGATTAGAGTGCTTGAAATCACTCTTCTGGAATGACACAGATGGAAAACTACACTTGAGAAAAAGGAGGGGATCTAGATAAGGTGTAGGAAGTGGACCTTCTAACAGTGTGTTCTTCAAAACTAAAGTAACACATCTCCACTATATCATCATATTCTTTTAAATGTATCGAGATCCAAATTATTCCTCTTCAAAACAACCAAATTGTGATTTAAGCACTAGGAAAAGAGGTCGAGTAGGAGCTTTGGGACTAGAGATTCTCCTCGATAAGCACAAATAGAGCTCTAGTAGAAATACACTGACTGCAGAGCCTTTGGAAACAAAGTGAAAGCATGCATAATGTGATAAGCCAAAAATAAAAATCTCTATGTCAGGTGCTTTTAAGGTTTTTAATTCAAAGCTGTCCTGCAAGTCCACCATATTTTGTGTCCAACTACAAATTTAAGTTTTCATTTTTATGCAAAGGTCCCAGTTTTCCAAGTTTTCCATAGGCTTGGTTGACAGGATGTGGCTCGATTACATGTCAGTTGTGAAATATCAGAGTCCTGTTCCAACTAGGGGCACATGGAATGATCAGAAAATGATGCATTCAAATACATTACACTATAATTATAGCATGTTTCAAATAAATAAGGTAGAACTTTTGTCATAACTACACATGATTACTTTGGTAGACACTATTAAGGCCATGAAACACTTCTCCTATAAAGGGGGCCACAAGGCCAAGCCTAGCAAATGCATCTTCAAACAAGGAGATAAATTGTCTGGGTTCATTCCACTGGCATGAGCCAATCATCTATCCAATGCATAGAGGGAACTATCCTAGACCCGCAAAAACATGAACTCCATATGCTTACTTGATTACAATCAGCTTGTTTATCATATTAGCAGATGAGTACCTAAGGACAATGTTAAAGAATAGTGCTGAAAAAAGTCGCTGTCAACAGACGATCCATTATTGCACTGTTCACTGTAGAAGGAATCCATGTGACTAGAGACACGACACATAATGATGTATCAGACTGAAAGGTCACACAGCATTTTCACATCAAAGGAGTAATAACTTATAGATGTTAATGTATCGTATGAGCTCGTAGGTGCTTAAGTTAAACAAGATACCTCTAAAGGGAACATTAAAAGTCAGTTTTTTATGGTGATGTCCCAACCCCTTCCCACCCCACTGCGTAGATTGGCCTTTCAGCATCAGTGTCCGTTTAAACTTTTTCAAGACATTATCTTACACCTGCTCTTTAAAGGGCAATGGAGGCACAATACCATGAATGTCTGATGGTCCAAGTCCTCTTTTGCGTTGATTTAAAGGCTTGCTAACCGCAAGAGGAGAAAAACATACAAAACACACCCACACTCTTTGACTTTGATAATTCAAATGCCACAACATCGATGTTGCGCTGGTTAAACAGTTAAATGTCACATGTGACACTGAAATAGTTATGCAAACATGAAATAGCACATGCACATGCACATGCAGTAGAAGAAGGAAGATAATTTAAGAACGACAAATCATACCACATGCTAGTCCAACAAAAGCGCATCAAAAGGTAATCTCTCCACGCCATTAGCTTATTCAATGAGACCCCCCCAATACATTGATAAACAGGAAAAAATGGAAGGCAAAAATATGAGAGAGAGAGAGAGAGAGAGACTCATATCAAGGTTCACCAGTTATGAACATAACAAAGTAAATTCACATAAGAAGTCTACATTATTCACATTTGAAGAATGGAAGCTTCAGGTACATTGATGAGATCGGCAACTACATGAGAAAGAATTTCACGGAAGCTAGAAATCCTTTTCATTTTATTTAGTTCCAGCAGCAGTCCCAGTGTAGTTGAACTTCAACCACATCAAATGAGCACTAAACCAAGTCTTACCTCCAAAAAACACGCTGGCTTGAACCATAACTTGCCCACCAAACAGCACTTGACGGTGAATAAGTCATAACAGAGAGACCAAACCCTCTATACAATCCCCTGATGCCATCAGATTGCAACACCTTACGAACAACGTCCAAACCTCCACTATACCTTGCATGGCCTGAGTATCCCTGGACCATCAGCTTTTGACTGACCTGAGCAGTATATGTGAGGATATGAAATTTAGCATCACAACCCCATGGAAACTTATTTCTATCATTATTATTCATTCCAGCTAACCAAAAGTAGGCTCAAATTTCCAGAATATAATGATGTTAAGTTACCATAATTTGGTAATCATTACCATAATACTTATTACCCCATATACGTGAGCCTGAGGAAAACTGTCAGATAGCCACGAGTCATAATGAGATATTACATTTCAACATGAACTACATACCACATCAATTGGAACAAACACAGCCTGAGAAAAGAGCGATGCAGTCATGCCAGCAACACCGTTTGCTATGGCTGCTTGGGTGGGCTCAGCTAATTTCATAGTTTCAACCATCTTGAAAGTGGCAACCTTTGTAGTCTCTAAAGCAGTGAGGAAAATAATCCTTGCGGGAATTGCACCAGTGATGACTGTTCCAAATCCTCTGTAAAGGCCAGGAACCCCATCTGTCTTCAATATACCTCTGAGGACTGCAAGCGCATTCTTCTCAAGAGTATCTTTTGTAGCAACCTGCAGCCTTGTTTTGACAACAGAAACTGGGTATAATGCCACTGTAACCCCTGTGAAGAGGCCAGCTCCTACAACATAAAACTTAGTTTTATCTAGCCTGCAGAAATTGGTGAAATGGATGAGCCTATAAGAGGGAACTAGTACAATACAGATAGAAGTCACATCTTCCTAAGTATCAAACAGATGTTGTAAATCATGGGATTATCAGCGCGCGCGCACAAAGTTAACTACAAACATCCTGTTTAAACCTCTGTTGCGTTCATAAGACCTCATCAAAGAACTCATCTTCGTTGCACTAGCATATAGGAGAATTCCCACAATACCCAATATAAATACGAAATTGATATACGAAACTAAACATATAAATTATCCATGAAAAGCTTCGAAATGACGTACAAACGTGTTGAACTTACTTTGAAACCTGAATGATAACGTACCGTTTAATTTCATTCCTATTCGTTATAAAATCCTGCAGCTCGACATCACCGTATATCATCCATTCATCAGGAGCTTTGGTTACCAATAAATGCATAATCTTAGAAAAGCGATGTCGGCATACAATCTCATCATCATAACCTCGTACTAAAAGCATCAAACGCATAATATCCCTACAACTGCTAGAACGGAGAAGATAAGCAAGAAATCCAAACTGAGGACCCCCTTAAGCCCAGAAATTTCCCCGATTGCTTGGAGATGAATTCATTCCACACCCCATTCGCCGGGGAACCCAAGAAACAAAAATCAAACTGCCAAGAAAAAAAAAAGCCCAAAAGAAAATGCGACGAGCGACGACGGAAACCAACGAAACAAGAACGAGTCACGAACAAGAAAAGGATCAAATTCAACGAAGAAACGAGCGCGACCCACTTGTCCCAATTGATCTCGGTTTGACCAATCGCATGAACTCGAGCGTTGGAGGCGTCCATGGACGTCGCGGAGAAGCGACGGGGGTCAAAAGTCCGTTGCCCAGATGGGAAGACCGAATGTCTGGGGATGAATTGATAGGAAGCTTTCAATCCGGTTGCTTGGAGCGAAAAACTTCTCTCTCCTCTCTTTTTCTTCTCTCCTTTCTCTCGTTTTTATTATATTGTTTTTAACGCTGTTCAACCTACCTACGCGGCTTCATGTTGAACAGGATTGTTCACATTAAAATTCTAAGTTACCGCACTTTTATGCCTATAAACACATTTCGTAATATGATTTTTTTATGAGATATGAAATGCTTTTGTACTTAATTACTAGAGGTGTGCAACCGGACCGGGTATACCCCGGAACCGGACCGGCCCACCCAGAAAACAAGATCGAGAACCGATTCCCATTGAAACCGATTTCCAAAATTCATAATCGATTTGAATTGATCCGGGCCGATTTCAGAGTGATTATCCGCTCGGAAACTAAATCGATCGGACCGGTGCAGGAGCCAGTTTGTGAGCCCAACCCAAAAGTTCAAAACCCTAATTTATTCCCCTGTTTCTTTCTTTATTTCACGCACTCGCAGACTTCAGTGTTTTCCTTCATCGTTCATCTGCTTCCCAAACCAATCCGACCCTCCAGCTAGAGTTCTCCGTGCCCCACAAGTTCCGTCTAAAATTTCCCAACTCCTTGGGAAAGTTCTTGTTCGGACTTCTGTTAGGGACAAAGGCACGAAAAAGACCTTGGATCATTTGGGCCATGAAAGGGCCTTGGGTCGCAATATCCGGCGACCGATCGATCTCTTGGGGTGCGCGTGGTAAAATTTCTTGGTTAGGGAAGAGTTTTTTTCGAAACAGTTAACTACTTCTATCCCGAGGAACAATTTATGAGTAAAAGAAGAACCCGTTTGGTAGCTATACAAAATTTCTACTCTTGGAATAGAAATACGTTTAGTAACGTAACAATTTCTCTTTTGTATTTATTCGTTTTTTATTCTTGCCCACGGATCTCCGCCAGCCGCTGCCGATCGCCGTCCGCCGCCGGGCCGCCGCTGCCGAACTGTCTGCCGGCCACCGCCCCCACCGCCGTCGCCTTGCCCATCGTCCGTGGCGGCCGGCGGAGGTGGGCAAAGCGGCCATGGGAGGTGGCGGCCGATGGCCAGGGCGGCGCGCGGTCGGCGGCGGGGCGGCGGCGGCGGACGTGCGCAGCGGTGGCGATCGGCCGGCGGCGGTGGTGGCCGGTGGCGGCGGTGGCTGGGGCGGTTGGAGGTGGCGCGGCAAGAGAAAGAAATAAAACAAAAATAAAAAGAAAATTTACTTATTTCTAGAAATTGTTCCGGACAAGAAGCAATTTTTTTTTTTTTTCTTGCTTCTATTCCCCGGCTAACTTTTCTATTCCGGAGAATAAAAAACGACTTGGCATTCACAATGTGTTTTACTTTTTTTATTCCGTAAAACAAAAGAACGAAATTTTGGGAAAGAGAAATGTTGTCGTACGCCCTTGGTTGATGACCTTTTCTGGTCAATCGAGCAAGGATGGCCCACCAAACAAAGGGAACTCTGAAAATTCGGCGAAGTTGGGGGAATATGCGGAACCAACGTTTTAGATGGGGTTTTTAGAGTGAACTAGCGTGAGTCCGGTCTATGTTGGTTAAAAAAGAAAAAAAAAAATTATGTAGCACACAAATTTATTAAAATATGGATTCATTTAAATAATTAAAGAATATGTCTATCGACTAGAAGAAACAACATATATCTTTCTCAATTTACTAGTTTTTGTTAGATTAAGAAATAAGGAAAAATTTCAATAAGGATATGAAATGTCTTCATTTTCTCAAACAATGGCTCAAAATGAACTATATTTCAAATAAAGAGTTGAAGTGGGTTTATTTTATCAAATAAGAGCTTGAAATTGACTTTGCTTCAAATAATAGCCTAAAATAAACATATTAATATGAAAGAATGACTTGATCTTATCAGCTAATCAAGGACATTTCTATCATTTACATTTTTTTTATTTTCTTTCTTTTTTTTTATGTTTCTTTTAAAAAAGCTAAAAATTAAAGAAAAAAAAGAAAACACAAATAAATAAATAAATAACCAACCCTTCTGCCTATGGCTGCCACCCCATCACTGATAGGGCATCGAGTCACTAACCGTTGCCAGGGGGAGGGTCACAGCCCTCTCCTGGTTCTAGTGAGAGTCAACAACCCTCTCCTAGTTTTGGCAAGGGCAGAGCCCTCACCTTTAGTCAAAGAGGGTCATTGGCCCTCGCTAAGGCATTAGCGACCCTACCCAACACCCCATTGGTGATGGGGTGACAACTACTTGCGAGGAAGGGTTGCTGGCCACTTTAAGTTCTTATTTGAGAAAATGATGTCTTTATTTGAAACAGTGTCCAATTCAAGCCTTTATTTAAGAAATTAAGATATTTTAGGTTCTTATTTGAAATTTTCTCTAAGATCAATATCCTAATCCAAATATTTAATTCCTTTTCCACTAAAGCAAATTTTTTGTGGCATTTGATAGTAGCATTGTATTCAACCAAATATAAATAGATATATATATATATATATATATATATATATAAAATAACATCGTATCATTATAAAACAAACTAATATAGATAAATTCCTCAATTGATACTCGTGATAATTGGTAAACAAAATAATTGTTAATATTTTATCGAACATCTGTAAAGAATAGAGAAAACGTTGAGAAAAGGAAACCCGAGGGCCAGCTTGGTTCGTCAAAACATTTTCAATTTTCATTTTCATTGAAAATAATAAAAACTGTTGTCCCTTTTCAGATTTCAATTTTTTTGTTTAGTTTTCTTAAAACCGTGTTTCGTCCAAAAATAAAATCTTCAATATGAACACAAATTTTAAAACATATTTGATTTTAATGCTTTTGACGTTAAGAGTTATGTTTTCATTTTATAAGTAAACAGCATTCTCCTTCTGAAGAATAGTTTGAAAACTACTTTTTCAATTTTTAGTTCATTTTCAAAAACTCCTTTGCAAACGAAAATGAAAAATAGTTTGAAAAATTTTTTTTACACTCTGGGAAAAAGAGAGAAACTAGTTTTTAAAGATCAATTTTTAGTTGATTTTTAGAAATTTCACGTCGCTAAGTTGAGGCTGCGCTCGTAGATTCGAGTCTATGGCCTTTGAATGGGCTAAAATTTCGAGTATGGATACTACTATTTATTTTACCCTATCAAGGTCGGGCTCATTAAAAGCTTTCGTCACGGGCTTTCCAACGAGGAAAATGATCACGCATCAGTTAAATTCCTAACGTATTTTCAGTTTTGTTTTCATTTGCAAACGAAAATGAAAATAGAAAACTGGACGATTCCTTCTACCAAGCAGACCCTCAATTTTTTTTTCAGAATTTTTTTCTGGGAAAAAGAGAGAAACAAAAAAGAAAGTAGTTGCCCATTACCAAATTTAAAGATCTCAGAATCTAAAGAAACTTTCCATACCTCTTAATCGTGGCCAACAATGATTTTTAGAAATTTCACGTCGCTAAGTTGAGGCTGCGCGAACGGGAAGTTCTTCGATGCTCAAGTGCTCAACATGAGTAAAAGGATATCACAAGTTTTATAAGTTTTATATGGCACTAATTTAAGCAACATAATTTTTTTATTAATTATTTAAATGCCGTACCTTTTTAAAAAACTTTCACCACAAATATCATGCCATGTGGGATTTTTGACGCTTGGGTGAATGGTTTTTAAAAATTATGACATATAAGTGATCGATTGAAAGTTACGACACTCAAGTGAATTAAAGTCATAATACTCAAGTGACAAAAGAAAAAGTTATGACATTTAAGTGAACATTGTAAGAAAGTTATTATACTTGTAATGTTTTTATTTTCCTAAACATAAGGATCGCTCTCCTCCACCTCAGGTTGAGGACTAGTAAACATATCTATATATATTATATAGGACCTGAGTTCCTCATTTCAGCACATGGTGAGTTGTTCTCTATTTTTACTCTCAATTTGCTCTCTTAAGTTTCACTTGTGGTATCCTTGGTGTTTCTAGGGTTCTCGCGCTCCTAAGGTAAGTCTTCTCTCCCTCTCTCTTTAAATTCAGTCAGAAAGCATTTTTATATCATTGTAATGTCGATTTTAATCTTAAATTACACCGTTATGCTGCCGAGTTATAATGATAAAAATTTCATATGCTTCTCAATTATTGTAATGTCGAAATCAAACCCCAACTTTTGAAATTCATCATAATACTGTCAAGATAGAAATAAAAATTATGCATATATCCTGATCGTTGGAATAATGAAACTCAAATTTAGAGCTTGATGGAGGCTATTGGTGCTGCTAAATGATCTTATTATTTGAAAGTCACTAGAATTCATGCTATTGATTGTTGATATACAAATTATGCAATTTGAAGGGTAATATAAAGTGGCTGATATATGAAGTGCTAGAATAAACCCCTAGGACGCAATACCAACGGGATTGGTCTCATGTGTAGGATAGGTTACAACAACACGACCAAAGGTCAAGGATCAACAGCTATCGTGATGTCAACACGTGAATCGAAGCTTCGTGCACATGAATCATCATTTTATCGTTCAAATTTCACTTCTGAAATGCAACTACACACATTTCAAAAATGCATTGATGCATCTATATATCACAACACTTGTCACTTAAGTGCATTTGACACATTGTACATGTTCGATTGACACGTTTTATATCAATTTTCATGTCTCCATGCATATCTTATTCAATTGTTGCATCATTACTTATGTCATGAGTGCATGTCTTCTCCGATGGCCACTCATATCATTTGCATATGTCATATTTCAAAGTCACGTCATCACATATGTCAATCGCACATGTTACTTTTGCTTACCACATCATTATGCATGTCATCCATATATATTATGTTCGATCCCCACATATCATTCACACATGTTGCATTCGATCAACACATGTAATTTGGATACGTTGTATTCGACTTTTACAAGTCATTTGAACACGTCATATCCAATCGTTGCATGTCATATTCATCACTGCTTATAATATCTAATCATCGTATGCCATTCAAGAACGTCATATTCGATCTTTGCATGTTACTTTTGATTCGTAAGTCATTTTGCATGTCCGTGGCATATGTATTCTATCATTGTGGTCAACTTGTATGCCATTCATATTCGATTTTGGCTTCTACGTGATATGATCATTTCACATTCGGTGCAACTGTCGGTGTGTGTTCGACCAAAAAAAAAAAAAAAAAACTGTCGGTGTCACGCATCTTGCAACATGCACAGCATTTATAAAAGTACACACGCACACACACAATGGGTAAATCCAACGCGATCTTTTGGCCTGATTGCGTGTTGGTCAATTTTCAATCTCTTGTCTCTACTAACGAAAATGCACGACAATCAGGAAGTAGAACTTCATCGAATAGTTGTGGTACCTAAATGCGTTGTAGGATATAAATCAGTACTTCACGTAATCCTACCTCAGCCTCGGGTTAACGCCCACAAACTATTCACGTTGCATATGTTACCTAGGTAGTTTATTCCCTGTAACAGCTTAAACATTTTAGCCATCCAATCAACCTAGGTAATAAAAATTGATTGGTGCCGACCCCTCTTTTTTTTTTTTAGAATCCGATGTATCTAGTTTCTTAGCCAACTCGAACCTAGATTTTGGAAGACCTTAGAAACCGAGGCATCGACCCAATTTGCAAAAACTACGAGGTGCTACAATCGGATATGAATTAACGGTTACATGCAATTGAATGGGGCAGTTTTTGGGTGTAGTCGATGACAACTTTGCAAACGTACAATACTAAAGGTGTAATTAAGAGGCGTGAGAACTTGTTTACGTTTTTGGGCTCCTATGGTATAAGTTATAACGGTAAAGGGGTCTTAAATTTCACTCGAGGACGGTTTTGGAATATCGAAAATAGGATTTTTTTTTTTTTTTGGGAAAATTTGACAGTATAATTTTATAATTTCTCTCTCCATACAAGCACTCTGAGAAGAAGACAGCATGTTTGATAACGGTGAAACATAGACAATGCCCATATCAAAGGAATGGCCCATGAGATGTTGCCTGCCAAGGTTTGTAAGCATTAGCCCAAGTTCTAAGATGTTTGTCCTCCGGGTACAACAGGCCAAGCCCACAAAGGTGCAATTGGCCCAAAGGGAGGGTTGCTTTGGTTGGGAAAGTATCCGAGTAACATTGTCGAGGTATGTCTAAATTACCCCAGCACCAGCAGCGCCGCCCCCCCCACCCTTTCGCCTTTCCCCTCCTCTCCTCTCTTTCTCTCTCTATGAATTATATGTACACATGCCGTGATCTAAGATTGATTGTGAAAAAGAAAAGTCATGTCCGTGGACCTAGACAAGTCATCAAAGTAGGATGAAAGACCCAAATTCTCATTATTTCAAGGAAAATAACTCTAGATAGAAGTTAAGGTTGGGTTGTTTTTATGCATCTAACTCTCTCTCTCTCTATATATATATATATATATATGAAGTATATGTACACATGCAGTGATCTAAGTTGATTATGAAAAAGAAAAGACATGTCTATGGACCTAGAGAAGTAATTCAAAGTAAGATGAAAGACGCAAGTTTCTCATTGTTTCAAGGAAAATAACTCTAAATAGAAGTTGAGGTTGTGTTGTTTTCATGGATCGCAGAGGTACTTGGAATGGGGACATCACTATTGCGGAAAACGCCAAAAGATGCACCAATCTAAGCATAAGAAGCAAATGATGAAAACAAAATCAAAGTCACACGAGATGCGAGATTTACATGGAAAATCCAAAATCGAAAAAACAACGAGGAGAGAGAGGGGGGTTTCACAATCTTCAACAAAGAGTACGAGAGTATGATCCAAAAACCCTAAACTACTTGGTGAGCCACAAAATCTAAAGATCTAATATGAAAATAAGAAGAAAAAACAAAAGAGGAAATAATATGGAGGTTAGGGCTGGAGATGTGTTATAAAATAAATTCCTTTCATAATCTCCCTTTAAAAAACCCTAAAACAAAAGTGCATGATTTGAAATACCCTTATTTCTTAATTTGAAAGTCAAAACTTAACAAATCGACACATTTACTTCAAATCTTCAAAAGAGTATTATGTAAAACATCACAAGATCTCTTTTCCTCACCACCAAAACATCACAAGATCTCTTTTCCTCACCACCAAAAGTGACCACACAAGGAAATCCCGAAACGGTAGAGTCGACAATGCACACTCCTAAGCCTATGTGAGCGTACTCGGTGTAGGAAATAAGGTATGAGACACTACCAACTCCGCCTAAGCAACTCCAATGGCGAAAATGCCAATCAAGTCCATGCAATGCTTGAACTTGGTCAAAAGAACTAATTTGATTAACATATTTGCCGGGTTATCCACCGTAGGTATTTTCTTCATCGTAACTGTACCTCATCACATACAAAGTGATACTGTTTGTTGATATGTTTTGTTCTCTCATGATACATTGCATTCTTCATCAATTGGATCGCACTTTGTTTTCGCAAAAGATAACATAGGTTCCCTCCTACTTCACACCAAGTTCTGTAACTAAATGCTTCAATCAAAGAGCTTCATTTACTGCTCTTGCTACCATCTATTCTGCTTCAATGGTAGATAAAGCAACTGTGTTCTACAAAATTGTCCTCTAATTAACCGTAGAACCACCAAGCATAAAAACATAGCATGTTAAAGATCTCTTTTTGTCGAGATCGCATGCATAGTCAAAATCAACGAAGCCAATAACTGAATGTCCTATATTACAAACTCTATCAAAAACTAAACCCACATCTAAGGTACTGCGGATGTATCAAAGAATACATTTCAAGGCTTGCTAGTGAGCTTTTCTTGGATGTGCCATATACCTACTCACAATACTAATAGCCTGTGAAAAATCCGGATGAGTGCACATCATAGCATACATGAGACTACTCACAATACTCGAATATGAAACTCTAGACATCTCATCTCTTCTTCTTTAGTTTTAGGAGACAAAGAAGCCAAAAGCCTAAAATGAGACACCAAAGGAGTACTCACCGGTTTGGCATAACTTCTTTAGTTTTAAGCACTTTTTCAATATACTTCTTCTATGAGAGGTATAACTTCCCGACCCATTTATCTCTACGAATCTCCATACCTATAATTTTCTTGGAAATTCCAAGATCTTTTATATCAAATTCTCTACTAAGTTACTCTTCAACTTTTGTTTCTCTAACATGTTCTTTGCTGCTATAAGCATGTCATTTACATATAATAGCAAACTCTTACAGTACACATAACTATCATGTGCATTTCGCAAATAGCAATAACTCAACATAAAGCTATCAAATCTCTTGTACCATTGTCATGGAGATTCTTGACACCATACAAAAAACGTTTCAACCTACAAACCTGATCTTCTTCACCCTCAACAATGAATCCCTCGTCTTGAGATATATAGATTGTCTCCTCAAGCTCGCATTGTAGAAAAGTGGTCTTGACATCAAGTTGCTAAAGCTCTAGATCATAAAGGGCTACTAACGCGAGCAACATAAGAATGAAACTATGTTTTATAGCTGGAGAGAACACTTCATTGAAATCGATTCCTTATTTTTTATTAAAACCTTTCTCTACCGAATGTGCGTTAAATCTTTCATCTTCAACTCTTGGAATTCCCTCTTTTCTTTTGAAGACCCACTTGGACCCCATAGCTCTTTTGCCTTTTTCATAAGATCCCAAGTTTGGCTCTTATGAAGAGACTCCATTTCTCCATTCATTGCAATAAGTCACTTCTCAGTTTTAGAACAAATAGTAGCTTCAAGGAATATATAAGGTTCTTTAATACCGAGCTCTTTAGCAATTGTAAGACTATATGCTACCAAATCAATGAAAATATGCCTTTACGAAGGGTTAATTTGTCGTTTAATCCTTCCTCTAGCCAAACTTTGAGGTTACTCAATTTTTTCTACTTCTTTTTTGATAGAATTTGAGTCTTGTTGCTCATTGTCGCTTTTTGGCTGAATAGAAACATCTTTAATTATTTTTCATAGATGCTCTACATGAATCTCTACTTCTTTCTAAATGTTCTCCTCATGAATACCTATAGACTCAATAACAACCTTTCTCTGTCCAAGCATAGAATTTTCATCAAAAGTAACATCCTACTAATTATAAACTCTGATGGTCAAAATACTATAACCTATATCTTTTAACCTCATCTACATAACCAACGAAAGTACACTTCTTGACCCTAGGTTCAAACTTACTCTCTTTTACATGAAGATAAATAGGGCATCCAAATATTTTTAAAGTAGAATAATAAGAAGGTTTACCTGACCATACTTAATTAGGAGTCTTACATTCAATTACGGTTGAGGCAAACGATTTACTAAATGACACGCCGTGTTCACGGCTTCAGCCAAAAAATCTTTCCCAAGTCTAGCATTAGAGAGGATACACCTAGCTATCTCTAAAAGTGTTCGGTTCATGCACTCCGCCACCCCATTTTGTTGAGGTGTGTACCTGACTGTTCGATGTTGGACAATCCTTGAATCTTCGCAGTACTTATTGAAATCACCTCTACAAATCTCAAGACCATTGTTCATTTTGAGATGCTTTATCTCCTTTTTTTTTTTTTCAGTTTGATTTTCTGTTAACATCTCCCACTTCTTGAATGGATAAAAAACGTCACTTATACACTTCAAGAAATAAACCCAAACTTTCCTTAAAAAATCATCAATAAATATGTCAGAAGATAAATTACATCACCTTTAAATGTTACCTGTACTAGTCCCCACAAATCGAGTGAATATAGTCAATTGTGCATTCCGTCGAGTGCACTCCGATACTAAAACTAACTCTCGCTACTTCTCAAAAACACAATGTTCGCAAAAGTCAAGTGAGATCGTATGATCTCCATAAAGTAAACCACATTTACTCAAGATAGTCATTCCTCTTTCACTCATGTGATCAAACCGCATATGCTACAACATTGATTTTTCAGAATCTGAAGAGAATGATATATTTAAAGAATCGACAACGACATTTCCTTGCAACACTTAAAGGTTTTTCTTTATGTTACCTCTCATCACAATCAATGAACCTTTTGAAATTTTCAAAACTCCACATCCACCTGTGTATATGTACCTAGGGCTGTCAAATTGGTGGGTCAAGTCGAAAATGGTCCGCCCCATATTGATTCATTTAACTAGTTTTGACCCATTTTTATGTAATGTAAATTTGATGACTCATACTTGTCCGACCCATACTCGACTCATACCCGACCTAATCCATATTATTGAGACACATTAATATTTAACTCAATCTAGGAAAACCCACTCCCACCCATTTAATCACTATAAACTCTTTATATATATATATATATATATATATATATATATATATGTTACTTGAATAAAAACTTCATATCAAATTAAAAAAATAAATTAAATGATACAAAATTAGTAAATAAAATAAAAAAATGTGAAAAACTTAAATTGAAATACTATTGAAAATTTCTTGATAAAAAAAGTTTGATTAGTTAGTGATTGACATAAAATTAATATTTGTTTATAACAAATCTTATCGAATGCGAGAATGCGGAACTTCTTAATTGTGATTTACCAAATTAAAAATTACATTATAATGTTTACAATTTCTATTTCAATATTGATTGAATTTTGATCTAGACAACATTGAGCTTCTTCTAAAAGTACTTCTTTCATATGTATATGGATATCTATCTACCAAAAATATTTTTTTAAAAAAATCTATTTTTTAAATATTTTAAAAATTTTGATTTATTATTATTATTATTTTATTATTATTATTATTTATTATTTATTATTTATTTTTCCGTTTCTTTCTTCTTTTTCCTTCTTCTTCCCCCTTGTTCCTCTCGCGCCGGCGACTAACTAGAGCTTGCCGGCCTAAGCTTTGTCGTGGCCAACGAGCCCGAGCTCAATCGACCCAAGCGAGCTCCGGCTCCACCGAGGTTGGCGAGATCCGGCTCTGCCGAGGCCGATGAGCTTGCTGCTCGCCCAATCCCAACGAGATCCCGATGAGACAAAGCTCACCTATGGCTGTCACTAGCCACCCTGTCACAATCTCCACCACCGTGCACCGAGCACCTAGACATTTGCGAAGGTGAGCAGTGAGGAAGTTTTAGGTCACTGGAAGAAAATGGACGACCTCCCTGCACCTACACTTTTGTTCTGTTAAGTGTTAAGTGGGCCACTTGATATTTTAAAACGGTCAAAAATGGGTCATAAGTTCTGACCCACTTTCGACCTATTTAAATAAGACTCACTTTTTTTACACAGTTTTTGCTGAGTCTTCAAAAATCTCTTACCCATATGCAACCCATGTAGATAAAATATGAGTCCAAAAATGGGTGCATGACCCATTTTGACACCTCTACATGCACTTAATGGAATCTAAACTATTTAATGAAATAAGGTTTTTCTTCAAATTAGGGTATGCCTAACGTTTGCCAAAGTTCTTACTATATTGTCATGACATTTAAATTTGCAATATACCAATACCAACAATCCTGCAAATTGCATTATTGCCCATCAAAACTAAACCACCACTAACCTCCTCATATGTATAGAACCAATCTCTATGTGGACACATGTGGTGTAAACATCTAAATCCAAAATCCATTCATTATCGACATGACAATCTGAAGACAAAACAATAAGAACATTGTTTGCATTAGCTTACTCGATATTTTTCACTAGACTAGTTGAATAGAAACTTTCTATTGACTTCTTCCCCTTCCTTAGCTTTGAGCACTGGAAACTTACTTTTGTAGTGTCCGAATTTGTAACAATAGTAACACTCCACCTTATTCTTATCTCTGCCTGATCTAGGCTTCGAACACCCTTTACTATTACCGTGTCTATCACGATGATTTAACCTTCACCTAACAACTAAGCCATCATCTTTATATCTACTCACATTTAATTTTGTACACGCATCTTCGTGGATATCAACGAGGCTTTCACATCTTTAAAACAACACACTATATAAATCCTTTCTTCCTTTTTCTCTCTCGACTTTGAGAGTTTTCCTCTACCCATGGTGGTAGCTACCCCCCAAGAACCCTAAATCTCCAGGAGCTTTCCTTTACCCAAAACCACGATCCCCCTCTTTGAACCAATGAAGCCCATCACGTAATCCTCATAAACCCAACCCTACTATCTTTTTCTGTAGATAGGTGAAGTCCCGAGCAATGGAACAGTCCCGCCATCTATCTTCGGAGAATTCTACCAACGCTTGATGAATCGCAGCTCTGGCCTCGCGAAAGGTGGGATGTTGCCCTTCTCTTCATGGTCATCTTATGGGTATTCTGATTATGATGTAGCGAAATGGGCTTGACGGTTTTCTCGAAATACCTAGATGGAAGTAGACTGTTATGTAGTAAGAAGAATGGGTCTTGTCTCGTTTGATCTGTGTTGGTCTTGTTAATGGCCTGAGCTCCACTCTTGTAAAGCACTACTTATTCTATGTCGAGATAAAAGGCTGAATCTGAGGAAGGGGATCATTCCCTTGGTTGTTTTTGTCTTCCCGTTACTCGATACACCCTTCCATCATAGAGCTCCCTTCAATCTGCATTTCCTATAGACCTCTCAAAAACCTACTCAGCAAGATTACAGCCAGCAGCAAACTTCATACCTGCAAATCAAAAGAATGGAACGTAAAGAAGAGAATGAGTTGCATCTGGCTGCCTTATGTAAAAGCCTGGGCCATCTGTGGTCAGAGAATGATGTAGTCGAAGTGATCAAACAAATCCCCCCAGAAAAAAAGGGAACAATGCAATCAGACTATTTTCGGGAAGCTATTTTCCAAACCAAATGTCAACTTCCAAGCTTTTCTTCAAACTATGAAGAAAGCATGGAGAACATAATCGATGATATGCACACAAAAGGAACCAGGTTTTTTCTCATTCGTTTTTCAATCGGAGGAGGAAAAGGAGAGAGTTATGAAATTCGGGCCCTGGTCTTTTGCTAGTAATCTATTAGTACTTAAATAATGTGAACCTGACATTCCAGAGCATTGTTATGATTATTCTCGATGAACTTTTTTGGGTGCATATGAGAGGGATACCCCCTGGGTGGATACTAGAAGAAGTGTTTACTGATCTAGCAAAAAAGGTAGGCAAAGTTCTGGAAATTCAAATGGACTCTAACGGAAACAGACCACAAAAAAGTGGAAAAGTGAGTGGAAGTGGACTTATCAGCTCCACTAAAATCAGGGGCTATTCTAGATATTGGAAACAAGAAGCTATGGGTGGAGTTTAAATATGAACGGCTGCCGCACTATTGTTATTCGTGCGGAAGAATTGGTCATTATGCTGCTAACTGCGAAGAAATCCCGTATGAGCAAACAGAATGGGCTGAAAACAAAGCTGGAAAATATGGACCATGGCTTAAGGCGGAAGTGCGAGACCATAGCCCCCACTGGGAAGCATTCTATGGCAAACTAGAAGAAGAAATTACTGTGGAAGAAACGGTACTAGAAATTCCTCCTATAACCTACGAAATGGACCTAATGGCTAGAGACGAAATCGACAACCTGGCAACCCCAAATCGCAACAAGAAAAGGGCTGAGAACTCAAATGTGCAAGAGGCACTAAAAGAACTAGCAGACACAACTATGAAGATTACAGATCATGGCAAACGGATTATGTGCTTCGAAGCTAATAGGCCGATCCTATCAAAAGTTGGGAAATGCAGTAAAAAAAAGTATGAAGGTGCAGAGGGCGAAAAAACATAAATGCATAGCAAAACAAACTCCCCTGTTGATTAATGAGATGGAGCTTTTGGAGACCCCAATCCAGTTGATCAAAGATGGCAATGAATGGGCTGTGGTGGCTAGCCCTAATAAGCCACCGCGACAATATGAAAATCATAAGGTGGAATTGTCAAGGGCTGGGCAATCCCCTGACATTCCAGGAGCTAAGAGCTTTAGTAGCTCTTGAAAGGCCCAACCTGGTTTTCTTGATGGAAACAAAGAACAAAGCAAAGATGGTGGAGGGTGTTAAAAGGTGACTCAACTTTCAAAATCTATTCCTAGAAAATCCGGAAGGAATTGCGGGACGTTTCGTAATTTTGTGGAGTGAGGAAGTGGTGTTAAAGGTAAATGGCAGCTCTAAAGAATTTATTGATTTGGAGTGCAGAGATCCAAATAGTGGCTATCAAATGAGGATAATTTTCTCCATGCATCGACAAACTTCGGGGGAGAGACTAAAGCTATGGCAAAAGTTGAAGGATTTCCAGTTATCAAATCATTTACCGTGGATATGCATGGGAGATTTTAATGAAATTTTATATATATATGGGAGAAGGTGGGGAAAAGAGAAGCTGATAATCACAGAATAGCAGCATTTCGAGATCTATTAAATAAGTGTTCCCTAATGGATATGGACAGCAAAGGCTGTGCTTACACTTGGGCAAACAACCGGGAAGGGGAGGCCCTTGTTAAAAAAAGATTAGATAGAGTCTTATGCACACTGGACTGGAGAATTACCTTTCCCGCAGCTGAAGTACAGGCTCTACCAGCAATTGGCTCGGACCATAGCCCTCTTCTCCTGGTGTTGCACCTTGAAAGTAAGAAAATGAAGAGGGAATTTAGATTTGAAGCATACTGGTCAGAAGATCAAGAGTGTGGAGAGATTATCAAGAGAACTTGGAACAAAACGCCATTAAACCAGACGAGTTTCTCTATGAAAGTCAATGATATTTCTACGAGCTTGTTAAGTGGAGCAAAGAAAAATTCGCCAACGCACCATGTCATATCAAGGAGCTAAACAAAGAATTAACAGACATGACCAACAAGAATTCTGAAAATTCCAGCAGGAAGGAAGCACAGAATATTATTGACAAGATAGACAAACTATGGAAACAAGAGGAAAGATTTTGGGGGATGAAAGCACGCATCAATTGGCTGCAATGGGGAGATAGGAATACCAAGTTCTTCCATGCCACAACATTACAGAGAAGACAAAGGACTAGAATTACAATGCTGCAAATGGAAGATCAAAGCTGGTGTAGGGATCCAACGGCACTTAAAGAACATATAAGGTCTTTCTACCAGAACTTATATAAATCGGTGGGTCCTAGGAACTATCAGCCAATCCTAAACCAGTGTCCCAGCCCAGCAAGTGAGGAAATAAATGAAAATCTGATGGCAAATATTACCCTTGAAGAGGTGAAAGACGCGGTTTTCCAGCTGGGCTCCTTAAAGGCCCTTGGGCCCAACGGTCTAAATGGGCTTTTTTATCAGCAGTCTTGGGAGGATATTAAGCTAGATTTGTTCCAGCTGGTGCAGAATTTCTTTGAAACAGGTATCATCGACCCCCTCCTCAACAAAACACACATTTCCTTGCTACCAAAGGTAAAAAACCCAGAAAATATAGGCCAATTCAAACCTATTAGTTTGTGCAATGTCAACTACAAAATCATCTCAAAAGTTATGGCAAATAGACTAAAGATCTGGCTTCCAGAGATCATAGAGCCTGAATAGAGCGCCTTTGTACAAGGGAGGCAAATACAAGATAATATTTTCATAGTTCAAGAAGTCTTGCATCAATTGAGAATAACAAAAAGGAAGAAAAAGTTTCAGGCGATATTGAAACTAGATATGCAGAAAGCCTATGACAGGATCAAATGGGACTTTTTGAGGGATTATATGCTGAAAATGGGTTTTTGCGAGCGGTGGGTATCTCTAATCATGCAATGTGTTTCGACGGTGTCCCTAAGTGTGAAGATAAATGGGGAGCCTACTCCATATTTCACCCCTTCAAGAGGAATTAGACAAGGTGACCCTCTTTCCCATATTTATTTATCCTAGTAGCAAATGTTTTGACTGGGATGATGAACCAAGCCCTGGAAGATGGAAGCATTAAGGGGATAAAGCTAAACAAGTTCTGCCCTACACTGTCTCATTTACTCTTTGCTGATGATGCCATATTTTTCTTGAATGGGACTATAGTAGAATGCCAAAACTTAGCAAATATTCTCAACCAGTATTGTTTTGCATCAGGCCAAGCCATTAATCTAAACAAATCAGGGGTTTGTTTCAGTAGCAATTGTCCATTATCTCTGAAAAGAAACTTAGCACAAGAACTTAGAGTCCCAATAATAGAAAAAACAGAGAAATATCTTGGAATACCAATAGAATGGGGTCACTCAAAGAAGGAGATGTTTGCTTGGATTCTAGCAAGGATGGAAAGAAAAATTACTATCCAAAGCAGGTAAAGAAATTCTGATAAAGAGCGTTGTACAAGCCCTCCCTCATTATGCGATGTCAATCTTTAAATTGCCTATCTCTATTTGCAAAGCCATAGAAAAAAGAATTGCTTCATTTTGGTGGCAGAAAAGCGATTCAAAAAGGGGCTTGCATTGGAAAAAATGGGAAACATAAAAAACCAGGAAAGATGAGGGAGGTTTAGGGTTCAAAGATTTGAGAAATTTTAACAGAGCAATGCTCGGCAAGCAAGCTTGGCGATTATCCAACACCCCTTCAGCTTTGTGGAGTAGAATTTTGAAAGGCATTTATTTTCCAAATGGAGACATGTGGAAGGCAAGAAAAGGGCAACGACCGTCTTGGGGATGGCAAAGCATTTTAACAGGGAGAGAAGCCATAGAATCAGAGGTTAAATGGTCAGTTGGGGATGACCAATCTATTAACATACAAGAAGACAAATGGCTAAAGTTTGGAGTGCTTGGAGGTCTAGCTAACCAAAATGAACCAGTTATGGTGGTAGAACTTATCAGTGAAGACTCGCGGGTATGGAAGGAAAGTTTAATTCTAAATATTTTTGAAGAACAAACAGCAAACGAGATACTTGCGATACCCATTAGCCCATCCACGCAGGATGATCATCTAGTATGGACAGGTAATAAATCAGGGACATACATTGTGAAGAGCGGGTATAACAGGGCCTATTCTAACGCCACAAGAACAGAACAAAATAGAGCAACATGTTCTTACAAGCCTCCAAGATCCCTCTGGACAAGAATCTGGAGTCTATCTATTCCCTCGAAAATGAGAACTTTCCTATGGAGCCTTTGCCAAAACGCCATACCAACAAGGGAGAATCTGCATAAAAGGAAAATGCTACCCGACCCCTACTGTCCGCTTTGCTCTACACACATGGAAACAATAGAACACCTATTTCTACTTTGCAAATGGACGAAAAAAATTTGGGCAGACCCACCAATCAACATCATCAGAAACCCAAGCAACATAACAAGGTGTGATCAGTGGCTAACGGAAGTGTTCAAAAGAAGCGACATCTCACCTGAAAGAGAACTAGTTGCTATTGTGTTGTGGAATATCTGGAAGACTCGAAACAACTTCATTTTTCAAGCAAAGCATTCCCAACCGACTGATCTTGTAGATCTCGCAATAGCACAACAAAAAAATTTCAGTAGATGGCAAAATCAAAAAGGGCAAAAACCCACAACCCGAAGCCTACCGATTAGATGGACGCCACCGGACAGAAACGAGATGAAGCTAAACGTCGACGCCTCATGGTCTCCGGGCGATTTCCTAGGTTCGGCAACTGGGATTGTGCGAGATCCGTCGGGTCTCGTGGTTGAGGGCTTCGCAATGCAGATATGGGCGTCTTCTCCTCAACAAGCAAAAGCCTTAGCTTTGCTGCACGGTTTCATGTACTTGAGAGGAAGAGAAACCGCGCACGTGGGCACAGGAACCGGTCAAAGTTGTAGATGGGTGCTCGAAAGTGACAGTTCAACTTTGGTGGAAGCTGTGATGGGCCGGGTCGAAACATCATGGGACTTGAAGGAAATTATGGAACAATGCAAAGAAGGATTACGCCTTTTCAAATCAGGAAGGGTAGAATATTGTTCTCGCGAGGCAAATCGAGCGGCGGATTGGCTAGCTAACTCCCACCGAACCAAAAATCTCCCTACAAATTGGGTGACTTTTCCTCCTCCCTCCCTTTTGGAAATTCTATGTTCAGAGTTTTATCCATCGTTGCCTTGTAAGGCTCACTTATTTTCATGAATGAATGCAATATCTATTTTCGACCAAAAAAAAAAAAAAAACGAGGCTTTCACATCCTCAAGAGTTATAGATTCTCTTCTATATAGCATAGAATTCACAAAATTCTCATACTAGCTTGGTAATGAGCATAACACAATTAGGGCTTGATATTCATTATCTAACTTCAAATCTAGTTTTTTCATATCTGTAACGATTTCATTAAATTTATGTAGATGTTCTTGGATAAGAGTATCTTCTTGCATCTTTAGCATATAAAAATGCTGCTTCAAGAATAATCTTGTTGTAAGAGATTTCTTCATATAGAGGCCCTCAAGTTTATTCCATGATCCCAAAGCCATTTCTTCATTAGCAACTTTGCAAAGCACCTTATCGGATAACAACATTGGAAGGTGCTATGCGCCCTCTCTTTCATCTCCTCGATCTCAGCTGTAGTCATGTCGTCGGGATAATTTCCGTCCAAGGCTCTAATTGAACCTTCTCGACACAATAATGTTTTCATTTTGATCCTTCATAGTCCAAAATTTTTTTGGCCATCGAAGAGTGCCACTTCAAACTTGATAGATGCCATCTTGAATAAGAAGATTGAAATTCCTTTGCTCTGATATCAATTTGTTGTAGGAAATGCCAAAAGATGCATCAATCGAAGCACAAATACCAAAGGATGAAAGCAAAATCGAAATCACACAAGATGCAAAATTTATGTGGAAAACCCAAAATGGGAAAATTTCACTATCTTCGACAAAGAGTACAAAAGTACAATCCAAAGCTCTAAAACCACTTGGTGAGCCATAAGATCTAAAGATCTAGTAAGAAAATAAGAAAAAACAAGAGAGGAAATAGTATGGAGGTTAAAGTTGGAGATGTGTTACTAAACACATTTTTTAATAGTCTCCGTTAAAAAATCTTAAAACAAAAATATATGGTCTAAAATACTATTATCTCTTAATTTGAAAGTGAAAACTCAACTATCATTAATAGTGCACCGCTAACAGTGCTCTTAATCGGCGAATATCTGATTAGCAAGTGCAACGCCTTCCCTTTACAAGTGGGACATGTCACATTCAATGGCCCGGATGTATTCTAATATATGTATTACCTCAACTAATGATTTCTTTATGTATATTTTGACATATGTACTGCTCATCGTAAGCAGTCAATGTTTCTGCGCCTTAAACTGAACATTCCAATAACAAAAGTAAAGTAAGGGAGGTCTCATCCTCGACCAAATCCCTTTTATTTTTTTAAAGGAAAAATGATAGTAAATTAAAACCTCTCCTTTTCCAAATGATGACGAAGAGGAACTTCTATAGTCCTAAAAATTCATCAATCTCTTCCAATAATAACTTAGCAAAAATAAAGAAATACATGGACAAATGGCCCTCTAGTGGAGGTAAGTGTTTCAAGGTGCTAAAACTTTTGGCTTCGTTATTTTTAATTGGATATCAATAATTCCCAGATCCATATGGCGATGAAGATCTTTGGGTTGGCCCAACTGCTTTGCTTGGGTGCCGATTGCATATCATCGGTGTTCATTACTATGTCAATTGATCAGTGTTACGTATACATGTCGTGATCTAGGAGCGATTGTCAAGAACAAAAAAACACGTTAGTATTCCTATGAAGGCCATTAAAAGTAAGATGGAACACCCACGTTTTTTTTTTTAATATCAGGGAAATAACTTAGAATGAAAGTTGAGGTTAGGATTTTTCTCGGCCGAAAGGGGTGGCCGGAAGGGTTTTATGTGATTGCTTCGCGGACAGGCAACACTAACAATGCTCTTGATTGGTAAATTTTCATATCACTGTAACTACAAGTAGGATATTATATTCAATGATCCGGATGTTTAATACATGTACTATCTCAACTAACGGTTTCTGTACATTATATTTTAACTTATGCACTATCTCAATCGAGCTTTTCCAGTGGATGTATTTCTTTTCTTTGCGGCGGAAACTGAACAATCCAACAGCAAGGGGGAACCCGATTCCAGTCTGGTCGAAACTCCTTTTTCAAGTAAAGAAACAATAAACTATCACCACGCGTGTTCAAAATGAAGACGCAAAGGAACTTCTAAAAGGGATAATGGCCCTGTAGTGGCCGCAAGTGCTTCCGGGAGTGATGCTTTTGGCTTTGTGATTAATTAATCATTGAATATGACGATTCCCAGATCCGTATGGGGAAGAAGAGCTTGGGATGGGCCCAACTGTCTCACTTTGGTGCTTAAAGGACCGGTCATATTTGGGCATCATCGGTGTTCATTGCTATGTCAATCAATCAATCATATGTACTCACGACATGATCTACAATCAATCGAAAAAGACTGAGAAGACACGTTCGCATACCTATGAAATCATTGAAGAAAAGACTCAAGTTTCTCTTTGTACCAGGGGAGTTAACTCTAGAGGAAAGTTGAGGTTGGAATTTTCTTTGGCCGGAAGTATTACTTAGAACCGGTCTAGGTTATTGAATCCCATTATAGACATTGTTAACAATGCATTGAGCTGTTCGTCCACCATTAATAAGTGACCGCAAAAAAAGGTTGAATCCTCACATTTGGAAGCAAGATATGTTATATTCAATGACCGATGTATTTTAACTTATGTACTCCTGCTACCAATGATTCTTGCTCGTGCATTTTAACATATGTACTATTCCAACTTGATTTAATGCCTTTTATTCAAGAAAAATTATAATAATAATAATATTAAATTACCACCTCTCCTTTTTAAAACGAAGATGAAGAGGAACTTCTACGGTCCTGAAAATTCATTGATTTCCTCAAATGATAATCTAGCAAAAATAAAGAAATATATGGATAATGGCCTTGTAGCGGAGGCAAGTGCTTCAAGTTCAGCACTGATACTTTTGTCTATGTGATTAATTAACGATTGAATATTTTAATTCACAGATCCATTGGTGGAAATTCGGCTTCCAAAGAATGTGACTTGTTTTCTCTATCCTTCAATATAAAAAGAGAAAATTTATGCAGCGGTTGTTGGAATTGATTAGAGAATTCAATGAGAGTGAATGAGACACAATGAGAACCTTTGACCCAATCAATTTTGTCGTGTTTTGGACGTTCAAACCGTGCATTTTCTTGTAAACTAATGCCATTGATCCGGTCAGAACTTGGAATAAGTTTGATATGATATTAAAATGACTATTATTTTGGCACACGCATCATGGGAATCACGTCTTTTTGTTTATCCTTTATATATCTAGAGGGTGCCAAAACTTTGAAAAATTTTCAATTACAAGCCCGATTTAGGGCAATAATTACAAAAAAAAATATTATTAAATTTGTGCCATTTCATTTCTACATTTTTTAATTTGGTCAATTTAATCTTAAACTTATTGATAATTTGCCAATGTAATCCATTCAATCAGTTTTGGCTGAAAATCACTAACATGAATAACTTTTTAAAATGTTTTAAAAAATTGTAATTTTTTAATTCTCTTTTTCTTTTTTTTTCCCCTTTCATTGTGGCCTACGAGTTGGGCGAGGTTCATGGTCCTCACTCCTCTAGGAGAGGCCATTGTGGCTATATGCAAGGCCAACCTCGCCAACTACGGGTGAAGGCGGCTTTGCCCACAAATGGCGAGGTTTCGCAGCCCTCACAATAGCTCATCGGCCATAGTAAAAAAAAAAAAAGAAAAGAAAAGGATTAAGAAAAGAAAAAATGAATAAATGATTCAAAAAAATTGAAAAAAATTATCCACATTAGTGTTGGTCACACCATTTAAGACGGCCGACGTCCATGTCAATTATTTTTGGCCGAAATTGATCCAATAGACTAAATTAGAAAAGTATAAAAAAATTAGGATTAAATTAGTCAAATTAAATGGTTTAGGACTAAATGGCACAAACACAATATGTGCAAAAATATTTTTGATAATTTTCTGCTCGATTAGGACTCAAGTTACTAAGAAGTGCACGGTAGTTAAAAGTCAAGGACCTATCTTGGAAAATTACGGTCTTATATGATGTTATAAAGGATATTTTATTATGTACCATCGATCTCAGACATTAAAGGAAACTCGTAAAGAGCCTTCACTTAAGATCGTCAAAGTAGATTTTGCATTCACCTTAAACATACTTATTATGTGCAGTTTGCAAAATGTCAAACCTCACATCTAAACTAAAATCTAATCTTATATATTGTACTGATACTGACTTTAGCTGCTTACGAGCATTTATAGAGGCAAATTAATTACAGAATTCTTTTAGTTGAGTTATTACGTGAAAAAGGAAGGCCGTTGTAGTTTCTTTCCTTTTGGGTTCATTCTCTCTCTTCGTACATAGCACTACATCATTAACAAAATTAAAGGGATTAATTTAATCATCTATTCATTTAATCATCTAACTCATTATTATTCATAAAATCTCTAATATACTTGATTTTGATTTAAAAAGAAAAGAAAAGAAAAGAAAAGGACACCATCTAGATTCAACGCACATGATGTGCTTTAGTAATGGGAAAATATTCATAGTAATGGATTTCAATTAATTTGACTTGGTCAAGAGAAAATACTGCATATAAAAGTACAAGCATCTATATAAGAACGAAAATACTTTATTGGGTGCACATACAATTTTTAGTTTAGTATAGCCGAGATAAGGTTGTATTTCAATAGAATAATACCTCGTTAATAGAAATACCATATACAATTGTGTTATAAGTGAATATGACTTTATTATGCACCATATACTTTGTGATGGTGATATATCTCTAATTGTGTAAACATGAGTCACTTCTAATATAGATAGTAAAATTACTTCATCTCTTATGCAATATAATATGTGATACATAATGCACCGACAATGGACCTAATAGTAATTCTATTATGAAAACGTAGTTGCAACTTGTGAAGCTAGTTTTCTTAGGGTCAGTGTGGAATATCAGCCGTAAATCTTCAACAAGTGATGGAGCCAAAGAAGATCTCGTCCTAGCAAATTTCCTAGAAACTTTATGGAGTTAAAAGTCTGCAATTCCGCATACTTTACGGAAAAAAGGTCTGTAAATTTTCTTTCTTAATTGAAAATTTTCTTTTGGTCATTGCGACTTTCGATAGAAGATGCTCATCTCTAATGCAATATAACATGTGATACAAATTGCACCAACAATGGACTTAATAGTAATTCTATTATTAATACGTAGTTGCAACTTGTGAGGCTAGTTTTCTCATGATCAATGTGGAATATCACATCAGCTGTAAATCTTTAACGCGTGATGGAGCCAAAGAAGATCTCATCCCAGCAAATTTCCTAGAAACTTTATGGAGTTAAAAAGTCCGCAATATCGCATACTTTACGGAAAAATGTCGGTAAATTTCCCTTCTTAATCGGGATTTTTCTTTCGGTCATCGCGACTTTCGATAAAGAATGTTATAATATTTTTTTTTTGGGTACACGACATTATTCCCATTCCCATGTGACCCATGGACTTCTCCCACACGTTAAGATATCCAGACAGTCAACCACGAGATGGAGCTATCGAAGTTTGACATCGTCGCCCTCGCTTGCATTTCTTCCTTATCGATCGGCGGTGCATACGAGTTCAGACGATCCTTTCCAGCGTACCCTGAGTTTCCACATGGACATCATCCCTGCTTGTCAAATCAATGATTCGTCTAATTTGATGATCCAGTTTATACTGGAGACTTTCGTGCCTAGTTTACCACTTCTAAATAAATACACACATATTATCAAAAAATAATAATAAATACTCATATATTCATTATCAAACATAGATCAGATACCTCCTCTCTCTCTCTCTCTCTCTCTCTCTCTCTCTCGTATAGTGTAATCTCTCTTAGGTGAAAGCAACCCCAGTTTCGTCCAGTCTAGCACCTCCCTTAGAAATTTATCAGTGGACTCAAAAAGTCTCCTCTCTCTCTCTTTTGAATATTACTTTACTCGCCATTGCCAGACAGCAGAAGGCCAGCCCAGCGCCTCCGCGTCATCTCTCTCTCTCTCTCTCTCTCTCTCTCTCTATGAAGTGAGTCACACGGAGATGTTGCGCTCACGCGCAGCGCACAGACATTCCCGCTCTCTAGAAAGATCGTACAGAGACCCAAGACAAGAACAAGAAGAAGGCATGGGCTTCTGCTTCTCCCCCGCTTCAAGATCCGTCTCCATGTCGTCCAACACGAGCGTCTTGCTCGTGCTGTTGCTCTCTTGCACCTTCTTCGCTTCCACAGGTTCACCATATTCTTCTTCATCTCTTCCTTCTTCTTCTTCTTCTTCTTCTTCTTCTGGGTGGTCAAATGCGTCGCCGTTTTTTTTTTTTTTCCATCTTCGCGTTTGGTGTCAGTCTTGGTCAGCACGAGCTCCCGCTCGTCGGCTGATGCGCGAATGGTCCTATGGGGATATCTGATGATCTCCCCTGCATGCGTGCTGGGTTGTGGTTGTTACGGAAGATTTCTCGGAACCGGACGAGTTCCTTAGAATCTTGGTGCGGTTGACGGAATGGCCAAGCCGTTGAGTAACCAAGATTGTCACTGTTTCAACATTGAGTCGAAAGATTTTGTTGTTGTTTGGGGACTCCTTTGGGTTTCTCTGTAATCGCATTGCCTGATGGTGTGTGAACTTGAATTGAAGGAGCTGTTCTGTGATTTTCTTCTGTTTCAGAATCTTATGATCCTCTCGACCCAAATGGCAATATCACGATCAGATGGGATGTTATGAGCTGGACTCCTGATGGCTATGTCGTAAGTGCTGTTCTATTGTTCTTGTTTGTATTCGTCGATGGATGACTCAAATTTGTCCTCTTTCCTTCCTCTCGGAAACTTGTAGGAGTTCTTGATCGATTCAAATATCGATTCTCATCTTGTTCAGGCTCGCTCGAGGTTTCACGAAAGCACTTCTTGTTCCTGCTTGAACTAGTGAAAATGATTCTGTTCTTTTCTGGGATAAGCATGTTCTAAAGGACCCATCTTTGCGTATTTCTTCTTGTTGTGGGAAACGCTCGGTGCAACTTCTCAGATTCTACTAGCATTCATTTAATTTGGAAATGATCCCTCGATTTTTTCAAATGCGTGTTTAGGTCTTGAACTGAGCTGCATCCTTTGGAAACCCAAGTTCATTCATTTGATCGGGAAATTTGATTGGATCACTCGATCCAACAGGGCAGGAATTGATTTCAGGGCCTGTCTTTTCCCTTTTCCTTTTAGTTTTGGATTTCTTTATCACTTGTTCCAGATTAGATACCCATATATGGAATTGTGCTCTTTGCTTGTAACGTGATGGACATAGAGGCAAAATTGGAGCGTTCATGCCACGATCATATCCTTCTTTCTTCCTTCTCTTTTACTTATAAGAATATCTGTGTATTGTTAAAACTTGCAGGCTGTTGTAACAATCTTCAACTTCCAGCAGTATCGTCACATCCAAGCTCCTGGATGGACTCTGGGATGGACATGGGCAAAGAAGGAGGTAATTTGGAGCATGTTGGGTGGCCAAGCGACAGAGCAGGGGGATTGCTCCAGATACAAAGGGAATGTTCCCCATTGTTGCAAAAAGAATCCTACAGTTGTAGATTTGTTGCCGGGAACGCCGTACAATCAACAAATTGCCAACTGCTGCAAAGGAGGAGTCATTAGCTCATCGCTTCAAGATCTTGCAAATGCAGCGAGCGCGTTTCAGCTGAGTGTGGGGGCTTCTGGAACCACCAACAAAACAGTCAGATTGCCGAAGAACTTCACTCTTAAAGCACCAGGGCCTGGTTACACTTGTGGGCCTGCTAAAATAGTTAAACCCACCAAATTTGCTACTGCAGACAAAAGGAGATTTACGCAAGCACAAAGTAAGTTATGAGTAAGAAATAGATGATTATTCTTGTATTGGAAGGTTGCATGGGATCTTTGGTAAGTGACCATTAGTTATAAGGAAGATACATTCTTCTGCAGCATGTTTGTTAACCTTCTCCTCGCTCTGCAGACTATTCTAGCACCCACTCAGTTTTGTGTTGATAGTATGAAACAATGAATGAATTTTTGTACTTCAAATGAAGATATCTGTTCTACGAACAATTTCTAATAAATAGCAAACCTATCTGTGGTTATCTGTTTATCTAGGAGTTGAGTATGTTCAGGTAATAACAGAGAAGCCTGACCTTGCTTTAATAACATTTAAGAAGCATTATTTATTAAAATTTACTTTTCTGCTTTAAATTTTGATTATTGTCTTATGTCAGACCCAATATAGCTCCAACTGAAATGGTTGGGTCTAATTGCTCTTTTTTTCTTTGGCAGTGACATGGAATGTTACATGCGCATATTCACAATTCCTGGCCCAAAAAACTCCCACTTGCTGTGTCTCACTCTCATCATTTTACAATGACACTGTGGTGTCCTGCCCAACATGTGCTTGTGGCTGCCAGAACAACGCCACTCAGCCTGGGAGCTGTGTGGAGTAAGTTCTTTTCACTTAGCCAACATCGTTTTCTAATAGGGCTTTGTGTTCTTTCATTGAATCCATAAAATTTTTATGCTCATCAGAAATCACTAGAACTCTCAGCATTTATCAGTCATTCAAGAAGTTTGGTTGGCCTTAGCCTGTGATTGTTTTGCTGATTATTTACAGGCCAAACTCGCCATATTTAGCTTCAGTTATTTCGAATGCTGGAAGGAACAGTCCTCTCGTTCAATGTACAAGTCATATGTGCCCAATCAGAGTGCACTGGCATGTTAAACTCAATTACAAGGAGTACTGGAGGGTTAAAATCACAATTACGAATTTCAACTACAATATGAACTACAGTCAGTGGAACTTAGTCGTTCAGCATCCAAACTTTGACAATCTGACGCAGAGTTTCAGCTTTATCTACAAGCCATTAACACCGTATGCAGCAATAAGTGAGATCTCTTTCCCTGGTTACTCCTGTAATATATCCTCTAGTAGAAGTATTGTGCCATAGTTACCCAAGTCCCATGTCACCATTTCTATGAAAATGCACCTGCCTTTTACATACTAAGCATTCTCTCGACCTTTTTTTTTGAAACAGATGATACTGCCATGTTATATGGAATCCAGTTCTATAATGATCTGCTTATGGAAGATGGCCCTTCTGGCAATGTTCAGTCGGAACTTCTATTTAGAAAGGATGCATCGACTTTTACCTTTGATAAGGGCTGGGCTTTCCCGAGAAGGATCTATTTCAATGGGGATAACTGTGTGATGCCTCCTCCAGATGCCTATCCGTCACTGCCAAATGCAAGTATTCGATGGGGTGTCTCAAGATTTAGCATAGTAGTGATATTGTTGGCGCTATTACTTCACTTGGGGCTTTTTTAGGGGCCTAATTTAGTGGCAATATTCGTACTCTGTTGATTCAATTTTTGACCTCACAAGATTGATGACGGAGTCCATGGTTGGATGATGATACTTGTTCCAGGGGGTGATTCCGTCAAGTGATCAGATTGCCTTAAGGTGCATTGTCACCTTCACAGAGACCACATTGTTTCTTTTTTACGTTTTTGTACCAAACTGATGTGTCCGACACTTTTTTTGTACTTCACCTTATATTTGTAAAATAGTTGTTCGGTCAAGTTGGTGTTACCTACTATTGACAGCAATGTAAATGGAAAATGCATTACATTTTTTGTTTCCTGTACTCCGTGTGATGCAAAACGTTAATGTCATTGGACTGTCAAATGCCCTCGATACTAGGAAGGCAACGTGGAAGAACCGGAAGGAGAAAAAAAGAAGGAAGAAAAACACACCGCACACAAGTTAAAGAGCTTTACATTAAATCTGTCTTCAATGACATGGAGTAAAGGCAAGTTAAACTTCCATGGGATCAAAACATGTATTGATCATGTTCTGCTTCTATGTCAAGTAGCCGAATTTTACTGAAGTTTGTTTGACTATAACGCACCGTATTTATCTGTCAAGGAATCATGAGTCTGTATAGATTACTCTCAATAATCTGATCTGACACTGTTCTCAAAACTGCTGAGAATTGCAGCATGTAAAAGAGGGGGAAAATGAATCTGAATACTTGGCAATTCGTGCTCCTGGAAGACAATCACCAAGCAGCAAACATCATGAGAAGGACCCAAGAGACTAAGGTCGAGACAGGCAGTAACTTCCGACGTGCTGAATTTGGCAGAAAAGGGTATGAATCTGGCGGGGGCAGCATGCACTCGTCGCCGTTGAAGTAAACCTTCCTTGGAAATGCCCAACCTTGCTTAAAAGTAAACGTGTTCTTGTCCTTTTGAAGAAGTACCTCGGACTGAACATTCCCAAGTGGCCCCGCTTCCATCAGCAAGTCATTATAGTACTTCATACCGAAGAACATCCCCGTGTCATCTGCATATGGAAACACAGATTAGTTCATTAAATGCCCAGCTCATGAAATGGTACAAGAACCAAAAACAGGCACACTCACTTATGGATTCATACGGCACGAGAGGCTTGTAATCGAAACTGAAAACTCGGGTCACGTTGTTTAGGTTGGGATGCTGGACTACGAGAGACCAAAGCGTGTAGTTCATCCGATAATTGAAGTTTGTGATGGCGATCTTGACACGCCAGTAGTCCTTGTAGTTGAGCTTCACATGCCAGTGTACTCGGACCGGGCACATGTGGTGCGTGCATTGTAATAGAGGTGCATTGTCTTTTCTAGGTGTGTTTACCCCTGCCATGCTTAGAATTTTGGAGTCACTCCTGCATCACCAAAAGCCACATCAAGTTTAGTTACTCCAGTAAACAGGCTTCGGGTGATTTATCATTGAGCACATAAGCGCTCAATCCTATTTCAGAAACAGCAAGTACAAAAATGAGTAACAACTCATTTTTGGCTTACTTTACACAAGTATTCTTGTTTTGGCAACCACAGGCACAGGAGGGGCAAGGAGTGATGGTTTCATTGTAGAAAGATGAGAAAGAGACACAGCAGCTGGGGTTTTTCCTAGCCAGGAACTGGGAATAAGTGCAGGTCACATTCCATGTCACTGCAATTTAAGAGCACAGAAAAGGTATGTCAGAAGTCACAACCACATGTTTCAGTGTTACGCTATGGTTCTTCGGAACGGAGCTGCAGAATTGCATAAGGAATCAGTAAGAACCAGGAAATACATGTCAATGAGGTGAAACGGTTACGCTTTGCCTTTATTCTTTTAGGCTAAGTTGAGACATTCCGCCATTAGAACAATAAATCAATCTGAAAGTTCTTTTCGCACAACAGGGTTGAAATATCAAGATAAAAAGATTGTACAAAGCGAACTTACTCAATGCCTGAGTTTTCCGGCGCTTGTCGGGGGTAAGGAAGTTGGTGGATGGCACGACCTTCGCAGGCCCACAGGTGTACCCAGGTCCTGGACCCAGTAAAGTGAAGTTCTTCGGGAGCTTAACCGTCTTATTTGAAGTACCCGCCAGGCCGACGCTGACTTGGAAAGCAGAGACCGAAGCCAATGGATCTTGACCCCAAGCGGCGACAACCCCGCCTTTGCAGCAATTTGCATACTGCTGGTTGTAAGGGACACCGGGGAGCAAGTCCACGACTGTGGGTGTTTTCTTGCAGCAATGAGGTATAGCGGCTTTGAACTTGGAGCAGTCGCCTTGTTCGGTGGTTTGAGCACCCACCATGGACCATATTACTTCCTTCTTTGCCCAGGCCCATCCGAGGGTCCAGCCGGGGCTCATTATGTGTCGGTAAATCTGGAAATTGTTCAGAGTGACGACCGCCTGCATTAATCGGTAGCATTAGGAAAGGACATCGGTACATTTCCCTTTCTTTTCTACGATGGTGCAGTGGTAGTCGAGGTGACTAAAATCACAGAGGCTTTGAAGACGGATTTCGGTGGAGAATCTACGATTTCTCCAGTACATGGGTTTACATCACTGGAGATTAGCGAGATTGTATTCATCAGTACTTACCACATAACCGTCTGCGGTCCAAGACATGATGTCCCATTTGATTGTTACATTACCATTCGGATCCAGGGGATCATATGCAGCTGCAGCGACGATGAAACACCAATTTTAGAGTGGACAAAAACAACCGCAAGATAATTCATCGATTCCCCTTTGGGACAAAGAAGCTTACTTACCCGCATGGAAAACGAACACAAAAACGAAGGCTAGGATGACTGATCTCATATCGAGAAAGACAAATCAATCGCGTCTATATGGCAAAGGATGTGGGGCGTGAGTATGCTCTCATGCAACTTCCGGCAAATTCTTCCCAGGAACTGCTGAAGCGAACTGGCAAGATATATGGTGATGAAGTGCTTCTAACTAGGAGATGCAATGGCTAATGGGAACGCTGCGTGGTTTTGCGCTTATTAACTGGAAAATATGAACAATCTGTGAACAGAATTCTCTTAGGTACGTATCCGGAGATGGCTCACCAACTGGTGGTTGGACACTTATACACACACTCTCTCTCTTGCTGCTTTCTGAATGGGGCTTTCCATATCTTCAAGCAACAGCTTTGTCAGAATGGGCGGCAGAGAGAGATGGAAAGAGTTGTCGTGTGTAGTTTAGTTGAGAATAACTTGCCAACCTTCCAGGTTGAAATTGAATATGACAGGTTCAATGGAACAATAACAGCAATGACTACAAAGTCCCATCCTAAATGAAAGGAAACGTTCTTCTTTTTCCTCCAACAGAGGAAGTTCAATGAATATTCCCTAGCGATGTAAATAGCAGATCATTCTAGATGGTTACGCAGCTAAATTTGTACAAAGATCGATATACAAAAAATAAAATAAAATTATGTGCATGACCACAAATCACGTTGTTCTGGAACATGGAACATATAGGACGTTAGATTTTGAAGAAAGCATGGCAACTATTATTTCCCGTGAAAATTGTGCTTTGGTTCTGCTCCTACTGAAGAAAAAGAAAGACTCGTCTTTGCGAGTCCCTTAGCCAGAGAGGGAGAGGAATGAATTAAGGGGAAGTAAAGAGCGTAGGGACAAGTAGAAAGTAGTGAGCATTAGCAATGCTCTTTTGATTTTAACAGAGAAGACATACCCACAACCATGTTACAGACTGACAGGCACGAATGCTTCCCAAGTAGAACTTCTCAAATGCCTCTACTTTTGCAGCCTCAGGGCATCTGACGGGTCTATACGAATTTGGGGGCCAAAGGCTAGGGATAATGTTATAATTTTGGTATGACGCTCATGTTAATGCTATAACTTTTTAATCGATTACTTAATTGTGGCAAGTTTTTAAAAATCGATCACTTAAGTGACATCGGTAATTTCCGTTACCTGAAAATCTTACATGTCATTAATTTCATATCAAATCACATGATGTGGCTGGCCACAAATTATTGTCACGTAGGAGTTTTCATTGAGAAAATCGCCGATGTAATTTTAGTGATCTGCTTTTCAAATTAATAACACCTAAATGATTACTAAAAAAGTCATTGTATTGTTAGTGTCATTATCCCTAAATTTAGAGTTGGGATTTCTACGCTCCAACGCACTGAAAACGATAATAAACGCAAATCAGATTACTCTAATTCGTGTACAATGCGGTTGTAAACGCAACGCTATGCAAAATAAAGAAAATTCTCAATTTCACCTTAACATTCAAAGAGGCAAACTTTCTTATATACTAGAAAATCCATTGAACACTACATCAAAAGTACCATAGTCAGGTACCAATTGACAAAACAAACAAGATAATATCTAAAATTTGGATAGATGATTGATTAAAGAAGGAAAAAATCACTAAAGTTCTAAAATATTATCTAAAATAAAGTAATTATCTAAATAAAGAAAAATCATAAATTTTGAATTATATGACTCAGCATTATTATATTAGTTCACACTTTGATATATGCTAATGTGTTTAGGATATAGCATTGGCGTTTTATTGTTCACACCCTCTCAACACTTTGAATTGACCACATTATTCATTGAGGATCCTACTTTAGTATGCTGCTCGAACTTGCTCAATTTTCAATTACGGAATTTTACCCACAACAAAGACTGAGATCAAATATGGGGTCCACTCTTGATTTAAGCTTATATCTCCATTTTTCTTCTTTTTATTTGGTTTCAATTATACTAAAAGTATAAACTACCCTTTTTCACCCTAGCCTCATATTCGACACCCTTTATATTTTGAAGTTTCCTTCATGTTTGTCCTCTTATTTTCCATTGTCCACTTGTATGAGAGTTTAACCAATTGTTGTAATATGAGCAAGCATTAATCGTACATGGAACTAAAAGAAGGTTAGCCTAAATTCTCCTCATGATTGTGGGACTTTTTTACTTCGAGTTCCGTTACAAATGTATGAAAAAAATTATTCAAAGGTTGAATATTATGGCAGATTTGCTGTACATTACACGTAATTCATATCCACTGTGGTTGGTCTAGAGACTTTGATCCTCATAACTACATGTGTAAGTAGAAAAAGACTCAAAACAATATCATGATAAAACAACTTAATAGTTTAAATTCCTAATAGCTACAACTTTTCATTTAAATTTATAATTTTGCTCATCTTCCATTATATTTCTTTTTGTAGTGCAGTCACTATGAAAAAAAATATTCAAGAGCACTCCAATTGATTAAATGTATCTATTGATGAAAATGCGAATGGAAATGGAAAAGAGAAATCAATTAGGCCAACAAGTTCATTAGAAACTTTACCCGATAATTTCCTAACACAAGAGGATCTTTTGAGTAGTGTGTGGACACATTTCTTGCTCAAGGTTATTTTGTCTCTATTCAAACTTTAAAGAGAGATAAATATGTTCTTTTTTATTGCCATTGTGACTAATATAATTTTTTTTATTGCATGTCAGAGAAGAAAAACCAAATTTCGTTTGATTCACTATCCTTTCGAAGTTCGTGGCTTGAAAGGAAGGACTGATCATTGTCACTTAATACATTGAATACATAGCACAATCATGATCCATTGAGTGATATGTTCGAACATCCTACTTGTCTTCACTGAATGAAACAAGAGTTGAGCAATTCAAATACACGAACCTTAACATAGTGACATATATCAAAGTAACAATTAGACAAAATGCATCCATTAAACCTAGTAGATGATTCTTTTCATTCCCGGTTACAATTGGACCAAATGCATTCATTAAAACTACTAGATGATTTTATTTACTCTTACTTATATTATGTTATCTTTAGAGTAATGTTTTCGTAGTACGCCATAAAAAATAAAAAATTTACAACTCATTAACACAATAACTAGTTGGCTATTTGCCAATAATTTTTTTTTTTAAAGAAGGAGACCAATTTTGTTCCAAATGAGGAAAAAAGAAGAAGAAGAAACCAAGTGAAAAAAGAAAAGAAGAAGAAGAAGAAATAAGCTTAGAACAAGAGTGAACCCACATTTGACTTTAGTTTTCATTGTTTGGGTAGAATTGTAATCAAAAGTTTTAAGTTCTAAAACAAAGCTATGGTGGGACCTGTAAAAATTTTTCGTAAGGTCTTGAACTGATTATACTTTTACCAATTCAGTCTTAAATCTTTCAAATTTGTCAAATGAGTCCTAAATCTTTTTGAACTTTGCTAATTGAATCCATTAAGCTAATTTTAGTTAGAAACCGTTAACGTGGACGCTAGTACTAACATGGACAATTTTTAATTATATTTCAATATTTTTATTTTTATTTTCCCTTTTTTTTGTGTCGGCAAAGGTTGTTAGTGATCCTTGCGGCATAAAAAAGCAACAAAAAATAAAACAAATAAAAAAATAAAAATAAAAATAAAGAATGAAAGTCAAAAAAATTCAAAAAATGTTAAAATATTATTATAAATTGTTCACATCGGTGATAGGATGACTAATGTCCAGGTCAGTGATTTCCAATTAAACTTGGTTGAATGGACTTAATTGGCAAAGTGTGAAAATGTTTATACTTCAATTGGCAAAATTATAAATGTTTAAGATTGAATTGACAAAAGTGTAATAGATTTAGGACTTTTTGAACAATCCCCCTCCCCCGACTGGAGGACTAATAGCCTACCTTTTGATTGGGACTTGTACCCTTCCTTGGCCCTTTTGGATTTAATTTGCTTTGAAGCTCTCGATATGTATTCACTAAACTTTTTTAAGGGAATGGCAGCTATGTATTTCTGACAAAAGAAAAGTGGCTAGGTCGTATGCGATGAAAAATAGAGTGAAAAGAATGATAACCATTATCTCATAAAAGGTGCCGATTAAAATTTTTCAAACACTAAATTAGCCTCCCCGATTGTTTTCAGAATAAATAAATTAATTAAATTCCCATCCAGTCACCAAATTCAAGTTCTGAGACGGGTTGCCTGTACTTAGGGGGAAAAAAAAACCTAAAACATCGCGGCCAAGTGCTGCATCCACCGTCAATATCTCCAAACTATCACAAGACCATGAAGTTCTTACTTTTACAAACTAATAATTCATTTTTTTTGCGAAAAAAATTTTCTAAATAAAATTTCCTCATTTTTCAGCATTTGGTTCGCTTGGAAAAATGAATCACTGAAAAATGTTTTCTTAGTCAATGAAAATATTTTCAACAAAAACTTAAATTCAGGAAAATGATTTCTCCTTTGAAAGAACTAAAAAATGTTTTCCAAAATGTTTTTCTAGTTTTAGAGTCCTTGATTAATGAAACATTTATTCTTATAAAAATAATTTTTAAAAATTCAAATTTTTACTTATTTTTTAAATTATTTTTTTCTTCTTTCTTTCCTTCTTTTCTCATTTCTTTCTTTTTCTTTCTCCTTCTTCCTGCATCGGCCGCGTGCCTCAGTGACAACCGATAGCTCGGTTATCGGCCATGATGTGGGCCGGTGAGCTTGAGAATTGGTCGATCCAAGCGAGCCCGAGTTGGCCAAAGCTATCGAGCATGGGGCTCAATAGATCCGGGGTTCTCGCAGCTCACCCAAGGTCAATGAGCTTGAGCTCGCTTGTGGCCATCGTCAGTTGGTTGTGATGGCGGAAGGGGAAAAAGAAAGGAAAATAAAAGAAAAAAAGAAAAAGAAAAGGAAAAGAGAAGAATAAAAAATAATTAAAAAATCAATTTTTTAAGAAAAGAGAAAATAAAATAAAAAGAGAAAATAAAAAATAACCATTTTGTCTAAAATAAAATCATGAGATTGAAATCATTTTCCAATGAGATCCAAATATCAAAAAATATTTTCGATTATATATATCATTAAATAAAATAAAATTAATCGTATTCTTAAAAAATGATTCTTTTCGTAAAATAAAGCATCCAAATGCCAAGAAATATATACAAGCACAAACAAATTGAAGACGCTTAGGGCTTGAGTTGCACAAACAAGAGGGTTATTTCTAACTAAAAGCCAATGTGGAGTTGCCAATCTGTAGCATTTTGGATTTTGCAAATCATGAGGTCCCTGCAGGGCTTGAGTTCCTGGATTCCCCAAATCTAGATGCGACTTAGCTACTAAATCGATTTATTCGAATTCTTGAAATAGAAAAGGTTGCTGGCAATCATTTTGATTGAATCTAGATTGATTGTGATTGAACACCTACAATACTTAAGCAGTTTCCAGAAATGAAACCACCTAACACGCGTAAGAGGATTAGTCTACTGGGTAATCAAGAGTTTTAGGTCCTTGAGCTTGGCCAGGTGGGGAAGAGTTAGCAACCCATGACGCCTCTGTCGGCACCGCAAGCCCTAAATCCCTATTTTCTGCCATTTTTATAAATTCGAAATGAGAATGATGTTTGAAAAATAATTTTGAATGTAGAAATCCATCAATTGATCCATCAATTTGCAATAAGGCAAAATATACTGCATATCTTGCTAATTGAAAACTCCATCTGCACGTGTGATTGTGTATTTTAACAATATGCAATAAATGAGACATTTAACGTGTAAAACGGTATATGAATGACATAACATATGATGTGGAATTTAAAAATGATAATTTACCAAAAAAACATGGCACATATGACATGTGCAAATTATATGACATATGAAGTACAAAAATTGAAATTAGGTACAAGTGGCACATGAGGTGATAATAGGAGAGGGAGAGCCGGGGGATTCGGGTCAGGGTGATCCCAGCCCAAGCGCCAACACCTTGCCCATCTTCGCCTACGGGGGCAGTGTCTTTCGCCCCATCCCACCACATCATGACACAGGGCTCACATCTCCATAGTTTGCCCCGTCGATCCAACTTTTAATGGAAAAATAAAATGATAAATACTTGGTGTTATCACATCATTCTTACCTTAGATTAATCACACCACAATAATATTACTTATTTGCTTCCACCGGTGGCGTTGGCGGCCCTGTTGGTCTCCTGCTGAGATTCCCTTCTACGTATCATGGGCTTGAGCCTTGCTTCCCCAATCTCATGACTTAGTTTAGTGTATGGGTTGTAGACCTCTAATGCTTCGGCGGTGTCATGGTGATGGGATCGCTTTTACTTCAATGGTGCCGAGTAACAGAGGCTCAACCTCGCTTAAACAAAGCATTCCAGGACGGATGTGAAACCTGTATGGTTTTGTCTAGATGAGGTAGTCACTGCTGGTCGCTCCTCCAAATTCTCTCTCTTTATGGACAAAAAGAAAACACTTTTTTCGATTTGGAGTCTTTGACACCCTTACTGCTTAAGGAGTTTTTTGGAGTTCTATGCGCGAGTCGTGGCGAGGCAGGGTTACAGGAGATTGCATCCCCACCACGCCCCTCCTGCAAAATGTTGATTTTTATTCTCCATCCCTGCTCAGGAGTAGGGCCACCCCAATCCGGGAAGGGTGAAGTGCGCCCCTACAAGGCAGGTCGGGCCAATGTTGTCATCTCCACATGCGACTGACCGGATATGCGATACAGCAATTGAAAACGACATGCCATTGACATAAAATGTGATATGGCATTTGAAATCGGAACATGCTAATGACGTGGCGTGTGACATGGCGCTTGAAAGCAATGTTGGGAAATGAAAATAAGGGGTGATCAGGGTTCCTAAAATTGGAAACTGGGTACCACCGGTCCAGTCCGGTCCAATGGACCATTCACTTTCTATTTTTTTCCATTACTTGATAGAATATGTTATGAAGAAATAATACAAAAAGCTGGTTAATTTTTTTTTTTGAAGAAATAATAAAAAAAGATATATCTAGTTGGTCTGGTTCTCCTTTGGAACTGAAAACCGGATTGCGCGTACATTGATTCTACTTTTAAGAATCGAGAATTAGACCAACACTCTTGGGAACATGATGCAATCGACCAGTTCAGTTTAATCCAGGCAATTCCTAATTCGAACGATTCATTTTGCACACCTCTAATGAAAATAATATGACAAGTGACTTGGTAACTCAAAATGCATGGCATTTAATTGGCATGTCATCCATCCATGTTACATTTGATTGTCATGCCATCATAATGCATGTCATCCATACATGGATTGACACATCATTCCGCATGTAATTCATACATGATTGTTGCGTTGTACATTCATGTCACATAGGACTTCTGCATGTCATTCACACATGTCATATTTAATATCTACACATTATTTTCACATGTCATATTCGATTTCTATGTATCATTCACATATATATCCTATGCTATTTTTACATAATCACTTATGACTTCTTCTAAGCCATTCGATCAAGTCACAATTGCACATCATGCATGACATATTTCAAATATATCTTCACCCACAATGGGGTCGCTCGATACAAGATGAGGTGATGTGGTTACAAGGGTGTATTGAGTGATGTTGAAGGAAATATGAATATATCAGAGTATGTGGGGATAGATGTTGATGGACAAGCATAAATGAAAGAAAACATACGATTACTATCAAGGCCTAAAGGACTCACCACTAGCCAAGGAAGACAAGCAGGATCAACGAAGTTAATCACCAAGACTTAAATGATGAACCACCTGCGAAGGATAAATGACTTTGGGATAGGCTAGGCCTATAGGACGAACCACTAGTTGAGGATAAAGGGCTTCTTGGCTCACTACCAAGGAGTAATTCAGTTTTCAAGGATAAATAAATCATGATAGGAGTTATCCACTTTCCAAAGATATATACTTATATTGAGGAAAATCTCATATATTCATGTACTAAAATCGTCGTTTGCCTTTACAATGAGATTACGCCCCAATTTATAGAGATACTTCCAAACAAAAGCAAAGACTTTTCAAAGTCCTAGAAACCAAACACTCTTGGGGAATGCACCTAATAATGACTCTTAAACACAACAACACAATAAGAACTCATAAAAGTTGCGAATAAAGAGACTTAGATGCATGCATTTAATTATTAGATGCAATGAAACTTGATAAGAATCTCTAAATTTGTGCTCCAGCCCTGGAAACCAAACATTCAACCTAGAAGATCATTAAACAATAGTAGAAATCAACCAAATTAGCCTCCTATCATTCAGTTGTCGTTGGGGAGTAAGCCTCGTAAATCGACAACAATGTCGCACAAGCAACAACTTTGTTCTCGAACCCATATAATTAAATTGCAGTGAAAATTAGCTTTTGCTTGTATGAATAGCAAATTGATTGGTTCAAATTGACGAAATACGAGTTGACTTGTGGATTGATTGATAGGTTCCAATGCTCCCGCATTAGATGAGGCGACATTTTCTCTTGGTTGCATACCAATTAAAATTCGACTTTTCAAACACTTTCAAATAAATTAAGGAAAATGCACGATAAATATGAATTATGGCTTAATCAATAAGTTGAAGTACTGAAATGATATTTTGGGACGCCAATCCATTCTTCACGTAATCGAATTCCCAAATCTCAGCCTCTCGTTAAGGTATATATAAACCAGTCATCTTACACATGTCAAGAGATAGTTTATTAATCTATAACTTTCTGAAACAACGAAATTACTTACGTTCTTTTGACATGATTGCAATAACTCTTTGATGCATGTGGATGGCCGGGAACAATTTTGTTTTCCGGACGACAGATTCCACATCCAGAAGCCCTAATTGATTCCTCCCTCAACACGCTACCCACGTACAGCAAATGGAACCCCGCAAAAAATGAACTTGGAAGTGGCAAATAGAGAATCACCTCGTGCTTGGCTCCCACCGAGGTGCATTACTATGAGGATAAACATTAACGACTCCATTGGGGCGGGGTCATTGACAGAGCTATTGCGTGCATAATCTGAGATTAGTCGGAGTTCTAAGGGACACATTCGCCAAATCTGTTCCAATGTTGTCTGCCATGCAGCTCGAAGCCCTGGGTCTTCTCGAGGGACTGAAGTTTGTGCAAGAAAGATAAAGAGAAGTGCTGGAGATTCAGTCAGGCCGTTTGGAAGTGGTCAAAGCATTGAACATGGCAGATCATGTATCATGGGAAGCAAACGCTATTACCATAGAGGCCCGCGAATATTTGGGCCCTCTTAAGAAGGCCAGTGTTTCTCATGTGGGTAGGAGTATGTATCAAACTGCAGATTGAGTAGCTAAAGCTTAGCGTTCGAATATCCTCTCCCATAATTGGGTAACTCATTCGCAAACCTATTAACAACGTTTGACATTTATGATAAAATTCAAAATAAGATAAATTTGACTCAAGATAGGATAAAATCGGATATAAAAATGATATAACTTTGATAAAATTATCCTATGTTGATGTAGGATAAATATTAATAGAATTTTTAATATCCATAATTAGAAATTTATTTTTCTCGAATAAAAAATTTCTTATATTAATAAAATTAAAATTATATTTCAATATAGATAATATTTGAATTCTAATATAGGAAATTCAAAATAACAAAAAAATAACAATTTAGTTTATTTTTTAATTTAACATTTTTTATTAATATATACAATTTAATTATATCTTATAATATATATTCAATATATAAATACAAAAATATATTTATTACATATTTGAGGTATTTTAGTATTTTAGGTATATGAGTACAATTTTCTATCTAATAAAATTTTATTAGAGAATGATGGAAGGTAAAAAAGATATAAAAAAGAACATAATTAAAAAAAAAAAGAGAAGAAATTTTTTTTTTTAATAAAAAAGCAAATACAAATAAAGTAGGTAAGAATGGCCCAAGAGATTTTTACTGTTTCTGTTTGTGAACTTTTGCATTCATTTATATTGATATGCCGCTTTTATTGAATAATGTATATGATATAATATGAATATATTCGACTTTAATACTACAATTCACCAAACATTGGATAGGATATATCAAAATTCTTACATTTCATATTATATCTTATCAAGTCCTATTTTGGTTAGAAATCATGATGATTGTAGCCTTGGGATTTACTTTGTCGTGATGCCCCTTTGTTGGGCTCTTGTGTTTAAGAACTATCTAATAGTACTAGTTTTTCCAACCAAAAACAATTAATCTACAGCTTTTAAAGTATTTTAGGTATCCAATCAACCCAGGTTAAATAAATCCATTGATGGTAACTCCACTCTACTTTTTAATTCACGTATATGGTGTCGTAAGCCAACTCGAACCTCTCGGGTGAAGACCTTAAGGACCGAGGCACCAACCTGGGTCTACGAAGTTCATGACGCTAAAATACCAAAGAAATCGCAAGGAAACATCTTCTTACGGGTCCAATTACTAATGCCAGAAAAACTTGGATTGTCGTTAACGACCAGATCTGTCTTGCCGTTTAGATCACTTCCATGGATGAACAAAGTCATCTTGACTCGTTCAATCCCCCTGCGTAAACCCTAGGGAAATCATAAATTTCAACGAACGAACCAAGGAAAACCTGAAAAAACAAGAGGCTAAAGCCCCTGGTTCTGTCTGAAGTCAAGCCCTTGATCGCCCGCTGTTTGAGCAGAAGCTTCTTTTGCCGTCCAAAGTGACGGATGCTCATTCTCGCGAGAGCGTTATATATATATACATACAAATTACAGGCTTATAAGCAATTTATACTCAAATCAAGGAAGCAGCTGGAGAATTTAGCACAGGTCCTGAATTGCACGGACTTCATGATGGGGCGTTGGGTCAAGCCAGACGTGAGTATCTATATATTTTAATTCTCTTCGTTTGTTTTATAAATAATGAATGATTTGAAAAGTATATTTCAAAAATAATTGCTTTTATCATTTAAAGTAATTACTTAATGAAACACATTTCTTTATTGACCACTATTTATGTTTAAATATTTTCATGAATCATAAGAATATTTTTTGTTCTTTCGTTTTTATAACCGATAGAAATAATTATTTTTAGGAAATTGTTTTCTAAGTCATTCATTTTCCACAAAACAAATGCATCCGTACTCGCTGAATTACTTGTCAATGGGTTTGCTTAACAAGTGTAAATATATGTTTATGGGTCAGTGTCTCATTGCTTCTATCTTCTAGCACATAGCGTGTATAATCGTAGTTCCATAAACAGCCTTATCCATCCTTGGTTTGATGGTTAGTGAGAGGTTGGATAGTTAATATCCTTAACTCATGGGCCGATAAGTCTGCTTGTGTAAAGTTTTCTTTACATTGTTTGTGTAGGACGAGAATATAGCGACATAGTATTGGTAAGCTAAAATGGAAAAAAGTCTACAGTGCAACAACCAGAATACCGAGACACTTCCCCACAGGATATGTGTAGGACGAGAACATAAGTTTCTAAACATACTTCGGATAATTCGTGATTGAGTTGTTTAGCCATAATATGATGCTTGTAAATTCTAAACCAGAGAAAATATTGCATGGTTTTCAGATCATGTAGACGAGGTCGAGCGGGACATATCGATAAGACCCTTATAGTTAATCGAACAATTCGAGATAATCACTAGCGTATTTTTATTTTTCTTTTACCTCAAGATGGGATATTCATTGACTTAATATCCATGGCCCTGTTCTTATATATAGGTGTATCCACTGATGGCGGCGATGACATTCGTGACAAGTATTTGCATATTCCAGCTCACAAGAAATGTTCTCTTGAACCCTGATGTCAGGTAACGAGCACTTTGTGATACAATAAAATTCCATGGAAAGAGAGAGTCCTCGATGACAATTAATCAACAGCATAATCTGTTGAATTTCTTTGGCTCTTTATTGTTTTTCTTGAACTGTTCACGGGAATACAGAATCAACAAGGCACATAGAGGCATGGCAGTGTTGGACAATGCAGAAGAAGGAAGGAAGTACGCTGAGCACGGGCTCCGCAAGTTCCTCCGCACTCGGCCGCCGGAGGTCATGCCAACCATCAACCACTTCTTCTCCAAAGATAAATCTGAATAATTGTACACCTTTTAAAAAAATCCTGAAATTTTGAAATTATGTTCAGTGTACTTGTGAATGAAACTTATGATGTATAGCTAGATCTGTGATGTGTAATTTGCAAACTCTAAGATTGGATGATATTGTAGATGCCATTCTTGTTTTCTATTTCATGGACATGAGTGTAATCAGGCTAAGGTAACCGCGGGCCTTCATTTTGTAGCCGCAAATTTGCACGAAGAATTGGCCGTGGGTTCCTGATGAACATTGCGGCTATGAAACCACAAATGTTTTTGTCTATGCCTCGATGTTTCGCATGTTTGTAGCCCACTTAGCTGTTTGCAGCTTAAACTAGGATTTCCTACTAATCCAGAGATAGACCTGACCGATGGGTGGGCAACCGTGCACCGAGCTTATAAATCTTTAGCCCAGGCTTGCCGATGATTTGAGAAATATTAAATATTATTCATGAGATGATCAGGCCTGTACGGGCCCAAGAAGGAGTTCATTTGCTCAAGTCCACTTAATTCGTGCTTCCGGCTTTTTCGGCTTAAGTGGGCCTTGCGGCCTGCCAGGCTCGTGATAGGTCAAGTTAGGAGCGAGCATTGAGAATTCTAAATGTTTTTTACATGTGAATTTTATTTAGTATTAAGACATCATAAAGCTATTTTAAGTAAACAATAGCTTTGCATTTATAACGGATGTTATAACTTCATACCATATATAATTAGCTTCAAACTTTAAACTAATGTCTTCTGTAATGATTCTATCCATCCTCCATTTTGTTGAATGAGTCCTAAATTTCAAATGACATTTCTGTGGAGTGAAGACTTTTGTTTGTTAATATTATTCGAGGATAACAATTAGGAATCTTAGAAATAGTCTAACATCTACGTCATAGCTTCATCAAATTGAATTTACTAGGAAACACAAAATCATAATTATATACATAAATGCCACATAAATGGCCTAAATTGATGTGACACATTGGTAAAAGTTTCAGATTCATACTAGTAATGGTTTGCTTTATAACATAAGGATATAGGCGCCTTTAGAATTAGATGATCTTCACAACTATCTAATTTAACTCTTGAGGACAAGACATCTTTTGTAAAAAATTATTACACAGGTAATCTTGAAATTAAAAGATTCCTCCAATAATGGAAAGAAAAGAGTAAGGGAAATGAAAGCAAAATCTGTGTTAGTATCGTGACACATCTTTTGATTATCCTTCTTCTCTTCTTTTTCTTGAAATTCTTTTACTTCCTTTAATTATCTTTTTTTCCTTTTCAACTTCCCTGATTTTAACTTAGATTATCAAATGAATATTATCACTTTAATTGTTTTGATGGAAGTGGAGGGATGGAAAGAGAAACGGAAACTTTGAAAAATGCTCATGCAATTCAAAACTAGAACAAAGACCAAAATTACTTATGTGAACTTTTTTTTTTTTTTTTTAATGTGGGTGCAAATTTGTAATCAAGTAACCTTTCCCTAGCCAAACACATACGCGAACGAAGTTTTTTGGGCCAAACATAAAGGTGATGAGAAGAAGCGACTGAAAACCCTGGAATAAAGCGCATGTCTGAAAAGGACAAAAGCTGCAATGGACAGTTGCAATCAGTCGCAATCATCCCACTTGCCACGCAAGTCTATAGCTAGCATAAAGATGCTGTACCCTAATACCAATGTGTCCAAGGTCTTTGATTATCTCTCTAATTGCGGAGCCAATTATTACATGACGATGATGGATGTGAGCCCTCTATACGTACATCATTAAATCATATGGATTTTATGTGAGACTCGTATTAATAATAGTTAATGTGGGCCGAGGTCATATAGGTTGGGATCGTGCCGGATATTTTCCAAGTTACTTATAGATTGGTTGGTGTCAAATGTCATACCGCATTGGCCCACATCTATTCGACCATTTACATCGCTCAACTCCAGCTGAGAAACTAATTGGAGTCTTTGATTGGGTGACCCGCCATTTGGCTGTTTCCTTCTCTTCGTAGCATATTCTATGTTTTATGCCACCAGCGAAAACAGTGCTGGCCATACAGAGTAAGTATACTAAATCCATTGACAAAATAAAATAAAATGTGAGGATATATGAGCATATTCTTGTTAAAATGTTTTTATTTTCAATCAGTTGTCAATAACAATTTTTTCTTACTTGGGCTTTTGTTAACAAAATCGTTCTACAAATTTATCTTTAATTTGTGCTGCAAAATTTGCAACTTACGTGCATGCTTCAAAATCACAGTGCTTCGAAGCTGGGAGAGTCAGCTTCATGATGAGTGGTAGGTTGGGTGGGACTCCAGAACGAATTTGACAGAAAGAAATTGTTGGATGAGTTTGCGGTAAATAAGTTTGCCATGGAAGAGTTCACCACTAAGACATAAATGAATATTTTGCCTATCAAGGATAAAAAACTTTAAGGTTCACACCAACAAATTAGAGAAAGAACCAAAAGACTTTAAGGTTCACTAGATCAAAAAACGAAGGAAACACTCACTTGTGAAAAGTTCTCACATATTATGAATTGAAAAATCTATATGCTTAAAACTAAGAATGCACCTCTTATTTATGAAGGGACTTGGACGCTAGATTAGATAAAATTAAGCTAGGAAAACGTTAAACTAGGAAACACTAAATATATGGAAAACGTATACATGGAAAACGTTAAACTAGGAAACACAATCAAATTAGGAAAAAAAAAACGTGACCTTAGAAATCTCATCAAATTATGATACCAACTTAAATTAAGGAACAACCCTTTAGCTTTTGATTCAGTTTTTTTTTTTTTTAATCTGTCATATTCTAACTTTTAATTCACTTTTAGACTTTGCCTCTTTTGAGATTATGGGAGTCAAACCTCATAATTGAAACTAAACATCCTCACCCTCAGTCCCTAAGAAGGTAGGAAATCAAACTCTTCATTTCCCCATTTTCAACTGAAAAGGGCAACCACTAGGGCATCCCAGTGGTTGCCTTTGATTTATTGAATGAACCTATATTCTCCAATTTATGGAAACTACATTTTGGCCATTGGGGTGACCCCAATTGTTGGATCTTGAATGGTGTTGTAGTTGTGAGTAGATTGCCAAGCACTTTAATTAGCTACATCCTTTTCACAATTATAGTGTTTTTAGAAATATGTATCAAATGAGCTCTTAAGACGAGTATGACAAAATTTCTATTTCTCTATTTCTTTGTTTTTTTGTTCTTCGAAACGATTTAGAACAAAAATCCCTTTAGTAACATAATTTCATTTTTCTATTTCTAGAATAGAAATCTATTCCAAAAATAGATTTGGAGTAGAAATCGAAGTTAAAATTTTTTAACTTTTCTATTTCTTGAGCAAAAGTGAGAAATGAAAACTTTTTTTATTATTTACTCGATCATTGCCCGCCACCCATCCGCCACTTGCCAAACGCCCGTTGCTCGCCGACGGACGCCGGATGCTGGATGTTGAACGCCCATCACCGTAGCGAGACGCCGGCCGCCGTTTTGTAGAAATAGAAATTTTAATTTGTTATCAAACCATTTTCAAACAAAAATTTTGAGTTATTATCAAACGCGTTTCTTTATTTAGAAACTCGTCAACGCTTAGAAACTCGTCAAGAGAATAGAAATTGAGAAATCGATTTCTGACCAGAAATGAATTTTAGTTTCAAAAATTTTATCATAAGCGCACTTAATAACCACTATTTTACGTTTTTAATGCATTTTGTGTGTGTATTACTTGTGCTTAATGCTTTCAAAATCAAAGTAACTCTTATTAAACCTGTTTTTTTTTTTTTTTGGGTCAAATTTTATTAAACCTTTTTAATAAGTTAGAAAAATGGGACACGTTAATAAGACCCATAGAAGAAGAATCAAAAGCATATGCCTTTTTCTCGTTCCTCGTTATCAGGGCGTGGTAGTTATTCCCTTAATAAATGGATAGATTTTGTCATTGGCGGATGTTTCCCTGTTCTCCGGAGCGAAAGTTTCTATGCATTTTCCATCAGTCCAAAGTCCATCCCACTTTTTCCAAGGAAGATCGCTGCCGACCCACACGCGTAGCACCATCCTCGTTTCCATCCCATTCACATTCAGATGGCTCGTCGCGAATGCCTTCTCTTGCTTGTACTTTCAGCGACGCTCTTCAGTTTCGGTGCCTCTTGCTCCAATGGAGAATGCAGGGTTCGTATGTCTCTGTCAAATTGTACTTCAGTTTTCGGCATGAATCTTTGGGAAAATTTCCGATTTTGTTGCTTGTGTGGTTTTTCGTGAATGAAGCTTCTTGATGAGTGCTCGAGCGATAGCGACTGCGTGGCCGGTCTCTATTGTTTCTCTTGCCCTGAAGGCTTTTCAGGTTCCAGATGTGTAAGATCAACCATTACTGACCAGTTCAAGCTCTTGGTAGTCATCTCTCCCTCTCTTTCTGTAAATTTTTTCTTTGCCTTCAACACGAATTCTCTTTTTCTTTTTTGATTGTCGCAATCGACCTTCTCAGTGATATCGGAGAAGTTCAGGCTCTTTGGAGGGGAGTTGCTTAAACGTTGAACAACTGAGAAATAAGGTTTTCTATCCAATTCGGCATTTTTTTCTAAGTGGGCTAAATAAAAGTTGGTGTAGAGCAGCTGAAGTATTGACGAACATGGAGTTAGGTTACCCAAATATATAAGAAGAATAAGGAAGCAACTTCACTGTTCTTATTACATGATCAACCTAATTTCAACTGCCCATGAGCATTCATTTCATATGTGAAGAAGAATCTGAAGTTTGACTTTTACAGAGAAATTTACATAGCCCATGCCACCGAGAAATTTGCAGTTCATTTTCCCAATTAAAACCTCAATCATCTATAATATGCCAATTCGTTGCTGTTTTTAATGTATTCTGGTGTTGTTGGGAACTGTATAGATGTCACAATTCAACATTCGGGCTATGTAAGATGTGCTAAGAAAATTTCTGGCATCAGTATTTTGTTTTCCTGTTTTTTTTTTTTTTTTTTGGTTGAGTTTCGGCAGGTGTATTGGAAAGGTTGACTGGTATATCATTGTGATCCACTATTTGATCTGCTTCGTCTAACCTTGTTATTAGAACAATTCTCTTCCTTTCAACAAATATGCATTTTTGACGACCCACAATGCGTATGCTATTGATGGAGAGCCATCTCACGCGCCTGTACCAAGAGCAACGGTTACAAATCAAGAGGATACCGTCACTCAACAGCTAAACGTATGATTTTTCTCATTTTCATTTTCAGGGTGTTTTAGGAACATGATCTCAATTTAATGTCGCCAATGGTGTTTTTCCATTTCCAGAATGGAGTTCGAGGGCTGATGCTTGATACATATGATTTTGAAGGAGATGTATGGTTGTGCCATTCTTTTAAAGGTCAATGTTATGACTTCACTGCTTTTGTAGGTATTCTGTCCTTAAACTGATAGTTTTTTTGTCCACCCCGTGCTTTATGATTTTCCTTTTCTCATTGAAAATTTGTCTTTCCTTCCTTCACATATCTTCTTGGTGCACCTCAAATGCTGAGGATCCTGGTTTGCCACTTAGGAACCGGCTATAGACACTCTCAAGGAAATAGAAGCTTTTCTATCTGCTAACCTAGCGGAGATAGTCACTTTGATACTCGAGGACTACGTTCAGGCACCGAATGGATTGACAAAGGTCTTTACTGATGCTGGCTTGATGAAATACTGGTTTCCCGTATCAAACATGCCAAAGAACGGGCAAGATTGGCCACTAGTTAGTGACATGGTGGCTAATAACCAGCGGCTGCTCGTGTTTACCTCCATCCGGTCAAAGGAACAGAGTGAAGGGATTGCTTATCAGTGGAATTACATGGTTGAAAATCAATGTATGTGCATAGTCAAGTTTACTTATAGAGAATCTTTTTGGCTATTTGGCCTAGAATTTTTCAAAAACATGATTCGTTGTTGACAGGTTGTGTCCATGCATGTATATGGTGCGTTAATTAATTAGTAATTTGCAGATGGCGATCGTGGAATGAAAGCAGGAAGCTGCCCAAACAGAGCTGAATCGGCTACTCTTGATGACAGGAGCAAGTCCTTGGTTTTGGTCAATTACTTCCGGTCTCCGCCCATCAAGCTACTCAGTTGCGAGGACCATTCGGGCAACCTCATTAACATGCTTCATACTTGTTATGGTGCGGCCGGCAACAGATGGGCTAATTTCGTTGCCGTTGATTATTATAAGGTACAAGTCCTTTGATCTTCTCAACACTTCTCTCTGTCTATACGACATTCTGAAATTCAAGAAAGTATCAGGGATATCTTATTTTCCTTGTATGTCCTTGTTGAAAAACTCACAGATAGAATGCACCTTGGGCTTATGCTCTTGTTTGGGCTAGATACTCAGACACGCCTAGAAGTTGGTTATAGTGATACTAATTTTGTTTGACCAAATTGCTCGGTAAATTGAAACCTGCATTATTTGGAACTAAAAAGTTTTGGAAAAGCATTGACACAGGAAGCTCTTTGCTTCTATGCAGAGGAGCGAGGGAGGAGGATCATTTCAAGCAGTAGACACCCTAAACGGGAAGCTGCTATGTGGATGTGATGATGTGCACGCTTGCGTGGTAAGTGAAACTTGAGGTGCTGATTTATTTCTCTGAAGCGAGAAGAATGTTCTCTTCTCGATGTTGGCATTATTGTGGATGCGTCATCGTTGTCAAGAGGTGAAGTCAGCTTGAATGGATGTCCCAACCATTTCGGTTGCTTTAATGGTATGGGGAACCAAGCCCGTGTCATAGCCTAATCTATACGGACATGCTTTTCTCTCAAATATGAATTTGAATCCATGAAGTTCATTACTAGTTTGGAGAACATTCACAGACAATTGCATATTTCTTTTCTGCAAAATTTGCTGACGTGATCGATATATTCACTTTGCAGCCGGGTTCAACTTCTGGGGTGTGCTCTCCGTTGAAAACAAGAGTCTTCTGAATAGAACAGAAGGAACCACAGCAGCTGCTGTAACTAGGAATAGGAAAATGCTCACTGCAATACATGCCGAGCCTCCCGCAAATATGGGAATCAAATTAATAGTTGCTGCATTTTCTTTTTGGTTTTAGGTAAAGATACAGTGACTTGGCCAGAATAGCGGATACTTAACACGCAATCGATGTTCTTCAATTTCTAGACACTCCATCTTGGACTTTTTTGTTGGCCAACCGTGCCTATTTTGACGCCTCTCTTACAGAAGCGAAATTGATAGACTGCGTCCAACTAAAAGAATGAATGGGAAGCAGGCCTGGTCTATATTTCTCTAGATATCTTTACTTCCCCTACTTGCACTGGGACCTAATCTGCATTGAAAGTCTATCGATAGGCCGTTTACTATTGCTTGTGATTTGTATCCACCTGTCAAATAAAAATTGACTAGCTAGCCAGGGAAGGTGGGTAAGAGGCCAGTGCCCAAAAACAACGAAGAGGCCGATTTGAGAACAACCCATCCCGCCTTGCGGGGGTCGGGACCGGCCTACTATCCCAATGAACCTGGTTCTGCTTCACTAAAAAATTTTCTTGCTCACGCGTTCTGATTTCTCCTTTCTTTCCATCCACCCAAGTTTGTCTATGAAGAGCAGGCCCTCTTCTTCATTGGATCCATTAAATCATGTTGTGGGTGAAATGTCCCTTTACTTCCGTAAACATCAAAAGGTCCGTAATGGAATTTGATGCTTCTCCATCACTTCCTAAAAGCTACTAGAATCTGTTGGACTTTGGAGGCTGTTGTAGCCGTGAACAGATTGGCGAGCACCTTTAGCAGCTACAACATCCTTTTTTCAAAACTATAGTTTTGCCGGAAAGGTGTATCAAACGGGCTCCTAATAACAAATACTCTGCAGTTTTTTTTTTTTTTGATGTAATTTTATTTGGTCTAATAACTTACAAAAAAATAAAAATCTCTTACCTTTAAGTCTAGTTCCAATTCTATCCTAAACATTATGTTGTTCTATAAAATATCCCCAAAAATAGGCCAAATCCCAATTTTACTTTGAACTTTCTTTTTGTCTCACAAGAAACCATAAACTTTTACTTGAGTCCTAAAGTTAATCTTCCATCTAAAATCGCCTTTAGTGATGTGGTATTTTCACATTGTTGCTCTATTTTTTCCCCCAATTTCATATCCAAAAAATAATTTTTTTAGATATAAATTACCATGTAAACGAAAACGACGTCTTATTTGATCTAAAATTTGGTAGAATCTAGAGCAATTAAAGTTGACTTTCTTCAATTACTCTTACATTTAAGAGAGTCTTCTTTCCATCTCGCTTAGGAATCTTCTATTTTGTACTTAGTCTTCAATCTCTCATGCTCATGAGCCTTCCATCTCCTACGGTTGGAGAGCTCGTGCTTTAGACACACAGGTTGGGACGCTCAAACTACTCAAGCTTGGGATTTTCCATCACTCTATTGTAGAAGAGAAATTTTGGAGGGAAAATTAACAGGAATAGATTTGGAACTCAAGTAAAGGTTGGTAGTTTTTTATGAGACAAAAAAATAAAAATTTAAAGTATGATTGGGAGTATATCTCAAGTTGGGAATTTTTTATAAGATAAAAAAAGTTTACAATTTGAACTGACCCTAAAGTTGGAGTTTGTTTTAGGGTATTACGCCATTTTTGTGTGTGTATTACATGTGCTTAATGCTTTCAAAATCAAATTAATTCTTATTAAACCTGCTTGATAAGTAAAACGAAGGAACACGTTAATAAGATCCATAAAAGAAGAATCAAAACGTACATCTTAAAGTTAGAATGCATCAATGAAGTAGCAAGGGCTATGCTAGGGCAACAACAAAGCAAGATTGACAACATTGTTAACAAGAGAAACGTCTTTGAGCTTTCTTCACAAGGAGTTAGAAGCCTTACAGGGAAGGTATGTTCTCTTTACTAGTGCCCTCTCAACTTTCCCCTATCCTCTCTTAACAAGTGAGAGATCAACTAGATAGGAGCAAGAAAAAGGCAAAACTAAGTTTCGAATCCGGGGTCATTGTTATGGGGTTGATGAATCGACCCACTTATCTTAAAAACATTCATGGCGAAAATACCCAAAATTCATATGGGGGGTGGGGTTTCAGATACTGATGATTTTGACTGGCTAATAGTCTAAGAGTGCATTTGGTAATGTTTCTATTCAAAAATTATTCCAGGGAACAAAAATAGAAAAAACTATTTCTGTTTCGGGGAACAATTTTTGAACAGAAGAACGCGTTTGGTAACTGCACAAAATTTCTATTCCTAGAATAGAAAAAGAACAGAAACACGTTTAGTAAACTTGTATAATTTTTTTGTTTCTTTAATTTTTTAATATTTTTATTTTTATTTTTCCTTTTTTTATTTTATTTCTATTTTTTTTTTTTTTAGTTTTTCTTCCTTTTGGCTGGTCGTTGGCCTCGCCCATGGTCGACGACTAGCCGACGAGGGCCGGCGGCCTCGCCTAGATTCGGCGAGGCTGAGCTCGCCTAGCCACCGGCAAGGCTCGGCCTCGCCAGGGGCCGGCAACGCTCCGGCGAGGTCGCCGGCCCTCGACGGCTGATTGCCAGCCATGGCCAAGGCCGGGGACCGGCCAAAGAAAAAAGAAGCAGAGAAGAAGAAGAAAAGAAAGAGAAGGAAAATATAGGGGAGAGAAAAATTGTTTCTTGGAAGTGTTCCCGGGAACAAGAAACATTGTTTCTATTCCAAATCTGTTCCTGGGAACAAAAGTGTAAATAAACGCGTTTCTATTCTTTTTTTGTTCCCGGAACAAAAGAACAGAAATTGTGTTCTGAGGAACGAAAAAGAACACAAACAAACAGACGCTAAATATCTCGAGAGGAGAAAAAACGACTACGTGCCCCTTGGTGCAAGACTTTGATTATCAAATTGCTTGGTCGCAAAATTGGGTACTCCCTCCTCATTCGACACCTAATGTGGAAGCCGAGAGGGGAAATATCAATCATTGGCGTTGATACCGGCTTCTTTGTCGCTAAATTTAATTTGGCTGAGAATCGTGGGTCAAAGATTTGAAATGAACATTAGAAGATTCAAATGTTTGAAATGAACTATCAAGATATGTCCCTAATCAAATGTTATCTTTGATTTCATTTTCCTTTTTTTTTCTCATTACTTTGAATCAATCAATTAAAATAAGGCACAAGTTTATTGGAAGTTCTAAAATTTGTTACAAAAGTGTATATGAATCTTAAAACTTTTAAAAAGCACAATTAAGCTCTAAAACTTATCACGAAAGTGCAATTGAATCTTAAAACTTTAAAAAAATACAATTAAGTCCTAAAATTTGTCATGAAGTGTAATCTAGTCCTAAAACTTTCAAAAAGTGCTATTAATGGAAGGACTTGATTTAAGCAATTTGATAAGTTTTAGAATTCTATTACACTTTTGAAAGTTTTAGAATTCGATTGCACTTTCAATTAAATTTTAAGACTTCATTGCACTTTCTGAAAGTTTTAGGATTAAATTGCACTTTGTTGATGGGTTTTAGGACTCCCAATGCACTTATCCCTTAAAATAAAGGTATCATTTTGTTTTTGAAAGGAACCCCTATGAACTTTCCCTTAAAAAGAGGCAGCCGTTGACAGCTAATGTTAGCCGACAAGTCATTACAAAGGTAAAAGCTTGAGATTAGGGGATCCTTGATTGTGACAGGGTCGTTTCTCAGCAAAAAATAGTCATTTCTGTATTTTTCAAAACTTTTCAAGTTCTATAGCATTCTATCTAAACTTAAGCATTGGATAATTTTTCAAGTCAACCTTTTGTAATTTTTTTTTTTGAAAATTTGAATAATTGAAAAAAGTCAAATCATAAGCTTAATTAGGCTTTCAACTTGTCAATTTTACAAAAGTTGGTTGAGAATTGACTTTTTGGCCTAACTGAGAATCCTGACTCCCGATAAGCAAATTTCAAAGTCATTAATTTCCAGTCATTTTCTAGAGTAATTTCCTTCTTGACATTTGGTCCTGGGTTCATAACACAATTTCAAGCCAATTTTAAGAATTTAAGTTTGAGGTGGGTTGTTTAATTTTTGAGTGTCAATTTAGGCCCCCTATTGGTATTTCATAAGTAATGCAAATTGATACAATTCAAATTTGGTTCAAATTAACTCAATTTCAAAATTAGTTTTGGCAAAATCATGGCGAATTGGCATAATTTGACCAAAACAACGAATCGCAATTGGAAAGCTCAGGTTGAGAAAACTTGATTAACTTGACTTGGTTCGACCCACTTGGGTGGAAGCCTAATTTGGCCAATTGGGCCAAATCAAGTGCAATGGCCACGCCCATGTGCTCAATTTGAGAATTAATGCAATTAAAAACCCTCAAGCTAACCTAATCAACACAGGCTAGCCCAATCAACCCCGGCTAGCATGATTGGACTCGAATCGATGTGGCCCATTAGGCTGATCCTTAATTGAGCTCACCTGACTCACTTAGCTAAAACGTCAAGCCTGATAAGGAAAAAAGAGCCAATTTAATGATTGGATGATCTTGAATCAACCTGGTCAACTTTGGCCAACCCGAGTTAACCCGATTATGTCTAACCCATTGGGCTGAACCCAATGAGGCCTCTCGTCCTAATGAGCTGAGCATCACTAGCCTAGCCTAGCCATGGTCAGCCCTCTGTCCCCTCGCATTGCAAGAATGACAAATTGCCATCAATGAATTTACTAAAATGTCTTTTTCATGTCACCTATCCTTGTGAAACTCAACCTCCATCATCCATTACTTATCAAATCATGGCTATCCAAGGTGTCAAATCATCAATCCATGTCAATCAAATTTAACCAATAAACAGCTTACTTAGTTACTAAGAGAGTAATATCAACCATCGGATTGATTTTAGGTTAAGATTTAATCTCACATTCAAATTTTCTTCGTGGAGTAAAATTGAAAGGTCATGATTTAACCATTCCAATTACCAATCCAACATGTATTATCTAAGTCTAAGAGGACTCGAGTTGAAATGAGGTCATTTTGGATCTCGTTTTGGCCAAAACAGTAGATCAGTCCTAGGGCTACGAAATTGTAGATTTATGCTAAATCAACTACAATCATTCAAGTTCTTCATTTAAGAACACTCAATTACAGCAAATCATCATCTAAATTCATCATTTAACATCTAATCATCATGTATTTACCTAAAATTGAACGCTAGTCCTAGCCGGTCAATCCGGCCTCGCTTCATGGGGTTCGAGACCAAGAAATTACCTTTTATCACGATTCAGTCAATTTTGATTGAAATCGATCGATTTTTTTATCGAAACTTCAATCAAACCTCCGCAAACCGCCAAGGACTAGATTCAGACAGTGAGGAACAGCTTTGAAAGGTCGTTGAACCGCTTGTAGCGAAGGAAAACAGAACTAGTCTAAAATTGGACTGATTTGGATACTGCCGGAAAAGATCAAGTTGCTGGAGAAGATCCAATGATCAATCTACTTGGTTCTTGTCATGATCACGCCTAGGACAGCTTGTGGATTCAATTCGAAGTGATCAGCACCTCCTGGAAGTTTCGGCCGCCATTGATTTGCACAAAAGATCGGAATCGGTCTAAGAGATGGACCGATCTTCATGTCAGCGAAGAAGATCAAGCTTGAGAAGGCAGATCAAGGAGTTGCTGGAGTAAAATCAACTCCTAGTAGCTAGAGTAGGAAGAGTAGATTGCTAGTGAGGATGAAGCGTCACCGGTGGGGGCTAAACCAACGGTAATCTGATTGTCGGAAAGAGGTCCAGTCGAACCGAGCTATAGAGAGAAAGAGAGAGATGTTTTTGGTACACAGAGAGAGAGAGAGAGAGAGAGAGAGAGAGAGAGAGAGAGAGAGAGAGAGATTTCAAGCATAAATGAAGTCACTCTAAAATGGAGAGAAAATTTCACTTATATACTCCCCAAATTAAGCGATTTCGACCGTTAGTATGATCCAACAATTGAAATTTTGATCCAACGGTCAAAAATCAATTTCGAAGGCTCCATCATGATTTTGAGGTGTCGGATAATTGATCTAGTGGGTTTGATTTGCAAAAACCCAAGTCAAAATCAAGAATTGCGTCAAAATGTTCGATTATGGGTTAATTTGCAATTTGATGAAATTTGAGAATCAATCTATGAAATTTTGAGAAATTGAAAGTGCAGAAGTGAAATTGACATTGAGAGGATCTCAAAATCGGTCTCCGGAGGTCAAGAATCGGCCGGAAAAGGGTTGAATTGGCCAGTCCCGCCGGGGGCCGGTCGAGCCGGTTCGGTCGATTCGATCGGGATTTTGACCTATTCTTGGTCAATTTGATCCGAATCTGACTATTTCATCTACTTGGGATTCTTGTGGGTCTAAAATTTATGCAATATGTCCCTAAATGACCAAATTGAAAAGGAATTTTACCCTATTTAAAAAGAAATTGGCCAATTAAGGTACAATTAAGGTAATAAAACCTTATGAACGTGATCTGGGGGTCTTTTATTGACCTAATTGAATGATTATCGTGAAAAACAACAAGTTAAAACCATGGGTGCCTTGAATTAGGTCTAAATGGATAAAATGGTAAAATTTACAATTCAATGGACAAAGTTGCAAATTAACCTAAATTGAGTTCAATTAATGTCACAATTGCCCCATCTAATGAATTACCCATGTGCTAGATCACTTATTGCATTCAAATTGACCTTAAATTGAAGCGCTCGGGCTTAGGTAAAAAAAAGGATCTAAGCCTAATATTAAAATTGGACCTAGAATTATGAAATTAAACCCTAGCCATGAATGGGTCAATTCAAATTTTGATGATTGAAGCTTAATTGTTTGACTATCTTTTGCTTGGGAGGATATAATTCCTCAAATTGATAAAATTTAGTGTGAATTTCCCAAAATTGATTTTGGATTTGGATTTATTTTAAGGAAATGAGTGAGAAAAAATCGTTTGTTTGCAAGTTATGAATGATCGATTTTGGTCCCCTAATTAGGGCTTAAAATGACAATTCGCATTTTGACAAAGTAAATCACGAAATTAAATGCATAGGTAGATTTAAAACAGTCCCTAAACCAAATATCAAACAAGGAACTACACCTAATTATGACTAAAATAAAAGTAATTTTATTTTTGGTCGATTTAGAACCAAAAACTGAAAAATTAATAAATATAGTTCTTAATCGGATTTTGTGAAATTTTCGACACAAAAGTCAAATTGACATTAAAAGAAATGTTTTTTTTTGGTGTAATTTTCATTTTTTTTTCATTTTTTGGGTCAAAAGTTTGACCAAAAGTTAACCATTTAGTTGACATTTCCTAAAATATTGATTTTTTTTTATCAATTCTTTGAATTTTTGAGAAATTGATTCGATAAAAGTGAAATTAAGGTTGGATGGAATTTTTTTGGGTAAAAAGTCAATTTTTGACCCAAAATTTACTTTTGGTCAAAAGGTTGACCAAAAAGTCAACACGAAAGTCAACCATTTGAGTTTTCAGGTTTTTCTTGAAAATGAGCTAGAAATTGCTTAAAAACGACAATTCAAAAGAAAGAAATGAAAAATGACATTTTTTTTTTTGCTAAGAAAGGAGGCTCGCTTGCGATTAGAAACCGAAACCTCGATGTGACATCCCAAATTTTCAGTCATGTTTTCTACTAAATAAATTGGGCATTTCATTGACGTGTCTATAGGGCCGGTCTCAGAATTGATCACTCTCGAGATAACTAGACTATCTGGGGAAGTCATTAAAGAATTTTAATGCAATAAACTTGAGAATTCGACGAAGAATCAACTTCTCGACCGTGCTCATCTTTAGAGGCCATTATGACACAATATAAAATCGATTTGAGATCAGAGATAGGTCAGTTTGATTGAGATGTGCGGCTAATTGTGGGTGAGACCACTGAATTGAAAAATTCTCATCGATCGGCACTAGATTGATTTTTCTATCGTTTTGGTACCCTGTGTCTGTATTTGGATCCTCGAGATTTTCATGACAACTGAGAGTTGCTAATAAGTTGAGTGGGTTCATTGTGGTTTGAAGAAAATCGACCACGGGTCATTTGCACTAAAAATTTCTAAAACTACCCGATAGCCTAGATCACGCTAAAAACTCACCGAATTGAAATTAACCGTGAATTTGAGCTCGATTTTAGAAATTGAATTTTATGTCATGTCACAATAAATTCTAAGAACGTCGACTCAGTCTCGGAAGATTTTTCTAAAACCCGAGACTTTTTGGGAAAAAGTCGTCGCAGGACCCTTTTTGTGCAGAAAAAGCCAATGATAATTTTTGATAGCAAATTTGGGAAGCAAGATTGATCCATAGGTGAGGAAAAATGCCAAGATGATCAATGGAGGGTCAATTGAAATTATTGAGGCTGATTCATGACGAAACGAGCAAGAAACTAAGTCCAATTTGGAGAGGAAAACTTGTAAATTCGTGTGCCCCCTTCTCCCTAGCCATTTTGGACCATTTTATGAGTTGTTGGGCATGCATTGGTGGCTCAATAGCAGCTAAGGAACCACACTTGGGGCTCGTTTGGTTCGGCTTTGGGGAAATGCCATTGGGAGAATGCAAATACCTTTGAGGTAAATGGGTTTTCCGAAATGCTAAACTCTTTGGTAAACTATAACTGAAAAGTGCTTTAGGGAAATACAAGACTGTTTGATAAATATATATTTGAAAAACCCTTTGGTGTGACCAAATTAAGTTTTTTAGTTTTAGTATTTTTAAAATTGCAAAAAAGAAACAATGACTACATAACCTTTTACATTTTCATGTTGAGAGTAATGTAAAAGATATATATTAGTAAATTTATTTAAAAATTATATTAAACGAATTTGATTATAGATTAGATGCAAAGCTCAACTTTTGGCCTAGGGTTCTTTTAGGTTTGTTTTCAACTTTGGATATTTTTTTAAATTATTGTAGTATTGATAAAAAGTTGGGCTATTGATTGTCAAAAGATAAAAATGATATAGAAAAAAAAAAAAGGTGATCTTAGCAAATAGAGTTGGGGTTCGAAATAGGATCTCAGAGCTTGGCGTACCACGTTCGTAAAGACAAGACAAACTCCAAAGATGAAGAAATCAAAGCAAGCAGCGTCTCGGCGCATTCGACTCGCTCATTAGATTAAAAAAAAAAAAACACCAACAGTGGCATGAACGACTCTTAGCAATCAGTTAAGCATCTTACGCAGCTCGCGACGAGCGGCGATCACACATCTCGACGATTCGCTCATTAGATTAAAAAAAAAACAACCAATACTGGCCATTTTTAGAATATCCAAGCGAAAAATCTTACAAGTTCGCGAGCAATTCCAGAAGGAAGATGCTTTTAACAATTAGAGATAAGACTTCGAAATAAGGAGCAAATCACTGCCTGGTATTTTGTAAGCCTTCTTCGAATAGATCTGGTCTTCTTGGGATGGAGATCAAGGGGCAAGTACTTCTTTTTCTGTAAACCTCCTTCAAAGCAACCTTTTGTTTCTGGGAAATCACAGTCAAGACTTGTGCAATCGACAACCTCACCACCTTTCTGCAACAATTGAAGATCATAAACCCATTAAAAAAAAAGCACTAATTTCCATATGTTCAATTGGAAAAACTGCCCGGTAGGGAATTATACCCATTAAGCTACCATAACTGCACTAAGAAATCTCAGTAAGTTACTTGCAAAAAGCCACCTCTTTACGTTTTATCCACTCAAGATTCATCAACCAATTGAGCTTTTCCGAATTTCCAATGCCTTACAGAATATAACCATCCCATGCTTCCGGCCACCCATTACTAGAAAGTACCCATCACCAAAACATTGATCATCCATCATATAAACAACAACAAATACAACATGCTCTGACTGACTTCCACAAACAAGAAATCCAATATGTGCCGAAAACCCAATTTAACCACCATAACCAAAGCTCATGGTCATCCTAAACCCAATATTACCATGTACCAAAAACATAAAAAAGCTCTAATGTAGACCATCGAAATCGGAAAATCAAGTAAGAACAGCGACGTACATCTTGGAGAGCTTGTTCAGGGCGCCATCGGTGACCTTGGCGATGCGGAGGAGGGCGAACTCGGCCTTGAGTTCCTTCAGCTGGGTCAGAAGGTCGGTCTTCGACTTCTGCCTCAACTCGTGCACCTTGATCATTGCTGCCACCGATTCAAATCGAAAGGGCAAGTTCAAGTCAGCAACACAAGACAAGATAAACCCCCATTTCGTCCCTAGGGTTTTGCCGTCGCAGGAGTAGGAAGCAAAGCCATCGCCGATCCGTGAGAGGAAGCAAACGATCAAAGAGAAACAAAACCAACCTCGGATCTCGGATTCGCTCGCTCGTCAAGAGGGTAGAAGATCCAGATCTCGTGATGGAGTGGTGCGAGTTGCTGGGAGAGAGAGACGAAGAAGAGAGTCATGCAGAACAGAGGAAAACGTTGAAAGAGTTAGGGTTTTGTTTAGTATTGGGTAAAATTGGACTTTTAAAAAAATTTTGAGGGTAAAATAGGTAATCAGCAAAAATTCATTAATCCTCTGGACCAGCATGCCGAAGATTCTGAATGCCTAAAGCAGGTCCCCACCTGCTTTGGGCTTTTAGCATTTTAAAGGGGAGCACTTGGCCAAGGGGAGTTGCAAATGCCGAACCAAACACCAAAATTTTTTCCCAAGGGGCTTTAGGGGCCTAAAGCCCCTTGGGAAAGCCGAACCAAACGGGGTCTTGGCCTAGGATGGTCAAGGGGGACATTTGAATGAAAATTTGGCCATGGTAGGTCCCCTTGGTTCCCTAGATCTTTTCTCTCTCCCTCTCTTCCTCCTTGTTTTGGCCGACCACCCCTATCTCCTCTCCATCCACCCTTTGTCGCACACCAACAGCCAGCAAGAGCCAGTGGAAGCTAGCAGCAGCAGCACCGGAGACCAAAGGAACCGCCTGTCGCCACCTCACGCCGTCGTTCGCCCTCCCCGCGCACGACTTGCTCGCTCGCCCTGCACGCAGTCGCCCCCACCATTCCAGCTTGTTGCTCTGCCTTCACTGTGACTTCAGAACGCCACCTGGACTGCCCGATCTCAGCCGAAGGCGGTCAATCTCCATTCAAGCCCCGCCGAGCCTCACCGTTGGCCGCTCGGCCTTGCTGTAGCATCACTGAGCCTTACCGCCCCCAAACCAGCTTGATTTTCTTCTGTTTTGTAGCTAGAACAAAGGGGAATTTGTGGGTTTTCCAGTCACTTATAGGACCGTTTTGAGGTCAATCCCGACCCGAAACCTAGGCCTACTTTGGAGAGAAAGGACCCTAGCGACGTTCCTGATGTTTGGAACCGATCGGCTCGTTAACAAGTGAGTTTAACTCACTACTCCTTGATTAGTAGACTAGTGATGCTTAGGGATTGATTAGATTTAATTAAGTGCAATTAGGTGGATGATTAGATTAGAATAATTAAATTAGGGATTTACCTATGCATGTTAGGCAAATGGTTAGTGCAATTAGCAAGTAGACAAGTCCTATTATTTATTGAAAAAACCTCAGAATTTTTTTGGGTCTATTTCAGCTTCCAATTAGGCAATACGGGCCTAAGTTGGATTTATTTCTATTTAATAAATAATTTTTGTAACTATTTAATTAATTAATTATTTTTCAAAAATTAGACTGGGATAGTCGGTGACCGGAATTTTATGCTGATTATTGTGGTGCAGTCTGTTTATTTAATTGAGCTTTATTTTGTGCTGAAATGAATTATTTGTGATTATAGAATTATTTTCCTAAATTAATTAATTTTTGATAATTAATTGAAAAATAACCGGGTGTCGGTTGACAGAGCCAAAAATCTTTTGGTGGACTATAGAAAATGGTGGGATTTGTGGAAAGAAAATTATTATATTTTGGTTAAGGCCGACCGTGTACCTACACACGGCTATTTTATCAGGAATGATAAAAAGTTGGAATTGATTGTGATGGTAAATTATATCAACCCATGGGCGATATGTCAGCTTAGCAGAAAATAGTATACCGGTATACTATATCAACCTACCGGTTGTGATATGGCAGCTTAGTAGAGAGCAGTATATCTTATCAGTTTAAATTGAATATGTCGGTATACTATATCAACCTACGGGCTCTGATATGTAGCTTAGCGGAGAGTAGTATACCTTATCAGCTTAGATTGAGAATTTTCGTTATACTATATCAGCCTACGGGCGATATGGCAGCTAGCAGAGAGCAGTATACCTGATCATCTCAAATGCGAGCTATACTATCTATCTATCAGCTTAGCAGAGAGTAGCCTAGATATGAATGGGCTTAGTAGATAGTATGAGATGAGTCGACCAAGAAAGGGTTATGATGACATGTAATCGACTAGGTCGATTGATCAATGATTTGATATGATGTGGTGAATTGATTGATTGAGTGCCTATTTGAACTGTGTTGAATTGCGGGTGGAATCTAAGGCCAAGGTAAGTCCTCTGACCCGTGATGTGTATAGGCAGCCCTTACGGCTTATTGGCCTTCTAATTGAGTCTTAGAGGGTAGAACTCGCTGAGACATTGTCTCACTGGTTATTGTATAACCATTTTCAGGTCCTTAGAAGGTGTTGGTGGAGGACCGGGAACCCCGGAGTCTGGGATGATGGAAGAAACATAATCGGCAAATCTATTTAGCTAGTTAGTCATAGGACAGTTCCTTTTTGGTTAAGCCGATATTTTGTAAACAACCTGTTATTGTTTATAAACTCGTTTGTTTATAAAAGGCCGTTTTGGTTGGATAAATTTGTAGTCCTACTTTTCTATCCCATTGTGTTATTGTCAGTGGATTTATTTATATGCTTCCACATGCATATTAAAAATGAATGGGTCGGCGATGCGTCCTGGGACGCCGTTATTAATCGACCAGATGAGGGGTGGGCGTGCGTTCGAGGATCAGGGTGGGACACTCGACTTTTTACCTTTTAATGACGCGTCGACTAAAAATCAGGTATCAACAGTTACATAGAAAAAGGAAAGACCTAAATTGGGAGGAATAAAAATGGTACTCATCTCCCTAACACCAGTTCTTAGCTAATGCCCTCACGGTTGTCCATCCATCCACGCCACTCTATTACACGATCCTATGCCAAAAAGTTAACGACTATGCATAACCAAAAGATTTTCTCGACAGAAGTACAGCCCAAGTGCTAAAACTTGACACGAGGGGACACTTAAGTGCCACTTTCTTTGAAAAGTGGGACACTTAAGTGCCACCTCCAACGAACCTTGCCGAAAATCCTACGTGGCAATATTTTATTATTTTTGCTTGCTTACGTGGCTCCCCAGAGAGCTGACTCGGCTCTAACTCACCCGAAACAACGTCGTCTGTAAAATAAAAGCCCCAAATATGCAAAATCGACGTCGTCTCCCAAAGTGCCCCAAATCTAAAACCCTAAATCGGCCAAAATTCATATTGAAGTGCTTGAATCCAAGTCTCGAACCCTAATTTTGATTTGCCCAAAATTTCATCGTCAAATATTGGAAACGGAGAGTAGGACTCGCAGTAGTGCCTCAAATTCCTCTCATCGAAGCGAAGGAGAAGGCCAGCATTTGTGTTTTTGTGGGTTACCGAATCCAAGAAGAACATCGTGGACTTGAATCAATCTTGGGAGAAGATTTTATGGATGCGCCCGATATAAAGAAGGGTCAAAGTGTAAAAACTTTAAATGGGTCGATGCGAAATTCTCTGACCTAGCCACAGAGGTGATATTGGATCTACTTCATAAAAGACATCAATCTTCATCTATGTTCGTGGACGACTTGGATGAGGTTGACTCAATGCAAGCTCAAGCTTCTTCAGTTAAACTTTTCAAGAATGAAGTCTCAATGCAAACTCAAGCGTCTTTAGCCAAACCTTTCAAGAATGAAGTTTCAAGGATGAAATTTGAACGGAAGTGTTACCAAGCGTTTATTATGGTGTTGTTTTGTTGTCTATTATACTTTATGATGAAATGTAAAGCACTTGCAGATGAGAAAAATTTTCTCCGACTGCCATAGTTAAAAATGAGTGGACAAATGTAATTGTTTTGGATTAAATGTAGGCTTTTTTCTTTTTGAAAGATGAGAAGAAGTTTGTGTTGTTCCACAAGATCATTGTGGCTTTATTGTTGTTTATGCTGTCATATGTATTGTGGGTTACTTCTTGTGTTTGTGGGGAGGTTAAGGAAATAGAATGAGTGAATTAGATGCTGCTTGTACTATGTTTTTACTTGTTCTTGAATATAAACCAATAATGATGGATGTGTATTGGATCAATGTGTTGTGGTGCCTTTTTTACTTGAACCAAATATAAGCATAAACCAGCAGCAAATATTGGAATTGAATGGAGTTGCCATAAGTCGTTAAATTACCATGACCTTCTTTGTTTTGCTGCAAACCGGCATATACACAAGACAAACATGAGTGATTACCCGAGTGTCATAAGTTGTATTTAGTAGTCACTTAAGTGTTAGTCACGATGAAAAAAGGATCACTTCAATGTCGAGTTATTATTGAAGTGATTACTTAAGTGTCACTTGTAGTTAAAAGTGAACACTTAAGTGCCAATTTTTTTGCAGGTTTTCTCTAAAAATTGCGCCAGCCACCACCACCGGTTGCGCCACCAGCCATCACCACTAGCCACACTAGGCGCTCCAGCCACCACCGTGCTGGTGGTGTTGCTGCACAAGGTAATGGTGCAAGCTGCACATCTTACACCTTGTGTACTGGTGCAAGCTGAGCCTTACACTAGCTTGCACCAGTACACATGGTGTAAGATGTGCAAAATGCACACTTGCACTAGGTGCAACATAAGCCCATAACCCCTACCACAAACCCATAATCACCGGGCATCACTAGCCACCACCACCAGCCACACTAGCACCCCAGCCATCACATTAGCACCCGAACAACAAACTCACTACCACCAAGCATCACCATCCACCACCACCAGCCACACCAGCACTCCAGCTACTCCAGCTACCACCACAGACCCAACACCAACAGCAGCAAGTAAAAGCAGAATCCGTATCTTATAAAAAAGCAAAAGAATTTGACAAGCAGCAAGATCATTTCATTGATATTGAAATTAAGTCTCATAAAATCAATGACAAACTAAAGAAAAAAAAAAGAAAACAATCCATAGCAAGTTATTATAACATTTACAAAACTAACTCCTAAGCTCCACAAATCCTATCACGTCCCATCTCATCAATCAATATGCACTCTTTCTAACTGGACTTGCAACTTCTTCTTCAACCTTCTTAGTATCCACTGACTTAGATGGAGCTGAAAATGTCCCAAGCTGAATTGATTCAAAAGGAGCTGCAACTATCCCAAGCTGAATTAAATCAAATGGACCTGCAACTGGGTTCTTGCTCATCTTTCTTGTTGGCACAGCTGATGTTTTCTTTTTTGTTGGTGCAGCCGTTGATTCTTGAGTTGGGCTTGAGATAAGAACCTTTGAACTTCTCCCAAGTTACAAAAAGACAATAAATTGTTAGCAAAGTATGCATCATAAATTAAATTAAATGTAGCCAATAAAACTTACATTCAGAATGACTGTTTGAGTACGATTATCTGTATAAAGACCATAGCCATATTGTCTTAACCTCTTCCCAAGTGCCCCTCTTGTTTGAATAGGGGCATCACTTTCAGGAACTTGTGATTTGTTGGTTCTTTTTCTTGCTTGTGATTTCTTACAGCCGGGGCTTCTTCGACCAATTCTTCAGCTGGGCGACTTCTAGATGGCCTTTGTGTAGTTGCCCCTTCACCTGGCCTTCTTCTAGTTATCTTTGTCCTTCTGTGTAGTCCTTCAACTTCAGTGACACCTTCTGTTGGGCCTTCTGGTGGTACTTGTGGTGGCCCTTGTAGTGATTCTTCTGGTGGCCCCTATAGTGACCCTTGTGGTGGCTCTTGTGATGGCCCTTCAGTTGGCAATTGAGCTCCAACTTGCTTTCTTCGAACCTGAGAAAGAGGCAAAAGACACCATAAATATAACATCGGGTCATATAATAATGTAAAGAAAAATTGAATACAAATTGTTGAATTTACTGGGTATTTCTTTCTCTATTGAAGAACAGTCGACTGAACTAGCTGTTTAGCTGCTTAGGCCAATCCTTCAGCTAGCTGTTTTCTACCTTGCATTCTTCGACTAGGCTGTTCAGTTTCATGACTTACTAGGGTTCTTCTTGTGACTTAACAAAGACATTACATACAAGGTCAAATAGGATATTATGTACATATTTATGATAAACTACAAAGCAACATAAACATAAATTTTATTTCATGACTTATTAGGGTTCTAGTTGTTGACTGAAGAACAATCGACTCACTTGGCCATTCTGTTTGCTTTTCTCCAACTGTCTCTTCACTAAGCCCTTCAGCTTGCCTCAACTGTTCTTGTTGCTTCCTCAATTGACAACCTTTAATATTGTGCCCTGCTACGCGGCAATAAGAGCATGTCATCTTTGCACCTATCTTGCTCATTCTTTGCTGACCCGAGACCTATTCCTCCACCATTCTTGGTCTTCGTTTTGGCCTTCCAATTTTCTTCTTTAGTGGCAAAGGTTGAGGTGCTTCATGATCCGTGGGCTCCCAAAACTTGCTACTTCTAATTGGCTACAATATGAACTGGTACGAAGCAAGGTATTTTAATTTTTTGTACCAATCATCGATGTAATCCTCTGGATGGCACATATGGCATATGCACAAAGAATTCCACTTAGTTGCCATGCTCTACATGAACACTTCCTGCTTCCTAGATTGACAACATACTTATCGGGCACCCTTCATTATCTCATATCTGTCATCTCCATTCCAAATGAGATGACAATGCCTACTTGCAGCCAAGTTCTCATCCAATTTATTGGCAATCCTAGGACCATATTGTCTAGTCCACTTTGTAGCCTCATCTCTTTGTTTCTGCAGCCGAGTCATGACCACAACTCGTATATTTTCAAGCATTGAGATGATTGGTTTGCATCTGGTATTTATTATCTTCGAATTAAATACTTCATAAATGTTGTTGTCGATGTTACCGCACTTTTCCTCACTGAAGAATACCCTGCACCAATGCTTCGATTCTAGTTGAAATAGTGTAGCACAACCTTCCTTTGTCAACTGATGCAGTCCTTCTTTAGCTATCCTGAAGTCAGCCATGTTTGTACTCTTTGCTAGTTGCCAAAATTGCAACTACAGCTTATCCTCTTTGTAGGTTTTTGCCCAATTTCCGTATATGTGCCGCGTACACATTCGATGTTCATCATGGGGCAACAACTCGGCTACTGCCGGAACCAATCCCTACAATAATTCAAAGTAAGAAATGTAAGCAAATAACATGTTAATATCATAAAGCAAACTATCGACTAAATTTTTCAAAAAGCAAGCATTACCTTTTATTGGTTGCTCATGAACACCAACCCTTCCCCGTTTGTTATCTCCAAGTCAGCCAACAATTTTTTCAAGAACCAGGACCAATTGTCCTTGTTCTCAATTTTTACAACAGCCCAAGCTAGTGGGAACATTTGATTATTCGCATCTCTTTTAATTGCTGCCAACAATTCTCCCTTGCACAAGCCCTTCAAGAAATAGCCATCCAATCCTATAATCCGTCTACAACTAGCTAAAAATCCCTGTCTACATGCATCAAAGCACACATAAAACTTATCGAACTTGGTCCCACTATTAGGAAGCGGCCTCTCCACCACCTCTACATGCACTTTACTTGAAGGGTTTTGCAGCCTACACTCCCAAGCATACTCCCACACCTGCCCATATTCCTTATCATACTGACTAATAAATATCTTTATCACCTTTTGCTTTGTTCTTTTGCACTGATTCCTAGATACATTGATGCCTACACGCTCCTTCACCAGCATCCTAAAGTCAGTAATTTTCATCTCGGGCATCAGCTTGATTAGATCGAAGAAGTGTTTGGACAACCATGCACTTGTTACCCTTTTGTTTTAAAAATTAATGGAACAAGTGTGTTCCTCTTGGTAGGCTTTAATCTGGAAAGACCCACTCCTCTTAACAAACGCACCGTAAATCTTCCATGGACAATTTTGCTGTGAACACCTAGCTCTTACAAAGTTCTTAGTGTTTATAATGAAATCAATATTTCTTTGTGCAGCAATGGAGTTCTTCAGTATAGCTTCCCTAAATTGTATCGCATCTTGGAATTTCATACCTACTGACAAAGTAGGAGAGGCAACGGATGGATCATAGGAAGGAAACTTACTTTTCCTTCTAGCACAGCTCCTTGATCTTCTTCAAGCTCGTCTTGGGAAGTAGTAGTGTTGATGCTTTCTTCATAATCCATCTCCTGGCTAGCAACACCAGCATCTGCAAGGCCTTCGTCTCTGTTTGGAACTTCATCAGCTACCTGCAAAGTTGCAAATCTATCCAACAAAAAGTCCCTTTGTTTTTCCTTGACTATGTAAGCTCTTTGTCGTTGTCATCACTTAAGATTACGAAATTTTCAGCAGCCAACCCTTCATCGTCATCATCAGCATCACTGAATTAAGCTACTTTCCAATCTAATTCAGTGATGGTGACATCACCTATGTCATCATCACTCTGGTGAATAGCATTTGTGCCCCTCTCCTCCCCATCCTGTCCATCATGCCCTCCTTCATTCCTAACCTCAGTACTAGCTTGAATACCATCTCCTCATTCTCCTACTTGGGTACTATCTCTGTCATCATCTTCATTCTCACTATCACTCTTGTATTCAACAAATACTTTTGCCTCTTTGCCATGAAGATAATAATATAGGACACCCCTAAAACCATTATCATCTTCTGAATTTCTCAAATCATCTCTTAAGCATTTCTCAGGAACATAGTACAACAACTTTTATACTTTACAAGGCAAATATTTCACTATATCCTTGACAAATCCAATATAAGATGCATTCTTTATATCTAGAAAAATAGTACCCTCATTCCCCCCCTCATCCTCCCTAATCACAAAATCCCCACCGTAGCAAACAATGACAGCAACACAATCTTTATCATGAGCCATTTCTGCAACAAAAGAGGAAAAAATACAATTAACTTTTGGGACCACATTCACAAAGGACAACAAACATTGCATGTGGAGGTCCCTACACTCTTTATTAAAGAAAAGAAGAAAGAGGGAAAAGATGCACAGGTCAGACGACAGCTACTTTGATTGGGAAGATACCCTCGGGACAAATAGAGGTCCCCATCCGACAGCTACTTGTCGCATTCCTTTAAAATATGGAGAGGTCACTCAGATAAGCATGGGTCCTCATGACACCAATTTCAACACTGCAATTTAAAAAAAAAATGCCCAGAAATCCCCATGACAACTACTCTAAACCCTAACAATCACCATCGCACATCACATTTCATATCCGACCCCTAGAAATTACTTTCGCACATCACAATTCCACATCTGAGCCATAAATCACACATCACAGTACCTAGCATCACATCTGAGCCTTAATTTTCCCGCCGCCGAGCCCTACATCGAGCCCTACATTTCGAGGCCGATCTTAAACTGTCAATCCGAACCCCCAATAGGGTTCTAGCACCACATCCGAGCCCTAAATCTCACATCAATACCATCCAAGCCTAAGATTTCCTAGCCAACCCCCAAATTTGAAGTTGGAGCCCTAATAAACGAGTCGGAGTTCTAATTTCACCACATGGGAGAGGAAGAAGAGAACAAACCTGAGCGAGCGATGACGGTGAGTGACGATAGTGAGTCATCGCTCGCGACGATGATGAGTGATGACCTGCGAACGGCGACCTGTGAATGGCGATGGAGAGGACGTCATATCTGGTGTGAACACGAGCAACGACCGGTTAAAATCTAAATAAGCTAAATGATGTCATTTACCACTAAGGAAAAAAACGTCGTTTAGTTTGGCCAAGGCAAAGTGGATGGGGCGACGTCGTTTTCCTCCTCCACGTGTGCTTTTTTTTTTTAAAAAAAAAATTGCCACGTCGGTTAAGCATGTCGCCGGAAAATGTTACGTCTGCATTTTGGCTGGATTTTGGCCGTATTGGCACTTAAGTGATCAATTTTACTCCAATTTTGGCACTTAAGTATACCTTTCCAAAGTTTTGGCACTTAAGAGTCCCTCCATGCCAAGTTTTGGCACTCCAGGTGTCCGTACCTCGATTTTCTCCTTCATGCTACTTCACCTCCAGCTCTTCCTCCTCCCTATTATCTCCATTGCCACCATCATGGTCATTGAGGAACAAAATCGATCCTTCAAGATTCCCATCTACTATAATAAAAATGGCGACGAAATGGTATGATATGACTATGTGACACACTATGTCCACCAAAAGAGTTGCCTGTATCTCACAAAAACCACACTCGAAATAGTCGGATCCGTGAATTCATGCATATCGCCCTCAAGTGTTATAGGCACACTGTATTGGGTAATAGGGGACGTAGGAATTGGAGGCATGGGGATCTATGTAAAGCCAACATGAGTGAACTAACACTCAACAAGAGAAATAACTAACTCATAAATCAATCGATCCAATCAACACTCAATTCTTGAGACACCTTTTGCATCATAACAACAAGCACACGAGAATGAGCATATATCACACTTCGGATGCAACATCCCTAATCATGGGCATAGTGCCAGCATGCATTTAATGAATCACATGCCTCATTGGCAATATCTAAATTCACAAGTACAAGCTAGCATGCGATTTGATGCATCTCACGTTTCATTTCTCAATCACACAGTATTATTTAGCCATCTCACGATTCAATTGGGTTGCTACCTGGTCCGGGCATGTCACTTTCGGTTTGTTGTTCGAACTTTTGCGATTTGCTAACTGTAGGCATTCTCCTACTACCACCTAAGGCATCTTGGTTTGCTAGCCAAAACTTCTAAGGTTTGCTAGCCCTAGACATCCCTACTACAACCGGGGCATCTTGGTTTGCTAGCCAAGGCATTGTCCTTGGACATCCAATCCTAATCATTGTCGAGCATCCAAGGTTTGCTAGCCTTGAACATCATATAATAGCAACCTTTCTCAAGCACCTCAGGCATATCATAAAACACACCCTATTCAGCACACCTTTCACTAGGAAGGACACCATGCAATTGCGAGCAATTTAATGCCTCGATATTACACCCAAGCTGTGTGCAACTCAAAATTCCAAAATATGTGCTCACGTAGTCAACTCAATTTCACAAGCAAATGGAAATCATATTAAAACCAAACATACCCCATTAGATGAGCCTAATGAGTGTAATTGCTATCTTCAATGGACCACAAGCCAAGATTTAATCACCTTCAATTGAAAATTCGTCGATTTTAAAAAATGGGTAAAACATAACAATTATAAGTAATTTTCGATATCAAAGTCATTACCAAGCAAATGAACTTGAAAAATCACAAAAAATAATTAAATATGTTATAGGAAAAAATTTAAACAATATAACAATATTTTTCATGGGGAAGCTAAGGGGCTGCATGAGAACATTTCTCATTCTCCCAATTTCGATCTTTTGTTTCCGGAACAAAAAAAGAACAAAACCCGTTTCGTAACGCCAAGTTGATTTTTATTCCTCGGAATAGAAAAGTTAGCCCTGGAATAGAAATGAGAAACAAAAAAAGTTGCTTCTTGTCCCGGGAACAATTTCTAGAAATAAGCAAATTTTCTTTTCTATTTTTGTTTTATTTCTTTCTCTTCTTTGCGCCACCTCCAACCGCCCGCCGGCCGTTGGATGCCGCCGGCCGCCGGACGCCGCCGGATGCCGCGCCGGATGCCGCGCCGCCGCCGGACGCCGCCGCCGCCGCTCGCCGACGCTGCCGCCGCCGCCGCCGCCGGACGCCGCCGCCGCCGACGCTGATGCCGGATGCTGGCCGCCGCCGGATCCGCCGGACCTGCCGCCCGCCGCCGCCGCCGCTGGGACGCCCGGCTGCCGCCGCCGCGCCGACGCCGACGCTGGACGCCGACGCTGCGCCGCTGACCGCCGACGCTGACGCCGCCCGGACGCCGCGCTGCGCTGCCGCCGACGCTGCCGCCGGACGCTGACGCCCTGACGCTGACGCTGCCGCCGCTGACGCCGACGCCCGGCCGCCGCTGCGCTGCCGACGCTGCCGCCGCTGATGCTGACGCTGGCCGCCGCCGACGCCGGACACGCTGCCGCGCTGACGCCGGGCGCTGCCGCCGCGCCGGACGCCGGGCGCCGGACGCTGCCGCTGCCGGACGCGGACGCGGACGCTGCCGCCGCGGCGCGGACGCCGACGCCGCCGCCGCTGACGCCCGGACGCTGCCGCCGCCGACGCGACGCCGACGCGCCGCTGCCGCCCGCGACGCTGACGCCGCCCGCCCGCGCCGCCGCCCGCCGCTGTCGGACGCCGCCGCCGCCGGGCCGCCGCTGACGCTGCCGCTGCCGCCGGGCGCCGCCGCCGGCCGCCGACGGCCGCCGCCGCGCCGCCCGCCGCCCGACGCCGCTGACGCCGCCGACGCGCCGCCGGACGCCCGCCGCCGGACGCCGCCCGAACGCCGCCCCGCCGCTGACGCCGCCGCGCCGCCGCCGACGCCGGACGCTGCTGACGCCGCCGCCGACGCCCGCCGGCGCCGCCGGACGCCGGTCGCCGACGGGCGGACGGCGATCGGCCGGCGCGTCGCCGCCATTGCCGATCGCCGCCGCGTAGCCCATCGGCCGCCGACGACCGCCGGCCGGCGGTGGCCGGCGGCCGTGGCGATCCGTAGGCAAGAATAAAAAACAAATAAATACAAAAGAGAAATTGTTGCGTTACCAAACGCATTTCTATTCTTTTTCTATTCCAAGAGTAGAAATTTTGTGTAGTTACCAAACGGGTTCTTTTACTCGAAATTGTTCCTGGAATAGAAATAGAAAAGAACTATTTCTGAACTCTTCTTTTCCATGCGCAAAAATCATTCCGTGAAAAGAGCAAAATATCACCCAAAATAATCTAAAAACTAATTCGTTGAATAGATTTGACAATCTTAGAGAAAAATCCATTTCGAAATCAAAATCTTCATAAAACACTTTGAAATTTTTATATGTTGTAAACATGGACGTTCCTTTACAACTTTGTGAAGGAAGCATGCTTCAATTCAAGTTGAATGATTTTATAAAAATTCGAGAAGGAACTAAAGTCATGTGTTTCATTGTATTGGATAAGTTAAACACAGTACAAAGTCAAGCCTTTGTATAAATGATTTCAACTAAGAAAAATATAAAATTAGAGTATGTCATCAAAGATGTTTTGTACAACTTTTATAAAGGAAGTTCCATCAAAATCGAACCACAACAAGCTCCATAAAATCAACAAATAGAGGAGATCCAGCAATTCTAGTTCTCAAAATTCGAACCGAAGTTCAAGAACAATTGCGAAACTAGAACCACACGAGGTCTTAGCTCTAAAACATACCAAAACCAGGAGTCCTAGACCACATGCAGCATCCATTTCCAACTAAACTGAACAAAACAATTCACGGCAACCTAATAAGCACACAAAGATTGCATGCAAGGCCATCAGGGCTCCAAAGTCGACATGCAAAGCCTTATTATTATAAAATTACAATACCATAGCTTAACCTAGCCACTATTCCGCCTTCCCTCACAAACTCAAGCCAAAAAAAGACATGCAAACAAAGGCCTTTGCTTCCCTTAAGCTTTGGACCTTTCTTCCTTGAGGATAATGTTGGAATCTTTAAAGAAAATGAAAGAAATGGAAGAGAAAGAGGGAGAGAGGTGTTTGGTTTAGTAGGGTGAGGGCGAGAGAGAGCTTGCGACGAGAGAGGCGGGCAGAGAGAGAGAGAGAGAGAGAGAGAGAGAGAGAGAGAGGGCCTGCTGAAGAAGGGGGAGGAAGTGCAATCTTCCTTCTCCTATACACTTCTTCCATGAAGTTCAATTGGGTCAAGGGGTGGCAATTCATCATTAGGCTAATTTAGCCTATTTTGCAATTTCTATCTATTTTTGCATGTATCTCCATTGGCTAATAGGGATGTCAAGCCATCATTAAAACTATAATGTAGTTTAATTTCATGAAAAAAATATTGGGATAGGTGGCTGGCCATATATGTGCTAGAAGTCCAATTGTGTCCTATGGTACAACTTTGGCACACATAATACTGTACAAGGCATAGGCTAGATGCCTTCATCCCTAATTTTGCTTACTAAATTGGTTGTCGATACTATAATAATTCTTTACGACTCACTAATTAATTAGGCGAAAATTCGGGGTGTCACAAGCACTCATAAGAATCTGTCTCTTAACATCTTCATATTCAAATTGAATACTGGCAAGCAACTAAAATATGCAAGCTAGTTCTTCTCTTGAGTATACACATCAATAGATTAAATGCGGGACGATACTTCCAAGTTCATCCCATTTCCATTAGAGATTTTGCCAAGATATTTAGTAAAAGATTGGTCAGAGGCTTTCTTAGTGTACCTAATATCTTGTCATAACTAAAAAAAAAAATCCAGGAAGCATTATCTTGATGTCCATCCATAACACTAAGAGAGTCCTATAGGGCCTTCATAGTGTCTAAATATGCAAAAATCTCATAGATCGAAGGATCCATGGAGTTAAAAATCCACGACATGACTAGACTGTCAATAGCTCACCAGGGTCGGTGATAGGAAGGGGTTTCATCTAGCCATAAGCATGGCCCAACTTTGATTTGCCTCCAAGAGTGATCATGACCCCTTGAGACCAGGGGAGGGAATTGCAACCATTAAAAAGGATAAAGGCAAGTCAAGTGCCCCATTTCATTAGAGGCAGATCAACCCAAATCGGTCGTAACATAGGTGTTGGTCATTGTGCAAAATGAACAAAAACGAGAGAACTTAATTGACTTTAAAGAAAAGGTGCAAAGCCAATGGAGTGACAAGGAGCGCAGAAGCTTGATGTTGATCTTGTTTGCTTTGATACCATATAACAAATTAATTTGTAGATGGAAGAGATAAAGAAAAGAGGAGATAAACAAAGGTTCTACATGGTTTGATTGATCAAGAAAAGGATCCTTGGAAGCCTACATCCATAGCAGAAATTCCCATTCGACTTAAGTTCTTGGGGGAGATTCATTCTCCTTGAGCAGCCATATCCAGGATAGTTGCTAAACATAGGATTTGATTTTAGTGAACCAAGTTAGCTTCATATTGAGCCGCCATATCCAGGATAATATTAATATTGCTCAGTAAATCATTCATTCAATGCAAAAAATGAAAGGGAAGAAAGCTTACATGCTGGTCAAGGTCGATTTGGAGAAGGCGTAAGATGGGTTGGGTGGGATTTCATTCGTGACACTCGTCGCAAGGCTGGACCTCCAAATTTTCTGGTCGATCTCATCATGCGATGTATTACAACTTACAGTACGTGATTTCTTTGGAATGGGGAACTTATAAAATTGTCCCAACCTTCGCGAGGTGTAAGACAAGGGGATGCACTTTTCCTGTATATATTTGTCATTTATATGGAACAGCTTTCTCGTCTAATCATCCAGTTGGTCGATAAGGGTGATTGGAATCCAGTTTGAGTTCATTGAGTAGTCTTGTCATATCTCATTGATGTTTGCAGATGATCTTCTTTTGTTTGTTGAAGCTTCTATTGAGCAATGCGAGTTATTACAGAGTGCCTGGAATCATTGGGTGATGCTTCTGGTCAGAAGGAAGATGCCACTAGGGTTCAACTTTTTTGTTCTAAGAACGTCCCTTGATCCAAAATGCTCCATATAGTTTTGCTAGAGGCTTTCCTCTTACAAGTAATCTTGGCGAGTATTTAGGAGTGCCTTTGCTCCACGAACGAGTTACTCTAGAACTTACCAATTAATTATTGATAAAGTACATAGAAACTTGAGGTAGCAATAGCAGTAAGTATTTCTCCGGTCAGGAAGCTTATGAATTAAACTCACCTTAGCAACATTTGCCTATGAATAAATTCTAGAGCTTTATCTCCGATTCTGTCTTCTTTCTTTGTTACTAAGTCGAGCGAACCATCCATGGGCTCTGAAGGAGATTGCCCCTTTCTGCCGTAGTTCCCCTCTTCCTCCACCTCTCGCCTTTCCAGTGGTCGACTAACTATGGTTGCATGTTCTGGATTTCTTCATCGGAGGTCTTCGCTGCTTTGTACAGAGGTGAATTACTCCACAGTTTGCGATATCTTGTAGTTTTTCGTTACTTTACACTTACTTCTGAAGCAATAGTAGCTGTTCGGGGCTGGGTATTTGCTTCCCTTGCTATCGATTCATGTCCACTTAGAGAATTGTCTGGTAATGGCGTCGGGTGGCTCTGAGGAATCATCGCGAATGGCTGCTCTGTGTCAGCGTTTGGGGCGTCTTTGTTCTGCACAAGAAGTAGAGATATGGGAGGACGCACCTTCGACAGAAAAACTTGAGGAATGTAGATTGACACTTTTGGGCAAGGTTATTACCACATCTAATATAAATTTTCAAGCTTTTCAGAACACTATGAAGCGTGTACCGACCTAGTTGAATTCTCTCAGCGCGAAGGTGGCTTGTATTTAGCTAAGTTCCAAACCGCTGCGGATCATCAACGCATTTTACAACGCGGACCTTGGCTTTTTTCTAGCCACTTAGTCATTTTTAAGCCCTGGACTCCTAATACACCTCTCCACTGCTACGATTTTACTCGTTGTGCATTTTGGGTCCAAGTATTTGGTTTGCCTTTGGAGTGGATCACTGAACAGATTCTGAGGAAGGCTGCAAATCAGCTTGGTGACATATTGGAGGTTAAAGCCGATAGTAAAGAGGGTTCCACACTCAAGATAGGGCGAGTTAGAGTAGAAATGAACCTCGATGCACCTCTGAAAACTGGCAAATTGATTCGTTTAGATGGGAGAATGATATGGCTGGATTTTAGGTATGAAAGACTTCCCCATTTCTGTTACTCATGTGGGAGACTTGGCCACTACGCCACATATTGCAAGGAAGTCCCTTTTGATATAATGCAAGAGGAAGGCAAAGATAGAATGGCTTTTGGTCAGTGGTTAAGAGTAGAGGTTCGAGAATCTAGCCCCTATTGGCAAGCGTTCTATAACCCTCCAGCAACTCAGGACCCAAATGAGGAGACAATCCTAGAGACACCACCAGCCTTACTACAGCCTCTACCCCTATTACCACCACCAGCTAAGGACCATGAAGTTACCAGCGTACCTCTCGAAGGGAAGCACCCTGCTGCGACAGAGCTTCCTTCACATCTTTTGCAGCCTTTGCATCAGCAGGGGAAGGCCATCACGACAGCATTGATTCTTGCACACGCCAAAGCAAAAGGAAAAGTCACTGATCCATTGAATCCTGCCGAGACAGTCGAGCCCCACACACTCACCTCGCAGCTTTTGCATCAGCAGGGGAGGGCTATCCAGACACATCTGATTTCTGCGCCAGCAACAGCAAAAGGAATAGTCAGCCATCCACACCTGATTCCTGCACAAGACAGCGAAAAGGGCCTCATTACTTACCCAAAGGATATCCAGCAAACCAAAAAACTGAAAAGTGCCCGAACTACTACAAAAACATGACCTGCCAAGAAGCAAAAACGATACTCTCCCTATGACAAGCAGTATGTCGCAACTGAGCATCTTGATGAAACTCATTTACAAGAAACACCAGTATTTGCAGCAGACGAAGCACTTCACCGGGCATTGGTGGCTGGCCCTCAACAGCCACCACCACACAAATGAAGCTTTTATGTTGGAACTGTCAGGGGTTGGGCAATCCCCTGACAGTCCAAGCACTAAAGGCCTTGTTGGCCAAAGAAAAGCCCGACCTTTTGTTTTTGATGGAGACTAAGAACTAGGAGTTTGTTCTTAATAGATTGCAGCGAAGGTTAAAATTTAGTAGATCCTTTGTGCAAAATCCAGTCGGCATAGCAGGTGGTTTGGCGGTTTTTTGGAATGACACCATTTCTTTAGAAATAGAAGGCGTTTTGGAGGATTATTTTGATATGGTCTGCAGGGATTACAGTGACGATCGACTTATGAGAATTACCTGTCTGCACGCCCCTTTCTCTTATCACAATCGCCAGCTGCTCTGGGAGACTCTTTGAAGGATACGTGCTTTCAACACACTTCCTTGGCTTTGTGCTGGGGATTTTAATGAAATTCTTCATCCCTGGGAAAAGGTTGGCAAGCGATCTCCTGTCAGGTCTCGGCTTACATCCTTTCGAGCTGTTGTAGATGACTGTGCCTTGATGGAAGTCAAAAGCAAGGGATGCGCGTATACATGGACAAATAACCGTGAAGGGGCTGATCTTGTAAAGGAACGATTAGACCGGGTCCTATGCTCCATGGAGTGGCTACTACTATATCCAGAGGCGGAGGTGTATGCATTACCGACACTGGGATTTGATCATAGCCCATTACTTATTTCCACAATGACCGTTAATAAAAATCGCCAACGCGCCTTTGTTTATGAGGCATATTGGAACAACGACCCGGAGTGTAGTCGAGTCGTCTCTAAACATGGCCTTTTGATCAGCTAAGATCTTCAGATCTTTTGAAGAAACTGAAAAGAGTGAGTGACGCTTTTAAGAAAATGGAGTAGATCCAAGTTCGGTAATGGACAATTGAGGGCAATGGCTTTACAACACCATCTTCAGACGCTCACCAACCACCCTTACAGCTCCAATGTCGACAAAGAGGAGGCCTCTCACATCCAAGACGAGATCAGGAGTATTTGGCAGCGAGAAGAGCAGTTTTGGGCTATGAGGTCTAGGATCAATTGGTTGTGTTGGGGCGACAAAAACAGTAAGTTCTTTCATGCCACTACTATACAACGACGGCAAAGAAATAGGATTGGAATGCTTAGGAATGAAAATAATGAATGGGTGCGGGATACAACAGCTATCAAGGAGATGACATTTGCTTTCTTCGCACAGTTATATACAACTGTTGGCTACCGTGACTTCGGCTCGGTTCTAGATCAATGTCAACCAATTGTCACGGAAACTATGAACGAACACTTATTGGCTTCGGTCACAGTTGCTGAGGTACGACAAGCCACTTTCCAATTGGGTGCCACGAAAGCTCCAGGTCTTGATGGTTTCAACGGTCTATTCTACCAACCCATTGGAATACTGTATAGCAAGATTTATTCAGCCTGGTCACTGAATTCTTCCGGACTGGCAAGCTGCCTCGAGATCTTAACAAGACCATAATAGCTCTGATTCCCAAGGTACACCATCCTGAAAGTCTTGACCAGTTCCGATCGATCAGTTTGTGTAATTATGCATATAAAATTATCGCCAAGGTCATGGAAAATCGCCTAAGACCTTGGCTAGAGGAGCTGATCTCAATCGAACAGGCTGCCTTTGTGAGCGGACGTCAGATACAGGATAATGTTCTAATCGTTCACGAGGTTCTACATCACTTCAAGATGAGGAATAGGAAGCGACATTTCAACGCTCTCCTTAAGACAGACATGCAGAAGGCATATGACAAAGTCGAATGGGATTTTCTCCAAGCCTACCTTACTAGATTGGGGTTCCATCCTTGGTGGGTTCAAATGGTGATGCAATGTATCACCACGACGACTCTGAGTGTTCACTTAAATGGGGAGCATCTACCCTACTTTACACCGTCAAGAGGACTCAGACAGGGAGATCCTCTTTCTCCATATATCTTTATTTTAATGGCGAATGCTCTGTCCACCCTTATTCATAATGCACTTACCATGGGACATCTCCACGGCATCAAACTTACCAGGTCATGTCCAACTCTCTCCCATCTTTTCTTTGCTGATGATTCAGTATTCTTCCTAGATGGTATAGTAACGGAATGTCAGAATATGGCAAATATATTAAACCAATACTGCCTGGCCACGGGTCAAGTGATAAACAGAAATAAGTCTGGACTCTACTTTAGTAAATCTTGTCCGGTAGGCCTCCAAAATAACTTGGCAGCTGAATTGAGGGTACCGGTGCTGAATTGTTATGGGAGATATCTAAGTGTTCCATCTGAATGGGGCCGATCTAAAAAAGAACTGTTTGGTTGGATATTAGGAAGAATCAATGCTAAATTGGAGGGTTGGAAAGAACTGTTACTATCGAAAGGTGGAAAGGAGATCCTACTCAAGTCTGTCGTTCAGGCCATTCCACAATATGCTATATCACTATTTAAGCTTCCTATGTCTCTTTGTCGAGTGATTGAGAAGAGGATTGACAACTTCTGGTGGCGTAATGACAAGAACAGGGTCGGTGTGCATTGGAAGAATTGGGACTTGCTTAAAACTAGTAAGAATTCAGGCGGGTTAGGCTTTCGGGACCTCATAGCTTTTAATAAGGCCATGCTTGGCAAGCAGGCTTGGAGATTACTTCAACAACCTAACTCGCTCTGGGGTCGGCTCCTCAAGGGGTTATATTTTCATTCCAAGGATTTTCAATCAGTAGAACAAGGCTCGCACCCCTCCTGGGGTTGGAGAAGTCTTATCACTGGACGGGACGCCATCTTACCAAATGTAAGATGGTTTGTGGGAGATGGATGATTAATTAACATCAGGGAGCATTGCTGGTTACCAAGTGGCAAAATTGGAGGACCAGCAGCTAGAGATGAGCCCAGGATGGTGGCTGATCTTATCGATCTTGTCCACCATACATGGAATACTCCCCTTATAACAGAGATGTTCGATAATTTGATTGTAGACGAAATACTGAGGATCCCAATCAGACCCCTCCATACAACTGATCAGCTCATTTGGACAGCAACATCAACAAGGCATTATACGGTCAAAAGCAATTATAAAGCTTTGGTAACGACAGCAAGCAAACCAGATGACAATCAGGCCTCAACTTCATACCAAACTCCCACAGAACTATGGTGCAAAATATGGAACATGCACACCACACCGAAAATTCGGATATTCTTGTAGACAGCCTGCCAAAATGCCCTAGCTACTAAAGCCAACTTATATCGCAGGCATATTATCTCCAGCCCTATGTGTACTCTCTGCAATCAGAACAAGCCAGAAACCGTCGAACACATCTTCTTTTATTGTTCGTGGACTGAAGGAGTATGGAAACACCCCCAACTAAACATCTCGTTTGAGCCAAATTCAATAAACCTTCTGGATAAATGGATCACCGAAAAAGCAAGAGATCAGAACCTCTTACCTGGATTGACGACTATTGCTCATGTTTTATGGCAGCTGTGGTGTCTGCGCAACAATAGCGTTTTCCGTGGCCTTCTCCTTGATCCCAATCGGGCTGTTGAAGATGCCTTGGCACAGACTCGGATATCCCATCTCTTGGATCAACGGCGTCCCCAAACAGATAGTTCTCGCACAGGGGCTTCGGTTGTCCCACTAGAAAATTTATGGCAACCGCCGGATCCAGGCTTTCTCAAGTGCAACATAGACGGATCCTTCCACCCTGGGAGCAGAGAGGGCACAATGGCCTACATCAGTCGCGATCATAGGGGCCTCCTAACAGACGTATATAAAAGCAGATTTCCAGCGCTTTCGCTTTTCAAACTGAAATACGGCGCTCACCTTAACCCTTCAACGTCTGCGAAGGGGGCCTTCACAAGGCAAATCTAGTGATCGAATCTGACTGCCTGCAGTTGATCGATGTTCTACAAGTGCGGAAGAAGCCACCATGGGAGGAACGGCCGTTGTTCGAGGAACTCCGATCGCTTCTGCCCCTTTACCTTAACCTACGGCTGCGACATTGCAATAGATAGGCCAATACGGTAGCCGACTAGGCTGCTAAAGCCCACGGAAGACCAGACCTGGCCCAAAACTGGAATGTATTTCCTCTTTCTATTTTGCAAACTTTGGCATCGGCTGATGCTTTCGCTTCTGCTGCTCTTGGAACGCCACGATGTAATATTTGGCCTACTTAAATATTACTTTCAGTTTCTGACCAAAAAAAAAAAAATCTAGAGCTTCGTGTGGAAATAGGATGGACAGTAAAAGATCATAAGTTTCCTCTGGCTGGTTTCAAACTAGTTTCTACTTACTAATCATGAAAATATTTCATCGTAAGATTACAACGAATCCCTATTGTGCTTGTTGTCGACAATCCCCTAAGACTACCTTACACGTACTCTAGTATTGTAAGTTTGCAAAGGGTATTTGGAAGAAGATTTTGCCTATGAGTTTAAGGGGTCATTTCTTTACTCTTGATTTGAATAAATTCTAGAGCTTAGTATATGGCACCCCGAAGCGCCAAGGTCACCACAGACTTATCAAAGAAGAACCTTAGTTCCTAGGCATATATATATATATATATATATATATTTGTTTGTTTTTTTTTTATCGGTCCCAGCGCATCTTATTTACGGAAGCATAATCAAGTTCTACTAACTCTCCCTCCCAACAATCATGATACAATTGCACACCACTAAACACTATTAGAAAAGATAAAGCCATGACACTTTTATTTACATATTTTGAAGATGGATTTTCTCGGGTCGGTACAACAAAAGAAAGGCCAAGACTTTTAGCTACACTCGACCATAATCCCCAAAAGAGACAACTCGACCCTCTATGTCGATCATGCAAAATCCTCCATCTACTAGTGTCGGCTATTGTCCAAAAAGATGCAGCTCCTACTTTTCACGCACGGGCCGTCACACCCATCCCGGTGCGTCAGGCGGTGGCGGTGGCAACATCCCCGGCATCACTCCGTCTCGACGAACGTGAACAGATATGAACTCCTGTATGACCGGGCCCTCAGCCAAGCCCACATCATACATCACTAATGCATGAACCCGAATAAACGTCAGACCAGGGATGGTGGGACAGTCGATCTCCACACACTCGACCTCCACGTCCGAAGGAAGGCCGTAAAAGACGCCCCGCGTGACAGCAGGGAGCGGCATCTTCCTAATCTGAAATGTTGATCCCCGAAGGGGTGAGTACAGCCACTCAGCAGGTAAAGGACCCAATAAACCACTCAATGCATCACACTATACAATCATAACAATCATAGCATAAGACATATCATTCAAGCATCCATGCATAACTTACCTTGGAGTCATGCATATGCCATCATACCACATGTACACACATGTCATAGGTGCACATACATCCATGCGCTTACCATCATCATGTCACATATACCATCATGCCATAGGTACACATACATCCATGCACTTACCATCATCATGTCACATATACCATCATGCCATAGGTGCACATACATCCATGCACTTATCATCATGCATCCATGCATACATATGGTCATACCATGCATGATTCAATTTCAATTTCCAAATTTTATCTTTTCATTTTGAACCGCCACATTTCTCTTTTTCCCGGGACCAATATTTGCATCCCACATTTATCGCTCGCACCCCACCTGGCATCGCGAGAAACCTCCGGCACAAACCTCCGGGCATCCTGCACAATACCTGCCAGGCATCTCGTACCCCAACTGGCATCACGAGGTATCCCCCGGCACAAACCTCCGGGCTTCCGGCTCCCCACGCTCCGGGCATCTCGAAACTCCCGAGGACCCTCCGGCATTCAGCCATTTAAGGCCACCGGGCATCCGGCCTTTACCCTTCTAGCCAAGCATCCCGACACTCCGGGGCATCGTCGGCTCACACCTCCGACGGCCTTCGACTTATCTTAGTTCACATTTTCAATTATAGCTCAATTTCAACATGGCATATGATGTGATGGCAAACAAGATCATTTTCATCATTTGATTCTTATATGCATTTCCAATCATCATCATACATGCAGCAAGATACAACCACTTATGACAATACAATCCATGGGGTCCATACAACTTAGAATAATCCATACATCATGTCCTTTTTGAAATTTATCAAATTCCAGCTTACACAATTTCGGAAAGCATATAAATTAAATATCCATATGATCTTCAAAAATCATAAAATCAGAGTATGTAATAGACAAGACATAAAGGTAGCAATTTCATGAAGAACACGTGCCCAAAAGAGCTTCACACAATAAGATATGGCTCACACAATACCGCATGCAAAATTCGGGTAAAGTCAGATTGCACAGTTCTTGAAATATTTCGATTAAAATACCCGAATGACCTCCAAAAATTATGAAATTTCACCAGGTTATAGTCAAGACCCTAAGGTAGATTTTTCTTGAAGACATCTAGGCCAGATTCGCTTTAGGTAATTAACTATAGACGGTCGAAGCTCCTGTTCCTAGTACCGAACAGTCAAGTTTAGCTGTCTCCGAAAAATCGAGGTTTCGCCTGCTTATCTTTCTTCATTTTCTCTGAAATTTTGATATGTTTTGCCTCAAGAGGTCCACTACAACTTTCATCAAGGGTTCTAGGTGAGATTCTCAAAGGATAGTCACCACTTAGTCCACGAAGTCTCGGGAGTCCAGTACCATACTTCCAGATCTACAGTCTTCAAAAGAAAATCGTTTCACTAGGCTACACTTTCTCGTTTTACCTAAAATTTGAGTATGTTAATCATTAGGATGTTTTATACAACTTTCGTGAAGAAGTCGAAGTGAAATTCTTAGTAAAAAGCGACATGCAATACACAAAACCACCAAGAGGTCGACGAAACAGTTCCAGATCTAGCCTTTTCGTAGAGGATGGGTTTCAGCCCTTGAAACTCAACCATTTTGTCTCAAATTTTAGTATGTTATACTTTGAGATGTTGTATACAACTTTAATGAAGAAATCGAAGCCAAAATCCAACTCAAAACACGCATGCAAGCCTCTACAAATTTCTGGGTCAGGCTGTATACACGAATACAGCAACCTATTTCGAAAACAAACTAAAATAGCTTCCGTTTCTCACTCCTAAATACTCAAGATTCAACACCATTCCAAACACACATGCAAAACACACATGCAAGAGCAGTAAATGGATCCTAACTTGCCTCTAAGATCAAGCGAACGACGGCACACGGACGGGCAAACGGACGGCTACGGGCGAGCGAGCGGCTCCTTTCCTCCTCTCTCGGTTCCTCTCTCTCTCTCGCAACCCTCTCTCTCTCTCACTTGGCTTGGGCGACAGCCCCTCAACCGGCCATTCTCTCTCTCTTTATTTCCCCTAAACTTAATCATTAGCAATGATTAAGAGCCACCCACAATGGCCAATGCATGGGGTCTTCTTTTTGTCACTTGGCAAGACATGCAAGATGGGCTTGGGAGTGGGCTTGGAAGGATTTGGGCCGGCCTCTCCCTTGTGGCCGACGACAGCTCCTCCTTGGGCTTCAATGGGCCAGCCATTTGGCCCATCAAAAGTCCATACTCTTGGGCCTAAGGCCCAAAACTAATTAAACCCCAATTTTACTTTTAATAATTCATCTTTAATTCTTTCTTTTATAGATTTCAAGTTTTAAATTTCACATGGCTAAAATCTTGTAATATTTAATCTATAGGGATTGAATCTATGAGGTGCATAGCCAAGAATAAATTCTTCTCATTAATTTATCCTATGATACTATTTTTAATAATTCATGAACACAAATATATAACACTTGGTCTTAAAAGAAAACCAATGGCTAAAGCATAAACCATAGGTAATTTCATTACCTAATCATGGGCTTTAATACATCTAGAGGTTGTCTTGAATTTTGGGATGCCACAATTCTCCCCTCCTTAGAGAATTTCGTCCTCGAAATTAGACACTACTCGTGCCCTTTTGAAACAAGTAGGGGTACTTTTCCTTCATTTGATCTTCACTTTCCCATGTGGCTTCCTCCATATCATGATGTCGCCATAATACCTTAACCAGTGGAATCGTCTTGGTCCTAAGAATTTGTTCTTTCCGATCCAGTACCTGCACAGGTTCTTCAATGTACCTCACTTTCTCATCCACATTGATGGCTTCATGATCGAGTATGTGACCAGGATCCGGCTGGTACTTTCTCAGCATCGATACATGAAACACATCATGCAAATTTCCCAACTTAGGAGGCAGTGCCAAACGATAAGCTACATCCCCTATTCTTTCAAGTATCTCAAAAGGTCCGACAAATCTAGGGCTTAACTTACCCTTCATTCCAAATCGAGATATTCCTTTCATTGGAGATATCTTAAGGAATACATGGTCTCCTACACTAAACTCCAAAGGCCTTCTACACCTATCTGCGTAGTCTTTCTGTCTACTCTGAGCTGTTTTGAGTCTTTTCCTGATAATTTCGACAGCTTCAGTGGTAGCTTGTACCAGTTCAGGTCCTGTCAATTTCCTTTCATCTACTTCATTCCAACAGACAGGAGTCCTACATCTCCTCCCATATAACGCTTCATAGGGAGCCATGCCTATACTTTTTTGAAAACTATTATTATAAGCAAATTCCACCAAATGCAATCTTTCATCCCAATTTCCTTTGAAATCAATTACACAAGCTCTCAACATATCCTCTAATGTCTGGATTACTCTTTCTGTTTGTCCATCTGTCTGAGGGTGAAAAGCAGTACTAAACTGAAGTTTTGTTCCTAAGGCAATTTGAAGACTCCGCCAAAAGTTCGAAGTGAATCTCGAATCCCGATTTGAGGTAATAGTCACTGGAACACCATGTAAGCGTACCACTTGACTTACATATATATCAGCATATTTGTCCATTGGGTAGTCCATGCGAACCGGTAGGAAATGAGCAGACTTAGTCAAACGGTCCACTATAACCCAGATAGAGTCATGACCACTTGACGTCCTTGGTAATCCCTGTATAAAGTCCATTGTTATATGCTCCCATTTCCATTCTGGTATGTCTAATGGTCTCAAGAGCCCTGCAGGTTTACGATGTTCTGCTTTTACCTGTTGACACATCAAACATTGAGAAACGTGCTTAGCCGTATCTGCTTTCATACCATTCCACCAGAACTGCTGACGTAAGTTCCTGTACATCTTTGTACTACTTGGATGAATACTATAATTACTTTTATGTGCCTCCGACAGAATTTCCTTCTTTAAATCTTCGTTGTCGGGAACACAAAGTCGTCCTTGGCATCTTACTACTCCGTCTTCAGAGACTTGAAATTCTGGTCTTTTCCCTAAAGACACTGCATCTTTCACTTTCATAATCTCCGGGTCAAACTCTTGTAAGATTTTAACTTTCTGAATAATTTCAGGCTCAATCCTTAATGCACTAAGCATACCGGTAAGACAATCTACTTTTAATTTAAACTCTGAGTCCGTTACGGATTTTAACAAGCTCCATTCTGCCATTCTTAAACTGGCCATCTCCATAGCCGACTTACGACTAAGAGCATCTGCTACCTTATTCGCCTTCCCAGGATGGTATTTTATCTCACAATCATAATCCTTTAACAATTCCATCCATCTCCTTTGTCTCATGTTCAACTCCTTTTGTGAGAACAGATATCTCAAACTCTTATGGTCCGTATAAATTTCAAACTTTTCCCCATACAAATAGTGCCTCCATATTTTCAAAGCGAACACTATAGCTGCTAATTCTAAATCATGCGTTGGGTAATTTAGTTCATGGGGTTTCAATTGTCTAGATGCATAGGCTATGACCTTGCCATGCTGCATCAAAACACATCCTAGTCCTTTGTGAGATGCATCACTATACACTGTATAACCATCGAGTCCGATTGGTATAGTCAAGATTGGAGCCGAGGTCAATTTTCTTTTAAGCTCCCGGAAACTCCTTTCACATTCCCATTCCATTCAAACTTCACGTTCTTTCGAGTCAATTTTGTTAAAGGACCTGCCAATCGTGAAAATCCTTCAATAAACCTTCTATAGTAACCGGCCGATCCGAAGAAACTCCGTATTTCAGTAGGTGTCGTTGGTCTCGGCCAATTTATCACCATCTCAACTTTCGCCGGGTCTATTGCAATTCCTCTTCCTGATACTACATGCCCCAAAAATATTATTTGGTCCAGCCATAATTCACACTTGCTAAATTTGGCATACAGTTTATGATCTCTCAGAGTTTGCAAAACTATCCTCAAGTGTTGTTCATGCTCTTTAGGCCCTCTCGAATATATCAGAATATCATCAATAAAAACAATTACAAACTGGTCTAAATAAGGCTTAAATACCCTATTCATTAGATCCATAAATGCAGCCGGTGCATTGGTTAATCCAAATGGCATAACAAGGAACTCATAGTGTCCATAACGAGTCCTAAACACAGTCTTAGGAATATCTTCTTTCTTAATTCTTAGCTGATGGTATCCCGACCTTAAATCAATCTTAGAGAAGACCGAACTTCCTTGGAGTTGATCAAATAGGTCATCAATTCTAGGCAAAGGATATTTATTTTTAATGGTTACTTGATTTAGCTGCCTATAATCAATGCACAAGCGCATCGATCCATCTTTCTTCTTCACAAACAAAACTGGCGCACCCCAAGGTGAAGCACTTGGCCTAATGAATCCTTTGTCAAGCAACTCTTGTAGTTGCACTTTCAATTCCTTCAATTCGACTAAGGCCATCCTATATGGGGCTTTTGATATAGGTCCTATTCCAGGCATTATTTCAATTTCAAACTCAATTTCTTGCTCTGGTGGTAATCCAGGCAACTCCTCAGGAAAGACATCTTGAAATTCATTAACCACTCGAACTTCATCAAGTTTAGGTTCTTCCTTAGTATAATCTCTAACCATGGCCAGGTACCCTTGACATCCCTTGTCAAGTAACGCACGAGCTTCTACTGCCGAAATAAGTGCTACAGGTAGGTTAGTCTGACCTTCCAAAAATTCACAACTAGACTGATAAGGTAAGACAAATTGAATCACCTTTCTATAACAATCCATTTTGGCCCGATACTTACGAAGCCAATCCATTCCTATGATAACATCAAAATCATACATGGCCATTACGACTAAGTCCATTTCCATATCCTTTCCTCCCATTGTTATCTTACAGTTTCCACACACCAACGTAGACAATAGCATATCTTTTAAAGGCGTAGAAACAGATAGAGGCGTCTCAAGAGGCGTAGTTTCTATCTTATTCAACTGTCTATATCCTTCAGATATAAATGAATGCGTAGCACCCGTGTCAAACAATGCATATGCCTTTTTATCATTTATAAGGATCGTACCTGAGATAACATTTTTGGAAGCTTCTGCTTCCTCTTGGGTGATCGCATACACCCTTCCTTGTGCTGGTGGCCTCTGAGGATTTCTTGGTAAGTTTGGTCTAGCAGCACTCTGTTGTGGCTGTCGCACCGAGCCAATACTCACTTGCGACCTTTCTTGTGGGCAGTTTCTCTTAAGATGACCTGTTTGTCCACAACCATAACATTTCGGTTGCCCATTGCAAGGTCCCGGGCCATGTCGCCCATCACACCTTCGACACTCTTCATTTTGATAAGGTGCCCTTTTTAAATTCAGGCTACCCCTGCCCTTTCCAAAGTTCCCGAATTTGCCCTTCTTCTTAGACTCCTAGGTCTAACCTTGACCTGTATAGGGTCTTTTACCCCGTCTCACATCACCAAAAGACAATGGTCTCTTATTCTCCGAATGTTCCCTTACCAACTCCTGCTCCACCAACCGTGCCCTCTCATAGATCTCATTATAATCTCTTATGTTCAAAGGCACCAGGTTGTCTCCTAATATCAGTCCTCAACCCTTTCGAAACCTCTAGCTTTCTCTTCCGATCCTCAATTAGTCTAGGAGCATATCTAGATAGTTCAGAAAATCTAGCCTCATATTGGTCTACTGTCAGCTCCTTTTGTTCTAGTTGAACAAATTCTGAAATTTTCTTATCCTTAGCACAATCAGAAAAATGCTTTCTATTGAAAGCCCTCACAAACTCTTCCCAGTTAACATCAGTACCTGGTGGGAAGATTGTGTCCCTCGAAGCTCTCCACCAAAACTTTGCATTTCCCTCCAGCTGGTACTCTGCCAAAGTTATTTTCTCAGCATCATTGCAGTCCAACAACCTGAAAATTTGTTCCATTCCATCAATCCAATGTTCCGCCTCCTCAGGACTTCCCATTCCACTGAACTTAGGTGGCTTCAGCTTCAAAAACTGTTCCACTAGTCCTTGAGTACGGCGTTCTGCTCCAGGTTGTTGCTGCGCTTGTCTTTCTATCAGATTTCCAATATTGGCCAATGCCTGCAGGATGTCTTCCATTCGGGGTTCAGCCCTTACAGCAGAGGCTTCAGCCCTCGATGGATGAGCACTTCCAGCTCGCACCACGACTTTCCTGCAAATTTCCAAGCATTGCCTCAGGAATAATCTGAGACTCACTGTCTCCATTAAAAACAACAGCACTAAGGAAAATAAGTAACATAACAATGTTACTGGTACCTAAAAGCAACTAATAATAACTACTAGGGATCTACGAGTGATTACTCATCACCCGTTATTCAAAGCTACCCAACTATTCCAGTCAATATCCTATGGTGTGCATTGTCATCATGTTCCTCAATTTCCAGATGAGGCTCCTTATCACTCCAACCTATAACCATGGCTCTGATACCAAAAACAAGGGGGCTGTGGCACCCCGAAGCGCCAAGGTCACCACAGACTTATCAAAGAAGAACCTTAGTTCCTAGGCATACATATATATATTTGTTTGTTTTTTTTTATCGGTCCCGCGCATCTTATTTGCGGAAGCATAATCAAGTTCTACTAACTCTCCCTCCCAACAATCATGATACAATTGCACACCACTAAACACTATTAGAAAAGATAAAGCCATGACACTTTTATTTACATATTTTGAGGATGGATTTTCTCGGGTCGGTACAACAAAAGAAAGGCCAAGACTTTTAGCTACACTCGACCACAATCCCCAAAAAGAGACAACTCGACCCTCTATGTCGATCATGCAAAATCCTCCATCTACTAGTGTCGGCTATTGTCCAAAAAGGTGCAGCTCCTACTCTTCACGCACGGGCTGTCACACCCATCCCGGTGCGTCAGGCGGTGGCGGCAGCAACATCCTCGGCATCACTCCGTCTCGACGAACGTGAACAGATATGAACTCCTGTATGACCGGGCCCTCAGCCAGGCCCACATCATACATCACTAATGCACGAACCCGAATAACGTCAGACCAGGGATGGTGAGATAGTCGATCTCCACACACTCAACCTCCACGTCCGAAGGAAGGCCGTAAAAGACGCCCCGCATGACAGCAGGGAGCGGCATCTTCCTAATCTGAAATGTTGGTCCCCGAAGGGATGAGTACAGCCACTCAGCAGGTAAAGGACCCAATAAACCACTCAATGCATCACACTATACAATCATAACAATCATAGCATAAGACATATCATTCAAGCATCCATGCATAACTTACCTTGGAGTCATGCATATGCCATCATACCACATGTACACACATGTCATAGGTGCACATACATCCATGCACTTACCATCATCAAGTCACATATACCATCATGCCATAGGTGCACATACATCCATGCACTTATCATCATGCATCCATGCATACATATGGTCATACCATGCATGATTCAATTTCAATTTCCAAATTTTATCTTTTCATTTTGAACCGCCACATTTCTCTTTTTCCCGGGACCAATATTTGCATCCCACATTTATCGCTCGCACCCCACCTGGCATCGCGAGAAACCTCCAGCACAAACCTCCGGGCATCCGGCATAATACCTGCCAGGCATCTCGTACCCCAACTGGCATCACGAGGTATCCCCCGGCACAAACCTCCGGGCTTCCGGCTCCCCACCCTCCGGGCATCTCGAAACTCCCGAGGACCCTCCGGCATTCAGCCATTTAAGGCCACCGGGCATCCGGCCTTTACCCTTCTAGCCAGGCATCCCGACACTCCGGGCATCGTCGGCTCACACCTCCGACGGCCTTCGACTTATCTTAGTTCACATTTTCAATTATAGCTCAATTTCAACATGGCATATGATGTGATGGCAAACAAGATCATTTTCATCATTTGATTCTTATATGCATTTCCAATCATCATCATACATGCAGCAAGATACAACCACTTATGACAATACAATCCATGGGGTCCATACAACTTAGAATAATCCATACATCATGTCCTTTTTGAAATTTATCAAATTCCAGCTTACACAATTTCGGAAAGCATATAAATTAAATATCCATATGATCTTCAAAAATCATAAAATCAGAGTATGTAATAGACAAGACATAAAGGTAGCAATTTCATGAAGAACACGTGCCCAAAAGAGCTTCACACAATAAGATATGGCTCACACAATACCGCATGCAAAATTCGGGTAAAGTCAGATTGCACAGTTCTTGAAATATTTCGATTAAAATACCCGAATGACCTCCAAAAATTTTAACCTCCGCACAAACCTCCGGGCATCCCCGCACAATACCCCCGGGCATCTCGTACCCCAACCGGCATCATGAGGTATCCCCCGGCACAAACCTCCGGGCTTCCGGCTCCCCACGCTCCGGGCATCTCGAAACTCCCGAGGACCCTCCGGCATTCAGCCATTTAAGGCCACCGGGCATCCGGCCTTTACCCTTCTAGCCAGGCATCCCGACACTCCCGGGGCATCGTCGGCTCACACCTCCGACGGCCTTCGACTTATCTTAGTTCACATTTTCAATTATAGCTCAATTTCAACATGGCATATGATGTGATGGCAAACAAGATCATTTTCATCATTTGATTCTTATATGCATTTCCAATCATCATGATACATGCAGCAAGATACAACCACTTATGACAATACAATCCATGGGGTCCATACAACTTAGAATAATCCATACATCATGTCCTTTTTGAAATTTATCAAATTCCAGCTTACACAATTTCGAAAGCATATAAATTAAATATTACCCGAATGACCTCCAAAAATTATGAAATTTCACCAGGTTATAGTCAAGACCCTACGGTAGATTTTTCTTGAAGACATCTAGGCCAGATTCGCTTTAGGTAATTAACTATAGACGGTCGAAGCTCCTGTTCCTAGTACCGAACAGTCCAGTTTAGCTGTCTCGGAAAAATCGAGGTTTCACCTGCTTATCTTTCTTCATTTTCTCTGAAATTTTGATATGTTTTGCCTCAAGAGGTCCACTACAACTTTCATCAAGGGTTCTAGGTGAGATTCTCAAAGGATAGTCACCACTTAGTCCACGAATTCTCGGGAGTCCAGTACCATACTTCCAGATCTACAGTCTTCAAAAGAAAATCGTTTCACTAGGCTACACTTGCTCGTTTTACCTAAAATTTGAGTATGTTAATCATTAGGATGTTTTATACAACTTTCGTGAAGAAGTCGAAGTGAAATTCTTAGTAAAAAGCGACATGCAATACACAAAACCACCAAGAGGTCGACGAAACAGTTCCAGATCTAGCCTTTTCGTAGAGGATGGGTTTCAGCCCTTGAAACTCAACCATTTTGTCTCAAATTTTAGTATGTTATACTTTGAGATGTTTTCTACAACTTTCATGAAGAAATCGAAGCCAAAATCCAACTCAAAACACGCATGCAAGCCTCTACAAATTTATGGGTCAGGCGGTATACACGAATACAGCAAGCTATTTCAAAAACAAACTACAATAGCTTCGGTTTCTCACTCCTAAACACTCAAGATTCAACACCATTCCAAACACACATGCAAAACACACATGCAAGAGCAGTAAATGGATCCTAACTTGCCTCTAAGATCAAGCAAACGACGGCACACGGACGGGCGAACGGACGGCTACGGGCGAGCGAACGGCTCCTTTCCTCCTCTCTCGGTTCCTCTCTCTCTCTCTCGCAACCCTCTCTCTCTCTCACTTGGCTTGGGCGACAACCCCTCAACCGGCCATTCTCTCTCTTTTATTTCCCTAAACTTAATCATTAGCAATGATTAAGAGCCACCCACAATGGCCAATGCATGGGGTCTTCTTTTTGTCACTTGGCAAGACATGCAAGATGGGCTTGGGAGTGGGCTTGGAAGGATTTGGGCCGGCCTCTCCCTTGTGGCCGACCTCCTCCTTGGGCTTCAATGGGCCAGCCATTTGGCCCATCAAAAGTCCATACTCTTGGGCCTAAGGCCCAAGCCTAATTAAACCCCAATTTTACTTTTAATAATTCATCTTTAATTCTTTCTTTTATAGATTTCAAGTTTTAAATTTCACATGGCTAAAATCTTGTAATATTTAATCTATAGGGATTGAATCTATGAGGTGCATAGCCAAGAATAAATTCTTCTCATTAATTTATCCTATGATACTATTTTTAATAATTCATGAACACAAATATATAACACTTGGTCTTAAAAGAAAACCAATGGCTAAAGCATAAACCATAGGTAATTTCATTACCTAATCATGGGCTTTAATACATCTAGAGGTTGTCTTGAATTTTGGGATGCCACATAGTATGGAAATAGGATGGACAAGAAGGGCCTTTAATTCTTTCTTTTTTTGTTCCCGAGAATTTTGGGATCACGTTTGGTAAAATTTTTGTTCAAGTTTGTTCCTGAATTTCAATAAAAAAAAAGTTGATTCTGTTCCGAGAACAAAATTGAGAATCAAAACTCTTCTTCTTCTCTTTTCTTCTTCTTCATTGACCGCCATCCCGTGACCGCTCGCCGGTCGACGGAGGCTGCATAGCCAAAAAAAAAATAAAAAATAAAATAAATAAAATAAATAAAATAATAAAAATAATAAAAAAAAAAAAGGATAAAAAGAAAAAAGAAAAAAAGAAGAAGAAGAATAAGAGAAGAAGAGAAAAAGAATAAAAAGAAAAAAGAAGAAGAGGAGAAAAAAGAAAAAAATAATAATAAAGAAAAAAAAAAAAATAAAAGGATAAAAAAGAAAAAAGAAAAAAAGAAGAAGAAGAATAAGAGAAGAAGAGAAAAAGAATAAAAAGAAAAAAGAAGAAGAGGAGAAAAAGAAAAAAAATAATAATAAATAAAAGAAAATAAAAAAGGAAAAAATAAAAATAAAAATAAAAAGAAAAAAAAGAAAAAAAGAAAAAGGAAAAATAAAAGGAAAAGAGGAAAAATAAAAAAAATAAGAAAAGGAAAAATAAAAAAAAAAGAAAAGAAAAAGAGGAAAAAGAAAATAAAGAAAATAAAAAAAGGAAAAAAGGAAAAAATATTTAAAAATTAAAATAAATTGATTTGGAAGAATCAATGAACACGTACCAAACGCAATTCTATTCCAGAATCAGAAATTTTGTACAGCTTATCAAACAAAATGAGTTCCTGAATGAATAAAAAATAATCATTTCGAAGTTTCCGTTGGACCATAAGTTTCCTGTGGTTGGTTTCAAACTAGTTTCTACTTACTAATCATGAAAATATTTCATCGTGAGATTACAACGAATCCCTATTGTGCTTGTTGTCGACAATCCCCTGAGATTACATGTATTCCAGCATTGTAAGTTTGCAAAGGGTATTTGGTAGAAGATTTTGCCTATGGGTTTATGTGACATCCTAAATTTCAGGCTCTGTTTTCGATGAGATGAAATGGGTTTTTCATCGACGTGCCTATAGTTCTTTCCCTAAGTTGGCCACTCACGAGATAACTAGCCTATCGGGTGAAGTCGTTAAGGAATCTAAACGCAATAGACTTGAGAATTCGACCAAGAATCGGCTGCTCGACTGTGCTAATCTGCGAGGATCATTACGGCACTGTCAAAATCGACCAGAGACCGGAGAAAAGTCGATTTGATAGAGATATGTGATTAGTGCGTGGGTGATTCTACCTAATTGCAAAATTTCCGTCGAACGGTACTAGACCAATTTTTCTGTCATTTTCGTACCCTGTGTCCGTATTTGAAACCTCGAGATTTTCACGACAATCGAGAGTCGCCCATGTGTCGAAGATGTACAATGTAGCTCGAAAATGATTGACCACGGGTCAATTGCATTGAAAATTCCTAAAAGCTACCCGGTAGATTAGGGTGCGCTAAAATCGCGTCAGATTGAAATTAATCGCGAAATTGAACTTAATTTCAAAAATTGAAAGTTCTGTCTTGTCACGATTCATTTTAGGAACGTCGACTCATCTTTCAAAGAATTTTCGGCGATTCCGAGATTTTTACGGAAAATCAATTCGGACTATTCGGAAAAAGAACGGAAATTCAGATTGGCCAAATTGAAGGGATTTTTGACTTCCAAACCGAGCTACTTGGTGATGGTAAATTGTAGAAATCGTGTGCGCTTTTTCTTCAACAAAATTAGACATCGAATTGGAGAAATCGGAGAAGAAATTGAAGTTTATTTTGAGGAAATTCGGAGCTATGGAAGGAGGCTGCATTTTTGGCATCAAATTGGATAATTCATGGAAATTCTAAGCTAGAAAGAATTGGGGGTACAAGCAATTAATTGGGGGGATAACTTTGTTTGACTTTGCCCCTTTTCTTTTTGTTCAATCTTCTCGAACAAGCTGGCCTCCATCTTCTTCGAGCGATCGTCCCTCTCTGCCATTTCCCTGCAACGTCGTCTTCGTTCATTTTCCTTCAAAGCCGCACTCCTCTTCGTGTCTCCCTTACACTGCCCCCAAAACCCCACCGACGGCCCAGCTTTTCTTCACTGCCGCCTCACCCCTTCTTCACGTGGCCACTTATCCAGTAGCTGCCGAGTCTGAGACTTCCATTTGCTCGGTCAACTCCCAGCAATGAAGACGCCTGCTACTCCACTGAATTTTGCATCCCTCCACCAGCAGCGACCGAGCTTTGCAGCTCCACCTACGCTTGTCTCCAGCTCCACCGAAGCCAGCTCAGTCTTCCAGTCAACGGCCCATTAGCTCCATTTTCCCCAACAGCAACCAAGTCCTTCTTTGCACGCCAATTCTCGTGAATTTCCTCCACCTGCAGTTCGTGTTTTCCCGTGCATCGAAGCCACCTCCATCGGATCTTTGCTGCCATCCGTTCGCGAGAAGTCCTTGTCGAGTTAACCAGCGAAGCCTTCGCATGTTCCCACCGAAGCAACTTGCAACCCTCGCATTCTTCTTCAGCCCATCGAGCTGAACCCAGCAGCCCACGCAAGTCAGCCGCAAGTTCGGCCAAGTTCAGCTCAACCGTGAGCTTTGCGGGCCGATTTCGGCCAGGTCCGAGTCCCGTTGGTGTCGCCGCTTTGGGGTTTGTTGCTCGCCGTCGTCATGGACTCACCGGCTCGCAAATTCGGTGAGTTTACTCACTAAACCTCGCTTAGGAGGTTAATTATGCTTAGGGGTGATTAGTTTAAGTTAATTAAGGATTATGTGGTTAGTTAGATTAGATTAATGATTTAATTAGTTAATTATGTATGTTAGGCAGTTAGAGTTGTGTAATTAGAGACTGGATAAGTCGTAGTATTTATCTAGATAGGTTCGGAAATTTTCCGGGCCCATTTCGGTATTTAATTAGGCTTTTCCAGCCTAAGATTGCATTTTTGGCATTTATTAGTATTTATTTAATTAATTTTGGTAATTATTTGAATATTTATTGTTTTTCGGAAATTAGACCGGGATAGCCGGTGATCGAAATTTCGTGCTGATTGCAATGGTGTGTTCAGTTTATGCAATTGGATGTTAAATAGTGCAAATTGAGTGCTGATTGGATTTTTGGTAAATTATTCCAAAATTTGGGAATTTCAATATTTATTCAAAAAATCTCAAGTGTCGGATTTTGACTCCAAAAATGGTTTTACATACTATATAAAATAGTGAGATTTTAAAAAAGAAGTATATCGGTTTTTTTGTTCGATCTGACCGTGTACCTACACACAACTATTTTCACCGGATGTTTTTAATATGAATAAAATATACCATGATCACTATTTTAATTGAGGCATTTGAGTGCAATGCACGGTGTCCTGGGTCGAGATTGAATGGCCGTGTGTCGGTTAAGAGAACCCGTCCTCGAATTGAGTCGGATGGACGTTACCTTATATGGTTACCCACTCATTGGGTTTTGGGTCGCAGTAGATTCTAGACCTATGCTCCTTCGAGAAAGCAGTCTTTGAGAGACGTAGCCGTGCTCAATGGGGAAGAAACGATGCCTGGTTACGCTAGTAGACCGCCGAACTTCAAGTAGGCCGTACCTTAGATGAGCGAAATTAACAATTGGAACGCATGATTAGTTGAGTTAGATGCGCCGGATTATGAGATAAAACTGTGTGACATGATATGGGACGTGTCATAATGGTTTGACCTTATAATATGGGTCCCTGTGATTTATTGAGTTGATGAGGCGTTTCAATTGTTGTGTGCATTAATTATATGCATTTGTGATATGAACTGTGCTGACATGCAGGATGGAACTGAGGCGAGGTAAGTCTTCTGTGTTGTGTGGCTAGGCCACCCTTGGGTGTATTTCCTTCCTAATAGGGGCTTAGGGGGTGAACTTGCTGAGAGATTGTCTCACCCCATCGTGGGCTCAATTTTCAGGTCCTTAGGTGGAGGACTGAAGCCTCGAGTTTGTGGAGGTGGAGTCTGAAGGATCGACGTTTGTGTCCGACTAGTAGGTCGTAGGACAGCTTCCTTTTGAGAGTCGATCTTTCGTAGACTTTTGAGTAGACTCGTTTTGTACCTTAACCCAGTTGTTTATAAAAGTTGGCTTTTGTGAAATGTGCCCTGCTTTCCTATCCCATACTGTTTTTTGTCGGGGATTTGTTGTTTCGCTTCCACATGTGCATTAAAAATGAATGGGTCGGCGACGTGTCCTGGGAACGTCGCATTTGTATCAACCACAGAGGGATGTGCGTGCGCTCGAGGTTCGGGGCATGACAGTTTAAGGGGTCATTTATTTACTCTTGATTTAAATGAGTGGTTGTTGGCAAAATTGTTTATTGCAATAGTTCTTGTAAAAGAATATGACTGGTCACTAGGGTCTAACTTGTTGGCATTTGTGGAAATGGAGGAATCGAAGAATATGACTAGCCACGGGGATATCTAGGGCGCGAATGATAATCATTCTATTTCTCTATTTTTCAATTCCTAAAAAAAGGTTTGGAACCGAAATTCGTTTGGTAACGGAATTTCATTTTTTATTTCTGGGACAAGTTTTTAGCTTATAAATAGGTGTGAAACAAAATTGAGAAGTAGAAACTTCTTTTTGTTTTTTAAATTTTTGGAATAGAAATAGAAATAAAAACTCTTTTCATTGCTTGCCCTTACTGCCAATGGCCGTCGACCACTGACTAGCTGCCACCCTCTGCTCGCTGGCCTTCCGCCACCCAGCAATCGCCATCTAGAAATTTTAACGCCTATCAAATCAATTTCTATTCCAAGAACAAAAATTTTGTGTTGTTATCAAATGTGGGTCTCTACTCAGAAACTTTTAGAGGGAATAAAATAGAAAAATTTATTTCTAGCCATAAATTGTTTCTTAGAAGAGAATGGTTATTATTTGCGTTCTTAGTCTACTTGACTAGTAGAAAATAGATTGGCTGCCAAAATAAAGAAAAGAGATAACTCAATTCCGATGTGACCACCGGAGGTGATCTGGGTCCAGCTTCAATAAGTGGACTTATTCGTGATGACTCAAGTGATTAGCTTTCTAGATCCGTGCAAATAGTGGGAGTGTATTCTTCACCCAAAGCAGAACTATGGGCCATTTTCTTGAGTCTCAAATTGACAATTTCTTTAGATATTATCAAACTTATAATGGAGGTGGACTAGCAAGCAACCATTTCTCCGCTTTAGAAATCTTCATTGCATATTTTGGTGACTACTTATTTCTCAAATTGAAGTTTGCTCAAATATTTTTAACAGGTTAAGATTCTTCACAATTTAGGTAGGGAAATGCATGTGCAGATTGGCTAGTAAAATGGGTTATCCAATCAAATAATGCAAGTGAAAATTATGTATTAGGCAGGTCATTAATAGATTTGCTTTATTTGTCGATAGTAATAAGATTGAATCACGTTTTATTAGGAAAGTAAGGATATAATTTTTGGACTCAGCCCGTTTCCTTACGCCCCCAAAAAAAGCTCCTTTTTGTCGGTTTCCCATTATCAGGGCGTGGGAGTTATTCCCTTTCTACATAATGGGCCGATGTTTCCTTGTTCTCCTCAGCCAATAACGAAGAACGAACTTTATATGCATTTTCCATCCGACCAAAGTCCCTCCCATTTTTCCAAGGAAGATCGCTGTCGACCCACACACGTAGCACCACCATCGTTTCCCTCCCATTCACATTCAGATGGGTCGTCGCGAATGCCTTCTCTTGCTCGTACTTTCAGCAACGCTCTTCGGTTTCGGCGACTCTTGCTCCAATGGAGAATGCAGGGTTCGTATGTCCCTGTCAGATTGTTCTTCAGTTTTTGGCATGAGTCTTGGGATTTCTGATTTTGTTTTGTGTGTGGTTTTTCGTGAATGAAGCTTCTTGATGAATGCTCAAGCAATAGCGACTGCGAGGCCGGTCTCTATTGTTTCTCCTGCCTTGCAGACGTTTCAGATTCCAGATGTGTAAGATCAACCGTTACTGACCAGTTCAAGCTCTTGGTACTTATCTCTCCCTCTCTAAAACTTTTTTTCTTTGCCCTTAACACGATTTTTTTTTCTTTTTTGATTGTCGCGATTGACCTCCTCAGTAATATCAGAGAAGTTCAGACTCTTCGGAGGGGGGTTGCTTAAATGTTGACCGACTGAGAAATAAGGATTTTCTATCCAATTAGGCATTTTCTCCAAATCGGCTGAACAAAAGTTGGATGTAGAGCAGCTGAAGTATTGACGAACATGGAGTCCGGTTGAATGTGTCGCCAACAGATTCACTATTGTTTATCCAAATATAAAACAAAAGGAATAAGGAAATAACTTCACCGTTCTTATTACGGATCTGTCTAATCTCAACTGCCCATGAGCATTCATTTCTTTTGTGAAGAAGAATCTGAAGTTGGACTCTTACACAGAAATTTACATAGCTCATGCCACTGAGAAATTTGCTGTTCTTTTTTCCAATTAAAACTTCCATCATCTATAACATGCCAATTCATTGCCGTTTTTTATGTATTTTGGTTTTGTGTGGAAATTCATAGATGTCACAATTTTACTTTTGGGCTATGTAAGTTGTGTTAAAAGCTTGACTGGGTAGAGAATTATGGCACTTTAATTATGGTAGATACTGTACACATTTTCTAAAAGCTTGAATTACAGGCCAGAAAACTTTCAGGCATGAGTATTTTGTTCTCCTTGTTTTTCTTTTTTTTTTTTTTTTAGGGGGTGGGAGGAGGTTTGGGTTCCGGCAGGTGTATTGGAAGGGGGTTGACTGGTATATCATCTTGATCAGTGATTTGATTTGCTTCGTTTTACTTTTTAATTAGAACAATTCTCTTCCTTTCAACAAATATGCGTTCTTGACGACCCACAATGCGTTTGCTATTGATGGAGAGCCACCTCGCACGCCTGTACCAAGAGTGACAATTACAAATCAAGAGGATACCGTCACTCAGCAGCTAAACGTATGACTCTCAGTAGATCCGATTACTTTTTAGCTTTTCCTCACTTTCATTTTCAGGATGTTTTAGGAAAATGATCTCAATTTAATTTCGCCAATGGTGTTTTTCCATTTCCAGAATGGAGTTCGAGGGCTGATGCTAGATACATATGATTTTGAAGGAGATGTATGGTTGTGCCATTCTTTTAAAGGTCAATGTTATGACTTCACCGCATTTGTAGGTACCCTATCCCTAAACTGGTATTTTTTTTAGTCCACCCCATGCTTTATGATTTTCCTTTTCTCATTGAAAATTTCTCTTTCCTTCCTTCACGTATCTTCTTCGTGCACCTCAAATGCTGAGGATCCTGGTTTGCCATGTAGGAACCGGCTATAGACACTCTCAAGGAAATAGAAGCTTTTCTATATGCAAACCCGGCGGAGATAGTCACTTTGATACTTGAGGACTATGTTCAAGCACCAAATGGATTGACAAAGGTCTTTACTGATGCTGGCTTGATGAAATACTGGTTTCCAGTGTCAAACATGCCAAAGAACGGTCAAGATTGGCCACTAGTTAGTGACATGGTGGCTAATAACCAGCGGCTGCTCGTATTTACCTCCATCCGGTCTAAGGAACAGAGTGAAGGGATTGCTTATCAGTGGAATTACATGGTTGAGAATCAATGTATGTGCATAGTCAAGTTTACTTAGAGAGAATCTTCTCGGCTATTTGGCCTAGAATTTTTCAAACACATGATTCGTCATCGACATGTTGTGTCCATGTACGTGTATGGCGCCTTAATTAATTAGTAATTTGCAGATGGCGATGATGGAATGAAAGCAGGAAGCTGTCCAAACAGAGCTGAATCAGCTCCTCTTGATGACAGGAGCAAGTCCTTGGTTCTGGTGAATTACTTCCGGTCTGTGCCCATCAAGCTACTCAATTGCAAGGACAACTCAGGCGACCTCATTGACATGATTCGTACTTGTTATGGCGCAGCCGGCAACAGATGGGCTAATTTTGTCGCTGTTGATTTTTATAAGGTAGAAGTTCTTTAATCTTCTCAACACTTTTTTCTGTCTATACGACCTTGAAATTTAAGAAAGTATCAGGGATATCATATTTTCCTTGGTTGGGCTAGATACTCAAACACGCCTAGCAGTGGATTATAGTAATATTAATATTGTCTGACCAAATTGCTCGATAGACTTAAACCTACATTTTTCGGAATGAAAAAGTTTTGTAAAAGCGTTGACACCGGAAGCTCTATGCTTTTATGCAGAGGAGCGAGGGAGGAGGATCATTTCAAGCAGTAGACACTCTAAACGGGAAGCTGCTATGTGGATGTGACGATGTGCACGCGTGCGTGGTAAGTTGAACTTCAGGTGCTGATTTATTTCTCTGAAGCAAGAAGAATGTTCTCTTTTCGATGTTGGCATTATTGTGGATGCCTGATCCTTGTCAAAACGTCAATTCATCTCAAATGGATGTCCCAACCATTTCAGTTGCTTTTTGATGGTATGTAGAACCAAGCCCGTCTCATAGCCTAATCAAGACGGACATGCTTTTCTCTCAAATATGAAGTTGAACCCATGAACTTCATTAGTAGTTCGAAGAACATTCACAGACAATTGCATGTTTCTTTTTTGGAAAATATGCTGACGTGGTAGATATTTTTATTTTGCAGCCGGGTTCGACTTCTGGGGCGTGCTCTCCATAGAAAACAAGAATATCCTGAATAGAACAAAGGAAAATCAATAAGGAAATCAAATCAATCGTTGCTGCATTTTTATTTTTATTTTGGTTTTAGGTAAGACTATGGTGACTTTGTCGGAATAGCGGATACCTACCAATCAAGAGAAATCAAGAAGGTGTGCTGAAATAGAATTATTTCTCTTAAGTACTATGCAGAGAGAAAAGAAAGCTCCAAAGGTAGGGCATCTTTTTGTTTCTCGTGCCCTATACATTGAGTTTGTGCTTAATTATCCAAATGGTATTCATTTCCTTTCTGGGGTACCCATGGAGCACAAATTGGATTGTATTATGATCGATACAATCAATCACATAGTTGTAATCGGAGTTTCCATTGCTCCTTGATATGAGGAGGGTCTACCCTAGTAAATGGAGTTCTTCATAAGACAAGGGTCTCGATGTTATGCATAGTAAGTCTGGTTTACAATTTCTGTGTACTAAATGATGTGGCATACCACAAGTGACTAATTCAATAAGTGGCCATATTCAATAACCAATAACAATCTGTCACATTATTTAATATAATTAGTTTTAACCAATCTAGCATTTCCAATTAGCTCGTTTATTTCAATAAAAACTGTTTTTGGAAAATTGTTTTTATTTTCTTTCCGGTGTTTGGTAGAAAATTAATCAATTTACCAAGTCAAAATTCTTCTAAGGCAATTCTAGGTCAAAGCCCTGACGGTGGGTATTGAAAATGTTGTTTGATTGAACTTTTTGACAGAATAATTTTCAAAAAGAGACATCTATCTAGGCCCACGGCCATGTGATCTGATCACCTAATAGGCAGATAGATTAGGAGGTATCTTTCATTACATATGCTGAAGCATATAATTTTCAAACCTATATAGAGCTAGACATGATATATACAGTTAAGGTTCCTCCATCATTCGAGCATACAATATTGCGTGGGGTCATTAACATTTTTTAGGACTTTCAAAATATTCAATCTGTGTGATTTTCGAAATTTGGAGTTCTGAATCTTTATATTAGTATGATTCAATTGTCCATATAGTGAATAACCTGAAGAAATACGGCATATATTTGAGATTAAGTGTGCAATTGAGTTGATACAGTGCTAGACTCGAGCTCAACTCGAGTTACATACTCTATCGGAAGTTTAGTCGAGCTCAATCAAGTATTAAGTTTCCCGTTTGAAGTTGACTCAATTAGAAAATTGCAATGCTCAATCTCTAATCACCTCAATTACAATAACTCATATTTAAGGCTCAAGATTTATAATCTCAAATTTTGTATAAATACTCGGTATTTATTTTATAATTGTTAAATATATCTTTCCGAATAATGAAAACTCAATTAGATTCGATTAAGCTCTACCCAAGCTTTGTTCGAGCCAAGCCCGAGCATTGGTTCATTATACTAGTTTTTGGCCTGTTGACAGCTTTTTCAAATACGCCAGAGTCCAGAGAGGTGTCGAGGGCTTCGAGCTTGAACATAATTTGGTCTCTCTCAGCGCTAACTGCGATTCTGTCGGCATCTCTCTCTTCATTGACTTGTTAGGGAAAACTGTTGTGATACTTCAACTCGAAACAGAGTTCACAGGATTTGGTTCTATGATTAGGCATGTCTCAGCAGGTCAAATAGGTAATTGCAATGCAAAACCTGTGTCTGACACTTCTCTACCTCTAGATGCATTCATGTGAGGAACTAGACTCAAGTATTTATATATGATCATCTGCATGTAGCTCATCACCTCGTAAAATATTCCTCTGAATGCGCCTTTTGTGCATTAATATAACAGGTTAAATAAGTTCTGAAGTGACCAGGAACAATGAAGAAGTAAACACATGGGATATTTGATAGACAAGAGTGATGATTAGGTAGACCTTGAGCCGGGTATATTGCTTGAAACAAGGGTTGCTCATGTGGCATAAAACTAGGGTTTCAATGGGTAAACTATTGCCATTCTTGCAGTGGCATTTTTCAAATGCAAGCGCAATATCGTTGCAATGAATATACATTTATCGATTACTTGAACTTCCTGTCCTTGCAAAGTTCGACATGTAATCAAGTAGCAAGAATTCATAGGGAGGCCACTCTAACTTAAACTCAGAAAGACTCTACTCAACTTGCTCGAAAATCTAAAGAACCATTAGGGTTTAGCGTAATCCAAATATACGAAGTTTATGAAAACAGTAAATCTTAAAAACATGTTTTATTTCCAAACTTTAATTTCTACACCCATTTTGGAAACAAAGCCTAATCTCTTTTATTTACTTATTTATGCAGGTCTTATTTCATTGTCCCACTAAACAAAAGATCCTAATTACATCTCGACCCACATATTGGAAAAAGAAAAATGTGATGTAGTGTGTCCACTTCAATTAGGTTTACAAATTTTATGTCAATAAATTCCACATATATAGAAGCACATATAAATCTATTCATATCAGATTTGTTCCTCACGAAATGGAACAGACGAATTGATGGACACATATCAACTATTTGGCTACCTTGGCTGGTACCCGATATATCTTAATCTCCATTTTAATTTTTCATTTGTTGTGATAAAAGTCCGGTGACCTTAAATCCACAAAATGAAAAGGGAAAATAAGAGATTCATTACACATCACATTCATGGTTGTGAGATAGGTTGCATGCTAGGGCCACAATCGGCTCCTGGGGGCAATTAGAACAATAGGGGTTTCAACTTTCAATGCCCCGCCCAGCCTCTTATTTAGGATGACAGCTGAAGGAGCCTCCCTTATAACAAATGCCTTTCCTTAAAAAGGCTTAGCGTTGTGACCTTCTAGCTTCCTTGTAAATAAGTTAGAAACCATAAGGTTTCATATTGGATCCTATGAAGAACGACATGATCGAAATGCATTTTCTTAGGTACGATTAATTTTGTAAATAAATACATAATTAATTCTTAACGTTATAATCATTCGTCAATTGAATTCTTAACAATTTATTTTGGTTAAATAAGTCCTTAATGTTTTCAAAATATTTGCAATATTGTCTTAAGCTCGCCATCGGTGAGTTTATGATGTTAGAACTGTGGCTTCCGCATTGCCTTTTTTAAATGCCACGTAGCCATGGACCTAAGAACAATGTAGGATTGCTAATGCTGAAAGTCCATTGACGGTGAGCTCATGACTTGATTGCACTTTTATTTTCATTGAAGCGTTAATTACGAAAAATCAATTGAAATATCCATCTTTCAAAAATTCAAATAATCCATATGAAATTCAAGATTTTAGAATATTTTAGTTTATTCTAAATATATTTGCTCTTATCAATAGCTAATTGATGAGATAAATTATCTCTAGTTGGCATTTAGTTATATTTACCTGCCATTATATGTGTTATCTAAACCAGTGAATAAAACCTCATGTTTGATATTTTGCTAAGTATCCACATTACATTATTGATGTCATAAATGTGGTAACATTTCTAGATAATTCACAGCTATACCTTCACGAAGTAATTTATGAAACATTTCTAGATAACATTTCTACATACATTTACCATTAAACGATTGATATATGAAACAATTTAGTTACAAATCTAACTCCAAACATACATGTTATAAAGATGAAGGTATGAGCATCCCTTTACACTGACGGTGGATCTAAAAATAATTCTATAAATTTATAAACTATATGTTTTCAACACAAAATTTGAAAATGTTTAGTATCAATGCATTATCAAATCTATTGTCAGAAATTTAGATTTTGAATTTGAAACTCAATCATCACAAAAATTTTACTGCATAAATTACTATGTGCTACATAACAATCATGTTTACATATTTATCTTTGAAATATGGGAACAAGTAACATATTTCTAGACTTCTTTTTTCTTTTATAAAATTTTCGTGAAGATTAAAATACTCACTTAGGAACTTATGATGGACCTTAGATCAAGAGCTATAGAAAATTTTAAATTTATGTTTTTATATATGCTTAATCCAAACATTTATCTTTGCTTGTATAAGCTTTTTGCAATTACTAGAATTTCTTACTAAAGAATATATCATTTCCGTAAGTTCAATGGCTTTAAAAATTACTTTTAAACATTTATTTTGAGATATGTGCAATAAGGAAATATGTTAACTCTTTTTTTTTTTCTTTTACAAACTTTTTGTAATTACTACCCATTGTCACTTGGGAACTTATCTTTGTATTTCAACAGCTATAGGGGATGTGAATTTGTTCATTTAGTTTTTTCTTGGTGGTACTTAATTCTAGTATTGTACAATGGGCCTTATTAATAGTGATAAGAATCACCGTGTAATAAAACCTCAATTAAGAACCAATGAAATGGTATCACAGATTCATTTCTATTTTTGTGATAATTAATTGTATAATTATACAATGGGCTTCTGCTATTTTCACCCTTCAAATATCTTTAGACAAACCCAAATATCTATTGGTCTAAATTAGCTCCTCGTTAATAAAAAGTTTGATGAAAGAGGAAAAATATGTCTTTAATGAAGATCAATCAATGTAATGTTCCTAAACTATTGCTTCTTCTTCTTTTGTGTTCAAATGGAGAAGTTTACATGTTCGTTACTTTTTTACAAGAATCGCCTAAGATTCGAGTACTTTGATAAGTTTAAGGATCGGACTCTAATTTAAAAGGATATTAATAAAACATATTTATTTACAATGTCTCTTTAAAGTTTAATCTCTAATAATCATTGTAACATTTAATTCTTTAGTCTATCTTTTATGGGAAGTCTTTGGTTGAAATAGTGAACTCTTTATTATTATAATGTATTTAAGATATGTTATTTGACAAATATAACAAACAAGATTCATACTCATTATATCCGTTTGAGCAGATTTGTATGCAGAAGAGAGGAAATGAAATTTGTTTAAAAACGAACAGAAAATAACATAAGGTTGTTGAGTAAAACATCATTGTTTTGATTACTATGGACAGTCTTGTATTTTGATGACAATGTGTAACTTTTGCATTTCTAAGAAATTGTAACTTCCACCCTTTTCTATTTCTAATTTTGATTAATTAGTTCTCTTGAGGTTATTTTCATCAGTCAATAAGCTAGGAGTGTTATAGTCACTTAGAGGGTGGAAATAGTATGAGCCGCCTCATTGATAGAGATAGGTATTACCTTTCTATAAAAACTTTGAAGGAAGACATTGTTTTCATTAAAGTGATAAGAATTTTACCTACCTAGGTTTTCAATCATTCATCTAAATAGAATCTGTAGATAGAGAACTATCACCAAAATATGCATAAGAATTAGAGACATACTAGGATTAGAGATTTAAATTTTAATTGCTGGGATTTTATTACCAAAGTATACATCGATTAAGGAGTTACTAATAAAATATACATACAAATTAGAGATTTGCTCAGATTTTACCAAAATATGCAGACTAGAGATTTATTACCAAAATATGCATAACTATTATTTCTGGTACATTGATTAGAGATTTATTACGAAAATATAAGAATTAGAGAAACATGTCAGAGTTGTAAATTGATTAGAGATTTATTACTAAATTATGAATAAGAATTAAAGAAACTGTCAACGAACGAACCAAGGAAAACCTAAAAAACAAGAGGCTAAAGCCCCTGTTTCTGTCTGATGTCAAGCCGTTAATAGCCCACTGTTTGAACAGAAGATTCTCTTACCGTCCAAAGTGATGGCTGCTCCTTCTCGCGAGAGCAGTATAAATATGCAACTTACAGACTCACCCACCCTATTGTCTTATAAGCAATTTATACTCTAAATCGAGGAAGCAGCTGGAGACTTTAGCACACAGGTTCTGAAGTGCACGGACTTCATGATGGGGCGTTGGGTCAAGCCAGACGTATGTATGAATGTTTTGGAGTTCTCAAAATCTATTTACAACAATAATATATATCTTCTCTGCTTTATTGAGTGGTATCTCCCAGACTACTTGTCAATGTATTTTGCTAAATGTTTTTCAGACATGTAAATCAAGTCGAGCGGGACATATCGATAAGAACCTTTACTTAATAGAATAATACAAGATATTCATTAGTGTACTTTCTTTTTCTTTTCCTTCACAATAGGATACTCATCGACTTAATATTCACGGGTCTGCTCCTATATATAGGTGTATCCACTTATGGCAGCAATGACATTTGTGACTATGCATATTCCAGCTCACAAGAAATGCTCTCTTGAACCCTGATGTCAGGTAACAAGCACTTTCTGGTACAATTAAATTCCATAAAAAGAGTTCTCGATGACAATTAATTAACGACATAATCAACTGAATTTCTTTTGCTCTTTTTTTTTTTGGCACTTATTTTGAACCGTTCACTGTAATATAGAGTCAACAAGGCACATAGAGGCATGGCAGTGTTGGACAATGCAGAAGAAGGGAGGAAATACGCCGAGCGCGGGCTCCGCAAGTTCCTCCGCACTCGGCCACCGGAGGTCATGCCAACCATCAACCACTTCTTCTCCAAAGATAAATCTGCATAATTATACACCTTGTAGAAAAACCTGAAATTTGAAATTATGTTTAGTGTACTTGTGAATGAAACTTTGTCGTGAAAATAAACGTGAAATATAAATATAAATATGTTTAGTGTACTTTTATTTTGACCAACAAATATAAATATAAATATAAATAATAATTTTGAGAAAATGGTAACAAATATAATAACAACCAAGTCAACGTGCTCGCCAGGAAAGGGTTCCCTTGACAAATATCTTTCATTGAAGGGGCAAAGCTTCAGCTTTATTATTTGAAATGGGTTCTGTGCCGTTCTAGAAAGGAAGCAACTTTTTTCTATGGTACGGACAATCGAAATACAAGAAAACAAGAGAAAAGTACATTTGCAATTGAATGTAAAAGTACAATAAAGGAAAAAGTAACGAGTCAAATATGTCTTCGATAGTTGATTTTGGCCAAAGGGTCCTTTACATGAGAGCCTCTTTGGCTATTTATAGTGAGAGTTTACGAGTAACTACTCTTCAATGGTTAGCGCTTCAATTTAGAATAAGGGTCCTTTACATGAGAGCCTCTTTGGCTATTTATAGTGAGAGTTTACGAGTAACTACTCTTCAATGGTTAGCGCTTCAATTTTGAATTATTCTAGAAGCTTCAGTTGTCACGACCCCAACTCTATCTCCAGGGTCCTGAGCGGCAGGAGTTACTTTTTCCATGTCCCAGACTCGTCGCCGTCTCGATTCTTTTTATCTCCTTATCATGCACATGCAGAAACGTGAATAAATAACTCTTCGGACAAACAACAGCCGGAATACTGGGACCTACATCAAGCGTAACACACTAATTTATATTATAACAGTACTTTTACAAGTCCTTTCTCTACGGGCGCTCTTTTATTTTTACATCACAATACAAGTTTTCCACATAGGCCAAGGGAAATCCCATGTGACATCCTGAAATTTCAATTCTGTTTTCAATTAGATAAATCAAGCCTTTCATCGACGTGCCTATAGTGCTATTCTCAAAGTTAATCACTCGTGAGATAACTAGACAATCTGGGGAAGTCATTAAGGGATTTTAATTCAATAGACTTGAGAATTCGACTAGGAATCAACTGCTCGATCGTGCTCATCTGCAGAGATCATTACGGCACAGTAAAGATCAATTAGAGATCAGAGATAGGTCGGTTTGACTGAGATGTGTGGTTAAACGTAGGTGATTCCACCGAATTGCAAAATTCTCGTCGATCGGCACTAGACTGATTTTTCTGTTGTTTTGGTACCCCGGTCTGTATTCGAAACCTCGAGATTTTCACGACCACCAAGAGCCGCCGAGTCGAAGAGGTTCATTGTGGTTCGAAGAAAATCGACCACAGGTCATTTGCACTAAAAATTTCTAAAAGCTACTAGGTAGGCTAAGTTATGCTAAAATCGCGCCAGATTGAAATTAACGGTGAATTTGAATCCAATTTAAGAAATTGAAAGTTCTATCATGTCACAAGTCATTTTAGGAACGTCGACTCATCCTTTGAAGATTTTTATGCAAACCGAGATTTTTGGTGAAAAGTCGACATAGGGCCGTTTTTGTCCGGAAAATTCTGGGGACCTTTTTGGTCGCGAAATTGGGAGGCAAGTTGGGTCTATGGGTGAGGAAAAATGTCAATTTGATCAAGGACATGTCGGTGGATTTTATAGGAGCCGAATTGAGTCGATTCAAGAAGGATTTGAGCCAAATGTCTTCAAAATTCGTATGCCCCTTGGTCCATGACTTTTTGGACCACTTCATTAGCTCTAGAGGAAGATTGAGGCTGGAAATTGGCTGAGGAAACTAGCTGGGCATGGTGGACCTCACCAAGGGGACAAGAAGATAGGAGAAGAGAGAAGTGGCCCCCTCAAGCCTTTTGTTGTCTCCTTTCCCTCATCCGATCGACCACCCTCCATCTCTAATAGCTTGAAACTTCCAAAAACCCAGAAAAACCGGTCAACAGCCTCCCCTTGCCCGTCGAGCAGCTGTCTGAGCCGTCCAGCACCACTGCTTGCCGTCGCTCGCTCGTCGCACGCCACGCCAGCTGCGCGATCGTCCCGCATGTCCCTGGCCATCGTTTTGCCTTTGTCATGACCCCAGGCCGTCCCCCGAGCCGTTCGAGCTGCCCTCGCCATCGTCGGAGTCGCCTATCGAGCCGCCGGAAGCCCACCACAGCCCGTCCGCCATATGCTTTCGCCGTTTCCAGCTCAACTGACCACCGTCCAGCCATCTTTGGCCCAGCCACATAACTAAAGCCCATGGGTCTCTCTTGCACTGTTTGGCCCATTTTGGTGCTCTTCTGGACCTCGCTTAGTGCACCCGCTTTGGAGTTTGTGGACCGCCTCCGCGTCCCCGTCGTCATGGTCCTGTTGGATCACTAATTCAATGAGTTTACTCACTAATCTTCGCTTAGGGAGTTAATTATGCTTAAGGGTTGATTAGTTTAGGTTAAGCTTGGATTAGGTGGTTAGTTAGAACGGATTAGTAATTTAATTGTTCGATATTGCATGTTAGGTGGTTAAAGTAGTGCAATTAGCAAGTAGATAAATCGTAGTATTTATTTAAATAGGTTCGAAATTTTTCCGGGCCCGTTTTGATAACTATTTAGGCTTTTCTGGCCTAAGTTGCATTTATTGGTATTTATTAATTAATTTTGGTAATTATTTAATTAAATTATTATTTTTCGAAAATTAGACCGAGATAGCCGGTGATCGGAATTTTGTGCTGATCGCAGTGGTATGATTGGTTTATTTAATTGAGTGCTGGTTTGTGCAATTTGAGTGTGAATTGTAATTTTGGGGTATTTATCCCAAAATTTAATAATTTAGGTATTTAATTAGAAAATCACCGAGCGTCGGTTTACAATGCCAAAAATATTTTTATCGACTATATAATTAGTGGGAGTTTTAAAAGTAAATATATTATATTTTTGGCGGAGGCCGACCGTGTACCCACACATGATTATTTTTACCGGGTATGATAAAAGTGGTGAAATAATTGGTTGGATAGAATGGTCTACTATATCAGCCTGAGGGCTTTGATATATCAGCTTAGAGTGAGCAATATGCCTTAAGTATTGCAAAGCTTTGGTGAGCAATCAAGTATCGCACAGCTTCGGTGAGCAATTAAGTATCGCATAGCTTCGGTGAGCAATTAAGTATCGCACAGCTTTGGTGAGCATTAGCCGTATACTATATTAGCCTGAGGGCTTTGATATATTAGCTTAGGGTGAGCAGTATACGTTGTTATAAGCTTTTGGCGAGCATTTTTATTTATTTTTAGCTTAGGGTGAGCAGTCCTTGATGTGATCGGACTTTGTAGATAGTATTGAATGAGTAGACCAAGAGATGGTCTTGATGACATGGAATCGACTGAGTCGATTGATTGATGGCTCGATCTGATGTGATGATTTGACTTGTTGATGTGATTCGATAGTTATATGAATCGTACTAACTTGTAGGAAGGAACCGAGGCGAAGGTAAGTCCTCTAACTTATGCTTGTGCTTAGGTCGTCCTTGGGGTGTATTTTCTTCCTAGTCGTGACTTAGGGAGTGAAATTGCTGAGACGTCTCACCCCGTTGTGGGATAACATTTTCAAGTCCTTAGATGGTAGCTCCTCCCAAGCATTTTGGTCAACCGAAGAAGGTCACTGAACAGAGGTGTTATATTCCGCTTCATGGGGACCCTAGGGGATGGGAGTATGAACTCGTGAGGTTCGTGGTCTGGGTCGATGCGGTCTCCCCCATAAGGTACTCCATCGATACAAATCATGGCACCATTAGGATCGGAATGGACAGAGAGATGGCCTTATACTGGAATCTAAGATACCTCTGTACGTGCTGGAGATTGCTTTTGGGAAAGGCACGGCACATCCCCCAGTGGTTCGGTGGTAGACCCGGGTCTTTTGGATCCAGGGACTCCAGTGTATTCAGCTGAAGGCTCCAATGAGGATGAGGAAGAGGATATGTAGTTTTATGAAACCCCCCTGTTTTACAGACCTTGTTTTTATAGATTGGGATTATACATGACATGGCTTGATATATGTATATATAAGTGTGTTATGGTTTGAAAAATTTATGACCCTGCTTTTCTATCCCATCTTGTTGTTGTATGGGGATTTATTATTCGCTTCCGCATGCGTATTAAAATGAATGGGTCGGCGACGCGTCCTGGGACATCACTATTTAATCAATCGTTGAGGGATGGGCACGTGCTCGGAGGATCGGGCGTGATATCCCAGTTTAGTGGTATCAAAGCATCGTTAGTAGTTGGAGTGATAAGGTGCGATGGTTTATGGGATAGTTAGTAGGAATGGCCTTTATTTCATGCTGGTGCATGTCTGTGATAGCTGATTGGTAGAATTGTCTTTTGTGTGGATCGCTCAACTTCTAATTCTGTATGGAATTGGAAGGCAGGTTTCTTTAAAGACCCTTCTAGATGAGTGATCAGGAGCAAATGACTCCTAGGAAGAGGACTATAGGGCCTGTTACTCGGGGTAGGACGCCGACGAGGGTCGGTACCCATGGAGGCCATGGTAAAGTTCCAACTCAGGTTAGCGCAAGTGGAATAGCATCGCCTCCTATTGGTGCTGGGGTAGTAGCCCCTGAAAATCCAAGGTTTGCTGGGATCATGCAAGCACTCGAGACGCTGGGAAATAGGATGGATCAGCAAGCTTAAATTCAAGCTGCTAGTGCCGTCGCTTCAGCCGCCGTTACCACAACTACCGCTAATGCCGCCGCACCTGCCGCTGTACCTGCTGAGGTTCCACTAAGGAATGTGGTCTCTGGGAGACCAATGCATAAGCTGGTGGAACAGTTTTTGAAATTAAACCCATCGAAGTTTACCGGGGCAGGAGACCCCGAAGTTGTAGCATTATGGATCTAGGGTTTGGAGAATGCCTTTGCACTATTGATGTGCATTGAGGCGAAGAAGGCAGTCCTTGCAACCTACCAGCTACAGGGAATTGCAAGTATTTGGTGGAGAACCACCCAAGAAATAGTGTTCCCTGAAGGTGTAGTCCCGAAGTGGAATGCCTTTGTTGAAGTCTTCAATAGCAAGTACTTTTCTGAGACTACCAGAGAACTGAAGATGGCAGAATTCCAGCGCCTTCGCCAAGGTACAATGACCGTAGATCAGTACGAAGCGAAGTTTGCTGAACTATCGTAGTACGCCCCCGAACTGGTCAAGAATCCGATGAACCGAGTTGAGAGATTCAGGGATGGACTCAGGCCGAAACTGAGGAGTCCACTGATACTACTCAACCTGAGGAACTACAATGACCTGTATGAACGGGTCCAGATGATATAGAGAGATCAGAATGAAAGAGCTGCCGCATCTTGGTAGCGATTTGGATCGAATCGAGATGGGAAGAAGCCCATGACTGGAGGAAGATTTATTGTCCCACCCAATAGGAAGGGTGGAGTTGGCAAGCCAGGGTCAAGTCAGAATGGAATATGTCGCTTTTGTGGAAGGCGACATGGTTTGACCCCATGCCCCCGAAAGATGGGCGCTTGTTTAGAATGTGGACAACAAGGTTACATAGCCATAGATTGTCTTAGATGACCGGGGGGACAACATCAATTATCGCCGCCACCACCGATGGGTCAGATCAGAGGGTATGCGCCACAGAACGCACCGCAGAGTAGACAGATCAGACCCCCAGCTCAAGGGACAGTGTATGCCATCACCAAAGGTCAGGCAGAGGATGCGCTTGATGTGATTACAGGTACGGTTCGTTGAACGACCATGCTGCTTATGCTTTATTAGACCCTGTAGCAACTCATTCTTTTGTTGCCGAGCAATATGTTAAGTTGATAAGATTAAGTCCTGAGTTGCTGGAGTTAGTGGTTAGCATATCTACACCGTTAAATGATAAGGTATTGTCTGCATTGGGTTGTTCTGGTTGCAAGTTAGCGATTGGTGAGCAAGAGGGGAAGATAGACTTATTAGTACTAGCCATGTATGACTTTGATTTGATAATTGGCATGGACTGGCTCACCAAGCAACGAGCTAAGATGGATTGCTATCGTAAAACGATTCAGTTTAACCCATTAAAGGGTGAAAGTTTCGAGTTTGTTGGGAATCGAGGAGGACCCTCGATTTCATTAATCTCGTCGCTTGAGGCAACCCGTTTGTTAGACGGGGGTTGTAAAGGTTACCTAGCAACTGTCATGGATACGACAGTTGAGGAGCTGAAGATCGAAGATATCTCAGTTGTGCAAGAACTTCTGGATGTATTCCCGAAGGAATTGCCAGGGTTACCGCCAGAGAGAGAGATCGAGTTTGTGAAAGAATTAGCTCTCGGGACAGAGCCAATCTCTAAAGCTCCTTACCGGATGGCGTTATATGAGTTGAAAGAACTGAAGGTGCAGATGCAAGAATTGTTGGATAAGAGATTCATACGTCCCAGTGCATCACCAGTTTTATTCGTGAAGAAGAAAGATGGTTCGTTGCGTCTGTGCATCGACTATCGTCAACTTAATCAGGTGGCGATCAAGAATAAGTATCCACTTTCGAAGATCGACGACTTGTTTGATCAGTTGCAAGGAGCGTCGATATTTTCAAAAATTGACTCGAGGACAGGGTATCATCAGCTAAGGATCAGGAAGGAGGACATTCCAAAGTTAGCATTTCGTACTCGTTACGGCCATTATGAGTTTACTATAATGCCGTTCGGTTTAACGAATGCTCCAGCCGCCTTTATGGATTTGATGAACCGAGTGTTCAAGGAATATCTGGATCAGTTTGTGATTGTGTTCATCGATGATATTCTGGTATATTCGAGGAGTGCTGAGGAGCACGAGAGTCATCTGAGATTGGTACTGCAGACCTTGGGGATTCATGGATTGTACGCCAAGTTCAGTAAGTGCGAGTTTTGGTTGACTTGTGTTGCATTTCTAGGTCACGTGATTTCAGGCAAAGGAATCTCCGTGGACCCGACCAAGATTGAAGTAGTGATCAACTGGCCAAGATCAACTACAGTGACAGAGATCAAAAGTTTTATGGGTTTGGCATGTTACTACAGAAGGTTTGTGGAAGGATTTTTAACTTTGGCGTCGCCGTTGACTCGACTCCTGAAGAAAGAAGAAAAGTTTGTGTGGATAGACAAGTGCGAGTGTAGTTTCCAAGAGCTTAAGCAGAAGCTGACTACCGTACCTGTGTTGACCATTCTGTGACATCCTGGACTTTTCACTTCTGCTTTCAATTAAATTAATCGGGCATTTCATTGACGCACCTATAGGGCTGTTCTTAGAGCTGATCACTCTCGAGATAACTAGACTATCTGGGGAAGCCATTAAGGAATTTTAAGGCAGTAGACTTGAGGATTCGACTAGGAATCGGCTACTCGACCGAGCTCATCTTTAAAGGTCATTACGGTATAGTTAAAGATCGATTAGAAGTCAGAGATAGGTCGGTCCGACTGAGATGTGTGGCTAAATGTGGGTGACTCCACTAAATTGGAAAATTCTCATTGACCGGCCTTAGATTGATTTTTTCTATCGTTTTGGTACCGTGTGTCCGTATTTGAATCCTCAAGATTTTCACAATGATCGAGAGTCGCCAATGTGTCGAGTGGGTTCATTGTGGTTCGAAGAAAATCGACCACGGGTCATTTGCACTAAAAAGTTTATGAAGGTTACCCGATAGCCTAGGTCACTCTAAAAATGCGCTAGAGTGAAATTAACCGCGAATTTGAGTTCGATCTTAGAAATTGAAAGTTCTTCCATGTCACAATTAATTTTAGGAATGTCGACTCAGCCTCCGAAGATTTTTCTGCAAATCGAGACTTTTTGGGAAAAAGTCGTCCTAGGGCCGTTTTTGTCTAGAAAAAGTCAGGAACCGTTTTTGATTGCACATTTGGGAAGCAAGTGGGATCAATTGGTAAGGAAAAATACAAATTTGATCATTGAGATGTTGATTGAATTTTTTAGGGCCAAATTGGAGTGATTCAAGAGAGAATTTGTGTCCAAGTGAGGGAGAAATCCTTGAAATTCGTAACCCCCCACCACCTAAGGCTTTTGGACCATTTCAAGGGTTGCAAAGTGAGCCTTGGTGGCTGATTTGAGGCCAAGGAAGGTAGCCATGGCTGAGGATTAGTCAAGGGGACAATTTGGATGAAGATTGAAGCATGGTGGCCCCCTTGTCCCCTATCTCTTCCTCCTTCTCCCTCAAAGCAACCGGCCAGCCTTCCCTCTTTCTCCATTTGAGCTTTTCGAAACCAGTAGCCACCAAGGAAGCCAGCCGAAGCCACGCCAGACCGCCCACGATGCCATCGCCAGTCGCCCGTCACTGCTCGCTACTCCGCCTACGCCACGCGTGCCCCGCACCGTTCAGCCGTGCCTCTGCCTCCCTCTCACCTGCACATGGTCCCAGCTGAGGTGCTGTGTCATGTAGAGCCAAGCCGGAGCCGCCTCAGCCACCGTGAAGCACTGCTGGTGACCGCCGAGTGTCCCCGCTGTCTTCGCTGGTCCTTGCCGCCCTATACAGCCTTTGTTTCTCTCTTTTGCAGCCCAAATTAGAAGCAAAACAGTGGGTATTCCAGCACTGTTTTGGCCCGTTTTGAGGTTGTTCCCGACCCCAAAAGCTAGGCTCGCCTTAGAGAGAATCGAGCCTTGTCGCGTTCCCGTCCTTTTGCACCGACCGGCTCGTGAATCAAGTGAGTTTAACTCACTAATCCTCACTTAGTAGGTTAATTGTACTTAGGGATTGATTAGTTTAGGCTAAGATGGATTAGGTGGCTAGATTGGATTAGATTAGTGAATTTAATTATTTGCTATTGCATGTTAGGTGGTTAGTTAGTGCAATTAATGAGTAAAGAGAGTCTAGTATTTATTTAACGAGTCTCGGAAATTTTCCGGGCCCGTTCCGGCATATAATTAGGCATTACGGGCCTAAGTATGCATTTATTGTATTTATTTAATATTTTTCGTAATTATTTAATTAATTAATTATTTTCCGGAAATTAATCCGGGATAGTCGGTGGCCGGAATTTCATGCTGATCACAGTGGTGCTCTCTATTTATTTAATTGAGTACCTGAATGTGCAATTTGATTGTGATTAGTGTTTGTGGATATGAAATTCCAAAAATGGTTAATTTTGGAAATTAATTGGGAAATTACCGAGCGTCGATTTATAGCGCCAAAAATCTATTTTGGGACTGCCTAAAATAGTGGGAGGTTCAAAAGTGAAAACCTTGTATTTTGACTAAAGTCGGCCGTGTACCCACACACGTGTATTTTTATCGAGTATCATGAAAAGAGTAAATTGATTGTATCTTAGGAATAATATACTATAACGGCTCGATGATTCATATGTCATCTTGGAGAATGGACGTTATACTATTACAGCTCGATGACTCTCATATCATCTTGGAGAAGGAACGATATGTTATAACGGCTCGATGACTCTATATGTCGTCTTGGAGATAGAACGCTATGCATGTCAGCTCGATGACTTTCATGTCGACTTAGAGAAAGAACGATGTGCTATAATGGCTCGATGACTCTATATGTCGTCTTGGAGATAGAATGTTATGCACGGTATGTTATAACGGCTCAATGATTCTATATGTCGTCTTGGAGATAGAACGTTATGCATACCCGCTCGATGGCTCTATGTATCATATGGAGATAGGATAATATACTATCTATATTTCAATTTCAATGATGAGTCCTATATTTTGATCGGATTCATAGATAGTATTGAATGGGCCGACCAAGAAATGGTCGTGATGACATGTAATCAACCGGGTCGATTGATCGATGATTCAATTTGATTTGATTGATTGGTATAATTGTCAGTATTTATTATTTGAACTGACTTGCAGGGAGGAACTAAGGCCAAGGTAAGTCCTCTGACGCCTAATTGTTCTTAGGCAACCCTTAGGGCATAATTTTCTTTGTAATCGAGTCTTAGGGGGTTGAACTTGCTGAGACGTAGTCTCACCCCATTGTGGGATCACATTTTCAGGTATCTAAGTGACGACCATGGAAAGCCGAGAGTCTTGGAGTTTGGGAAGGTGGAAGAAGCATAATTGGCGAACCTGTATGGCTACTAGTCATAGGACAGTTCCTTTTTGATGAGCCAACATTTTTGTAACCAGTCTGGTCTTGTGTATAAACTCATTTTGTTATAAAAGACTTGTTGTGGTTTTAAAATTTTGGCCCTGCTTTCCTATCTGATTATTTTATTGTCTAAGGATTTTATATTTGCTTCCGCATGCGTATTTAAAACGAAGGGATTGGCGATGTGTCCTAGGACATCGCTATTATATCAACCAAGCGGGATGGGCATGGGCCCGGAGGATCGGGATGTGACATCCATCTAATCCTGGAGGATATGAGATCTATAGTGATGCGTTATTCAAAGGACTGGGTTGCGTGCTGATGCAACATGGTAGGGTTGTTGCATACGCCTCCCGTCAGTTGAGACCTCATGAGCAGAATTACCCGACGCATGACTTAGAACTCACAACAATCATTTTCGCTCTGAAGATTTGGGGACATTACTTGTGTTGAGAAAGATTCCAGATCTTCACCGACCATCAAAGTCTCAAGTATCTATTATTTTAGAAGGAGTTGAATATGAGACAGTGTCGCGGGGTGGAACTTCTGAAGGACTATGACTGTGATATTCTATATCACCCGGGAAAAGCAAATAAGGTCGCCGACGCTTTAAGTCGAAAGTCTTTAGTCTCTCATATGCTAGTTGAGGAGTGAAATTTAATCGAGAGAGCTCGAGATTCGATTTTCAAGTTTGAGCTAGGCCACCTTTCTCATCTCATGGCCACCCTTAGAATTGAGCTAGATGTTCAGATCAAATTCAAGGCACTTCAGCCGACAGACTCAGATGTTCAAAAGATTCTACAAGAGGATACTAATAAGAGAAAAACTGACTTTCAGGTTTCTGAAGATGGAACGCTGAGGTTCTGATGATGATTATGTGTACCTGACGATGCTGAGCTTAGAGAGGAGATCTTATCAGAAGCTCATCGTAGCAGTTACAGCATTCATCCTGGCAATACGAATCTGTATTAGAATTTGCGTCAACACTACTGGTGGTTTGGTATGAAGGCGGACATTGCCAAGCATGTCGCCAAGTGTTTGACGTGTCAACAGGTGAAGGCAAGCATTGTAAGCCAATAGGACTTTTGCAACCTCTCGAGATCCCAGAGTGGAAGTGGGAGCATATCACGATGGATTTTGTGACAGGTTTACCGAGGAGTCAGAGAGGTAACGATTCCATTTGGGTAGTGATCGACAGACTGACAAAGTCGGCTCACCTCATTGCAGTACGAAAGGACTTTGATTTGGATAGGCACGCAGAGTTGTATGTGCATCAGATTGTTTGTCTACATGGAGTGCCGGTGACGATTACCTCAGACTGAGACTCGAGGTTCACAGCTGCTTTTTGGAAAAGTTTGCAGGCTGCTTTAGGAACAAAGCTGCAGTACAGTACGGCATATCATCCTCACATGGATGGCCAGTCTGAGAGGATGATTCAGACCCTCGAAGACATGCTGCGAGCTTGTGTGTTGGATTTCAAGGGAAGTTGGGCAGGACAGCTTCATCTTGTCGAATTCGCCTACAACAACAGCTATCAGCAGAGCATTTGGATGGCTCCTTTCGAAGCATTGTATGGCAGAGCATGTAGAACGCCTGTGTGTTGGGATGAAGTTGGGGAAAGAAAGATTACAGGCCTAGAGTTGGTGCAGCAGTCAGTGGATGCAGTTGCAGTTATCAGAGGCAGACTAAAGACCGCTCAAAGCCGCCAGAAAAGCTACGCAGATAAGCGCCGGAGACCGTTGGAATTCCAACTTGATGATTACATTTTTCTGAAGGTGTCACCAATGAGGGGAACTTTGCGCTTTGGCAAGAAGGGAAAGCTGAGTTCGAGGTACGTAGGTCCCTTTGAGATAATGGAAAGAATCGGGATCCTAGCATATCATCTTGCGTTGCCACCGAGACTGGCGCAAGTACATGACGTCTTCCACGTGTCGATGTTGAGGAAGCATGAGCCTGACTCGACCCACGTGCTTAATTTTTGAGGAATTAGACGTGGACGATAGAGTGTCATACGTGGAAAGCCCGGTTTAGATCGTGGATCAAAAAGAACAAGTTCTGCCCACCAAGACCATCCCATTGGTTAAAGTAGTCTAGCAACACCACGGCACTGAAGGAGCAACCTGGGAGAGTGAAGAGTCGATGGGACAATTGTACCACAACCTTTTTGTTTAAAGTATTGCAATGGTTTAAATTTCGAGGATGAAATTTTAATAAGAGGGGAAGAGTTGTGACATCCTGAAATTTCAATTCTGTTTTCAATTAGATAAATCGTGCCTTTCATCGACAAGCCTATAGTGCTATTCCCAGGGCTGATCACTCGTGAGATAACTAGACTATCTGGGGAAGTCATTAACGATTTTAATGCAATAGACTTTAGAATTCGACTAGGAATCGATTGCTCGACCGTGCTCATCTACAAAGATCATTACAGCACAGTAAAGATCGATTAGAGATTAGAGATAGGTTGGTTCGACTGAGATGTGTGGCTAAACGTGGGTGATTCCACTGAATTGCAAAATTCTTGTCGATCGGCACTAGACTGATTTTTCTGTCGTTTTGGTACCCTGTGTCCGTATTCGAAACCTCGAGATTTTGACGACCACCGAGAATTGCCAATGTGTCGAAGAGGTTCATTGTGGCTCGAAGAAAATCGACCACGGGTCATTTGCACTAAAGATTTCTGAAAGCTACCCGGTAGGCTAGATCACGCTAAAATCGTGCCAGATTGAAATTAACCGCGAATTTGAATCCGATTTTAGAAATTGAAAGTTTAGTCATGTCACAAGTCATTTTAGGAACGTCGACTCATCCTACGAAGATTTTTCTGCAAATCGAGATTTTTGGTGAAAAGTCGACATAGGGCCGTTTTTGTCCGAAAAATTCAGGGGACCGTTTTTGGTTGTGAAATTGGGATGCAAGTTGGGTCTATGGGCGAAGAAAAATGTCAATTTTATCGACGACACGTCGGTGGATTTTATAGGAGCCAAATTGAGTCGATTCAAGAAAGATTTGAGGTGGAATTGAGCCAAATGTCTTCAAAATTCGTATGCCCCTTGGTCCATGACTTTTTGGACCACTTCATTAGCTTCTAGAGGAAGATTGAGGGTAGAAATTGGCAGAGGAAACCAGCTGGGCATGGTGGCCCTCACTAAGGGGACAAGAAGATAGGAGAAGAGAGAAGTGGCCGCCTCAAGCCTTTTGTTGTCCCCTCTCCTTCATCTGGTCGACCACCCTCCATCTCCAATAGCTTGAGGCTTCCAAAAACCCAGAAAGCTAGCCAGCAACCTCCCCTTGCCCATCGAGCAGCCGTCCGAGTCGTCCAGCACCACCGCTCGCCGTTGCTCGCTCGTCGCACGCCACGCTAGCCTTGCGATCGTCCTGCGTGTCCCTGGCCATCGTTCCACCTTTGCCATGACCCCATGTCATCCCCGAGTCGTTCGAACCGCCCTTGCTGTCGTCGGAGTCGCCTAGTCGCCCATCGAGCAGCTTGAAGCCCACTGCAGCCTGTCCGCCATATGCTTTTGTCATTTCCAGCTCAATCGGCCACCATCCAACCATCTTCGGCCCTGCCACATAATCAAAGCCCGTGGGTCTCTCTTGCACTGTTTGGCCCCTTTTTTGCGTCCTTCCGGACCTCGCTTGGTGCACCCGCTTTGGAGTTTGTGGACCGCCTCTGCGTCCCCGTCGTCGTGGTCCTGTTGGATAGCTAATCCAGTGAGTTTACTCATTGATCTCCGCTTAGGGAGTTAATTATGCTTAAGGGTTGATTAACTTAGGTTAAGCTTGGATTATGTGGTTAGTTAGAACAAATTAGTAATTTAATTGTTACAATTGCATGTTAGGCAGTTATAGTAGTGTAATTAGCAAGTAGATAAGCCTTAGTATTTATTTAAATAAGTTTGGAATTTTTTCGGGCCCGTTTCGATAGTTATTTAGGCTTTTCCGACCTAAGTTGCATTTATTGGTATTTATTAATTAATTTTGGTAATTATTTAATTAATTATTATTTTTTGAAAATTAGACCAGGATAGCCGGTAACCGGAATTTTGTGCTGATCACAATGGTATGATTAGTTTATTTAATTAAGTGCTAGTTTGTGCAATTTGAGTGTGATTTGTAATTTTGGGGTATTTATCCCAAAATTTAATAATTTCAGCATTTAACTAGAAAATCACCGGGCGTCGATTTATAACACCAAAAATGGTTTTATCGACTATATAATTAGTGGGTGTTTTTAAAGTAAAGATATTATATTTTTGGTGGAGGTCGACCATGTACCTACGCATGATTATTTTTACCGGATATGATAAAAGTGGTGAAATAATTGGTTGGATAGAATGGTATACTATATTAGCCTGAGGGCTTTGATATATCAGCTTAGAGTGAGCAGTATGCCTTAAGTATTGCACAGCTTCGGTGAGCAATTAAGTATCGTACAGCTTCGGTGAGCAATTAAGTATCGCACAACTTTGGTGAGCATTAGCCGTATACTATATCAGCCTGAGGACTTTGATATATCAGTTTAGGGTGAGCAGTATACGTTGTTATCAGCTTTTGGCTAGCATTTCTATCTATCTTCAGCTTAGGGTGAGCAGTTCTTGATGTGATCGGACTTTATAGATAGTATTGAATGAGTAGACCGAGAGATGGTCTTGATGACATGGAATCGACTTAGTCAATTGATCGATGGCTCAATCTGATGTGATGATTTGACTTGTTGATGTGATTCGATAGTTATGTGAATTGTACTGACTTGTGCTTGTACTTAGGCAGCCCTTGGGGTGTATTTTCTTCATAGTCGAGACTTAGGGGGTGAACTTGCTAAGAAGTTGTCTCACCCAATTGTGGGATAACATTTTCAAGCCCTTAGATGGCAGCTCCTCCCGAGCATTTTGGTCAACCGAAGAAGGTCACTGAGCAGAGGTGTTATATTCCGTTTCATGGGGACCCTAGGGGATGGGAGTATGAACTCGTGAGGTCCGTGGTGTGGGTCGATGCGAGTCTCCCCCATAAGGTACCCCATCGATACATATCATGGTACCCTCAGGATCGGAATAGACGGAGAGGGCCCCATACCGAAATCTGAGATACCTCTGTACGTGCTGGAGGTTGCTTTTGGGAAAGGCACGGCAGATCTCCTTGGTGGTTCGATGGTAGGCCTGGGTCTTTCGGATCTAAGGACTCCGGTGTATTCAACTGAAGGCTCCAGTGAGGATGAAGAAGATGATCTGTAGTTTTATGAAACCCCCCTATTTTACAGACCTTTTTTATAGACTGGGATTGTATATGACGTGGCTTGATATATGTATATATAAGCGCGTTGTGGTTTGAAAAATTTATGGCCCTACTTTTCTATCCCATCATGTTGTTGTTTGGGATTTATTATTCGCTTCTGCATGCGCATTAAAATGAATGGGTCGGCGACGCGTCCTGGGACGTCGCTATTTAATAGACCGCTGAGGGATGGGCACGTGCTCGGAGGATCAGGGCGTGACATCCTATCTCCTCTAGCGTGACTGCAGCTCCTAAAACTGACGTGAGACTTCTATGCCTACAAGATTAAAAGATGAGAGATGAGTTTTTGGGAAACTTAGTAAATAAAATTCCTAGTTCTCTACTGAAAAAATATCTCATAATTGTTAAAACCTAACAAGTACAACACCCACAAATAGTGTCGATGGCAAATCAATCGCAAGTCCATTGCCACCTTTCAATTATGTGTAAGTGATCCACTTTCAACTTACCAAATAAGTTATTTCACCAAACAAGCTTATGAACTTCACATAGTAACATGTTCAATAAGTTCATTAACCATATAAACGGTTCTTCCCATACTTTCAGGGACTTCCAGCCACAGGCTGGGCATTCAGCCTCAAGCCAGACATCCCATACTATCAGGGGCTTCCTATACTTTCGGGGGTTTCCTAGCTCAACTAGGGCATTCAGCCATTAAGCCAAACATTCCATATTTTTAGGAGTTTCCCATACTTTCAGGGGCTTCCTGGCTCAACCAGGGTATTCGACCATCAAGCTAGGTATCCCATGCTTTCAAGGGCTTCCTGGTTTGAACAAGGCATCCCATTCAATGAACGAGACATTGCCACCAATGCTATGTGACAATGGACGCTTTTTCCTCTTTAAGTGCACACACACAAGTGCATCACACAAGTCGATTCTTACACATGCATGGCCTGAAGGCATATGCTCATTCTGTTGTGTGTGCCATGAGTTCTTGCACTACTCTAATAAACATGCCGGGAATGATCATTGGTCCATAACTTGAACTGATCACTTAGCGTCGATCCCCGCACTGAACAAGGCTTGGAAACGGTATGCCTTAATACCGATCGAAGACCTCGAGGCTTGGGTATACCTCGCTTTAGTGACGATCCCAAGCTTGATGAATCTCGATTCCGACCCGATGTGAATACATACGTATCGAGAATGACCCTCGACTTGCAGTTTTATTCAACGCCAAGCACAAAGTCCCCGCATCCAATTGAACTATGGAAATTGGCATGTCTTGGTGCCTTACCAAGACCTCATGAATTTGGGCGATCCTTGTACTGATCAAGGCATAATATCAACACGCCTCAATGTCGATTTAGGACCTTGCAGCCTTAGGCGATTCTTGCACCAAGCGAGACTTGGACCTGACATCCTATTTATGCCGAAACCAAGGCATCGTGGCTAAAACGGCCTTGTCTTGCAATGAAATCAATCCGAATGAACCTCGATTCCATTCCAAACATACATGAATCAAGCACACGGCATGTCCATAACAAATAAGATCAAACAAAAGACATTGCACACTACCCACGGCTTGACGGGTGAGCACTTAACTAGTCTCAATAATGGGATGTACTTCCTTAGAAGAAAAGGAGGAATCTTACTTACCTCGGCGAACTTGAGAACCAACCTAGATAGCTTGGTGGGTTGAGGATGCAAGGTCGAGAGAAAGGAGAAGGGGAAGGGGTGTAGGCATGAATGGCAAGGGGTTTCAATGATGAAAATGAATGGGGGCTCCTACTATTTATAGACACCAATCTCATCATTCCTCATCCAAATGGCCCAATCATATTTCTTGAAATTGTACAACTATGACATTGAGGTGAGAAGTGTGACATCCTGAATTTCAGCATTTGTCTTTGATTGAATAAGTTGGGCTTTTCATCGACGAACCTATAGTTCTTTTCCCTGAACTGATCACTCATGGGATAACTAGTCTATCGGGTGAAGCCGTTAAGGGATTTTAACGCAATAGACTTGAGAATTCGACTGGAAATCGACTACTCGACTGTGCTAATATGCAAGGGTCATTACGGCATAGTTAAAAATCAATTAGAGACCGGAGATAGGTCGACTCGACAAAGGTATGTGATTCGTGTGTGGGTGATTCCACCTAATTGCAAAATTTCTGTCGATCGGCACTAGACCGATTTTTTTTGTCGTTTTGGTACCCTATATCCATATTTGAAACCTCGAGATTTTCACGACAACCGAGAGTCACCAATGTGTTGAAGATGTATGTTGTGGCTTGAAAATAATCAATCACAGGTCAAATGCGCTAAAAATTCCTAAAAGCTACTTGGTAGATTAGGTCACGCTAAAATCGCGCTAGATTGAAATTAACCATGAAATTGAACCCGATTTCAGAAATTGAAAGTTCTGTCATGTCGCGAGTCATTTTAGGAACATCGACTCATCCTCCAAAGATTTTTCGGCAAACCGGGATTTTCGGCGAAAAATTCAAAGTAAGGTATTTTGAACCGAAAAAATCGACTCATTTTTTGTCGCGTTTTTGGGACTCAAGTTGGACAAATTAACGAGAAAAAAATGTTGAATTGGATGGTGGCACCTTGGTTGGATTTATGGACATCAAATTTGATTCATTTTGGGAGAGAAGTGGCCCAAAATTCGTAGGCTAAGAGTCCATCAACATTTTGGACAACTTGGTTGGCTTGCTAAGGAAGATTGAGGGCTGCAAGTTGGCCTTGGATGACAGCCATGCATGGTGGGGCCTTGCCATGAGTGTTTGGATAGAGGATGAAGACTTTTGAGGCCAAAATAGGTCTCCCTCTCTTGAGCTGGCTTCTTCTTCTTCAAGCAGCCACTTGATCCTTTGTTGTTGTGTCTTAGAAGCTCAAAAATTCCAGAGGAATCATAGGAGCTGCCTCCCTTAGCTACGACTACCGCTTGGAACCGCTAGGATCGCCGTTCGCGCTCGTGCGCTGACTCGCCGTCCTGCGCCTCCTGTCGTGCCCAGCCGCTCGTTCCGAGCCTCTATGGTCACTGTTGGAGCCTTGCCACCGCCATCCAGCCACCGTCTGCCGCCGCTGTCGCCCACCTAGATCGCTGCAGCCACCACCGTCTCTCCTCGCCACTTCAAGCTGCTCGAGCAGCCCCTTCAACCCAAGGACAAAAGCCGAAGGCCTGCAGGAGCCTTTGGACTTCAAGGCCCGTTTTCAGGCCCGTCTGATCTCTGTTTAGTGTCGCCCCAGGCTCGGTTGTTGCTCGCCTCTGCGTCGCTGTCGTCGTGGACTCACCGGATCGCTAAACCGGTGAGATTACTCGCTAAACTCTGCTTAGGGAGTTAATGACTTTTAAGAGGTGATTAGTTTTGGTTAAGCATGGATTAAGTGGTTAGTTATAATGGATTAGTGATCTAATTATTCGTTTGTGTATGTTAGGTGGTTATAATAGACTAATTAGAGACTAGATAGATCTTACTATTTATCTAGATAGATTCGAAAATTTTCCTGGCTCGTTTATGTGGTTAATTAAGCATTTCCGGCCTAAGTTGGTATTTTTGGTAATTAATTGTATTTATTTAATTTTTTTGGTATTTATTTAATTATTTATTTATTTTCCAAAAATTATACCGGGATAGTCGGTGATCGGAATTTTGTGCTGATTGCAATTGTGTGTTTAGTTTCTACAATTGAATGCTATATTGAGCCAAATTTAATCGTCAGCTTGTACGAGCATTATTGTACGTCAGCTTGTGAGAGTATTGAACCGTCAGCTTGTGAGAGCAATAATCGTTAGCTTTTGTGAGCATTGATATGTTAGCTTGTGAAAGCAATATTCTATATATATCAGCTTGTGCGAGCTACCATCTATATATCAACTTGTGCGAGCTACCATCTATATATAAGCTTATGAGAGCAACAACCATCTATATCAGCTTGTGACAGCTATAATCTATTTCAGCTTGTGTGAGCAGTAATCATATCAATTGATTAATAGATGAGATTGATTGATAGATGGTATTTATTGGATTGAATAGAGTGGTTGAGATTATGAACTGTACCTACATGCATGAAGGAATTGAGGCGAGGTAAGTCTTCTGACTGGTGTGCATAGACTGCCTCTAGGCGTATTTCCTTCCTAGTCGAAGTTTAGGGGGTGAACTTGCTGAGACATTGTCTCACCTCGTCGTGGGCTCAAATTTTTTCAGATCCTTAGATGGCAGTTCCTCCAGAACGTTTTGAGCAGCCCATGAGGATTTCCGAGCTTGTTACTCATTTCCCTGTTCCTGGGGGCCACGGGGTCTGGCTCTATGAACTCGTGATGACCACCGTCTGAGTTGATGAGGGTTTACCTTAAAGGGTAACCCATCAATTTAGGGCGTGGTATCGTTGCGGGCTCAATGGACACAGAGAGGGTCCCCTACAGGATTATGATGTCCTAGTTGCAGTAGTAGACGTCAATCTTGGCGAGGGTACAACCCTCCTACTGGTCAAGTGGTGGACCCAAGTCCCCAGGAGACCTCAAAGTTTTTAGTTGGGGATTCGAGTGCCTAGAGGACTTGTAGGCTTTTCTGTTTGAGCAGACTCTTGACTTTAGTCTACTGTTGTATATAAACCGAGGTGTTTATAAAAGCATGTTTTGGTTGTGATTTGTTTCTTGCTTTTCTATCCCAAGCCGTTTGTTGTTAGGGGTATTTATTCGCTTCCGCATGCGTATTAAAATGAATGGGTCGGCGATGCGTCCTGGGACGTCGCAATTTTATCGACCACCGAGGGATGGGCACTTGCTCGAGGATCGAGGCATGACAAGAAGCCTAAGTTGTAAGGTGTCTTGTCTATTTTAAAAGGTGGCACACCTAATTGCTTAATGTAATGATTAAAGGCTTACTTGTTTCATTCCTATTGGACCATTTATACAATGCCATCATAACTTGGCCCACTTGTTCTCTAAGGAAAATCTTATGGTAATGATGACCATATCTTTCATGGACACCTAAGCCAATGACTCACAATTCGCATTAAATGCTTAGATTTAGTTAATCATGGGGTTTGGATATTTAGCACATGCCTAAATTCAAGAACTTGCTTTCTATGTTTTGGCCTTCTAGAATATTCCACCAAGTTCTATTCTTATCGGTCCACTTAAGCCCTTGAGTCATTTGCTTCTTCCCTAAGGAAAATCTTGAGCTATCATTACCAAATTTTCAAGTGGATACCTAGGCTTATGAGGTGGAGATCTAACAGCCTAATATAATCATTTGAAGGTTTGTTTGTCTCCTTTTTATCGGGCCACATGTGCGCCATCCTTTTCTTGACCATCAAAATATCTTTGACCTCATCATGGCCTTTGAAAAGTCAAAGGACACATCGGCCCCTTCATTTAATGAAGGTGTTCTAGAGTTTTCTTTAATTTGTCCTTTTTTCCTTAAGAAGGTGGTCCGGATAATTCCATCATCTACGTTGGTTTCAGGGCTGGAAAAGGGATCGTTAGGTATATCTTGAAAAATCGAATCACGTACACTCGAGGTTCAGCCATCACGCCCCATGCTCGCCCGAACCATTCCTTTAGACGGTCGATTTGCCTAAAGGGTCGGTTGTCCTTCAGTCGGTTCAAGGCCAATCCTAAGGCTACTCATGGCCTAGCACTAAGCCAAGGCATTTATGGACCTTAGAATTAGTGATGGAATAGCCGGGTTTATCCCTGAGCTCATTCCAGTCGAACCCGATCCATCCGTATGGTTCATGGTTGGTGCATTACTGATCTACGATTGGACATCACCAGTTCAATATTCCTTTCCGATCAGTAAGAATTAAATAGGGAATGATGCATTTTCGGTCAGAAGACGATCGTGTTTGGTCGAGTTGAATCGTCCATGTATCGGTGCATAGCCGGGCGGAATCACTAGCGGCTGAGCATTGTGACCGATCGGATCGACCCATGATCATCTGCCAATCCAAAATCACCCCGTGACTAATCCTCGTGATAAAAAAATTCATCTTATGAGTTGGCGATCCTATCCAATAGCTATGGCTAATAGAAAATTCACGGCCGACACCTCGACCAGTTCGTGCCGGTTGGTCGGTCGATCGGCCAATCAGATTATGATCGATCCTTGATTTCTTATCGATCGAACTGATTGATCCCATGGCCAATGGCCCATGGTCAATCCATTCAAGATCTTATGGCCGATCCTTATGGGGTTGGAATCGAGGATGTTACATCAGCTCCATAGCGATAACCACTTTGCATTGTTTGATTACTCTTGTTCACTTCCGAAGCCCAGTAAGTCAATTTTGGTACCAATAAATGCCCCCTTTAAAAGAATTAAAGATACTTTAAGCCTTTTAAATCGTCTTAATGATTGTACCTGTTGACCTTATCATCTTAGTTTTCGTGAAACGTTGTTTCGGCTTAGGTTGGTTTTTCGTCATGTAAAGAATTTGATTTAGGATTTCGAAAACTAATTCGAGCCCGGCATTCATTTCTTCATTCATATTCATGGGGCTCTGAACCCGCATGCTTTTTGAATCACTCATGACGTCTTTTTCTTTAAAAATATGCAACTCCTGACTTTTGGCCTTGTCGCTTTCAACGCCATTGAAGCTTGCTTCCAAGATTCGATTTTTATTCTTCTCTTTTGTCGTATTCACCTTCTCTTAGCCCCTTCTTGGTCCTACCATGTCTCAATCTTATGGATACACTTTCTTTGCCTATCTTGAGCAACTCAAATCACTAGATTGTGTGGATAACGTCTACCTATCGCCTTAGAGCTCTCCAAAAGAGGCAAGTGACGAAATAATTCTTGGGCCATGTCTACGAACACTGGTACCTCCTCCTTTCCTTTTTGAATATTTTCCTTAGCACATAGAAGAACCCCTTCCGTTCCAAAGGGATCATCTTTTGGAGTATGTTTGGAATCTCGCTTCTCAAAAGCTTAGGGCTTTCTATCCTTTTGGTCGAGTCTTCTTTGAATGGTATTTTAGACTCAAATCTGCTAAACATGAGGTATGGCGCAAAGCTTGAATCAACGAAGCCTTAGAGTTTTGTACCTTCAACCAGAAGCTTAACCATAAACTTTTGGGAAGCCTTGCAAGTTTCTGGTTACCTTTAGTCAACTATTTCTTCCTTAAGTCTTGCTCTATGTCGGTAATTCTTTTGGATGTGTATGCTATCACCGACCTAAGTCCATATGGTGATGACACTAACACCATTGATCCTTCAACTTGCCCCTTTTTTTTCCACAAGGTGCTAATCTTTCTTATACCCATTTTCAAACTACCTATGCTCATCGAACGAGTGATGTTGAAGATGAAGAACACATAGCTTTCCTCCTTAACTGGCTATCCAAGTTTGTCTTTTGCCATCATTCTCTTCAAGTGGCCCAAGAGCTGAGGGATTTGGCTTTTTATCTCTCGCAAGGCAAGCATATAGCTATGGGTTGTCTTGCCCTAGCCACTTTCTATCAAGGTTTAGGTTTTGCCTCCATTGCCATGAGTGTACCTATTGCTAGGTTCATCTATGGCCTCTTTTGGATTCTTCAAGTATGGATCAGACTATATTTCCTATCCTTGTACTCAGACTCCAAGAATCCTCTTCCGACAAGGTACAAAGCCAAGACGTTTTATCCTGAGAGCAAAGGAACACAATTGTTAAGCTTTTGTCTCCGTTGTATCCTTGATGGGTCTTCATCCTTCCTCCATTTCCTTCAGTGGTTCTACTATGTTTCCTTGAACATCGATCATTTTTGCATGTTCTCTAGCTCAAATCTCATCTCAGTTTTCTCTTTCGTCTGATCCAAGGATACCTAAAAACTTAGGCATTTAGCCTTGGTTGCATCTGATCTAACGTTGAGGCTATCTCCTAAGCGGAAGTTGAAGTCGGGTGTGGAGATCTATTCCCCTCAATATTGTTCTTGACAGTTCGGGTTGTCTCAGGACATTCCAATTGTTGCTTCTTACTCTATGGACTTCCCTTTTGATGAGGAGCATCGGTCCACGGTAACCAAGGCATCTGTGTCATGCCCCGATCCTCCGAGCGCATGCCCATCCCTTAGCGGTCGATTAAATAGCGACGTCCTAGGACGCATCGCCGACTCTTTCATTTTAAATGCGCATGCGGAAGCGAATAAATAATTTCTCCATACAACAACAAGATGTGATAGAAAAGTAGAGCCACAATTGTTTTCAAAAACCACATCACACTTATATACACATATCAAACTATGTCATATACAATATTAGCTTATTATATACAAGGTCTGCAAAAAGGGGGGGTAGGGTGCTATAGATCTTCAGGCATTTGAGTCTTCTTCATAATACACTGAGGATCCTGGATCCGACAGATACGGGTCCACCACTGAACCACCTGGAGGGACGACCGTCCCTTTTTCAAAAGCAACCTCCAGCACATACACAAATATCTCAGATTTTGGTATAGGACCCTCTCTCTGTCCATTCCGCTCATGACGGTACCATGATCTGTATTGATGGGGTACCTTCCCCAGACCACGAACCTTATGAGCTCATAGACCCATCCTCTTGGGCTCCCATGAAGCGGAATGTAAGATACCTGCTCGGTGACCTTCTTTGGCTGTCCAAGATGCTCGGGAGGAGCTCCCATCTAAAGACCTGAAAATGTTATCCCACAACGGGATGTGACGACGTCTCAACAAGTTCACTCCCTAAGTCCCGACTAGGAAGAAAATACGCCAAAAGGGCTGCCTAAGTACAAGCACAAGTCAAAGGTCTTACCTTTGCCTCCGTTCCTTCCTGCAAGTTAGTACAATTTGCATTTTCAACCAATCATTTCAACAATTCAAATCATCTAATCCAATCGAGCCATCGATCAATTGATCTAGTCGATTCCATGTCATCAAGACTATCACTCGGTCAATCCATTCAATACTATCTATAAAGTCTGATCACATCAAGGACTACTCACCCTAAGCTGAAGATAGATAGTATAGCTCGCTTTAAGCTGATAAAGTATACTGCTCACTCTAAGTTGACATATCAAAGCCCTCAGACTGATATAGTATATTGATAATGCTCACCAGAAGCTACTAAGGTATACTGCTCACTCTACACTGACATATCAAAGCTCTCAGGTTGATATAGTATACCGGTATACTACTCGCGCTAAGCTGACATATCAAACCCTCAAGCTGATATAGTATACTTATGATGCTCACTCTAAGCTGATAAAGTATACTGCTCGTTCTAAGCTGACATATCAAAGCCCGTAAACTGATATAGTATACTGTTCTCACCATTTGAGAATGCCACCATTTTTATCATTCCCGATAGAAATAATCGTGTGTGGTACACGGTCGGCCTTAGCCAAAATATAATATTTTCCTTTTTGAAAATTCCACTAATTCCAATAGTCCATAAACACATTTTTGGTGTTGTAAACCGACGCCCGGTATTTTCTAATTAAATACCGAAATTATTTAAATTTTGGGATAAATACCCAAAATCACATTTCACACTCAAATTGCACAAAATATCACTCAATTAATTAAACAAATCACACCATTGCAATTAGTACGAAATTCCGGTCATTGGCTATCCTGGTCTAATTTCCGGAAAATAATAATTAATTAAATAATTACGAAAATTAATTAATAAATACAAATAAATAGCAAAAATGCATACTTAGGCCGGAAAAGCCTAATTAAAAGCCGAGATGGGCTTGAAAAATTCTGAACCTGTCTAGATAAATACTATAGCTTGTCTAGTCTCTAATTACGCTACTCTAACCACCCAACATGCAATATCGATTAATTAAATTGCTAATTTACTCTAACTAACCACCTAATCCATGCTTAACTTAAACTAATCTACCCTTAAGCATAATAAACTCCCTAAATAGGGATTAGTGAGTAAACTCATTGGATTAGCATTCCGGTGAGTTCACTTCGACGGGGACGTGGAGGCGGGCCACAAACTTCAAAGTGGGGGCACCAAGCGAGGTCCGGAAGCGGTCCAAAACGGGCCAAATAGCGCTCAGCAAACCCAGGGCTTCTCAGTTCTATTCTTGGTCAAGAAAGGAGAAACCGGCGGCTGGTTGTGGATGAAATGGGCAGGGACGAGCGGCGGCGTTGCTGCGAGTCTAGGCCAGGCTTCTCGGCGTCAGGCGACGGATGAACGGCGTCCAAGGAGCTTTGACGCAACTCAAGGTGGCAGGGGGCGACTGCTAGGGCACGACAAGGCCGCGGAACGGTGGGACGAGCAAGCGAGGCTCGCGAGGGTGAGCGAGGGGCTTACGGTGGCTGTCCGAGCGGTGATAGCGGGAAGGGGCCGAGCTCGGTCTCTCTGTAATTTTCAAAGCTTCTTCGTCCGGAATGGAGGGGTCGTCGGCAAGGGAAGAGAAGGGGGGACAACAAGCTTGGAAGGGGTCCACTTGGTCTCAATCCTCACCTTTTTGTTCCCTTGAAGAGGTCTCACCATGGATGCTAGCTTCCTCAGCAATTCCAGCTACCAAAGCTTCCTTAGGAAGCTATTGGAGAGGTCCAAGAGGTTCAGGTATAGGGGGGGCTACGAATTTTGCGCAAATCTCTCCCAATTCCTTTTTAATCCCTTCTTGAATTAATTCAATTCGGCCCTAAAAAATTCCACCGTCGAGTCCTCAATCAAATTGACATTTTTTTCTCGCCAATAGAACCAACTTGCATCCCAAAAACGCGATAAAAAACGGTCCCCTGAATTTTCCAGACAAAAAGGCCCTATCTTAACTTTTTGCCGAAAATCTCGGTTTGCAGAAAAATCTTCAGAGGATGAGTTGACATTCCTAAAATGAATCGCGACATGAAAGAACTTTCAATTTCTGAAATCGGATTCAAATTCGCAGTTAATTTCAATCTGGCCCGATTTTAGTGTGACCTAGCCTACTAGGTAGCTTTCAGAAATTTTAGTGCAAATGACCTGTGGTCGATTTTCTTCGAGCCATAATGAACCTCTTCGACACATTGGTGACTCTCGGTGGTAATGAAAATCTTGAGGTTTCGAATACGGACACAAAGTACCAAAACGACAGAAAAATCAGTCTAGTGCCGATCGACGGTAATTTTGCAATTCAGTGGAATCACCCACGTTTAGCCACACATCTCAGTCGAACCGACCTATCTCTAATCTCTAATCAATCTTTACTATGCCGTAATGATCTTTGCAGACGAGCACGGTTGGCAGTCAATTCCTGGTCGAATTCTCAAGTCTATTGCGTTAAAATCTCTTAACGACTTCCCCATATAGTCTAGTTATCTTATGAGTGATCAGCTCAAAGAATAGCAATATAGGCGCGTCGATGAAAGGTCCAATTTATTTAATTGAAAGCAGAACTGAAATTTCAAGATGTGACAATCTGACCCTTTTGTTTGCAGTCGCATGGTCACCCACAAGGTACTTTGTGACTATGCAACCAAGCAATTCAATCCTACTCTTGGTGTCCTCAAGAACTTTACCACTTAGTAGAGGACTTATTGAGACTCTCTTTTCGCTGATTACTTTAATGCCATTCTCGATAAGGTTACCTCCAGAAACATTCCTGTTGATGCAATTGAACCTTCATCCGGGTTATCTTCTTCTCCACCTCATCAAGCACCAAAAATGGCTTTAGGTCTAGGTACTATCCCTTTTCTTATCTTTGGGACTTTGGCCTTTATTATGTTATGGTCTTTAGCATTTTTTAATGCCTTGTTTCCGGTGGCTTCTAAGCAAGCATCTAACCCTCAAACTAGGATGCATTCATCTAGATCGGTTCCTGAGGTTCAATTACATAGTTTGCACCACCAGCTCGTTTGACTTCTAGCTCTTCTGCTCCCAACATTGTTAATGCAGCATTATGATAGGTCCAAGGTCACTCTTCTGTTGGTGGTCTTACATCCTCAATTCCTCCTGTGGCTAAAGCTTCAACATCACCCCCGCTCGAAACCATTAACTCTCTAAGCCCTACACCCCTTCCTATTACAGAGCCTCCTTCTTCATCTTCTAATGGAGTGAGTGGACCTCTTCGGCACTAAAGGATGTTGGAGAAAACATCTTCAAGTGATTTTGATGATGCCCAAACTACCCTTAGTATATTATGTACTATAATGTATGTAAGTGTTTAGACTAAAGGACTATGCTACATCTATGGTGTGATTTATTAGAACGAAGTTCGCAAATATCTTGTTATGACAAACAACACCACTCAACCTAAAAGATCAGCTATTGATGATGTTTATATCGAAGCTGTAAAGGTTAGGTCGATGGTGATGTAACAATCAAGTACATCTGATAATGTTCATTGGGTCAGCTAAGTAGCCGTTAAAAGACCTAGATTCGTATAGCAGTAGAATCTAGATAAAACATGTAGCAGAGTAGCTAGGTCGTTTGACAGGTCAAACTACAGTGAGAAGATGGTGGCAGTTCCTATTTTTGGTTAGCTTGCAGAGGTTCAAGGAATGAAAATTATATGGGCGGTAACTTCCTTAGACAATAGCTCAATGGAAACTCTTCAATAGTTATCTATTTCTCTAATTCATCTTCAACGGATAGATTGAGGAAGAGTACAAAAAGAGAAGACTAAAGAGAATTGTGGGAGAATATAATACACAAGATTAAGAAGCTTACCTCCTATTGTTCTGAGCTATAAGTTCTCTATCATACTGTTTTGATATTTATGATGTTTGGCAATTGTGCAAAGAATTAAGTTTACGAGTATAAGAAAAGTAGCTGAGTCTAGGTAGTGGTATCTGTCGTGTAAAGGATTAGTGCTAGGCGTTTATAACTTTTCAAGGAGATTGTTAGTGGAATTCAGCCCGTCTTGAGGCTATTAGTCTGAAGAGTGAGTAGGCTTGTGGATAAAGCTAAACTACTATAACTCTCTATGTCTCACTGTTTACATTTCATTTACATACATTGGCATACAGCTAATTAGTGTTTTCTTAAACATTAGGTTGAGTTGATCATTATTTAGCGATTAACTAATTTTCGCAAAAGATTATCAAAATTTGAAAATAACCTATTCACCCCCCTTTAAGTTGTATTGTTAGCCACCCACAGAGGAGTCCCCGTTAAAGTTAGTCTTTCCCTAGAAGAATGTCGATTCTTCACTTTCTCCTACTGCTAGTGGACATAAGTTTGATATATTCCTAGGCAAACCCTCTATCGTCAGCTCAGGAAGACTTAGAAGTGAGGTCTCCTCCTGCCATAGACTTGACATCCTTTTCTCTGAAAAGGGTGAATGATTCTACTTCAACACCTACTGCATCTGATCTCCCTCAAGAGCTACTGATCATATCTACCTCTCATGCTGACAATAAATGGAATTCTACTTTATCTCCAGCTCGGGACCTTGTTTTCTCATTGTCAACCCCGATAACTTTAGAGGCCATTTTCTCCCTAACTATTACCTTGATTGCACCTTTATCATATTCTATTGAAATCTTGCTTTCCAGCAAACCGGATGTTGCTATTGTTGTTGATGTAAGCAACACTCCTTTTTTTCTTTCTTTGTCCATCTTATAGTTCTAAATTATTACTTTAGCTAGATTCCTTATCACGAACATGCTCCTTTCATTATCGGGTCAATGATCGAACTAGACCCGAGCGAGGTTTCTCTTTCTCTTTCTGAGGCGATCAAGAGCATAAAGTGAGTTCTTCATGAGATCACATCAACGCCTTCTATTACACCTTCTAGAACTCTCCAAACTTATTGGACTTTTTGCAGATCCCTAGCTAAAGGTACAGGCCAAGGCGCTCTTGCAGTCATTTGGTTCTGACCTTATTTTTGCTAGGCATCGAGCTTTTCGAACCAGCTGTAAGAAGTACTTTCCCCTTTTTCCTCTCAAATCTGGATACTATTAAGAAGAATGACAACCAATCCTTGGCCATCTCGGAGCGAATAGCTCAGGTGCTTATTAACAAAGCCTAGAAACATAAGGCTATGTTTGACCATCTTACGCAATCATATCTGGTCACGATAGACATAGAAGCTCAGCTATAAAGGAATATTGCCAACACCTGGCGCTTATTCGGTAATGAGGCCACCAAAGCAAGGGAGCGATTTCCAGAGTTTGAGAGTACCGTCGCAGCTTTAGACCGTCAGAAAATTGTCAAGCCCAAGCTTCTAGCTGAAAACTTAGTTTGCGATAAGGATTTTATATCTTTTCAGTCTGTAATCAAGCGAGAGTTCTCTCTCATGTAACCTTTATTGCTTCAATGCTAATGCTAGGATTGCTTGTCTTTTACAGTTTCTTTTGTTTTGAGTAATGCCTCCCCTTTGGTTAACATATTGGAAATCGAGTAACTTACTTGCATTTAAACTTGTGGCTGTATTTTGTCACATGACATTTAATTCCTTCTCTCATGTTCCCCACAATCGGCATAAAACCGCCTTACTTGTCCACGTTCTCTAGGGCTCCTTCTCTGGGACTCTTCATTTCCCCTTGACGGTTTCCCAACAATTTTCTCCTTTTATTTGTCACTGCCAACTATTTTCTCCATTTACTCTTCTCCGCTTCCATTTGCCTTTCTCCTTCACCATGGCTCCACACACCAGATTTTAGCACTCTAACACCTTCATGGGTCCTCTCACTACTTAGTACCGCCTCGAAAAGAAAAGGAAGTTTTTGACGAACCTTATTGACTTGACCTTTAATCTTGTAGATGAAGAACATTCTACCCCTGCTATTTCAAGTTGGGCCTTACTTTAAGACTCTACCCTCTCTTCCATATTTTGACGAATTCTTTCATCAGTACTATAGGGACCAACTTCTTTTCCAGCAGAGAGACCTTATTGATCATTAGTGGCCTCCCACAAATAGCAGGTTTGCCCATCTTCTAACTTTTGACCTTGTGTTTTCACATGGTATCGTCATTTGAAACCCGTGTTGGAGCCAATTTGGAAAAAGGCTTAAGATTTCTTGAGCTCTAGAATTTTGCTGCGTTTGTCACGGGCCTATTGATCAACTCTCGATCACTCGTAGGCTGACCCGTGCGGCCTTAGAATTTTACCCCTAAGCAGCCTTTCAACACTCGACTCACGAGAATCTTAGAGAGAGAAACTTCTAGATATAGAAGCTCTGGATTTGTATTTCACTTGTGAATGAGATGGATTACAATAAGGGGAGAAGACTCCTTCATATACAAATACAAGGCAAACCGTATCTGTAGATCTCCCCTTGATCTAACAGTGGAGATTGCATCTCCCCAGCTACCAACTACCTGCATTTATTACATAACGGTACAATTACTGTATCGCCCGCCCCCAAGGAGTATTCTAGAAGACTCGAAAAAACCCTAGCAGATGGGGTACAAGCCGAGGGTCGGATGTGTCGCGCCTGTCCCGTAGGAACCTCTTGGATGGGCTTTCTTTTGGGCCGTGACATTCTCCCCCACCTAATCAGGCGACGCCCTCGTTGCGTCTTCGGCATGAAAGGCTTCGATCTCCTTCTTGAATTGCCAAAGACTTTGCGTGGGCTCCCAACTTGCTTCGCTCTCCGGAAGACCCTTCCATCGGATCAAGTTTTCTCGCTTGGGTGCGCAATACCGCTTCCGTATGACTCAATCCGCCATGATGCTCTCGACTTCTCGATCATATGAGGTTTTTGCCCCGAGTGGCGCCCGTTGAGACTCTCCTCGATCCAGATCTTCCTCATCAATTTGGAAAGGTTTAAGCATACTTACATGGAAAACCAGATGTACCTTGAGTTTTGTGGTAACTCCAGCTTGTATGCAACCTTCCCAACCCGTTGTAACACACGAAATGGCCCCTCATAGCGACGGATCAACCCCTTGTGCATGTCCTTGTATCGAAGAACCATGTGCAGCTTGGCCAGCACTTGATCTCCAACTTGGAACTCCACATGCCGTCGCTTCTTGTCGGGCCATTTCTTCATGCGCTTAGAGGCCTTGTGTAGACACGCCCTTGCCAAGTCGGCCTGCTCTTGCCAATCCTTGGCAAACTTATACGTGGGCGGACTACTCCCCTAATAACCCGAAGCAATGGCGCTAGGGGTATTCGGTTGCTGCCCAATCGCGATCTCAAATGGGCTCTGGCCAGTTGACTCACTCCGCTGCAAATTGTAAGAGAACTGGGCTACGTCGATCAACTTCGCCCAATTCACTTGCGTCGTGCTCACATAGTGCCGGAGGTAGATCGCCAGGAGTGCATTGACCCGCTCTGTCTGACCGTCGGTTTGGGGATGCAAACTTGTCGACATATTCAGCTCCGACCCCAGCAGCTTGAACAACTCGGACCAGAAAAGCCACGTGAAACGAGGATCACGATCGCTCACGATCGTTTGTGGCACACCCTAGTACTTGACCACGTGCTTCATGAACAACTTGGCCGCCTCCTCTGCTGGACAATCCTTCGTTGCAGGCACAAAAGTCGCGTACTTGGAAAACCTGTCCACCACGACCATGAGAGTCCGACACCCTTCGGACTTCGGCAGGTTGACGATGAAGTCCATGGAAACTCTCCCATGGACAAGTTGGAACAAGAAGCGGCTCCAACAGGCCCAGCGACGAACGTTGCTCCAGCTTATCTTGTTGGCATACCAAACAAGTCTTCACGTAAGCTTCCACGTCGTCCTGCATTTGGGGCCAAAAGTACCGATCTTCGACGAGGGCCAACGTGCGGTGGATCCCTAGATGACCCGCCCACTTTGAGTCGTGGCACCGCGCAAGATCTCCTTCCTCAGCTTCCCATGGAAGGGCACGTACAGTCTCCTTCCTTTGGTGTAAAAGAGCTCGTCCTCACACCAAAATTGTCAGGTCTTACCCTCCCTCGCATACCCGATGAGGGCTTGAGCTCTTGGATCGTGCGTCAATCCCTCCTTGATGTGATCGACCCAAGGATAGCTCGGTCAACTCACCGTGCTGCTCATCAGCTCCATCTTCCTACTTAGCAAGTCTGCCACGGAGTTGGCCTTCCCTGGCTTGTACTCCAACGCATAGTCGAACTCCGCTAAGAAATCCTGCCATCGAGCTTGCTTCGGACTCAGCTTCTTCTGGGTCTGGAAATAGCTCGTGGCCACGTTGTCCGTCTTCACGACGAACTTTGATCCCAAGAGATAGTGCCTCCACGTCCGAAGACGGTGGACCACCTCGGTCATCTCCTTTTCTTGAACGGTATACCAACGCTCGGTATCGTTCAACTTGCGAGACTCATACGCCACTGGATGTCCTTTCTGCATAAGGACGCCACCAATAGCAAAATTTGATGCGTCAATCTCTACCTCGTAGGGCTTGGTGTGGTCGGGCAATGCCAACACTGGCTCCTCGGTCATTGCTCGCTTCAATCGGTCGAACGCCTTTTGGCATTGCTCCGTCCACTCCCACGGCTTGTCCTTCTTTAGCAGGTCCGTGAGTGGCACAGTGATGCTTGAGTAGCTCCAGATGAAGCGCCGATAGTAGTTGGTGAGGCCCAAGAATGACCTCAACCCCGTCACCTTCGTCGGCGGCTCCCATTCGATAACCGATTGAATCTTCGCCTTGTCCATCCGCACTCACCCACCCTCAACGATGTGCCCCAGGAATGGAACTTCCTCTTGGGCAAATGCACACTTCTCATGCTTAACATATAGCTCATCTCACGCAAGACTCAGAAGACTTGCCTTAGATGTTCGACATGCTCGTCAAGCGTCCGACTATACACCACAATATCATCTAGGTAAACCACTACAAACTGATCTAGGAAAGGGTGGAGTACCAATGTAGCCGGAGCGTTGGTCAGGCCGAACGGCATCACGAGGAACTCATAGGATCCATACCGCGTCACGCAGGCTATCTCTGGCTCGTCTCCTTTAGCGATCCGAACTTGGTAATAGCTCGATCGAAGATCCAGCTTGGTAAACCACTGAGCTCCACCAAGTTGATCAAAGAGATTTGCGATGAGCGGGATCAGGTACTTATTCTTCACAGTTAGCTTGTTTAGTGCCTGGTAGTCGATGCACATCCGGAGTGACCCATCATGCTTCTTTTGGAATAGGACCAGTGCACCGAACGGAGCTTTGGACGGCCGTATGTAACCCGCATCGAGTAGCTCCTTGAGTTGCCTCCTCAACTCTTCCAATTCAGGGGGTGCCATGCGATACGGCGCCATGGCAGGCGGTCAAGCTTCAGGCATTAGCTCGATCCGATGATCCACCTCTCTCTTGGGTGGCAACTGCTTCGGCAACTCCGAAGGCATAACATCCTTGAACGAGCCGAGGACTTGGGCAACCTCCGTCGGGACTTCTTTCCCTTCGCTCTTGTCATCCTCGATCTTCAAGGTCACTAGGAAGGTCACTTCACCCTTCGTTGCTCCCTTGGTGAGTTGCATAGCCGAGATCGTCCTCCGACCACGGTCCGATTCATGATGGACCAGGATCACGCATTGGCAATGATTGTCCAATATGCATATACACTCGACGAATGGCAATATAACAACATGAATTTTATCTAGGAATTTTATTTCAATGACAAAGTCATAGTCGTTAAGGGGAATTACCTGTAGAGTCTCCTTGCTCTTCCATGGCCCAAGTTGTAGCTCCACATCCCTCACGACACCGATTGCAGGGACTTCCTTGGAGTTTACCGTCTTGAGCCACCCGGCTCCTTTCTTAACCCATACTTTAAGTCTATTCGGGGCTTGCTCCAATATAAAGAGGTCGGAGGCTCCCGTGTCCATGAGCGCACTCATTGTGGACTCTCCGATCTTCAAGTCCGCGAACATCAAGCCTTTAGGCTCCTTCGCCTTCTTGGACTTGATCATTCTAAGGAGTCGCAGCGAACCCAACCGCGTTTCCTCCCTAGGCTCATCCTCCTTGCAAAGAGCTGCCAGCTTGGCCTTGTTCGGGCAATCCCGCGCCATGTGTGGACCGTCACAGAAGAAACACTTATAGGAACATACCTTCCTCTGTCCTCCTCCGCTCGACTCCACATGAGCTTTGTGAGGATTAGCTGGTGGTCTACCTCCGGTCGGGCGGTTGTATCTCCCCCGATCTCCCCCACCAGTGGCTTTGTCCCTCGGACGCGAGTTGATCTGGATGTGGAAGGCGCCTTGTATTCCACGAGCGATTCGACCACGGTCATGGCCGTCGTGAGATCTCCCACGTTGCACCGCTTCAGCTCTTGCTTAGACCATGGTTTGAGACCACTCATGAACTGGTGATATGCTTCAATCTCGTTCATCGAAGGGATTTGAAGTAGCAACTCCAAAAACCGCTTGATGTAGTCGTGCACACCACCTTTTTGCTCGAGACGCTTCAGCTCGTCACAAGCTTCCTCCTCCGCATAAGCGGGAAAGTAGTTCCATCGGAACTCCTCGACAAATCTACCCTAGGTCGTGATAGGATCCCTACACTTATCATCCGACCGACGACACCACCACAATAGTGCATTATCGACTAAGTACATAGATGCAGTGTTTACCCGTGATTGTTCGTCGTTGATCCCCATGACTTGGAAATATCGCTCCATATATCAGAGGAAATTGTCCACGATTTTGGCCACCCGTGAGCCCTGGAATTCCTTCGGCTTCGACATGTCCACTCGTGGACCTTGCACGATGATCACCCCGTTCACGCGTGCAGCTTCCGATTCAGCGAGCTTACTCTTGAGCTTAGCTATCTCCGCGCGCATGTCCGCCATCATGGCCTCCAAGGGTTCGTACCGTTGACCGAGTTCTTCCCATAGGGTCCCCAGCAACTCGTGGCGGAGCTCTCCCATGCCAGTCTTGAGCTCTTACACTTCCGCAACGAGCTACTCCCTTCCGGCGTCTACTCCGTCCACGGTCTGGGTCAGGTCGCCGATCGATCCTTGGACATCGGTGATGAACAACTCTAGCTTCGCCATCCAATGTACAAGATCCCCTGTTGGATCCCTTGAACTCGAACCACCACGGGTCTTCTTTCCCTTGGCGAGCGCCTTCTCAGTGTTCGCCCACAATCAGCACAATCACCACCCATGGCTAGTGCCTCATCAGATCGTGGATCAACCATTGTGTTTGCGCTTTGTGATATCCTGAATTTTTCAACCTGTTTTCTACTGAATTAATTAGGCATTTCATTGACGTGTCTATAGGGCTATTCTCAGAGCCGATCACTCTCGAGATAACTAGACTAGCTGGGGCAGCTATTAAGGACTTTAAAGCAAATAGACTTGAGAATTCGACCAGGAATCGACTTCATGACCGTGCTCATCTTTAGAAGCCATTGCGGCACAGTTAAAAATCGATTTGAGATCAGAGATAGGTCTATTCGACTGAGATGTGTGGCCGATCGTGGGTGACTCCACTAAATTGAAAAATTCTCGTCGACCAACACTAATATGATTTTACTGTCGTTTTGGTACCTTGTGTTCGTAATTGAATCCTTGAGATTTTCACAACAATCGAGAGTCGCCATTGAGTCGAGTGGGTTCATTGTGGCTCGAAGAAAATCGACCACGTGTCATTTGCCCTAAAAAGTTCTGAAAACTACTCGGTAGTCTAGGTCACGCTAAAATAACAATTGAGGTATTAGGACATCAATTGATTTTATGAGAGCCGATTGAGAGAGAATCAAGAGGGAATTAATTCCAATTGAAGCTTTATTCTTCAAGATTCGTAATCCCCCACACCCTAGCCAATTTTGGACCATTGGAAGGGTTATTTGGGGTGTTGGTGTGGCCAAATGAAGGCCAAGGAAGGATACTTGGTTGAGGTTGAAACTGGGGGAGTAAGGGTAGAAAATTTGGACCAAGTGGGGCAAAAGAACCTTTCAAGTGCCATAACTTAGCACAAAGGGACACTTAAGTGCCATAACTTACGAAAAGTACACTTAAGTGCCACATTCGAAGAAAAACGGATCACAAAGTGCCACTCCGACCAAAGTCCGGCCAAAACGCCGACGTGTCATTTTTCCGGTGAAGCGAGTGCAAAACGACGCCGTTTTGCACGCTAACGTGGCCAAATAATGCAAAAACGGCGTCGCTTTGGGTTGACGTGGTAAAAAAATAATATTAAAAAATAATAAAATTAAATTTAGTTAAAATATTTAAAAAATAATAATTTTAAAATTAAATTTAGTTAAAATATTAAAAAATAATAATTTACAATTAAATTTAGTTAAAATATTAAAAATAATAATTTTAAAATTAAATTTAGTTAAAATATTAAAAAAATAATAATTTTATTAAAAAATTTATAAAAAAGGGAGGGGGCGGTGGCTGGGCTCACTGCCGCCGCCTCCCACCACCCCGGAAGGGCCGCCAACCCCCCCGGGGCAAGGGTTGCGGCCCTCGCCCGGATCCGACGAGGGTCGGCGGCCCTCGCCCGCCGGGCCAAGGGCCATCGCCCGCTCGTCGCCCGGGGGCGACGGCCCTTGGCCCGGTCGGGCGAGGGCCGCCGACCCTCGTCGGATGCAGGTGAGGGCTACAACCCACACCCCAATCTGGGCGAGGGCTTGCGAGCCCTCCCCGCCGATCGGCCTGGGTCGCCGACCCCGGCTGGGCTCGGTGACCCCGGCCGACCCTCCCCCTCGTCGTCGGCCCTTCCGGTGATGACGGGGAGCTATCGCCACCGCCCCCCTTTTCTTTTTTTTTTTTTTTTTTTTTTTTTTTTTTTTAAATTTTGTAATTTTTTATTTTAAAATTATTATTTTTATTATTTTAACTAAATTTAATTTTAAAATTATTATTTTTTAATATTTTAACTAAATTTAATTTTAAAATTATTATTTTTTAATATTTTAACTAAATTTAATTTAATTAATTTTTATATTTTTTTACCACGTCGCCCAAAATGACACCGTTTTTTGCATTATTTGGCCACATCGCATGCAAAACGGCGTCGTTTTGCACTCGCTTTGCCGGAAAAATGTCACGTATGCAATTTGGCTGGATTTTGGCCGGATTAGCACTCAAGTGATTCCTTTTGCTCCGATTTTGGTACTTAAATATACCTTTCATAAGTTATGGCATTAAATGTCCATTTCTGCCAAGTTATGGCAGTCCAGCGGTTCGCGTGTCGACCAAGTGGAGCCCCCATCTCACTTATCTATTCTCTCCCTCACTCTCTTTCTCTTACTTCAACCGGATAGCCTTCTCTCTCTCACCCCATTTCGTGTGACACCTACACCAGAAGAAGACCGAGCAGCCCACTGAAGAACCCACATAGCCAACCGCATCATCCCATCTTCGCCAGCATCTTCGGTGGAAGCGAAGCCACGATCCACCAAGCAAGCCAACGCCCCCGTGTCATCTCCTCACCGAAGTTGACTGCCAGTTTTGTCGACTGAAGCAACACACGCCAGCTCGCCAGCCCATCGAGGTCAACAATGTCCCACGAAGCTGCTCCATCTCCACGCATCTAGTCAAAACCGCAAGACCAAGCTACTTCTTTCTTGCCGTTCGTTGACCGAAATTCCTCACTGTTTCGTGTCCTTGCGCCAGCGGAACTCCTCCACTGCTTGCTACAGCTCATCTCACGTCTCAGCATCCACTGAAGAAATCCCCATTTTGATTCGTCTCCTCTGCCACGCCCTCAGCCCACAAATCCCTCTCCACGAAGCTGCTCCACCAGCTAACTTGTTGGCCACGTCTTCAACGCCAGAGTTCCTTCGAGTCCGCGGCTGTCTCCATCGAAGACGTCCTGGAAAGCCACCGAGTCAATCGAAGCCGCATGCCAGCGAAGCCCGTGAATTCGTGCGCCTTCGGCCCAGCCAATTTTCAACGACCTATCTTCAGCAAAGTTGGTCTTTAATTTCAAAGGCCCAACGACAGCCTTTGATGCTTCTTGCTCGGCCCAAATTTGTAGTCTTCAAGCCCAGCGAGTTTCAGTCTAGCTGGGCCCAAAAATTCAGCAGTTCAGCCACTTGAAGCCTGGCCCAGTTCAGTTTTGTTTCAAGCCCATCTCAGCCCAAGTTTCAAGCCTAGCATCAATTGTATTTCAGCAGCCCAGTCTTGGAGCCCAAGCTCGCTGCAGGCCCAACTCAATTCAGCAACCAATCTCAACCTTGCTGAGATTTGTTGGGCCAAGTTTAAGGCCCGGTCCAAGCCCGCCGGTGTCGTCGCAAACCCAAATTCGGCTGCCTTCGCGCCGCCGTCGCGGTGATCTAGTCTCCGCTTTTAATCAAGTGAGTAATCTCACTAATCCTTGCTTAGTAGACTAATTATTCTTAAGGTTTAATTAGTGTTAATTAAGTAGGATTAGATGGTTAGATTAGAATGGATTAGTGAATATTAGTTAATTGCATTGCATATTAGTTAGGTGGTTAGTGTACTTAGCTAGAGAATTGCCTATAGTATTTAATGAATGCATCTCGGGATTTTCCCCAACCCTTATCGGGCTTCAATTAGGCATTATGGCCTAAATTGGATTTTTAGTATTTATTTATTAATTTTCGAAATTAATTAATTAATTAATTATTTTCCGAAAGTTAGGCAGGGATAGCCGACGATCGAAATGTTATGCTGATTGTCATGGTGCAGTCCGTTTATTTATTTGAGCCCTACGTTGTGTTGAATTAATTTAAATGTGGATTTTTAGGAGATTATTTCTAAATTGAATTGATTTGAGTAATTGACTGATGAATAATTGGGTATCGGTTGTCAGTGACAAATGTATTGTGGTAGACTATCGATCATAATGGAAATTGTGGAAATGAAAGTGAATATGTGAGATGTACGCCGGCTCGATGACTAAGTACGTCATATGGGAGAATGGACATTTTGTATAGTGTATCAATGTAGGTTCTACATCACCTCGAAGAAGGCATGTGGGCTGGGTAAATTGATGTATTACCTCGGAAAATGCATGTGGCCCGGTTCCATCACCTCGGAGAATACACGTGGCTCGGTGATAAGGAATATCGCCTCGGAGAATGCACGTGGCTCGGTGATTGGTTTTATCAGTTGAGACTGGATCACAATGACTAGAATGACCCGGGAAATGGTCAGAGCATCATGCAATCGACTAGGTCGATTGATCAATGATTTGATCCATTTGTCGTGAATTGATTGTTTGTTTGATGTGAAATATGAGGCATATGCGTATAACCTTGAATTGCAGGTTGGGACTGATGCCAAGGTAAGTCTTCTGGCTCATGCTGTGTTTAGGCAACCATGTGGTGTATTGGTTTCCTAATCGAGTCTTAGTGGGGTAGAACTTGCTGAGACGTAGTCTCAATTGTTATTGTATAACCATTTCAGGCCCCTAGATAGCAGCATCGGTACCTCCCCATTCTCCAGAGCAGTTTGGCATTCCAGTGGACATTACCGAGAAAGAAACTCACTTCCCTGTTCATCCTCACCCAGAAGGGTTAGAATACGTTTTAATTGAGTCAGCAGTGTGGGTTGATGCCGGCCAGGAAGACCTAGTACCCCATGAGTATCAGTCCTGGTATCATTATTATTTTGATGGACGAAGGATAGGTCCCATCCCTGAGGAAGATATACCTCATCCTATCCTCGAGTCAGCTTTTGGTGAGGGGACTGCAGACCCCGAGGGTGGAGGCGTAGATGATGCCAGAGATCCTGCACTCGGGAGTGAACCGAATTCATCGGTTCACACTGAAAATGATGAAAATTTTGAGGAAGGTGAGATCATGGAACAAGAAGTGGAAGGTCCAGAGGAAGACGAGGAGTGGGGAATAGCTGAGGAGGAGCCGGTAGAGGAGGAACCAGAAGAAGACGAGGAGCCTGAAGAAGAGGAAAGCAATTCAGAGGAGTCAGAGGAGGATCCTGATGATCCTAAATATGACTCGGATGAGGACTGAGATCCCATCCTCTTTTGTGAACCCTTTTTATATGTGAATAGAGTGAGACTAGAAAGTTGTGAATAGTTTGTGAATATACTTTGAGTTAAGCTCTGTATAAAAGTATGGTTGTGAGTTTCAATATGAAAAATATGGCCTTGCTTTTCTACCCCATTGTTTTATTGTCTGGGGATTTATAATTGCTTTCGCATGTGCTATTAAAAATGAAAGGGTCGGCAATACATAGTCCTGGGATATCACATTATAAAATCGACCAAGTAGAAGGATGTGTGAGTGCCCGAGGATCGGGGCGTGACACATTTGGAACAAACTCAGCTCTGATACCACTTGTCACGGGCCTATCGATCAACTCTCGATCACTCGTAGGCTGACCCGTGCGGCCTTAGGATTTTACCCCTAAGCAGCCTTTCAACACTCGACTCACAAGAATCTTAGAGAGAGAAACTTCTAGAGAGAGAAGCTCTGGATTTGTAATCCACTTGTGAATGAGATGGATTACAATGAGGGGAGAAGACTCCTTTATATACAAATACAAGGCAAACCATATCCGTAGATGTGGCACCCCTCGACGGTCCCCAATCCGTTAGGGTCGCCACAGTTCGCTTACCTTTCACTTTCCCCATATAACATGTCACTCTGATACCATTTCAATTGCACGGGTCCATACAACCTGGGGGTTTACATTTTTTTTTTTGATCGGTCCCTTGCGCAATTCATATAGCGGAAGCACATCCATCAACTCCCTTCCCTATATTCAGAAAATGATGCACACCAACTAAACATTTATAGGTAAAAGCCGAACACTTTTATTTACTTAAACCAGATGGACATCATTCATCGATACATCAAAATGCCATGGTTTTCTATACTTGGCTATACTTCAAAAGATCACCGACATCTCCTCCAATAGTCGTATACTTAAAGTCCATCGATTAGTGTCGGCGTCCAAAAGTTCCTTCCTTTGCTATCCTCCTCCTCGCGGTCATATCCAACCACTTGATCCATCTACTGGTGGCAGTGGCAGCAGAGGAATCTTATCTAGTCTGAAATGTTAATCCCCAAAAGGGGTGAGTACAACCACTCGGCGGTAAAGATCTACCAAACTACTCATTGCGTCAAACGAGAACAATCAAGGCATCATAACAAAGCACATATCATTCATGCATTCAAGCATAACTTACCTTGCAGTCATGCATATGTCATCATACCATATGTGCATATACCATCATGCACTCATCATCAAGCATCCATGCATATATCACCATGCCATATGTGCATATACCACCATGTACTCATCATCAAGCATTCATGCATATCCATGCCATATGTGCATATACCACCATGCAGTCATGCATATCTCACCATGCCATCGTGCATATACCACCATGATTCATATCATCCATGCCATCAAGCATACATCACCATGAGATCCATTCATACCTTCATGATCGCATTTTCAATATCAAATAGCATCAATTTACTTTCATAAGCAGATCATGCATCATGCCATATGCATACACCCATGCACATGATTCATTTTTCAATTCTTATCTTTCACAAGGATCTCATCCATTTTTCTTCCCAGGGACCAATGTTTGCATCCCACAATTTATCGCTCGCATCCAACCAGGCATTGCGAGGAACCTCCGGGCATGTATTCAAAATACAACCGGGCATCCGACCCTCCACATTCCGGGCATCTCGCATCCCAACTAGCATCACGAGGCATCCCCGGGCACAAACCTTCGGGGCTTCCGGAATTACGTACCGACATACCACCAGGATTCCCCCCCTCTGGAATTACGTACCGTATACCACCGGGCATCTCGAAACTCCCGAGGACATCCGAGCATGTATCGTAATACAACCAGGCATCCGGCACCCCCACATTCTGGGCATCCCGACACTCCCGAGGCATCCTCGGCTCACACCTCCGACGGTCTTGATTACTATCTCCATTTACATTTATACATGTATCTCAATTTCAACATGGCATTTGATGCATCAATATCAAGAGTCTCAACCAACTTTTTCATGCCATATAACATGCCATATGCCATCACATATGCAGCAAAATCAACCACTCAAAGTATTCCATCACATGGATAAATTCATTTATTTTTCAAAACACATCAATTTTTTTTTTCGAATAGATCAGAATGCATTCCTCCAATTAAAATTCCGCATCGTCCAACTTAACAACTCGTGACGGGTTCCTATAACACTTCCACGCATATCCAATCATAGCCAAGGACATTGTGCTTTGCACTCAAATGCCTGAATTAAAATAATGTGCTTGACCTATTTTCTTCATATTGAAAACACACGGTAAAATAATCATGTGTGGGTACACGGTCAAATCGAATCATAAAAATTGATGTCCTTCCTTTAAAATCCCACTATTTGATATAGTACTTAAAAACATTTTCGATGTCAAAACTTGACACCCGGTATTTTCTAATTAAATACCAAATTTTTATAATTTTGAAATAATAACTCAAAATTACCAATACTCACTCAATTGCACAAATTAGCACTCAATTACATAAACTAATTGCACCACGACAATTAGCATGAAATTCTGACGACTAGCTATCCCCGTATAATTTTTGAAAACTATTAAATAATTAAATAAACTGTAAAATTAATTAAATAAATGCAAATTAATTGCATAAAACACTAATTAAGCTTTAAACACTAATCTAACAACCTAATTGGACTTAGAAAAATAATGCGATAGGCTGATTAAATCGTACAATCTAATTAACCCTTAACTAATCTAATCTAATCACCTAATTAGCCTAATTAAGCAACCAAATCACTAATTACACTAATCTAATCACCTAAACCAAGCTTAGCCTAATCTAATCTACCCTAAGCATAATTAACTCCCTAAGTAGTAAACACACTGGATTAGTGAGCCGGTGAGTTCACGGCGACAGCGACACGGAGGCGAGTGAGAGTCAAGCCTGGAGTGATGCCTAGGGAGGCCGGGAAAATGCCGGAAACGGGCCACGAAGTCTCAGCCTACAACTGAGAGTTTGGCTCTGTCCAAGGGCTAAATTGAAGGGCTTTGACGGCTGAAACGGGCTAAGCTGGTGCGGGAGGTGGCACGACGGCTTGGACGGGCGATGAAGGAGCTCAACGGTGACGGTCGGCAGTTGGAATAGCTCAGGCAGACAGTGAAAATGCCTGCCAGGCACAGATGACGACGCGGGACGGCGGGGGACGCGCGAGCGGGAGTCGCGCAGTCAAGCTGCTTCGGCAGGCTCGGCGGTGCTCGGACGGGCGAACGGCGACACCGGTGACTACTGCTGGCTTGGTTGGTCTTCTCTGCTGGTCTTGAGCTCTCAAACAACAACAATGGTGAAAGTTGAGGCAAGGAAGAAGAAGAAGAGGAGCTGCAGCTGGAGGGGGGAACAAATGCCTCCAAAGTCTTCACAAAATATCAAGAACACTCATCACTTGACCCTCACCATCCTCAGCCATATCCATAGCAGCCCTTAGCCCTCCAATCTTCCTCCACAAGCCACCACCAAGGTGGTCCAAATGTTGCACCCCACAAGGCATACCGATTTTGTGCAATCCACTTCAATTTCCACTCAAATCTACTTCAATTCAATCCAATTGGCTTCAATTCAAATGGCCAAATGCTAAGGTGGAAGCCCTCATCACTTTTTCATAATTTTCCTTGCCAAATAATCCAACTTGGATGTAACGCCCCGGGTCTCCACTGTACACATATTGTCCGCTTTGAGCACTAAGTCCTCACGGTTTTGTTCTTCTTGGGGCAGCCCATACTACCCCAAGAAAACGCGTATGTATAGTTAGAGGGCCCATTGCCTTATAAGGTAGCCCAGAACTCCCTCCCTAGGCGATGTGGGACAGGGACCCCTTCCTTGCACACATCCGGGGACCGAGGCGCGGACGCACCGCCATCCCTCCTTCCCGTGCACCACCGCTCGGGCCGTCACACTCTCCCCCCCTTGGGAGCACAGCGCCCTCGCTGTGGCCCCACACGCGGTCGAGAGTTGGCTCTGATACCAAAAACATAGAGCTGTGACGTCCCAGTAGCGTCACGTACTAAGCGCAAGCGGAAATTATAAATGTTATCATCTTACAGGACTTAAAAATAATTTTTCAATTGTTAGCCTATAGTGGTCACTCTTGAAGGTTAGCATGTATAACATGGATTATTTAAAATTTACACTTTGTATTGTAAGGTTATCCTATAATAGTCCTATCCATTTCATTAATAGACAATCCTATTAAGATTATAAAGATCACGAGAAGCTTCATTTCTAAACATGTCAAGATCGTTCGAGCTTACAAAAATTCAACCTGGACTTCTTACAAGTACCTCGCCTATATACATCACATTTACATTTCAAAAGTAAAGGCGCAAGTAAACATCCAGGGATAAAGGTATGGGGTGTCTAAGTCCACTACTCCCAAACCAGCCCACGTTCATCAAAAAGAAACAAAAGACATTCAGCTTCTACATGATCAAAGGCATCTAGGCGCCATCCATCCCAGCTCCTGGTCCATCATCGCTAAAAGGAATAGGGCCAAACATCGCTCCATCATGTTTGATGAACCATGGGACAAACTTCATCGGGATCATCTCAGCTCTACCATCATCCATCCATAACGTAGCCTCATATTTGGAGAAAGCCAGCTCAACATCAGAGTCATACACATCAGTAAAGGTAACCTCAATACTCGATATCACTCCATAACGAGCTACTGGCGGCACATCCATACTATCAATTTGAAAAAATATAAGGAATGAGCAAAAACTATGCCCAGTAAAGAAATGATAAGATTCTAACCTAGACAATCCATAGCATTCAAGTTTACAAGGGAATCGTGACCAAACAGCTTAAGATACTAATATAGAATTGTCACAAGTTTAATCCAATGAATATTAATGCATCATATGTATAACCACTTCATATAAAACATCTTGAGTGCATCCATGTCTATAAATATCCATTATAGAATCGATCCATATCAAGATGAAATGCAACAATGATGAATGAACTCACTCGCCAAGTATAATTATATTTAGTGTGCATATAGTCCACCCTCAATCAATTTACCTACCGGAACTCTGCCGGCCCGATCGAGTCACTTCTGGAAGTTACCTTATCCGGACTTCCATAATAATCCTATTATGGGCATCTCACTCCGAGGCATCCCGGTATCACACAACCGAGGTCCTCCCAAGATCACTCAGCATGGGGCATCTCACTCCGAGGCATCCTAGTATCACACAATCGGGGCATCCTTGATCACACACAAGGGCATCTCACTCCGAGGCATCTCAGTAACACGGGCATCCAAGATCACACAGCATGGGCATCCCAACTTCCGAGGGGCAACACCGGTATCTCAATACCGATGGGTTCATTCACTCATTTAAGCACACATTTCACACCACCACACCTTTGATTAATGCATTTATCGTATGCAAAAGAAAAAGACTTCAAAGTATACAACTATACATCTAACTCTCATGTACCTAGCACACGTGCGTGTCCAAATTATAAGATAAAACCCATTACGACATGTCCCATACAATGCCGAACAGATATTTACCCCATAATTAAGCACTATGCATTGCACTCATTGCACACGCATGATACTATTTGTGCCTAAACCTCAAATGATATATGAGACTTACTTTTATACAACTAACATCTATTATGAGGTCACTAGACTCTATGTGTATTATGCAAGACTAATATAAGAGACACAACAACTATTACCTATTCTCGGGTCTAAACAGATTATTAACTATAATGGGCAGTTTTGATCTTAGACACAGAAAGTATATCAATTCTTATCGAAATACTACGAAATTTTAGTATGTTAAATTAGAGACATAGATTTCCGTGAAGAAACCTAAGTTTATATCTCACTATATTAAGAGTAGTAATTGCTATAATCTTTACTAGCATCCTGTAATAGTTTCCCGATTTAACATCTACAAGAAAATTCGCTTCACTAACCAAACCTTGTCCATTTATCTTCAAATTTGGATATGTTATTCCTAAGGATGTGTCCTACAATTTTCATTAAGGATTCAAGTCCAGTTCTAACTAGATAATTACAGAAAATTCACCTAATCATCAAAGGTCAAGCTGTTCTTTACGAAACAGTGTGCTGATTTCAATAGGTTCACTTCTACCTTCTTGTTTCTACATTCATATGGCTATAGCTAGGTGTCAAACTCAATCTAATGGATGTTATCTTAAGTAAAATGGTTCCTTTCCTTATTTTCATCGTTATAAATCAAGGCGACACAAAATGAAAGACTTCCTATCTATATTCCTCTAAAACAGAATCTTCATATACGATTTTCTTCATTTCTAGCTCATTCAAACCATTTGTTTCTCTACCAATCTCCTTTACAACACTTCAAGTCTCTTCCACAGCATCTAAGAGTACTTTCAGCAGTTTCTTATTAACAGAGAAACCTTCCACAACTCGGCTCAAAGCATATATTCATCCATAAGCTCACTCACCGCAACACATACCAAATCTTTCCACTCGGCAACCATTTCCTCACCTTGCTCGACAGTCACAGCTTACTCACACTTAGATTTCAAGACATGCAAGACTTAATGCACCATGCAATGACTTATAGCCTTAGTCTAGACCTCATCTAGCTCAATCCAACACAAAACAGCAACATCACATCTAATCCTCCACCATTCAGCTAGATCCACAAGTTCCTTGACAAAAACAATGGATAACTTCTAGTTTAGAAACTTATCTTTCCTTACCTTAGTTCAGCTACTAGATAACTCAAAGATTCTTCAAAAATCAACACCAAAACTCGCATGCAAAAAGGAAAAAATCGCTGAAGTGTTGCTGGTTTCTCCTGCTGCTCGACCGAGAGAAATAGTGAAGAAGAAGAAGAAGATGGGTTTCGGTTTTGGAGAGAGAGAGAGAGGTTGCGAGACTTAAGAGGGGAAATGGAGCTATAGACTAATCCCTAGGCTAGGCTAATCATTAGCAAATCTAATGATGATGTCTCCTTTGCTTGTTTCGGTTTTGTGGAGATAGAAAACCGTGGGTGATGAGGAAAACACAAAGAGAAATGAGAGAGAAGTCGTGGCCTCCATCCACGACACTTTCGCCATTTGTCACTCGATATCAATTAGTCTCTAATCCGTGTCGTTAGTCGGTTCATTTGTATCTAATGTTTTTCACTTAATTCCCTTTTCAATTCCATTAGATTTCAATTCTATTACAATCATATAAAGTTATGAAATTATATGACGTATTAACTATTTAGTGTTAGTCTATAGAGAATTCATCACAAGAAATGCTAAAGTTAGAAAGTGATATTAGCATTACAATCACTAATTAAATTACCTTAACTATAATCCATAAGCTTAATTGAAAATAAAATCACTCGGGTCTAAATATCCGTCTCTGGCCCAACAGGCTCAATCTATAATAATCCGGCCCACTAAACTAAATTTACCAATCTAACAATTCTAAATCTTGGCCTGCTCTAAGCTAAGCCCAAGCCCAGCTCTTTCATTCGGTTGATCAAGCCCAATTCGAAAAAAAAACTCGTGTGGCCCGCTTATTTCTCAAGCCCACACATTCCTCACGGTCCATTGGGTGCACTTTATGGCCCAATCTAAATTAATGTAAGTTCCTAATGATCTTATTACACTAATGAAGGTCGGTGAAATTTGGGATGTCACATTGGATGCCAAAAGCGCACTCCAAAACGGGCCTCCGAATTTACCAATCCAATTTCGCCAAACTTTGATTTTTCGCCGAAAGTCCGTATTTGCCGAAAATTCTTCGGAGGATGAGTCGACGTTCCTAAAATAAATCGTGACATGACAGAACTTTCAATTTCTGAAATCGGGTTCAATTTCGTGGTTAATTTCAATCAGACGTGATTTTAGCGTGACATAATCTACCGGGTAGCTTTTAGGAATTTTTAGCGCATTTGACCCGTGGTTGATTATTTTCGAGCCACATTGTGCATCTTCAACACATTGACGACTCTTGGTTGTTGTGAAAATCTCAAGGTTTCAAATACGGGCACAGGGTACAAAAATGATAGAAAAATCGGTTTAGTGCCATTCAATAAGCATTTTACAATTAAGTGGAATCACCCACACTTTAATTAGATGCCTCTGTCAAATCGACCTATCTCCGGTCTCTAGTTGATTTTGATGATGCCGTATTGACCCTTGCAGATTAGCACGGTCAAGCAGTCGATTTATGGTCAAATTCTCAAATCAGTCGCATTTAGATTCCTTAACGACTTCACCAGATAGATTAGTTATCTCCTGAGTAATCAGCTTAGAGAAAAAGAATATAGGCGCGTTGATGAAAAGCCCAATTCATTCAATTGAAAACAGACTCGAAAATCAGGCTGTCACAGCTCCCTTCACATCATGTATATCTCTCATGAAGCTCGAGAGTATCACATTAGTGGGGATTATCTATTCCTCATCTTTGCGAAGCTTTCAGAAGTATATATAAGGCATAAGATTCAAAGTGACTCCCGGGTCAACAAATATTCTATTCACAAGACATCTCTCAATCTTTTCCACCACCATTAGAGTTTTCAAGTGCTTCGTTTTATGAATTCGGAGTTTCTCAAATTCCATTACTTCCTCGTCAATGAACTGGAACTCTGCTTTCAAAGTTCCGCCACTTCAAAAATTTCTTCCTCCGTAAGAACAACTCTGAATTTTTGAACTCAGGAGGGAGTATTACTTGCACCATATTTGAGCTAGCCAAATAACCAGAATTGGATCTCCTTCTGTCAAACTTACTCCTTGATTTGCCAATTTTCTCCTTGGCCCTCCTCCCCTTCTGCTTCCAGGGAGGAATCTTCCTTGTCGCGATATCTTCTTGACAGCTACTATATTTTCCCTCATTTTTGAAAGAATCTTCTTTGTCCCTTACCCATGCTGGCCTTTTTGACTCAACACGACGTTTACCTTTTGATCCTCCCGAAATGCTGGCTTGTTTATGCAATTATTGTAACTTTTTCTTTCGCTGCATCCTCCTCCTCTAAGTTCTCAACATTGGTTTCTTCAAACCTTTGAGCCTATTGCGGATTGGCTGAAACTTTTCCTCCCACAAACCATTGATCTTTCGGAGGATCAGGCGGCACTTTCATTGTCTGATGAGGTTTCTGATGCTGGTTTATCAAAAGTGAGAACTCATCTTCATACTCGAACTCCAATCCTCATCATGATAGGATCACCTCAAAAACCTTCTATTTGAGCTTGGGCATTCTTGTATATCGGACATAATAATCGAATCTAACACTGAGTTCTTCCAATGTTCCGATTTTAGGATGTCCTTCCTCATACAGTCGCTTGAACGGGATTTTGTTTGCTCGTTTCTTTTTCGGCATTATAGCTCTCTCAGGAGTTCGCTCCTAAAAACTATGTTCGTTGAAATATCCCCCTCTGATTCTTAGGCTCTCTCAACGTTCGGTCAACCATTGGGCATAATTAGAATAGTTACGAGGAGGCCCAATGTGCTGAGGGTGTCGTCTATACTGACGGTCATAATTCGTGCTCCCAAGCCTTGTCGAAGTTCTTTCCAGGTTTCACTGATGTCTTGGTAACCATAAGATAGTCATCACCATCCGAGAAACATCGATGAATGATTTCCCTCCGACGTCTTTGACACATGATTCTTCGGTTAGGGTGCCCTCTGATAGCCGCTGACACCATCTCTGTTATTTGCGCAAAAGTATCTGAATTGATTTCCATCCTTCTATCCCTCTCTTCATCAAACTTGATTTTGCCCTAGCGGATTGCTTTCTATACCGCCTTCCTGAAGACATTGCAATAATCGGTACTATAACTCCAAGAGTGATGCAATTTACAATACCTCATATTGCCTATTTCTTCTTTACTTGGGATGGTTTGACCCTCCATTAATCTTACAACCCCGTCTCGTACCAAGAGATCAAAAATTTCGTCTAACTTGGTGACACTGGATGAATACCTCTGCGTATCCTTAGCCCAAAACATAATCGACCACTCTAGCGGCCTTCAAAGTCCGGTAGATGTATGTCTTATCAAGGGCGATATCTTTCTCCTTCTAAAGATTCTCATACTAGGTTACTGCAGCAGTTAGTGAAAATAAATCTTTAAATTTCTGCTCGACCAAACACTCTTTCGGGGCAATTTTAGATTGGTCTTGGCCATTTTGACAACCTCCTTTTTTCTGGAAGATAGAATAGGCACTGATTTCTCATTTTATTGAATCGGGCGACAAACTGATCCACCATCTCATTGTTAACTACTTAATGGTGGCTAGATCTGATAATATTACTTTGGGAATTGGGCGATAAAACTGCATATGGAACTTATTCTCCATTTCCTTCTAATTTTGAACCGAATTTGCGAGAAGGCCTGTATACAAAGCTGTCTTTGACAACGATAGAGGAAATAAACGCAACTTCATCCTCCCGTCATTATTAACATCCCTACACTGTGCGGTGAATCGGCTAATATGCTCTACCATTGATTGGTCATCTTCATCGGTCAAGAAAGTAAACTCAGGGATCTTGTAACCCCTGGAGCATGGGATGTTATCAACCTAATTTGGGTATGGTTTGCGATAAACAGGTCTCAGGACACCACCATCTAAGCCCATCCACTGCATGACTAAGTAAATAGCTTGTTCGATCACTTGTTGATCCTTCACAAAATCCAACGCCTAACTCCCTTGATTAAACTGCACCCTGGGCGGCGAAGGGGGCTGAGCACCAAAATCTCTAAGCCCTCTTTGTGGCTAGTAAGGCTAGTATCCTGAGATTAGTATGGGAATCGATTCGATATTCACCACATCCATAGGCGATACCGCATTGCTGCCCCCTAGCCAATTGATCTCTCGAAGCACTTGCTGAGAGATGCCTACTTGCGCTTCATTCCCTGGGTTTAAGGTATCACCGATCACTCTTCCTGGATTTGTCCCATTGGAAATCTCTAGTACTAATCCAAGCGAGACTACGACTCCAAGCGCTCCAATTCAGTCACCCTGATTACCTTGAGTTTGGTCATTCACACTGTCAACCCTTTGTAGAATCCTAACCAACGGCATAAAATTTGAGCCACCTATTAGAATAGGTTGGGTCGGAATTTGTTTGAGTGGTGGCACTACACTAATTTGACCCTCATGAGCAACATTTGCTTGGTTCGACGATCCCATCCTCGAAGTCAATTAAGTGACCAGATTAGTAAGTAGAGGAGTCAAGACACCAAACAAATGATTAGCCATATGATTGGCTAAATCATTTTGCTATTCCTCAAAAATCTCTCTCATGGTGGCTGTTACCGTTGAATTCGAGGCCAATTCCCTTCTCTGATCTTTAGACAATATGTGAGAAATATCTCCAGAGTTGTCGTCTATGTTGACATCATCAACAGGGTCCACATTCTAGCCGGAATTCTCAAAACGGATGGCTCTCTCTCCCACGCGTTGCGGGGACGATTTATCCTCGCAAACAGAGGAGTGACTCTCTTGATTCTTTGTTTTTGCCATCGACACCTCCTAGGAACAGAATATAATGGTCCCACTAAGTGTGCCAAAAAGATTTTGGCCAAGGAAGGGTTCTATTGACAAATATCTTTCACTGAAGAGGCAAAGCTTAGACTTTATTGTTTGAAATGGGTTCTGTGTCATTCCGGAAAGGAAGCAACTTATTTCTATACTACAAGCGATCGAAATACAAGAAAATAGGAGAAAAGTATATATGCAATTGAATGTAAAAGTGCAATAAAGGAAAAGATAATTGGTCGAATGTGTCTTCGTTTGTTGATTTTGGCCAAAGGGTCCTTTACACAAGCGCCTCTTTGGCTATTTATAGTGAGATTCTACGAGTAACTGCTCTTTAGCGATTACTACTTCAATATCGAATTATTTTGAAAGCTTCAGCTCCATAGTGATAATCACTCTACTTTGTCTGTGTTCTCGCTGGTGCCGATTCCTCATAACTGCTTTTATTCTTATCTCGTTCCTCCCGACCAGTTTTCTGATGCTGCACCCTTCAACACCTTTGTTGCTGATTGCTATCTTTCTGACCCATTGTTTATGGGTTCTCACACATTGGACCTAATTACTCTTTTTCACTTTTGAAGCCCTATAAGCCAATTTTGGCGCTAATACAATGTTTATATAATCTTAACAAATAAATATGTCACCACCTCTCCTAATAGTGAACAAACTAGGATTTGGCTCATAAATTGCTAAGCTTTCATATAGCTCGAGCTCTCCCAAACTCATACCATTTCATAACTTACGTTCAAATTCTTAATAGGCATGATCAATTTATTTCGAAGTCGCCACTAATAAATTTTTGGCGGGTCCAAATAAAGTGTGGGAGAGTATTTTACTTCTATAAACAAGAGCCTCAATGGATTCGAGAGCTTGATAATGCCTGATTACTCTAATGTCCTTTCGCTACTATATCTCTTTTCTTTTCAAAAATAGTTGTAAGTACATTATTAGTGCCAAAAGTTGTGTACGACGCTCACTTTGGTACCAAAGGTTTATTTTGGATTACTTAATTGCCAACAAATTTGAAAAACGATCATTTCAGTGCCAACGCCGATCAATTTGGCCGGAAATCTGACATGGCACTTTTTTTTTTAATTAATTTTTGAAGCTGACCTGGCTCGTCGGAGAGTTGAGTCAACATCCAAACAACAAAACAACGCCATTTGGCGTCTTTCCCCCAACTTAGAACCCTAAATCCCCAAATTGAGAGAGAGAGAGAGAGAGAGAGAGAGAGAGAGAGAGAGAGAGAAGAGAGAGAAAAGAGCATGTCGTCTTCTTCCCCAAAGAACAACACCAGCAGCGAACGGCATCAGCAGTAGCACTAGAAGCGGCACCAGCGGCACGCACCAGCAGCAGCACCTTCAACCCCTCTTCTTCCTCCTCCTCCTCCGCCCTTGCCTCTTTTCTTCCTGCCACTTCTTGCTTGAGCAACAATCTCAGTCTCTCCTCGCTCACTTGGTCAAGCAACTACGATAGTGGCCGAGTGATGGCGGGCGAACGACGGTGGCCGAGCGGCGAAGACAAAGAAACCCTAACCCTAATTTCAATCCAAATATGAGCTATACGGCGTCGTTTTTGCGAGGATGTCCACGTATGATGGCAAAACGATGTCGTTTCTTGAGGAGGATAGAAAACGACATCATTTAAAAGCCCTCACAACTTCTTTTTTTTTAAATATAAAAGCCACGTAATTAATCTAGCCGGAATCTCTCGCCAGTGGCACCAAAGTGATCGTTTTTTCTCTGATTTGGCACTTAAGTGATCCGATGGAAACTTTTGGCACCAAAGTGAGTGCCGTACACAACTTTTGGCACTGATAGTGTACTTATCCCTCAAAAATAGATTTTACTAGCAACTTGGATTGATTTTAACCCAAACAACTAATGTGCAAGGAGTAATCATACAAGTGCACAATCAATGAAATTAACACTCAATAAACAAAAGCTATAAATAAATTGCAATAATATGGAAAGAAATTAAATACCACAATACAAACACATCAATTAATTTCTCAAATATTAGCAAAGTGTTTATTAAAAGGAAATGCTTGCCTAATGTAAACATCATTTAAAATGTTTATTCAATTCTAACTAATTAATTCTTTTTGGGGGGTTTTCTTATTTATAAGAATTAAACTATATGCAATGCATATAATGCAAATTTAGCTCTAAATGACCTAAACTTGCATCACTAAATGACATGCAAGCAATGACAAGGCAAAGATGATGACATGGATGATGACATGGCATATAACATGGCAATGATGACATGACAAGATGACATGACATTTATGAATGGCCTGGCATTGACAATATGGTATGATGACATAGCAAGCATGACGAGATGGCGAATGACTTGGCGATATGACATGGAATTTATGCACCTAAATAATGGAAAATAAACTATCTAAAGTGAGATATTATCCAACTCAAGCTAAGTAATAATTTAGATTAAATCCTATTATTATTCGGAAAAATATCTTAATTAGATAGAAATTATCTAACATGCAATCTAATTTAGTAAATGAATCTAATCTAGTATGCAGTATGTTTTTGTGTTTTTTGGATGTCATGACCCACCCTTATCGAGACGGGTTTAGAGGTAATTGTTCAAGAGACATTCCTAATTGTACATCAGAAAAAGATGACTTGAGCACATTATCTTTAAGTTCATCCATGAGATACATCCATCGAGAATGCAGACTCTCCAAGTCCACACCTCACGTAATAGGAAATTATTTTTAAGTTTTTTTCATAGCCTAAATATTTTCTAGGAGTCACTATTAGCCTTTTGTTAGGGGTTGGCTATATACCCGATAGAGAAACAGGAGGGTCATCCCAATTTCTATGTGTTAGGGAAATCCCTTATGATGTTTTGAAGATGACAAAATAAATCAAAGGCTACTAACGTGTTTGATGGTTGAGTAATAGACTATGCAGATGATATAACGTGTAAAAGATATTATCAAAGTCTATATTTGGAAGAACCAAAAGGAAGCTGAACTGTGTACAGACCTTAAAGCTAAATCTGTTCAGAAGCAAAATATGTTCAGACTCAGATTGCAAAGTCTGTCGCACTCAGACTCAAATTATAAAGTCTATTGATCTCAGACTTTACATCCAGATTCGACAGAACGTAGCACAAGCCCCGAAGATATAACGGCTAGTGATCTGGTTTGGATTCCACATCAAGATTGATTTGATTGACTCAATCTAATTGACTCACAATTAGATCTTGAAGACAAGAAATTTCTATACGAAGAAGCTTTACTTATGGAAACCAAGATTCTGTTTGTATGGGCGATCGGAATCAATTTGGGATTTTACCTCTATCACTCAACGGCTACCAAATCTTCTAGATATAGAGCTGTCCAATGGATAGATTGGAAGACGATCCTCGAGATGCTGTCCAACGGCTAGTTTGGAAGTGGAGGAGTATTTAAGGAGATGAATGACCGATGAGCAAGTAAGAGACGGCGCGTAGAATTTATAATTCCAAAGTCTGAGCGATCTTCGATCATATACTTGTCTCTTGTGAGCTTAAATGTTTGTGATCGTGAGAGAAATACCAAAAGAGTGACTTAGTGAGATAGTGTGATCTATTACTAAGTGTTTGCACTCAAAGTTGTAATCTCTTGTTGATTGCATAGCGGAATCCAGCCAAGAAGGCTGTTAGCGTGGGAGAGTGGACGTAGGCTTGATCTAAGCCGAACCACTATAAACCTTGTGTTCTTATTCTCTTCCCTGAACTCCTTTATTTTGTTCGTAATTCTATTTAACTGCTAAAGTCTGATCTCGCTCAAAGTCTGCTACTCTTCAGACTCAGGTTAAAAGTAAAGGTTTTCACTGCATTTTTCAGAATCTATTTTTACACCTATTTACCCCCCTCTAGGTGCTCGTACTAGTCTTTTCAATTGGTATCAGAGCCAAGTGCTCGGTTTATAAAAGTGCTTTTACTTTTGAGCTAAAGATCTTCTATGGCAAGTATCTTGGCACCAGGACTTATGGAGGGACAAAGCAACACCAGGCCACCATATTTTGATTGAAAGGAATACAACGTGTGGAAGAACAAAATGAAAGCATTTCTAAGATCCAAAGATCCCTTACAATGGGATGTTGTGGAAAAAGGAATCAATTCTACCGTTGCGTCTACATCAAATAAGAATGGACCCAAAGAAACCAAACCCCCCGCTCCTATGTCTCGGACGGAGATGTCCAAAAGAGAAGCGCTTGATGCAAAAGCCATTTATTCTTTATATTGCGCATTGTCTCCTGCTGAATATAACAAAATCTCTTCATGTGAAACAGCAAAAGAAGTTTGGGATAGACTTCATGTTACATATGAAGGGACTGATCGTGTAAAAGAGACAAAAGTAAATTTCCTGCTCGGCAAATATGAATCCTTCAAGATGAAGGAAGGAGAGTCGATTGGAGATATGTTTAGCCGTTTTACAGAAATTGTAAATGCTTTAGCATATCAAGGTTAGCAAATTTTTGCCCCAATGAAGGTCAACAAACTCTTGCGAGGTCTCTCAAAAGAATGGAAACATGTCAAGACCTCAATCCGGAAAACTCAGAGGATTATGCCACTCTCTGTTGATGAATTGATTGGCACTCTTCAATCCTACGAAGTGGAACAAATCAATGATGAAGATCCCGAAGGTAAGAAGTCCATCGCTTTAAAATCTAATGCTGATTATGATGATACAGATTCAGAAAATGACATGGACGGCGAAGAACTCGCTTATATGATCAAGAAATTCAAAAAGTTGAGTAGAAAAGGGAGGAAATTCAATGAAAGAAAACAGTACAAGCAAAATGGCTAGAAAAGAACCATGAAAGAAGATGACCAGCAAGGAAATATATGCTTGATGGCACATTCAGAATCTGAGTCTGACTCAGACACAAACTTAGAATCAGAGTCTGATTCGGACACAGACTCAGAATCCGATAAGGAAATTGAGGTAAGCCATTCAAAAATTCCTATCAAAGTTTCAAAGTATATAAATGAGCTTTGCTTAAATCTCAAATCTTATCTTAAAAGGATCTTCGAGCTTAAAAAGGAAAATTTTCGGCTTAGGCATCAGAATCTTTCTCGAAAAGAAAAGTTTGAAATTTTGCAAAAAGATTTTCTACAAATAAAAGAAAGTCGAGATTTACTTGTCAAAGAAAATGATTTTTAAAGAAAGAATTTTAAAATATTCCGACAAGATTTTCAAATGGATCAAAAACATTAGAGCATATCCTTTCTATACAAGTTCCTTACTATAATAAGTCGGGACTTGGCTTCAATAAGGAAAGTGATTCTTTAATTGATTTTCCTAAAGTAAAAGAGAGACGTAGACAAAAACCTTCAAAGGCATTTTTACAAAAATCATTTTCAAAAAATGTTTGTAAAACCTGTTGGTCGAAATGCCTTCAAGTGTTCAAATTGTGCAGATTCAAAACACCTTGAGAAAGAATGTCCTAAAGTCTGGAGACATATTAAGAAAGATTGGGTAAATACAGCATACTCTACTAACTCTCATGGACCTAAGAAAAATGGGTACCAAAGAAAAGATGAGTTATTTTTGCAGGAAATAAAGAAAAAGAAGAAAGAGAATTTGGTAAGGAAAACATATATTTTTAATTCTCTTTGTGCCTTGAATGATTTAGATTTTATTATGACCATATTCTATGATTGGTTTGATTGAAGAAAGAATCGCGTGATTATTATTATTATTATTATTTTTTAAGTCGCGATTTGATACGTATGATTAATTTGATATCTTGCTTAGAGACAATTGAGTTTATTTGGTTTGACTTTATGCCATCGATTGTCATATTTTGCAAAAGTGAAAATCTGTTTTACGTTATATAAATTTATTATGCAAAATATTTTTAGATACTCAAGGAATTTATTCTCTCGGATTTTTTTTTTTGGTAAAGGTAAAAATATATTGATAGCTTTGGACAAAAGTACAAAAAACGGCCCCAAAAGCTTACACTCTAGATGCAAGAGCACAAGAGTGGAAGGGAGCCGCGTAAAAGCCATAAAAGGCGAAAGCACAAACTATAACAAACACTGCCTAGCCAACAACTTTGGCCACGTAACCTCCAAGGACGCCAGGGAAGTCAAGGGGGAGAGCGCAAGGCAGGACAAGAAGAACTACCCATCCACCAGCTTCAACCATAAACCTCCAAGGACACCCGTGAAGCCGAAGAGGGGAATTGCGCAAGGCAAGAACACAAAGGCCATAAGTGACCGAGACTGGGACCAAAAGGAAGCAATGACGGTTCAACTAAAGACCTGCAATCTTACGCGAAGATGGCTGGGTCAAAACCCCAACCTCTCTGTAAGCGCCGATTCCTTGGAGTGTCAGGCACATCTCTATAAGTAAGGGCCTTTTCCTTAACCATCCTAATCAAACGGTTCTTCAAAGTGGGAATATCCAACGAATCCCCTCGAAAAATCATGGCATTTCTTTTCTTCCAAATAAGATAGCACAAAGCACCAAAGGAATACCGAGAGAGACTATGAAAGAAGTCCTTACCAGCAAGGAACTTCCGGGCCCAATCAAGGTTTTCTTCCCAAGTGCCATTTCTCCACGGTAGATTGCATCTGGTAGCCCAAAAGTAAACTAAAGTCGCTGGAAAATTGCAGCCAAAGTACAAGTGGTCAATAGAGTCCGGCTGAGAATTGCAAAAGGTGCACACCGAATAGTCAATTCTTCCATAAGAGAGCAAAAACGCCTGGGTAGGCAAACGTTTCTTAGTGATGAGCCACAAAAGAAATTGAAACCGAGGGGCTAAGTCCTTGTCCCACACAAAGGAGGTCCACGGAACTCTTGGTTTAGAAGTTCTAATAAAATTCCAAGCTGAGGCCACAGAGAAAGAACCCGAAGCATGTTGATGCCACACAAAGCGATCATTGCCAGCTGAGAGAGATGGAAAAGAAAACCCAAGATCCTCCAGGCGCCGTTTGCAAGACCCGCCAGCGTACGAATAGAGAGACGCCACAGTCGCCCTAGCAGGAACGTCGAGATCAGACACAAAATGCTCAGGAACCTATAGATGGAGAGGGCCACTAGGCAACCAATTATCAAACCACAAGGAAAAGAGTGGCCATTACCGGCCTCCCACCCAAAGGACTGCCTGAACTAGCCCCTTAAATGAAGAATTTTCTTCCAGCTCCAAGCACAAACTGAAGGCTGCTGGGCAACCCAGAAGTTATGCTTGTTTAAGAAGTTGGAGTGAATCCAGCGGCACCACAACGATTCTTTATCAGTGAACAAAATCCAAATATATTTCAGCATTGAGGCTTTGTTGCAATCCTTTATAGATCGAATATCCAGCCTCCCTTCCTCTTTAGGCAAACAAATATCCACCCAAGCGACTTTCGCACCTCCCGTGGCCAAAGAAGTGCCTTTCCACAGGAATCTACGTAGAATATTCTCAATCCCCAGGATTACCGAAGCCGGCAAAGTGAAAACACTAGCCCAAAACGATTGAATTGCATGAAGCACTGACCTCATAAGCTGGAGTCTCCCAACAAAGGAGAGAAATCTGTGAGACTAGGAACGGACTCACGAGGTAATGCGGTCAATTAGCTGAACACAATCTTCCTTGCTCAACCTCTTAGAAATGATCGGCACTCCAAGGTACCGAACCGGGAGTTTTCCTTCCTGGAATCCAAAGGCCAAGAGGATTCTGCTGCGTTTCTCTCGAATTTTATTGTGCTTTGATTAAGTGATAATTTTTTTTCCAAGATATTATTGTGCATAATGTTCTTTCCTTAAATATTATGTTATGTTGAGTTTAGAAAGAATATTTGATTATTTATGGAGATTTTATATTTTGCTCTAACATAATGGAAGGATCCAAATTGATGGATACCAAAAAGGAAATGAGTTCATTGCAGGAAATTCTATATTCTTAGAAGAATATTATTGCATATTTATGGATATTCTTGCTATATTCTAAAACGATGTCTTATATCTAGCAAGTTTGATCCACAAATCAAAGGAAGATATTACGTGACTTTTTTGCAAGGATTATTATCTATTATACAAGAATTTGCAGGTAGTAAAAGAATCTTCTATATGGATTTTGGAAAGCTAGAATCATGAAGATTCTATACTATTTTATGGAGGCTTAAAGATTCACTTCCTTGTGCAATGTTTTTGCAAATTGTTGAGGAAATCCCTAATGTGTCGTACGAAAGGTTGAGTAGTTCTGAATTTTAATTTTATATATGCTATTCAATTTATTTAATTGAAGAAAGGGCATTATATATTATGTGGATATTATTACAGCCTATTTGTGCAAATAGTTTGTTAAGATTATGCAGGTTGAATTCAAGAAGAGCTTCATAGAAAAAAATAAATTTCTGTCTCGAATTTCAAAATGCAAATGATTGTTGTGGATATTGTTGCTACGAAGGAAATAATGGAAAAATATTATGCTCAACGTGCACAAGCCACAATTAGTGCTATTCGCAAATATTGTCATGATGACAGGGGGAGAAAGCGAATCCAAGAGAAATGAAAGAATCGTGATCACCTCAAAAAGGCAATAAATTGAGGGGGAGCTTTGATCAATTGTGGAAAAAATTTGGTAAATGTGTCAGAATTTAAGTTCTCCAAAATCCGGTTAGTGCATCTTTTATTACCTTTTGCCATTATCAAATCTTTTAGTGATATTATCATTTTATCATGACAAAAAGGTCAAGTGAATTTTATAATGCATCCGTGATTTTTATTTGCTGATATATATGATCGAAGTGAGCTATATTGCATATTTTTAATATTCAACTTACTTTGTAAAAACTGAATTTTTTCTAGAAATTATGTTTCATGCAAGACATATTTATTATCGTTTTATATTCTCTACGTGATACTATTTTTATTGTTATTGCTTTTTGATTATGACAAAAAGGGGGAGAGAGAATATAAATATGCATATGTGTTGATTGGTTGATATTATTTATTGCATAATATTGAGCTGTGATTATTTTTCTATATATTATTATGCTCAATCTATTTTTTTTGAAAATCTAAAATTTGGTGATTGATTTATCAATATTTTAGAAAGTATGATTACACAACTGCATATTCAAAGATTGTTTTGTCATCATCGAAAAGGGGGAGATTGTTGGGGAAATCCCTTATGATGTTTTGAAGATGACAAAATAAATCAAAGGCTACTAACGTGTTTGATGGTTGAGTAATAGACTATGCAGATGATATAACGTGTAAAGGATATTATCAAAGTATATACTTGGAAGAACTAGAAGGAAGCTGAACTGTGTACAGACCTTAAAGCTAAATCTGTTCAGAAGAAAAATATGTTCAAACTCAGATTGCAAAGTTTATCGCACTCAGACTCAAATTGTAAAGTCTATTGCTCTCAGACTTTACATCCATATTCGACAGAACGTAACACAAGCCCCAAAGATATAACGGCTAGTGATCTGGTTTGGATTCCACATCAAGATTGATTTGATTGACTCAATCTAATTGATTGACAATTAGATCTTGAAGACAAGAACTTTCTATATGAAGAAGCTTTACTTATGGAAACCAAGATTCTGTTTGTATGGGCGATCGGAATCAATTTGGAATTTTACCTCTATCACTCAATGGCTACCAAATCTTCTAGATACAGAGCTGTCCAATGGGTAGATTGGAAGACGATCCTCAAGATGCTGTCCAACGGCTAGTTTGGAAGTGGAGGAGTATTTTAGGAGATGAATGACCGATGAGCAAGTAAGAGACGGAGGGTAGAATTTATAATTCCAAAGTCTGAGCGATCTTCGATCATATACTTGTCTCTTGTGGGCTTAAACGTTTGTGATCGTGAGAGAAATACCAAAAGAGTGACTTAGTGAGATAGTGTGATCTACTACTAAGTGTTTGCACTCAAAGTTGTAATCTCTTGCTGATTGCATAGCGGAATCCAGCCAAGAAGGCTGTTAGCGTGGGAGAGTGGACGTAAGCTTGATCTAAGCCGAACCACTATAAACCTTGTGTTCTTATTCTCTTCCCTGAACTCCTTTATTTTGTTCGTAATTCTATTTAACTGCTAAAGTCTGATCTCGCTCAAAGTCTGCTGCTCTTCAGACTCAGGTTAAAAGTAAAGGTTTTCACTGCATTTTGTAAAATCTGTTTTTACACCTATTCACCCCCCCTCTAGGTGCTCATACTAGTCTTTTCACTATGAAACTAGAGATTTTAAATTAGGGGACTTAGATTATGTTATCATTTCTATCAACACCCTTTCAATATCTAACTTGTCAATGTATTATCTAAATGATCATGCATTTGTTGTCACTATTTTCATGGCAAAAAAGATGTAAAAATCCACTAAGTGATCAGCAACATACTCTCATAGGTTGTGTTCATTTAAGGTCTAATCTAATTCTAAGTCTACGCTAAGAAAATGATCAAACAATTAATGAATTAAAATATGGTGCGATAAGTAAACATCCAATGAAATGAAAAGGCAAGCTATTCTAAGTGAGATAAAAGAAAACCCGCAACTTGCCAGGTAATTATTACAGATTCAAATTAAAAACCTAGGACATGATCGAGTAAGAAATGGGATACAAAATGAGACCGTATTGGACATCAATCTTTGATCTCCAACTTCGTGTCTTGTGGCCGCCATTCTCCTCCATTAACCACCTTTTTTTTTTTTGAATAAACCTCCATTAACGACCTTATGAGTGTCAGTTTTATACTCAATTCATTCATTTAATCATACACTCAAGCAATCAATTCATTCAATTAATCAATAAGATTTAAATCATCAAACAAAAATAGCCTCCAAGGTGACCCTTGGAATTCATGCATTTCGACCATCCCAACCCCTTAATGACAAGCATTGATTGATTAATGGTTAATGATAATTGGCCGCCATTTCTAATCACAAAATGATGGTCAATATTGATTAACCCTTAACTTGGTTTTAATCAACTCCAATAGGCTACCCAATCGAGCATGGATCACACCTATTCATTCATCTAACAAAGAATGCATGAAAACTAAATAAGACATGCATTCAGGTCATTTGACTTTGATTTATAAATAATTAAGCAAAGAGAAATGAACCTCTGAAGGGTCACTTATTCAATTATTATTGAAATTCGAGCCGATTATATTTACAATCAATTAAATGCACAAACAACCTTCAATTTAAATGATTCGGGTTTCGTTAAAAATCTTGAGAAGTGTCCTTTGAAAGTCATGAAGACCATTTTTATTGATTTGGGTCCTGTTGACCCAAAATTGACAGTTTATACCCGGTGCTCCATTTCTGACCCAATTTCTAGAAAATTAGGGAAAAACATCAAACGACTTCCAAATCTCACTAAATTTTACAAGGAGATATTTCAGTGTTCTATTAACAACTTTTGTATTTTGAACTTTTGCAGAAAAGCCCTTAACCACGTGCTATTTGCAAAATCACCCACGCCTCAATTGGAAATAGTTTTATAGGCCAACACCGACCCTGTCCGATTAATTGCATGTAAGGGCCTCTAGAATTTATTATTTAGTCATCAAAGTTTGTGGTCTATTAATTAAGGCCCTAATGAATAACTTTTTAGTTTTGAGTTTTTGCAAACAAAGGACCAAAGTTTATTAAAATTGCAGAACACATTTCGACGCCCAAGGAAGCAATTTCCCAAATCTTGATGTTAGAATTGTCTGTCTTCTTATTGTTTCAATATTATATTTACTAATTTTGAGGTTGTATTGCTGGAATATATTGCTAGTTGTTTTTGGGGTAAGTCAATTTTTGTTGGTTTAGTTTTGGATAAGATATTGATCATGGATTGGGTTAGCTCTTAGTGAATTGTTGCCTAGTACTCCCCAACAAAAGCATATTCGAGCCGGCATTGCATAGTTAAATTGAATGGAGGAAAACAATAACACAATTTTTAGTTAAATGCCTCAAATTACTCCTTTTGGAAGCCTCGGATGGAAGACATATTATATTGTAAAGATTATGATCCTATTGATGGTAATGAGGCTAAAAATACGAGGAAGATAAAGAATGGGACTGAATAAATTGGAAAATGGTTGGATTTGTTCAACAATGGATTAACGATAGTGTTATCCATCATGTTGCTCAAAAAACGAAAGTGGATATTTTGTGGAAGAAATTACAATATCTCTATGAAAGGAGAACCCCACAAAATAAAATTTTTCAAGTTAAATGTAAATTTGAGATACAAGGAAGGGAATAGCATGTCAGAACATTTGAGTGAATTTCAATATATTGTAAATCAATAGATAAATTTCTATATTGACCTTGGTGATGAAGTGTAATCATGTCTATTGCATGGTATTCTTCCCGACAACTATCATACCTTGGTTGTGGCATTAAATGATTCGGCTTCTTTTGATGTGCTTTCTATGAGTATAATTAAAGAAAGCCTATTCAATGTAGAAACAATGAGAAAAGGCTTGAATTATACTTCTCAATCGAAGGCTCTTATCATAGAAATAGAGTGAGAAGTCAATTATGAAAGTTTAAAAGTAATAGTAATAGAAGCAAGCCTAAAGGAAGGTGAAATCATGGCCGCGAAGGAGTGTGAACTGTTAACATTATGCCAAAGAGTGATGGTTGTCAAAGAGAGATAGATACCATGATATAGAGATCGAAAGAAAGAAGAAAAACATGTTACAATGGCAGTTATATCCGATATTGTGTCTGTTTGTAATGATACCTATGTGAACCTTACATGCCTGGACTCTAACTAAATTGTTGATTTTGCAAGTTCATTTCATGTCATGTGATACTTTACATCCTACCACAATGGTGATTTTGGTTGTGTTAGGATGGGAAACAGTGATATTTCCCAAGTTTTTGGCCCATGAGATGTTTATTTAGAGATCAATGTTGGATGTAATTTTCTTTTGAAAAATATGAGACATGTTCCATACATTCGACTTTACTTCATCTTCACAGGTACCTTAGATGAGAATGGTTACTGCAATTTCTTACGATGGCAATTAGAAATTGACTAAAGTTCCATGGTAGTGGATAAGGGCAAAAAGACCTATACTCTCTACACCTATAAGTTAAGTTAATTAGAGGAGGTAAATGCATTGAAGGACTCCTTAATATTGGGAAAATTCCTATGTTATTTTGAAGATGACGAAGACAATCAAAAGCTATTAATATGTATACTAGTTGAGTAATACTAGGTGATATATGCACAAATCAATATGCAAGTGATGTTATAAATAACACCAGAGCTCCAGATTTGAAAAGTGCTCCGCCACTGTCAAAATTGCTCTACCAATATTCGAGGTGAACAAGGTATTGGGCGTTGAAGATATCTACAAACTGGAAGGATGTTTAGATGATGTGAACATCTAGAAGAACCTTGATTGAGGGTGCACAAGCTGAGAAGAACATGGATGTTTGTGATGGATTGGAGGTATAAAGATCATGTGAACAGTTGGTTGGATCCAGTGATTGTGAACAAGCCTAGAATGAGGATGTTTGATAGAGCTTAGAAGGACATTATGTGACATCCTGATTTTCAGGTTCTGTTTTCGATTGAATAAGTTAGGCTTTTCATCGCCGCGCCTATAGTTCTTTTCCCTGAGCTGATCACTCACGGGATAACTAGTCTATCTGATGAAGCCTTTAAGGAATATAAACGCAATAGACTTGAGAATTCGACCAGAAATCGACTACTCTACCGTGCTAATTTGCAAGGGTTATTACGACACAGTCAAAAATCAATCAGAGACTGGAGATAGGTTGATTCGATAGAGATATGTGATTAGTGAGTGGGTGATTCCACCAGATTGCAAAATTTCTGTTAAATGGCACTAGACCGATTTTTCTGTCATTTCTGTACCCTGTGTTCGTATTTGAAACCTCGAGGTTTTACCGACAATTGCGATTCGCCAATGTGTCAAAGATGTACGTCGTGGCTAAAAAATAATCAACCATGGGTCAATTGCACTTAAAATTCCTAAAAGCTACCCGGTAGATTATGTCACGCTAAAATCACGTTAGATTGAAATTAACCACGAAATTGAACCCGATTTCAGAAATTGAAATTTCTGTCATGCCATGACTTATTTTAGGAACGTCGACTCATCCTCCAAAGAATTTTTGGCGAGCTTAGGATTTTTACAGAAAATCAATTCGGACGATTCGGAAAAGAAAGGAAATTCGGAGGGGCCAAATTGAGTGGATGTTTGGCCTCCTTAGTGAGCTATTTGGTGAAGGGAAATTATGGAAATTGTGTGGGCTTCCTCCTTAGCAAAATTGGACATCAAATTGGGGAAATTGGTGAAGAAATTGAAGTCCAAAGTGAGGAAATTCGGAGGCTTGGTGTGGGGGCTGCAACATTTGGCTTCAACTTGGCTATTTGTGGAAATTATATGCAAGAAAGTAATGGGGGACCATGACGATAAGTATGAAGACTTCTTGGACCTTGTATTAATGAAATTTAGATATTTTATTTGACTTTCTTGTCTCTCTCTCTCCCTCATCCGTTCCCCCTTCTCTTCTTCGTGCGCCCGCTTACTCCCGAGCCCCTCTGTTCTACCTTTTCTTCCTTTCATTTTGTTTCCTTTGAAGACTCCAGCAGCTCCATCGTTTTCTCCTCCAAGTCCAGCGCCGCACGTCCCCACTGACAACCCCACGATCCTCTCTCACGTTGCCAACCGCCAGCCCACCTCCCAATAGGTCAACACCAGCGAAACCCCCCAGCAAACTTCAAACTTGACGCCGCAAGCTCCCTCACGCCTGTTACTCCACCATCGCCTGTTCCCTCCACTGAAGCAGCTCCACTGAGTCTCTTTCACGCTGTTGTTGGCCAGCTCACCTTCCCCACTTTGACCGAATCCCTCCACTCGCCTGTTTCCCTGTTCGGCCAGCAGCGATGCTAGCCCATCTGCTTCCTCCTTCTCTTGCTTGGCCCAGCCCATACGTTCCAGCCTAGCGAAGCCACCCAACGTCTTTGTCAGCAGATCGCCTCCTCTGCCCGTCCGTTCCAGCAGCCAACAACCGTGACCGCTGTTGCCACGCCACCGAAGTCGGCCTAGTCGCGTCCAGCCCGCAACTCAGCTGTAGGACCAAGGCCGAAGCTCAGCCTTGTTGAGCTGTCTTGGACCGTTTTTAGCCGGGTCCAAGCTCCCTTTGGCGTCGCTGTAGACCCGAGTTGTGGTCGTCGTCGCGCCGCCGTCACCGTGAACCAATTTTCGCGCTAAACCGGTGAGTTTATGCACTAAACTCTAATTATGGTGTTCATGATGCTTAAGGGGTGTTTAGATTAAATTAGTGTAGTTATTAGCTTGTTTAGTTAATTTAGGTTAGTTAAATTAGTGAATTAGGTGGTTAGAAATTTTAGTTATATAGTTTATTATGTGGCCTTGTAGTTAGAATGGTTAGTATAATTTAATTAGTCCAATAGGTGGTTAGATTAGCAATTTTTAGCCTAAGTTTGTATTTATTGAATTCATATGTATTTATTTAATTAATTTTAGAAATTATTTAATTATTTAATATTTTCTGTAAATTAGACCGGGATAGCCAGTGACCGGAATTTCGTGCTAATTGCAATGGCGTCTTCAGTTTATGCAATTGGGTCTCATTTTGTGCAAATTGAGTGTTGATTGGAATTTTGGTTATTTATCCCAAAATTTGTGAAGTTTGATATTTATTCAGAAAATCCCAAGTGTCGGGTTTTGACATCGAAAATGGTTTTATATATTATATAAGATAGTGGGATTTTAAAAGGAATGACATCACTTTTTTAAGTCTGATCTGACCATGTACCCATACACGATTATTTTCACCGGGTATTTTTAATACGAAGAAAATGGGCTAAGTGCATTATCTTAATTGAGACATTTGAGTACAATGCACGGTGTCCTTGGCTGTATTTGAGTGATCGTGTGTTGGTTAAGAGAAACCGTCTCATGCTGTTAAGCTAGATGTTACCCATATATGGGACGCCCCTAGACAACGGAAGCCAGTCGCAATAGATTCTGGACCTATGCTCCTTCGGGAAAGCTGTATAGGAAAGACGTAGCCGTGCTCAATGGGGTGAGACGACGCCTGGCTATGCCAGAAGACCGCCGAACAGCGAGTAGGCCGTGCTAGAAGCCGAGATAAAAACTAGGAACGCATAATTAATTGAGTTGAACGCACCAGATTATGGAACAAAATTTGTGTGGCACAGTAGGGGACGTGCTATAACGATTTGGCCCTATAATCAGGACCCTTGTGCTTGGTTGAAATTGAGTGTGGCGTTCCAGTTGATGAGCTTATTTGCTGCTCATGTTTTTGTGGCTATCTGTGATATGAATTGTGCTGACCTGCAAGGAGGATCTGAGACGAGGTAAGTCTCTATGGTTGGGTGATTGTGTGGTTAGGACGCCTCTGGGCGTATTACCCTCCTAATCGGGGTTTAGAGCGTGAACTCTCTGAGATTTATATCTCACCCCATCGTGGGCTTTAACTTTTCAGGACTGTAGGATGGAGGACCTGGAGCCGAGCTGAGGGGATCTGAGGTGTAGGTCAATAGGACAGCTTCTTTTGAGAGCCGGTCTTTTGTAGGCTTTTGGTTGTTGACTTTTGTATATGACCCAGTGTGTATATAAAAGCATGTTTTGTTTGTGAATCTATTTCCTACTTTTCTATCCCATGCTGTTGATGTCGGGGGATTAGTAATTCGCTTCCGCATGTGCATTAAAATGAATGGGTCGGCGACGCATCCTGGGACGTCGCAAATTTTATCGACCACCGAGGGATGGGCACGTGCTCGAGTTTTGGGCGTGACACAATAAAGATGTACAACTTGATAAAGTCAAAATGGCCAATATGCTTGGAAGGACTAGAAAGACCAGTATTGTTATTGGGTGCAACGGATTGTTATTGATGCAATAGATTGTTATCGATGGCCTATGTGAGTTCACTAAAGACTAGTTACAAGGATGAGGATCTTAACAAGGAGGAGAATAAGTCAAAGATGATGAGGTGTTCGTGATGATTTGCATGTACCATGGTCAATCTATCATCATGGTGACATCTTTGAAAGCTAAGATACTCAAAAGGATCATCCGATGATTGATCGTAGGTCGTCCAAATGGTTTTCTGTAAACAGCACCAATGGACCTAAAGATCAGCTGATGACGATGTTTGTGTCAATGTTGGAGCTATTGGATCATTGGTGATGTTTGAACAATGACCATGTGAAGATGTTTGTTGGAGAAAGATTATAGTTGTTTCCAGGTGGAAATGCGCAACAAAAGATTAGGAAATCTATCGAGGAATAGGAACAAGCATCTGTCAAAAATGTCAAAGCAGTCAGCCTTAGAATAGTAGCTATAGGCTTATTTCCAAACAGTCTACAAATGCTAAAGGAAAAAGTATTATATGGCCAGTATCATTTTTTATAATAGCAACAACGGATCTCTAACAGCTAGTTAGACTTCTTAAGCATCTCTAACAGGAAGATTGAAGATGGCTATTTAAGAGAAGAGCTTCTAGGCCAAAATGTTAGAGAGCACAATATAAAATCTGAATATTTGATTTGAGCAACTTTCTTTGCTGATATGTTTCATTCTCTCAAAAGATCTTCACTATGATAATCTTGTCGTATAGTAATCGTGTGAAAGATTAAGTATACAAGATTAAGAACACTAGCTGAGTCCTGATAGTGTGATCTATCATGTAATAGAATCAGCGCTTGCCAATTGCAACTTTTTGAACAAATTATTAGTGCAATCCAGCCCGACTTATGGCCGTTAGTCTAGAGAGTGGATATAGGCTTGGGGATAAAGCAGAACCACTATATCTTCTTGCAATTCTTCTATCTCTTCATTATTTGCATTACCCAATCTTTATTATCACAATCTGTTAAATAGCAGCACATGCACCTGATTTTTATAATCTATTTCTGCCAATATTTGAAGTTAAACTTATTATCTTCCAAAAATACTTTTCACAATTCATAAACAACCTATTCACTCCACCTCTCTAGGTTGTATTGTTAGCCCCAATACTTAGTTGACCAAGGGCATATAAGAGTTGGTCATCTCAGTGAGAAGAGGCTTAAAACGTTTACTAGAAAGAATCATCTACACTCAATGAAGAGAAATCCGAAAGAATGTACTCACTACCTTATAGGTAGGCAATAAAAATTCTCATTTCATTGTTCCTCTCTACACACAAAGTCGAATATATTTGATTTAGTTCAAACAGATGTTTGTTATGAGGATTCTAGAATACTTGGCAATGCATTATGTTTTGCAACATTTATTGATGATTGCTCTAGAAAAGTGTAGCTTTTTGCTTTGAAATCCAAAGATCATGTGCTTGCTACTTTCACATAATTTCATGTCAACGTGAAAAGAGAAAACGGGAAAAAATTGAAATGTGTTTGAGTTGACAATGGTGGTGAAAACTATTCCGAAAATACCATAACAGAATGGAGTAGTGGTGATAATGAATTGAACAATTAATGATCAGACGCGATGTATGCTATCTCACGTGAGGTTGTCTAAGTCATTCTAGGATGGAGTATTGAGAACAACAGCGGATTGATAAATGTTTCTCCATCAGTTCCTCTTAAAAGGGATGTTTTGCAAAGAGTTTGAAGTGGGAAAGATGTTTCATACAATTATCTAAAAAAATTTTATTGTCAAGCATTTGTGCATGTTCCAATAGATGGAAGGTCCAAGCTTGATGACAAGTCTAAGTAGTGTATTTTCTTGGATAATGGTCATGAAGTGTTTGGTTACATGTTATGGGATCCAGCTTAAAAAAAAGTTATTAGAGGCCGAGATGTGGTGTTATTGCAAAGAGGTCAAAGAATGTAGCTCGATGCTCTGTTAGTTTCAGCCAAAATCCTCCTATCGTATTGGATAGAAATCACAAGGAGAAGTGCATAGAAATCATGAAGATGGTGAATTTTCACAAAAGTTTGATCCTTTAGCTAATACAGGTGGAACAATTGAGCTAAGCAAGAGCTTAAAAGATAAGTTGAGTAAAGCTTTTGGGGGTATGTACATTAGAAGTGCTAAAAGTTGCATACGGCGCTCACATTAGTGCCAAAAGTTTTCACCGGCTCACTTTAGTGCCAAATTAGAGAAAAAATGATCACTTAAGTGCCTTAGATGAGATATTCCGGCCAAATTGATTACGTGATATTTTAATTAAAATTTTAATATGATTTAACACATTTCTTAAAAAATCCAGTCCATGTGGACGACCGAAACGACGTTAAATAATGATCACTTTCTAAATGAAATTGGCATTAAAGTGATCACTTTTAACAATAATTGGCATTTAAATTATCCATATTTACAATATTTGTCACTCAAATGATCACTTGTCAACTTGTCTATACGACGTCTTTTAGGCATTATTTGTTTAGTGAGCACGTCGGTGAGCTATGTAGGATTGAGAAATTAATAAAATATGAGAACGTCAGATTTCCGATAACCTTGATTGGAGTTGGCACTTAGGTAATCGTTTTTTGAAAAAAGTGATACTTAAGTGATCCAAAAGAAACTTTTAGTATTAAAGTGAGCGTGTACATAACTTTTGGCACTTCTAATGTACTTACCCTAAAGCTTTTGCAATGAAGAACTTGGGACCGGCTAAGGAAATCCTTAGCATGAGAGTTACTCGTAAAGGAAGAACAAAAAACTTTGGCTATTTCAAGAAAAGTGCATTGGAAAGGTGTTGGAAAGGTTCGACATGAGCATAAGAAAGCCTATAAGTACTCCACTTGCCATTTCAAGTTAAGTAGCAATAAATGTCCTACAAGTTAGAAAGAAATGGAAGAGATGATGAAAATTCTTTAATGTAGGCCCTAAGTAGTTTGATATTTATCATGATTTGTATTACATCAGATATTGCTAATGCAGTTCGTGTTGTGAGCAAATTTCTCTCAAGTCCATAAAAAAAAAAGTATTGGACCACTGTCAAATGGATTTTTAGGTATCTTAGATAAACTATCAAATTCTACTTGTGTTATGAAAATGTGTGAAGCCTGAGTTGAATGGCTACGCAAATGCCAACTATGTCGGTGACATTAACTCTCAAAAATCCACATCATACTACATGATAACTTTTGTAGGGAAGCAATTTCATGACAATCAATATTGCAAAAATGTATTGCTTTTGTCTAAGACTGAAGCTAAGTATATTGCTATCATCGAATGACGAAAGCAAATCTTGTGGATGTAGATATTCTAACAGGATTTGGGCTTGAAGCAAGAGAAAGCTGTTATGTATTGTGATAGCATCGATGCTATCTATCTACACAAAAATCCGATATTCAAGATCCAAGTATATTGATTGAAATATTGGATCTAAGAGAACTTAGAAGAAAAACTCTTCCCTTGACAAAGTCCACACTAGATAATAATAGAGCAGATATGATCAAGTTTTACCCATAGGGAAATTTGACAATTGTAAAAATAAAGTAAGCATCATGGAACTTCCCACGTGAGGTGAAGGGGCAGATTTGTTGGCTAGGTCCACCTCATTTGTAGGGCCCAGTTAACATATAAAACAAATAAAAAAAAAAAAAGAGTCAAGTCAAAAGGCAAAAGAAGAAAGGAAGAAGTGCTCATTTAGGAATTTGAAGCAAGAGGCGAGAGAGAGAGAAGAGTGGAGTGTGGATTCATCAAGCAAGAGACTTGGAGAAGGGAAAAGAGGACTGCAACTGTCACACTCCGAACCCCGGGCACACGCACATCCCTCAGCGGTTGACTAAAATTGTGACATTCCCAGGACGCGTCGCCGACCCTTTTATTTTATGCACATGCGAAAGCAAACTCATAATCACCCAACCAACAATCAAACATAGGGATAGTCTAAACATATGCCAACGCTTTTATTTTACAACTACACTTCATAACCATACCAGGTTAACCCTATAGGTTTATACACATAAGTCTGATTCAAAAAATGTTAACCACGACGGGGTGAGTCAAAACCCTAAACCCCGATTAGGAAGCAAATTCGCCTAGAGGCAGCCTAAATAGGCATCACACAAGACTTACCTCACCTCGGCACATCCCTGCACATTAGCTCATCATTATGCACTTATAAATGCAGTAAACGTAAATTAATAATTAGAACACATCATTTCATTTGGCAAACAATCACATGGGTCCCGATTATAAGGTAAAATCGTTATGACACGTCCCATTACGTGCCACACAATTTTGCCCCATAATAAGGCGGAGCTATCTCAAACACTTAGGCACGTTCCAGTTAATACGACCCATCGGCCATGGCCAACTCAACAGTCGGCGGTCATCCGGCATAATTGGGCGTCGTCCCGCTCCGTCGGGCACGACAATGTCTAGAACCCCCGCCTAGACGGCATCCCAAAAAGGGTCATCGGTTCAGCCTTCACCGCGACTGGCTTCCGGACCCCCGCTGGCATCCGATAAAATCGGGCATCGTCCCCAAACTCCCGTTGGGTGATGGGTTCCGATAGTGACCACACGCACACACATACTTGGCCAAGAACACCGTGCTTTGCACTCAAATACTTCGTGTTCAAATAATGGACTTGGCCACTTTGCTTCGTATTAAAAATCATCCCAGTAAAATATTCATATGTGGTCACGCATTTAAATCAAACTAGTAAGCATGGTACACTCTCATTTCAAAATTCCATGATTTTATGTAGTACATAAAATATTTTTGGCGTCAAAAACCCACACCTGGTATTTTTCTAATTAAATACCCATAAAATCAATTTTTGCAATAGTAGTCAATAACCATCACCAAGCACTCAATTGCACAAATAAGCAATCAATTTCACATATAAATTCAACCACAACGATCAGTGTAAAATTTCACTAAACGGCTATTCCGTCACAATTTACGCTAATTATAATTAATTAAATAAATTGTAAATTACTTAAACTAATCCACTTAATTAATCTAAATAAGCTAACCGAACTAAACTAATTGAGCTAACTAAACTAACCTAACTAAGATTACTAAATTAACCTAATTAAGCTAACTAACTAACTTGAATAACACCTAACCAAACTAGCTTAGGTAACTAAGCATCCTAACTTCTAATTACATTAACTAGGATCAACACTAATCCTTAATTAACACTAACTAACCTACCAAGTGTAATTAACCACCTAATCTGGGATTAGGAAATTAACTCACTGGATTAGGGCAGCAATGGGTTCACGGCGACGACAGCGTGACGACAATGAGATCCTGCAACTACGGCGTCACCAACGAAGAACCGATTGGGGCTGAAAACGGCCCAACAAGTTTTAGCCCAAGCTGAGATTCGGTTCTGCTAGGGGGCTGGGTCGAGGGGCTGAGGTGAGCTGGTTAGGCTCAGCTGGTGGCTGGAGGGCTAAGTTGGAATGGTGGGGTGCGGCGATGGTTGTGGTGGTGCAGCCAAGGAATTCCAATGGCTACTGGACGGCGGGTTGGAGTTGTGCATGGACCGATGAAATTGGATGCGGAGTGGGGCCGTGAGTTGGCGGTTCATGAAGATGAAGATCTCGCTGGAGGGTGGAAGTTGAAGATGGCGCTGGCGGGTGTGGAGGAATAATGGTGACGTGGAGGTGGATGGGGGCTGCTTGGTGGATGTGGCCGTGCAAGGGAGTTCTAGTGGTGCTGCTGTATGTGGTTGGATGGTGAATGGAGGTGGCGGTGAAAGTGGAAAGCAGCTGGTGGTAGTGGAATGAAGGGAAGGAGAAGAAGACGTGATATGAAAAATTGGGCATAAGAAGAAGGGGCAGAGGTTGGTCGGCAGCAAGGGGGAAAGAACGCATGCCTAAAAGAGAGAGGAAAGAGATGGGAAAGGGAGAGGGGTGGAAGTCAAGGCTTTGACTAATCACATGGCTTGCAAAATATCAAAATGAAGATTAAAATCCCCTAAAGTCTTCAGCCTAAAGTCAAGGCTTCCTGCAATAGCAAATTTCCTTTTATTTCCTCACCAAATAAATCCTTTGGGTAGCTAAAAATCACAGCAAACCAGCCCATACGAATTTCCTCTTCATTTCCTTTTTGCCGAAATTGATTTTTCCGCAAATTTCTAGGCTCGGCGGAATTGTTCCAAAATATGAGACAAGTTCCTAAAAATAAATCGTGACCCACTCGAACGTTCAAATCCCGAAACCGAATTCAATTTTGTGGTTAAAATCAACCGAACGCGATTTTAGTACAACCTAACCTATCGGGTAGCTTTTAGGGATTTTATTGCGTTTGACCCGTGGTCGATAATTCTCGATCCACGTTTGTGCATCTCCGAGTCATAGACGATTCTCAATTGTCGTAAAAATTGCAAGGTTTCAATAACGTGTAGTGAGTATAAAATCGATAGAAAATCGGGTTAGTGCTGTTCGACGCGAATTTCACAATCACGCGGAATCACCTGCAATTCAATTACGTGTTTCCGTCAAATCAACCTATATCCGATTTGCGACATCCTCAATTTTCGACCCGTCCCGATAAAACAAAATGGGCTTTTCATCTGCGCACCTATGGTCCTTTTTCTCTGAGCTGATCACTGACGAGTTAACTAACCTGTTGGGTGAAGCCGTTAAGGGACATATCCGCGGTAAAATCCCTAAAAGCTATCCGGCAGGTTGGATTGGACTAAAATCGCATCCGGTCGATTTTAACCACGAAATTGAATTCGATTTCGGGAATCGAACGTTCGAGTGTGTCACGATTTATTTTTAGGACCTCGTCTCATCTTTTGAAGAAATTCCGTCAAGCTAGGAACTTTGCGCAAAATCGATTTCGGACAAAATTAGAAAATAAATGGAAATTCGGAGGGGCACCTTTAGTAGGAATTTTGGTCACCATTTTGCATGGTTATGTGAAGACTTGAAGGGGAATTTATATGGGCTGTTGCCATGGCATTTTTCGCCATCAAATTGAAGTATTTAGTAAGGAATTGGAAGGAAATTAGATAGAAATTCGTAGGGGCTGGATTTTTGGGATTTTTGGCCATCAAAGGAAGTTATTTGGTGAAGAGATTGGTGGAAATTCGTATGGCTGCTGCAAGGGGATTACTTGGTCACCAAAGTGACTTGAATTGGTGTGAAATTGAAAGAAAATAGCTGGAAATTCGTATGGGCATATTAAAGGATTTATTTGGCTGCCTTAAGTATTTTTTTGTGAGGATTAAAGGGAAAAATGGCCATTGGGTGGGTTCTTGACTTTGCGGGACAAAGAAGATGAAGATTGAAGACTTTTGTGGCTTTTTAATCATTGTTTTGATATTTTTGCTTGACTAATTGGCCTCCCCTCTCTCCTCTCTCCTTCCCTCTCTACTCCATTGAACATGCGCAGCTCCTTTCCCCTTCATCCGACCACCTTCTGCCCATCCTCTTCCCTTGCTTTTCATTTCTGTATTTCCCTTCTATTTGGTCATAACCCCCATTTTCTTTTGACCTCACCATTTCCCTCCTTCCACTCACGCCACAGCAGCAACGGTTCCCCCTTTCAACCGGCGTCCCACTCCACCTTAGCGCCCACACCTTCCACCACACCCTTTCACACCCCCAACTCGCCAACTCATCTCCTCTGCCAATGACCAGCAGCTGGTCTGCCTAGCTCCCCGACGAGTAGCCTGTCCTGCTGCCGTCCAACAACCGCCACCAGTCCCGTCCACTGCAGCTCCAACACCAACGAGACCGACCAGCTACTCCCGCAAGCCACCAAGACCAGCTCAACCCAAGCCAAGCAGAACCGGCTTGTCCTCCTTCAGCAGTAACTTGCGGGCTATTTTCAGCCCAGTCCGAGCTTCCGTTGGTGTTGCCGTGGGCTTGAGTTTCGCTCACCTCCGCGTCGCCGTCGCTATGGACTCACCAGACCACTAAACCAGTGAGTTTGCTCACTAAACCTTACTTAGGAGGTTAATTATGCTTAAGGTTTGTTTATATTAGCTTAAGTATGGATTAGTGATAATCTAGAATGGTTAGATTAGCCTTATAATGGATTAGTGTTAATCTAATTAGTGAGATTAGCACCACTGATGATGGATTAGTCGAATCCAGTGGAATTCCTGCAGTTCTGATCTCTGGACCCTCGTCGTTTGCCATTTCTGTAGATCGAAATGGTTCCGAATTTAAGGTTGATGTCTTTTTGAGAAATATTTTAGACATCTTCATATACAAACATATATTTTAATCATGATTTTTAGAGATTTAAAAGAAGGAGATATCAGTTCCTTCATTTGCAAATGGAATCTCGGATTGTGCTGAAACTGGTGACCTTTTGGGATTCTAGAGGCTTTTATCAACTCTTAGGGTTCGAATTTCAAAATGGTTTCTTCACAAAGGTTATTTTTCAAATCTTCTATTTTAACATACTCAAATTTTAGATCAAACGAACATGTTTTGGATCTCGAACCAAACTAAATTTGGAAAATAGACTTTCTGGAAAACGGACCCAGTTTTGGCACTGGATTGAGCGATTTACTGGGCCGAATCTAGAAGGATCTGAGTTAAGGTGTCTTCATGAAAAATGTTTGTTCATGTGTCCTTTATAATATATTCAAATTTGGAAATTTTCTGAATTCATTTGATTAGATTTATGGATTTAAATTCGGAGACGCGCGAGTGGACCGTTCTGCCAATTAGGAACGATTATAGTTTTATAATGGTTCTCAATGCTTTGCTTGCTGGAAATTGTACATTTGGTGATGTGGTTGTTTTGTGTTATGCCTGGAGGTTATGCGTGATGAGGCACGAATGGTTATGCTATGATTGTGGTGTTATTGGTGCAATGCTTGCTGGTTTGTGCATATTTGATGATATGGTTGGTTTGTGACATGCTTAGAGCTTATGCTTGATGATTGTGTGATGGTTTATAGTCATGGCAAGGTGACTATTGAATGTCGAGGTGCCATATGGTGTGTTGAGAAAACCCAATGGGTTGTGAGCCGGTAAAGAACTAGGTGCTACACGATAATGAAACATGGTGAATTGAGTCACATGGGAGTCACCTCTAGAAGCCTTGCAATATTGTCATGCATAGTATAGGGGCTAAGTGCTACACGATAGAGAGACTTCGTGTGACTTACCTCTAGAACTTTATACTAGTGCTTTCCGTGGCCAAGAACAAGTGCTACACGATAACGTGACTTTGTGGGAGCCACCTCTAGTAACTTGGGCTATCGCTACTTATAGTCAAGAACTAAGTGCTACACAATAATGGAACTTTGTGGGGGCCACCTCTAGTACCTTGAGCTATTGCTTAGTATAGTCGAGAACTAAGTGCTACACAACAATTTGAATTCGTGGGAGCCACCTCTAGCATCTCGTACTATGACTGATTGTGGTCAGGGACTAAGTGCCACGCGATATCGAAACTTTGTGGGGAGAGGGCACCTTTAGAACCTTGAGCCTAGTATTGAATATTGAGTCGGAATATTGAGTGGGGATGTCTAGTTGAATTGGGAATTTGATTATTGAGAGTGAATATCAGGTGTGGATTGAACCATCGATATGAGTTACCCACGCCTGATTACGGGACGAAATTGTGTGGCACGGAATGGGACGTGTCATAACGATTTGGCCTTATAATCGGGACTCCTGTGTTTGATTGGTTTGAAAATGAGTTGTTTCAATTGTTGTATGCATTAATTATGTACATTTGTAATATGAATTGTGTTGACGTGCAAGAAGGAACTGAGGTGAGGTAAGTCCTCTGTTCAAATTGTGTGGTTGTGTGGCTTGAGTGCCCTGAGGTGTATTTTCTTTCTAATAAGGGTTTAGGGGGTGGATTTGCTGAGACATTGTCTCACTAGTTATTTTATAACTATTTTCAGGTCCTTAGATGGTGGTCGTGGAAGACCGAAGCCCCGGAGTTTGTGGAGGTGGAGTCCGCAGGATTGGCATATGTGTCCAACTAGTATGTCTTAGGACAGTTCCTCTTTGAGAGCCGATCTTTTGTAGGCTTTTGATCAGACTCGTTTTGTACCTAAACCCCATTGTTTATAAGAGTGTGCTTTTGTGAAATGTTGCCTTGCTTTCCTATCCATGCTGTTTATTGTCAGGGGTTATTGTTTCGCTTCCGCATGTGCATTAAAAATGAAAGGGTCAGCGACTCGTCCTGGGAAGTCGCAAATTTGTACCGACCATAGAGGAATGTGCGCGCGCTCGAGGGTCGAGACGTGACACGATCACTAATTGATTATAACGGTGTCGTATTGACCCTTCTCAACTATTACGGTCGAGCGATCGATTTCCGATCGAATTCTCAAGTCTATCGTGTTTATATTACTTAACGGCTTCACCTAATAGGTTAGTTAACTCGCGAGGGACCAACTCAGAGAAAAAGGACCATAGGCACATCGATGAAATGCCTATTTCATATTATTGGAACGGGGTCGAAATTCAGGATGTCACAACAACTTTATGATCTTGATTTGAAGGCCAAACATTGTCAGAATTAGGTCAAATTTGAATATGTTGTTCATGAAACCAAGGGCTACAAGTTGATTGATTTCTTTCATTGCTAACCTTCTTTGAATTCTTTAATCGCAGTTAGGGTTTTCTAACTCCATTTATATTATTTTACCTTTGTGGTGATGAAATATATTTGTATTGTTGATGTTGAGCCACTAATATTTCATTAGAGAAGAACACTTTGTGTATCTTACCATTCTTGGTGTTGTTATTTTTGTCTCCTTATCATGTCAAGATTATATTTACTTATTTATTGTTGGTTGTGGATGGGTTAAGTCTATTTTGGTTGATTTAGTTTTGGGGAAGATATTGATTCTAGATTGAGTTAGTTTTTGGTGAATCGTTGCCTAGTACTCCCCAGTGCGTATGATGTCAAATTGTACTTTAGTTTTTGGCACGAGTCCTGGGAAATTTCTTATTTAGTTTCTTGTGTGGTTTTTCATGATTAAAGCTTCTTGATGAATGTTAAAGCGATAGGACTGTGTGGCCAGTTCTTGAGCCGAGAAAACGACACCCCATAATCTTCATAGCTAGAATCTAGAACTATGATATCCCAAATTTCACCTAACCAATTAGTGAGCCACAAAGGATTATTTTAGTAGTGATAATCGAATTTAATTAGTTAACGCATTCCAAATGGTCATTTAAGGAAAATTAAGGACAATGACATTTAATCTATATCTTGTGTGGATATATGAGTACCTAAGATTTATAACATATGACACAATTGGAACCCTAATATGTACACCAGGCATGGCCGGCCACCCTAATCTTATTTTTGTATGCAAATGAGTTGATTTTTTAGATTTCTAATCATTGTATGCCGCCCAATCTACCTAATAAGCTTTCATGCAAAGATGAGAAGCTTATCAAACACACTTCTTGAGTTAATAATGGGAAACCAACTCTCGTCATTTGCCCTCTCTCTCCTTATAACTCTTAGTCGACCCTCCCTTTCCTTCTCATTTTCATTTCTCACTTTCACTCTCCATCATCTCTCACTCTCTCAACTATGCTCCCTCCCTCTTCTTCATCTCAAGTTTTCTTTCATTTCCTTCCCTAGAGCTCGTGACCAGCACTCAAGGAAGAAGAAATTGGGTCCAAGCGACATTAAGGCAAGCAGAAGTGGCTAGATTCTAATCCCCTTGATCCTCTAAACCCTCAATTTTGCATTGTTGCGACCTGTGCTTTGGTTTTTCTTAGTTGCATGTCCCTTTGTTGGCTCGAGCTTGAGAAGAAGTTGTGAATGGTGGCTGATGTTGGGTCGTGGAGTTGTGTTTCGTGGAGCTAAAGCCTTACATGTAGGATTATAGAATTTGTATGGTGTTGCATGTGAGATTTGTGAGTTTAGTTGGTTGTAGTAAGTTTATATTGCTGAATCTTATTGGAAATGGATGGTGCATGTGGATGATATCTTCTAGTGGTAGGGTATTCTTGAACAATAATTCGTGGGGTTCAAGTTTTGGGCTGTTTCGTAAAATTTGACTCTAATTTCCAGACATGAAACTGTTGGACCCTTACTGCTTTCCAATTTTACAAGGCATTTTGTGGTTTGAATCTAGTGAAACTCCCTGTATGAAGTTGTGCAAAATATCTTGGGTTACAACATTCTTTAATTTCAATTTTTTTTAAGCTAAAATAGTTTGCACAAGGGCCTCATTTCTTACCATGTTAAACCTATCCAGTGCAATAAAAACTGTGACCTTAGTATTTTCTTAATTTTTTTATAAAATTTTCCAATTCAAATTTAGACATTCTTTCTTGACAAAATTTGTAAAAGACATCTATTTTTATAATATATAAAGATTTCAAATTCTTTTGAGAAGATTTGGGTTGCGAAATGGGTAATTCTTGAGGATAATTCATTCTATTCCAACAGAACAGTTTTTGCTTTAATTTGAGCGACTTATTGCTGTTTATACAAAGTGATTTGGATAAGTACCCTTCATGAAAAATGTTATTTAGGGTCTTTTCTATAACATATTAAATTCTCATAATTTTTCGAATTCATTTACTGAGGTAATGGTCTTAATTTCTAATATTGTTCAAAACTATTTTGTTTTACTTATTGTTAGAAATTCACGAATTTCTACTTGAGGATGATTGAATCTTGATGCTTGGACTGCTTGAGATGGTAACCACACTCATTAGGCTTTCCAATGATGCATGTTTGGCTTTGACATGATAGCACATGCTTGTGCAATCTAGGATACCTTCGTGAGTATGGATTCTGTAAATTTTAGTTACGAATAGCTTGGGCATGTTAATGAGGCATCTAATCGCTTGGTATGGTGTCATGCCCCGAATCTCGAGCGCACGCACATCCCTCGGTGGTTAATCAAATTGCAACGTTCCCAGGACGCGTCGCCGACCCAAACGATTCATGCACATGCGGAAGCGAAATAAACAATTCCCAGACAAAAATCAACATTGGATAGAAAAGCAGGACAACCATATAAAACAAACCACACTTTTATAAACATCCAGGTCAGCTTGCAAAATTATATACAAGAATCAAGGCCCCAAAAAGGACTACCTAGTTAACCCTACCCCGAACCCTCCTACTTGGGATCCAGGTCCACTACGACACTGTTAAGAATGTCGATGTCTAACGAGTCAGCTACTTCCTCAACTTTGGGCTCCTGCTCATCCTCAAGCAACTGGTTCGCCTCGATATTTGCGATAATATCGGCGTGCAAGACAGGGTTGAGTATGTAAACGCTAGTACGAGCACCTAGAGGGGGTGAATAGGTGCGAAAACAATTTTTGCTAAGTAAACCAGAAATTATAATTTCAAATCTGTTTAGCAATAGACTTTAAAATGGAAATTAGACTCGAACAATTAAATAGAGTTACGATCAAGGTAAAAGGGTTCAAGGAAGAGAATAAGAACACAAGGTTTATAGTGGTTCGGCTTAATCCAAGCCTAACGTCCACTCTCCTCGCACCGACAGCCCACCGGCTGGATTCCACTATGAATCAAAAGAGTCGTTACGGTATCACTTCCTTGATTCCACAAAGTGTAGAGACTCTACTACACTTCCTCAAGGCTTCACGAGAATTATAAACTCTCTTTTGAATACAAGTTTACGCTCAACAATTGAATGACAAAGAACAAGAAGCTTCAGACTTTGGAATTTATCTATCTCGCACATACTCAAATAACCAGAGCGTCTTCCTTATATACTCCTCCATGCCTTCATAACCGTTGGCACCTTCCAAAGGAGTTCTTCCAATCTACCCGTTGGACAGAATCAATTAGGGAGATCTCGAGTTACTTAAGGAATGTGAAGATAGCCCACCAATCCTGCTCGCCCATACAATCAGGATCTAGGTTTCCATAAGTAGAACCTTCCAAGTATACTTCGCCAATCAACGAATTCCAATTTATTCAAATTTGAATCAAACCGAATAATCGATCTTGAGGTGCTATCTCCAGCCGTGAGATCTTCTATAACCGCTCGAATCAAATCCCCAAAGAAATACTTGAATCTGGATAAATCTTCTTCGTCAGTCTAGAAATTGTCAATGAGGGCAGACTTTACATCTTGAGTCTAGTGGTCCGGCGATTTTCGGACTTTGACGATCTTCGGACTTTGACGATCTTCGACTTTGAAAGAGTCTCGCGAGTCTTCGACTTTGTTGAGTGAGTCTCGCAAGTCTTCGACTAGACTAAAATGTTTTGTCGACATCAAAACAAATAAGGAAGTTTTCTCCAACAATCTCCCCCTTTTGATGGTGACAAAACTTTTCTAGATTTGGATATTTTAACCCGCAAGACAATACTTAAGCAAACATGGATATCTCATAAATGGATAAAGATAGTATTGAATTTGCATCCACAGAAAATGTGTTAGTCCAGCATAAACAACTATCTTTGCCAACACTGCAAGCAAGCATCAAACAGTTTTAAACAGTCAATCCAAATCCAAACATTAATCTAAATTCAAATCAGTCACAACCAGACAAAAGTAAAGTTTTAAACAGAAGTCGAAATAAGTCAAATTTAAAACAAATCTGCTGCACTCAGCTTCTCCCCTTTTTTGTCATTATTAAAAAGGAAAAAATGAAAAGCGAATGAAATTAGGATTGTCTTGGAATGCGAACAAGTTGGAAATCTCCAATCGACTAGACAGTGTCTTCCAACTTTTTCAAATCCTCCTTCAACTTTTCTATTTCATGACTCTTGGCAAAGGCTTGAACTTGAAGAGTAAGAGTCTGGATTTGATCATTCAACGAAATTGAAGAGGCTTGACGGCATTCCGCGGTTCTGAACTTCATATCCCGGAGCGTAGATCGACCTCGCATCTCCATAAGAATATCAAGCACTCGTCGAAGGTCCGCTGAGTTGTTAGTCCGAGTGCTTGCCTCGGATGGTCGATTGAGGAGTATTTGCGAAAGATGGCATCTCGAGCATGAGTATCCAGATTTGGAGAAGAAGCCTCATGACCTTCCTCGAAATTGAGAGGCATAGACATCTTCGGATCTGCGCAGTGAGCGGCTCACATCTTCACTAGCAAAAGCAATTGAAGAAGTACCTCTTTTGTCGGCAACTCCCCCTGTTTCGGTGCCTTCGGGTGGAGAGAAGTACTCTTCATGCTCGTCTCCTTGTCGGTGTCATGATGCTTTGCGGTTCTTCTTGCTCCTCGTCTTTAAAGCTCTTTCTTCCTCTCGCCTCTTTCCTTATCGATCCCCTCTCTTCTTCCCTCTGTTCTTCCTCTTCTCTCGTCTTGATCCTCTTTCTCCTCTCGTCTACGTGGAACAGAATGCTGAAGATTGCTTAAAGCAAGAGCTGATAAGGTTACATCTTCCTCATCCTCTTCATCCTTCAAGATGAGTACTCTTCTTTTCTTGGATGGAGCTGTCATGGGCTCCTTTCCCTTTCTTTTTGCAGCGAAGAGACTTGATGAGTCTTGGTAGGAGTCTTCTCCTTGAATCGCTCCAAAGCTTTGTTTAGCTCTTTCAGACGCATCTTGGAGACCATCTTCAGTCCCACCACCATCTGATCACACGATCGAACACAAAGAGTATTGGGAGGCTGAATGTGAAGGTGTCTGAACAGCTTGGAAACAAGTGCTGAGTAAGGAAGTTGGCCTTTGTCCTTCACCACCGATCTGTACATGTGAAACATTATAGTGTGTGGTAGGGAGAACTTCTTGCCGCGTTGATGGCATACATCGCATTGCTTCGAATTTGAAACATCGAGTCTTTGAAGTCGATTTTGGTCTCGGCATGCTTGATCACTATCTTGTGAAGAAGAACATTTGAGGCATTCAACCTCACATACGAGATTCGTCCTTCGGCCATCCCATCTCGAACGAGTTCCACTGTTGCCCGGCCAATAGACACGCCGATCGATTGAAATTCCCCTCTTTCAACCCCAATCACATCGGCCAGGGTGTCCATGTCAACCACATAATCCCGATCTCTAACGCTGAATGAAAATCTATTCGCATCCAAAAAGCTTAGATTTGAATAGAAATAAGCAAAAAGTTACGGATGTGCTACCGTTGTCTCGAGCAGAATTTATCAAGTTGAAGTAAGGCGAATTTCTCCCGCAAGTTCACCTTCGAGAGTCTAGAAAATCAAAGTCTAGACTCCTTGGGTTCATCACCCCTCTCTTCAGCAACTTAGTATAATGTCGTTTGTGTTCCTTAGAACGAAACAAATCTGTTCTGTTGCTTCTAACATTCGCAGCAATACCCATTATAGACTTAAAATTTGTGAACATTTTCTCATCATCATTTCCTTCGGGTTGATTATGTCCACTTACACGTGGATCACTTGGAATATTCGCAAAGCTCTATCTGCCGAGCCCGCAGAGCAATACCCAAGCGTTCCATTGTGCGCAAAAAATGGGTTTCATTCCTATACCCCTTTTCTACCAAAAACTCGTCAATGAAACTCAAAGCGAGCCTCCTTCTTTTAAAGCGATGTACAGTTTGTAGGTAAAAGCGGGCTTTTGAGACCTTACAGGTGCGGCATCCTCGACGGTTTCTTCCTACGCTTGCTGTTGTGATCTAGCCTGAGAAGAGCGACGCGGTTGAGAATGTTGTGGGCTCTGCTGTTGTCTCGAAAAATCTTCTTCCTTGGTGAGGTCAAAATGCGTAGGACCCTCACGCAAAGGTGGTGGTCCCTTGCTTGCGATTCTTGAGGACTTTCTTTGATAAGCCATTATCACAGTCTTTAGGAGATTCCAAACTCGATTCGCGAGAAAGGTGAAGACTTTAAGATTAAACTAGAGAGAAAAAGTGAGAAAGTGAAGTTATGTGCTTCTAGGGTTTGTGAAGAAGACGATCGGTATATAAAGCAATCAAAAGAGGTTATACGAATCGTCGCAAAAAGCAAAATAGAAAATACCTTTTCAAAAATAACTGCCTTTTTGAAAAATTTATAACTGTCAAAAAGATAACTTCTTTTCGAAAAGGAATGATTGCTATAATTCCGAAAATTTAGAAAGATAACATCAATCAATTACAGATTAATAGATGAACGTACCTTTTCGAGATTTTGTCCAAAAGATAAATTTCCAAAATAGAAATAACTTACGGTAGTAGATCTTGATCTCTTGAGTCTCGAGCCTTCTTAGACTTTAGTCCCTAAGTCTCGAACTTCTTCGACTTTAAGATATTAAGTCTGGAGCGAATAGACTCAAATTGGCTTTTCTCCGGTGGCTTAGTAAAGATGTCCGCCAGGTGATTCTTTGAGTCGATGAAATGAATCAATACTTCTCCGTTTTGAACATGGTCTCTAATAAAATGATGTCGAATCTCTATATGCTTTGCTCTTGAATGAAGAATTGGATTCTTGGTGAGATTAATTGCGCTGGTATTGTCACATTTGATCTCAGTGCATGAGTCTTCGATTCCAAAGTCTCTTAGCTGTTGTTTTATCCATAAGATTTGAGAACAACAACTTCCAAGAGCCACGTATTCTGCTTCTGCTGTTGAAAGAGCTACAGTACTTTGCTTCCTAGAAAACCAAGATACTGTTCTGTTCCCAAGCAATTGACAGGTGCCTGAGGTGCTCTTCCTATCAACTCTACATCCTGCTAGGTCTGCGTCTGAGTAACCAAGGAAAGTAAGATCTCCTTCTTTAGGATACCGAGACCAAACTTTGAGGTTGTTGCAACGTATTTGATGATGCGTTTTGCAGCACTTAGATGAGATTCTTTTGGATCGAGATTGGAATCGGCACAAATACATACACTAAACAAAATGTCGGTCTAGATGCGTAAGATAAAGAAGTGAACCAATGATACTCCCGTATAGCTTATGGTCAATCTTCTTTCCTCCTTCATCTTTGTCTAGCTGCGAAGAATTAGACATTGGTATATCGATCTTTTTGCAATTCTCCAAACCGAACTTTTTAACAAGATCTTTAGCATATTTTTCTTGGTGAATGAAAGTCCCTTCCTTCAATTGTTTTACTTGTAGTCCAAGGAAGAAGGAAAGTTCACCCATCATGCTCATCTCAAATTCATCCTGCATAGACTTAGAAAATTTCTTGAACAGATTTTCGTTAGGTGATCCAAAGATAATATCATCAACATAAATTTGTACAAGTAAAAAGTTTTTATTTTCTCTTTTAATAAACAAGGTGGTGTCTACCTTACCTTTAACAAAATCCATTTTGGATTAAAAACTTACTTAATCTGTCGTACCAAGCTCGAGGTGCTTGCTTTAATCCATATAGCGCCTTTTTCGGTCCCGAATACGAGTCGGCTTCCTTGGGTCTTCAAATCCGGGAGGTTGTTCCACATAGACTTCCTCTTGGATAAATCCATTTAAGAATGCGCTTTTGACGTCCATTTGGAATAACCTAAAATTCTTATAATAAGCAAAGGCAAGTAATAGTCTAATTGCCTCTAACCTTGCTACTGGTGCGTAAGTCTCATCATAGTCTATCCCTTCTTCTTGCGTATATCCTTTGGCCACGAGTCTTACTTTGTTCCTTATAGCTTTTCCTTTTTCATCCATCTTGTTTCTGAAAACCCATTTAGCTCCAACAACAGATTTACCTTTTGGTTTAGGAGTCAATTCCCAGACATCGTTAATGCTGAATTGCCTAAGTTCCTCTTGCATAGCTTCAATCCAACTTTCATCAGTTAAGGCTTCTTCTATGCTCTTGGGTTCTATTTCAGAAATAAGTGCCACAAAGACTAGACTCTTCATGCCTTTTGGATCTCGTACGGATTCCTTCATCAATGTTGCCAATTATGAGTTCTTTGGGGTGACTAGACTTGTGCTTCCGGTTGCTGGTTGGTTTGACAGACCGATCTTTCTCTTCATCTGGTTCTTCAATGTTTGTTCTTTGTTGATCTTCCGAAGTCCGAGCCGCTTCGGGGGTTTAGACTTTGTAGAGTCTCGGAGCGAGTTCGATTCTTCGGGTTGAGTCTGGATCGATTGAATTTGTGTGAAGTCTTGAAATTTAACATTCATTGATTCCTCCACTTTGTTTGAGTCTTTTTATTGTAAACTCGTAAGCTTTGCTGGTGGTTGAATATCCAAGGAAAATACATTCATCGATTTTTCTTCAAACTTACCAATTCGATCATTTGCATTTTTTAATATAAAACATTTGCAACCAAACACATGAAAATAGGAAACAATTGGTTTCTTACCTTTGAACAATTCATAGGGAGTTTTCTCCAAAATAGGTCTTAAGAAAACTCTATTAATAATATAACAAGCTATAGAAACTGCTTCAGCCCAGAAGCGAGAAGAAATGTTGCTTTCAATTAAAAGAGTTCTAGCCATTTCTTGTAGTGATCTATTCTTCCTTTCCACAACTCCATTCTGTTCTGGAGTGTACGGAGAGGAGAACACATGCTGAAAACTAGATTCATTACAGAATTTACCAAAATCTTGATTTTCAAACTCACCTCCATGATCTGTTCGTATACAAGAAATAACATACCCCTTCTCATTCTGTACTTTCTTTGCAAACTTTATAAGATAAAAAAAAAGTTTCAGACTTACTATACCCAAGTAAATCGTGAGTAATCATCTACTATTACTAGGCAATATTTCTTACCACCAATACTCTGGGTTCTGGTTGGTCCAAAGAGATCCATATGCAAGAGTTGCAGCACACGATTAGTGGAAACTTGATTTATTGGTTTGAAAGAACTTCTGACCTGTTTTCCTAGTACGCATGGGGTGCATAGATCGGATCTTTCATATGTCAGATTTGGTAGTCCACGAACAAGCTTCTTTGTAGAGATCTTGGCTATTTGCCTCATGTTGATATGGCCAAGTTTCCTATGCTATAGATTAGCTTCCTCTTGTATTGAGATTAGACATTGGGATTTTTCTGGTTTGATGTCCAGAAGATAGATGTTCCCATGTCTTCGTCCTGTGAAAGTCTGAGAGGAATCTTTGCTGGTTCCTGAACATATTCCTTCTTGAAAGTTAATTTTGAAACCTGTATCGCACAATTGGCTGATACTTAACAAGTTGTAGTTAAGTCCTTCTACTAAAGAAACGTTGTTGATTGTGAGACTTCCAATCTTTACTTGTTCCGCGTCCGACAATTCTGCCTTTACTATTTCCTCCAAATGAAACTTTTCCACCATTAACTTGCATAAGCTTTATGAAACAACTTGAGTCTCCTGTCATATGTCTTGAGCATCTACTATCCAAGTACCATTTGACCTTTTTCTTGATAGTGACCTGCATTTAAAAGGAAAACTTAAGCCTTTTTTGGTACCCATATTTTCTTGGGTCCAATGGTGTTAGTACAATATATGGTCTTTGCCCAAACCTTCTTAACAGGGTTTCCAAACCATAGGACATTCTTTCTCAAAATATTCTGAACTATTACACTTAGAACATTTAAGAGCATTGCGGCCTACGTGGTTTTACAAAGGCTTTTTGAAAATGAGTTTTATAAAAGTCTTTTGTAGGTCTTTGTTTGATTCTTTCCTTCACTTTTGGAAAATCAATTAGAGGAATGGTTTCAGAGTCATTCCTAAGCCCGATTTGTTAAAGTAAGGTCTTTGTGCTAAAAGAATCTTTTCCAATTTCTCGATCCTACGAAAACCTTTTTGAAATGCTTGAAATATCATTTTTCAAAACTTCATTTTCTTTAGAAAGAGAGTCTTCATTTTCTTTCAAGGTAATGACACTTTTATCTAAATTTTCGACCTTTTCTTTCCAAACAGTCTCATGTTGCTTCAATACAGAATTTTCCCTTTTCAGTTCGGAAATCCTCTTGAGAGAGGTTTTGAGACTAAGACACGCTTCATCAATATATTTAGAAACTTTAGTAGGAATCTTAAAATTACTTACCTTGATTTCACTTGTATGAGTCCGAGTCCGAGTCCGAGTCCTGCCTCGAGTCCGAGTCCGATTGTGCCATTAGACAAATATTGGCATAGTCATCATCACTCTCTTCGCATTCGGTATCACTCCAAGTTTCTGCTTTGAGAGCCTTTCGTATTTCTCGGCTTTTCCTTTCTTTTTCTTTAGTAAGGGACAGTTGGGTCCGATGTGTCCCTTTTTCTTGCATTCAAAACAAATCACATCTTTATTGGATTCATCATCCTCTACTGATTTGTTTTGAAACTTTTGAGAGCCTTGTTTCTTCCAATTGAATCTTCTTCCCTTTTTGTTCGGTTTTCTGAACTTTCTTATCATGAGAGCAAGCTCTTCATCGTCCATATCATCTTCGAAATCTGTAACATCGAGTCATCGTTAGATTTTAAAGCAATAGATTTTTTACCTTTGGGATCTTCATCTTCGTTGTTTTGCTCCACTTCATAAGACTGAAGAGTGCCAACCAATTCGTCAACTGAAAGTGGCATGATTCTTTGTGTCTCCCTTATTGAGGTCTTTACGTGATTCCAATCTTTGGAAAGTCCACGCAGCAGTTTGTTGAACTTCATAGGTCCGAGAGATTGGTTGACCTTGATACTCAAGACCATTCACGATTTCGTAAACGACTAAACATGTCGGTGATAGATTCTCCTGATTTCATCTTGAAGGCCTCGTATTGACTGAGCAAAATATTGATTCTGGTTTCTTTCACTCGATCAGTTCCTTCATAGGTGATGTTCAACCTATCCTAGACTTCTTTAGCTATTTCACAAGAAGATATTCTGTTATATTCAGTAGGAGATAATGCACAATATAAGGAATAAATTGCTTTTGCATCAAGAGCTTGTCTCTTGGTTATCTCTTCTTGAGTCATCCCGCTGGACTCAATAGCTTCCTTTCCCCTTTCTGAGGCTGTTGTAGCTTTAGGAGTGATTCCTTTGTCTACCATGTCCCATTCCATAGGATCTTTAGATCTTAGGAATGCCTTCATCTTGTTTTTCCATATGCTGTAATCCTTTCCATCAAAATAAGGCGGTCTTGTGTTGCTTTGCCTTTCAACCAAACCTGGAGCTAACATACTAGCCATGGATTGTTAACTCTGAAGTAAAAACACTTCAATTTAAATGAGTACACGGGCTCTGATACCAATTGTAAACGCTAGTACGAGCACCTAGAGGGGGTGAATAGGTGCGAAAACAATTTTTGCTAAGTAAACTAGAAATTATAATTTCAAATCTGTTTAGCAATAGACTTTAAAACGGAAATTAGACTCGAACAATTAAATAGAGTTACGATCAAGGTAAAAGGGTTCAAGGAAGAGAATAAGAACACAAGGTTTATAGTGGTTCGGCTTAATCCAAGCCTACGTCCACTCTCCTGCACTAACAGCCCACCGGCTGGATTCCACTATGAATCAAAAGAGTCGTTACAGTATCACTTCCTTGATTCCACAGTGTAGAGACTCTACTACACTTCCTCAAGGCTTCACAGAATTATAAACTCTCTTTTGAATACAAGTTTACGCTCAACAATTGAATTGACAAAGAACAAGAAGCTTCAGACTTTGAAATTTATCTATCTCACACATACTCAAATAACCAGAGCGTCTTCCTTATATACTCCTCCATGCCTTCATAACCGTTGGCACCTTCCAAAGGAGTTCTGCCAATCTACCCATTGGACAGAATCAATTAGGGAGATCTCGAGTTACTTAAGGAATGTGAAGATAGCCCACCAATCCTGCTCGCCCATACAATCAGGATCTAGGTTTCCATAAGTAGAACCTTCCAAGTATACTTCGCCAATCAACGAATTCCAATTTATTCAAATTTGAATCAAACCAAATAATCGATCTTGAGGTGCTATCTCCAGCCGTGAGATCTTCTATAACCGCTCGAATCAAATCCCTAAAGAAATACTTGAATCTGGATAAATCTTCTTCGTCGGTCTAGAAACTGTCAATGAGGGCAGACTTTACATCTTGAGTCTAGTGGTCTGGCGATTTTCAGACTTTGTAGATCTTCAGACTTTGACGGAAGAGTCTGCGAGTCTTCAGACTTTGTTGAGTGAGTCTGCAAGTCTTCAGACTAGACTGAAAATGTTTTGTCGACATCAAAACAAGTAAGGAAGTTTTCTCCAACAGAGTACCTCCTCACCCTCACCCTGAACGGTAGGTTCGTCGACCAAGATCGTGGTCACGACAAGCTCACGGGTCCAGGGATTCCCGGGGACAGGGAAGACGGTACTCTGCTCGCTATACCCTCGTGGCTGCCCAAAACGAATTGGACGGACTTCCATCTAAGGACCTGTAAAAATGAAACCCACGACGGGGTGAGACAATGTCTCAGCGAATTCATGCCCTAAACCCCAATTAGGAAGGTAATACACCTAGAGGCAGTCTAATCACACATCACAGAAGACTTACCTCGCCTCAGCACCTCCCTACACGTCAGTACAACTCATATAACATCTATAAATGCATTAGATGCAATCAATAACTAGAACGCCTCACTTTCAAATCAATCAATCACAAGGGTCCCGATTATAAGGCAAAATCGTTATGACACGTCTCATTCCGTGCCACACAATTTTATCCCATAATCAAGCGCGGTTATATCTCACTCAGACAAGCGTTCCAATTAATTATGGCCCCACGGGCATGGCCAACTCAACAGTCGGCAGTCTTCCGGCATAGTCGGGCGTCGTCTCGCCCCATCGAGCACGGCAACGTCTACCTCTAGACGGCATTCCCGAATGAGCATCAGCCCAGCCTCTACTATGACTGACATCCGTTGACAAGGGCATTCCATATAGGGGCATCACCCACCCGACTCTCATCGAGTGACGGGTTCTCATAACCATCACATGCACACCCAATCCCGGCCAAGTAGATTGTGCTTTGCACACAAATTCCTCAATTTAAATAATGTGCTTAGTCTATTTTCTTCATATTAAAAACACTCGATAAAATAATCATGTGTCAGTACACGGTTGGCTTGAGCCATAAAAAGGGATATCATTCCTTTTAAAAACCCCACTATTTGATATAGTACTTAAAAATATGTTTGGTGTCAAAACCCAACATTCGGTATTTTCTAATTAAATACCAAAAATCCATAATTTTGAAATAGTAAATCAAAATCAACAATCATCATTCAATTTCACAATTTAACACTCAATTGCACAAACCAATTACACCACGACAATCAGCAAGAAATTATGACAACCGGCTATCCCGGTATAATTTTCAGAAAAATAATAAATAATCAAAAAAATTACAAAATAATTAAATAAATGTAAAATAATTAAATAAATCACTAATTAAGCTATATACACTAATCTAACCACCTAATTGGACTTAAATAATAATGTACTAAGCTAACTAAATCACATACTCCAATTAACCCATAACTTAACTAATCTAACCACCTAATTAGCCTAATTAACTCACTAAATCACTAATTACACTAACTAATTCTCCCAACCCAATCTTAGTCTAAACTAATCCTTCTCTAAGTATAATTAACTCCCTAAGTAGATTTAGCAAGTAAACTCATCGGTTTAACAAGCCGATGAGTTCACGGCGGCGACGACCCGGAGGCGAGCGAGACTCAGGCCTACGGCGACACCCGAGGAGGTTTGGAAGGGCTTGGAAATGGCCCACGAAGCCTCAACACTAAGTTGAAACTTTGGTTCTGCTTTGGGCTAGACCGAATGGCTACAACGGCTGGAACGGGCTGGACTAGCGCGAAAGTGAGCACGGCGGAACCAGGCGGCGTCGGGGACAAGTTGAGGTAGCCGACGAAGAAGCTGGTCGACGAGTTGGCTTCGGCGGATGCTGGCACCAGCGTAGGACGACTCGGGACGCGGGGGACACGAACGGGAGACGGAGCACAGGCGGACGAGTGGGACGGCGTGCGGGCGGCTTACGGTCTCGGTGGTGGCTTGCGGGCTGCTAGCTAGTTTGGTAAGGAGCTTTGCTTGTTGCTTGGCTCTGGAAATGGAGTCTTCAGCTTATCCAAATGAAGAAGAAGCTGAGGAAGAAGATGATGAGGCTGCTGCAGCATAGAGGGGGACAAAGGCACCACAAAGTCAAGCTAAAATATCCTAGAACTCAAGTGCAAGGCCTAATCAGCCATCAACTAAGGTTAGCAGCCATTTTTCCCTCCTAAGCTTGCCCAACAAGCCAAGAGTGATGCTCCAAATGTTGCAGCCCCCATGGCCTACGAATTTCACCAATTTCCCCTTCAATTTCACACCAAAGCTCTACAATTCAATCCAATCAACCTCAATCCAATGGCCAAAATGCCAAGGTAGGAGCCCACACCAATTTCTTGCATTCCCATCACCATTTGATCCAACTTGGAGGCCAAAATTGCACACAAAAATGGCCCTCCGAATTTCCCGGTTTAAAATCGCTCAATTTTGATTTTTCGCCGAAAATTCTTCGAAGGATGAGTCGACATTTCTAAAATAAATCGTGACATGCCAGAACTTTTGATTCCTGAAACTAGGTTCAATTTCGTGGTTAATTTCAACCGGACGCGATTTTAGCGTGACCTAACTTACCGAGTAGCTTTTAGGAATTTTTAGTGCATTTGACCTATGGTCAATTATTTTCGATCCACATTGAGCATATCCAACTCATAGGTGACTCTCATTTGTCGTAAAAAACTCGAGATTTCAAGTATGGGCACAAGGTACAGAAACGATAGAAAAATTGGTTTAGTGCCGTTCGACGCGAATTTTGCAATCAGGTGGAATCACCCACCATTTACCTACATGCCTTTGTCGAAATGACCTATCTCTGGTTTCTAATCGATTTTAACGGTGTAGTATTGACCCTTGCAGATTAGCACAGTTGAGCAGTCGATTTCTGATCGAATTCTCAAATCTATCACGTTTATATTCCTTAACAGCTTCACTAGATAGATTAGTTATCTCGTGAGTCATCAGCTCAAAGAAAAAGACTATAGGCGTGTCGATGAAAAGCCCATTTCATTTAGTCAAAAGCAGGGTTGAAAATCAGGATGTCACAACTCTTCCCCTCTTATAAAAATTTCGTCCTCAAAATTTAAACTACTACAATTCTTAAAAAAAAGGTGGGGGTATTGTCATCTCATCGAGTCTTTACTAACTGTTGAACTAATGGGCCGGTGATCTTCCATTCTCTGACTTCATCCCAACAAACTGGAGTTCTGCACGTTCTGCCATACAACGCTTCAAACGGTGCCATCTGAATACTATGCTAATAACTGTTGTTGTAGGCGAACTCAACTAGATGAAGCTGTTCCTTCTAGCTTCCTTTGAAGTCTAGTACACAAGCTCGCAGCATGTCCTTGAGGGTTTGGATTGTCCTCTCAGACTAGCCATCGGTCTGCAGATGATAGACCGTACTATACTACAACTTCGTTCCTAAGGCAGTTTGTAAACTTTTCCAAAGGGCAGCTGTAAACTTCGGTAATTGGCACTAGCACTCCATGCAGACAAACTATCTTACGCACATACAATTCTGCATATCTGTCCAATGCATAGTCCCTTCATACGGCGATAAAGTGAGCCAACTTCATCAATGTGGCATCCTAAAATTTCATAGCGATCTCTAGATGCATTACAACCTATGAAAAGGTGATGGAAGTGCCATCGAATTATGTTTTGGCCTTTAGACCAATAAATTGCAATAGATTAAGGCCGAGCATTTTAATGGAAAATTGCTTGGTTGGAAATATATCCTATGTCCATGGGTGATCAAGGATTTTTCTAAAGGACAAATTGATAAGGAAAATTTTGTTCTTGGCCATGAACTTTATAGGTTGGATTTTTATGGATTTATGTTACAAAGTTTTATGGCCCTATTAATTTGCAATTAGGTAGTTTGTTATAAGTGGGGATCTAGGGTAGATTATTAAAAGAAGGAGTGGGCCAAAATTCTTAGGCCAAGCCGGCCCAAAAACCAGCCCACAGCCCCACCATTCGACTGGCCCAAGAAGCCCAATGGGTTGTCGACCAAGGCTGGCCCAAGCCCAGCCGGATGAAGCCACCCTCTTGCATGAAGAATGGCAAGTGGCGTGAAGGGTCTTCCAAGTGTCACATTGCATGCAAGGATTAATGATGGTTAATCATTAAAGGGAAAGGAAATTTGAGAGAGGAGGTTATCAACCGAGAGAGAGGGAGAGTGAAGTCGTGCGAGAGAAAGAGTGAACCAAGAGAGAGAGAGTGAAATCGAGAGAGAGGGAGAGTGAACCGAGAGGGAGGAAGCCGAAGTCGATCGTGAGCCGAAGAGGAGGAGGAGACCGTCGATCGAGCCCCGCCGTGTGCTTGCCGAGATTTTCTTTGGATTTGAAGCAAGTAGAGTCCATTGATCTACCCTTTGCTTACTATGATGTGTGTGTGGTGAATGGTAAACTTCGGATGTGGTAGAGGTGAGGAATTTTCGAAGTTTTGGGGAGAAGTGTCTTAGCCTAGCATTCTGCTTTCTAGAAAGACAGTCCGACCTTTGATGACTTCGTGAGCTGCATGTAATTTTCTAGTTGGAATCTCGCTTTGACTTCTTGATGAAAGTTGTAGAGAACTTCTTGGAGAGTAACATATCAAAATTTGAGAGGAAATGAACAAGTATAGGTCGGTGAAACTACTTTTCTTTGAAGAAGTTAGATCTGGAAATCGTTATGCTGACCTAGTGTGATTCTGTGAATTTTATAAAATTATCCGGTTGAAATTTGAACTCGTGTTCCTAATGAAAATTGTAGATGACAGGTTGAGGAGTAACATACTAAAATTTGAGAGGAAACGGAGGAGTGTAGGTTGGTGAAACGATTTTTATCCGAAATAGTTAGATCTGGAATTCGTTGCCAAGGGTTAGGAATGGTTCTGGTGAATGTACTTTTAATCTATCACGAATTTGACTTTGAGTTCTTCATGGAAATCTTACTTCTAGGTTTTTTCTATAGTATCAAAATTTCAGAATTTTTGGAGCTGATTTGGGGTTTTTACCGAATTTGTGAATGAAACTGTGCAAAGGCGATGTTATGAAAGTTTAAAGGCTGTGATGCATGGACCGTACCGATTTGTATGACGTTCTTTTAATATGGTGTCCCTCATGAAATATTTTCCTCTGGATATCGTCTATAATGTATCAAATTTTTAGAATTTATTATGACCGTTTACTAATTTTTCAAGCATTTTAACTAAAGGAGTGTATTCTGTTTTTATCCGAAAATTGCTGTATTTTCAAAAGTAAATGAATTGTTCTATGTGATATAATGTCTTGGGTGGTCGATCATGCTGCATATGTGGTGACATTTGGCATGTCATATAACATCAAAAGCTGGTTTAGACCTTTGATATTATTGCATCAAATGCCATGTTGAAAATGAGACTCCTATGTGAACTTATGATAATGATGATACCGTCGGAGGTGTGAGCCGACGATGCCCCGGGAGTGTCGGGATGCCCGGAGGTGTGTGCCGGATGCCCCGGGAGTGTCGGGATGCCCGGAGGTGTGTGCCGGATGCCCCGGGAGTGTCGGGATGCCCGGAGGTGTGTGCCGGAAGCCCTGGAGGTGTGTGCCGGGGGAATTCCTCGTGATGCCAGTTGAGGTGCGAGATGCCCGGAGGTGTGTGCCGGATGCCTGGAGGTGTGTGCCGGAGGCTCCTCGCGATGCCAGGTTGGGTGCGAGCGATAAATGAGGGATGCAAACATTGGTCCCTGGAAGAAAAATGATGAGATCCTTTTGAAAGATAAAAATTGAAATTGAATCATGCGCATGGGTGTATGCATATGGTATGATGCATGATCTACTTATGAAAGTAAATTGATACTATATGACATTGAGAATGCGATCATGAAGGCTTGAATAGATCTCATGGGGATATGTACATGATTGTGTGGATGATATGAATCATACGTATGTATGTGCATATGGCATGGAATGAACCTCATGGAAATACAAGCATGACTGCATGGTGGTACATGCACGATGGCTTGGTGAGATATGCACGACTGCATGATGATATATGCACGACCGCATGGTGAGATATGTGCAACCACATGATGATATATGCATGACTGCATGGTGATATATGCATGACCGCATGGTGATGTATGCTCGATAGCATGGATGATATGTGCTTTACTGGTAATATCTTGATTGTCTTGCTTGTTGCACTGTGTAGTTTGGTGGATCTTTACTGCTGAGTGGTTGTACTCACCCCTTTTGGGGACTAACATTTCAGATTGAGAGATGCCTCTGTCACCTGTCACGCGTGGTACATTTTATGGCATACCGTCTGATGTTGAGGTCAAGTGCTCGAAGCACCCCTACGTTGGTGTCCATGGTCTGGTGTTTATCCGTATTCATGTTTTGGTTATGTATGATGTGGGCCTACCTGATGGCCCTGTAGTCCAGGAGTTCCTGTCCGTCCATGTTCATCGCTATGGGAGGATGATGGGGATGCTGCCGCCACCACCGGCCGATGCACCGGGCTAGGTGTGATTAGAGTATGTGACTGGTGGAGGATGACACTTTTTGGTTAGCTGACACTGGATGATGGATAGGTGTACATGTCTGATGTAGGGTCGAGTTCTTTTGGGTTATAGCCGAGTATAGTTAAAAGCCTTGGCCTTTTGTTGTACCGACCCGAGTTGTCCATCATAGTTATGAAAATAAAAGTGACTCGGCTCTATCTTTTTATTTGATGCGTAGTTGGTGTGCATTGCATTATTGTTGTTGGAGTATAGGAAAGGGAGATTTAATTATGCTTCCATTATATGAACTGCGTTGGGACCAATTCAAAAAAAAAAAATTATTAATTAACCCCCAAGAATTATGGACCCGATATAATTAAATGGTATCAGAGTGGTATGTTAATAGAATAAGTGAATGGTACTTGTGGTGACCCAAACGGATCGGGGGCCGTCGAGGGGTGCCACAGTCAATCTGTCAATAATAACCCAAATGGAATCATTACTTCTCTGACTCCTTGGAAAGCCCATCACAAAGTCCATTGTGATGTGTTCCCACTTCCACTCGGGAATCTCGAGAGGTTGCAACAGTCCTCCCGACTTACAATGTTGTGCCTTCACTTGGTAACACGTCAGACACTTGGTGACACGTTTGGTGATATCCGCCTTCATACCGGTCCACCAGTAGTGTTGACGCAGATTCCGATACATTTTTGTACAGCCTGAATGAATGTTGTAACTGCTACGATGAGCTTCTGACAAGATCTACTCCTTAAGCTCTGCATTGTTAGGTACACACAATCGTCCATGAAACCTTAGTGTTTCGTCTTTAGAAATCTGAAAATCGTTCTTTCTCTTTTCTGCATCTTCTTGCACAATCTTCTAGATCTCTGGATTTGTCAACTACAGCATTTTGATTCTGATCTATACTTCCGGTTCAATTTTGAGGGTGACCATAAGGTTTGAAAGATGGCATACTTCAAATTTGAAAACCGAATCTCGAGCTCCTTCGAGTAAGATCCACTCCTTAATCACCATCTGCGCAATTGAAGACTTCCGACTCAACGCATTTGTGACCTTATTAGCTTTTTTAGGATGATACAGGATGTCGCAATCATAGTCCTTGAGAAGTTCCATCCAACGACGTTGTCTCATATTCAACTCCTTCTGAGAGAATAAGTACTTGAGACTTTGATGGTCTATAAAGATCTGGAATCTTTCTCCACACAAGTAATGTCTCCAAATCTCTAGAGCAAAGATAATCGCCGCGAGTTCTAAGTCATGCATCGAGTAATTCAACTCATGAGGTCTCAATTGACAGGACACGTATGCAACGAGTCTGCCATGCTGCATTAATATGCAACCCAACCCTCTAAACGACACATCACTATAGATCTCGTATCCTCCAGGACCAGATGGTATTGTCAGCACAGGTGCGGTAGTTAGCTTCTGCTTAAGCTCTTGGAAACTACACTCGCACTTATCTATCCACATGAACTTCTCTTCCTTCTTTAGCAGTCGAGTCAGCGGCATAGCTTTTGTTGAGAATCCTTCCACGAACCTTCTGTAATACCCTGCCAAACCCAAGAAACTTCGGATCTCTGTCACTATCGTCGGTCTTGGCCAGTTGATAACTGCTTCGATCTTGGTCGGGTCCACTAAAATTCCTCCACCTGAAATCAAGTGACCTAGGAACGCCACACGAGTTAACCAAAACTCACACTTACTGAACTTGGCGTACAATCCATGATCTCACAGAGTCTGAAGCACTGTCCTTAGGACTTCTCAAGTACACCAGGATATCGTTAATGAAAACGATCATAAATTGATCCAGATACTCCTTGAACACCGATTCATCAAATCCACGAAAGCGATGGGGGCATTCGTGAAACCAAACAGCATTATAATGAACTCATAATGACCGTAACGCGTACGAAACGCCGTCTTCGGTATATCTTCCTTTCTGATCCTCAGCTGATGATACCCTGTCCTTAGGTCGATCTTAGAAAATATCAACGCTCCTTGCAACTGGTCAAACAAGTCATCAATCCTCGGTAGCGGGTACTTGTTCTTGATCGTCACCTGATTGAGTTGACGATAGTCAATGCAAAGGCACAATGAACCATATTTCTTCTTCACAAATAGAATTGGTGCTCCCCAAGGTGATGCATCGGGACGGCTAAATTCCTTATCCAACAACTCCTGCATTTGCACCTTCAGTTCTTTTAGTTTTGACAGCGCCATCCGATAAGGAGCCTTAAAGATTGGCTCTATCCCAGGGGCCAACTTGATCACGAACTCTATCTCTCTCTGGTGGCAAACCAGGCAATTCCTTCGAAAACACATATGGAAATTCTTGTACCACAGTGACGTCTTCCATCTTCGACTCCTCAACCGTCGTATCCATGACAGTCGCTAAGTAACCTTGACAACCCCCATCTAACAAACATGTTGTCTCAAGCAATGAGATTAAGGTAATCGAGGGTCCTCCTCGACTTCTAATGAACTCGAAACTTTCACCCGCTAACGGGTTAAACTGAATCACTTCACGATAGCAGTCTACTGTAACTCGTTGCTTGGTGAGCCAGTCCATGCCAATTATCACATCAAAATCATACATGGCTAGGACTATCAAATCTATCTTTCCCTCTCGCTCACCAATAACCAACTTGCAACTAGGACAGCCTACTGTAGATAACACCTTATCCTTTAACGGGGTAGATATACTAACAACTGACACCAACAATTCAGGACTCAATCCTACCAACTTAACAAACTGCTCAGCTATAAATGTATGACTAGCTCTAGGGTCAAATAAAGCATAAGCAACATGGTCGTTTAGCGAGATTGTACCTGTGACAACGTCAGGTGAGTCCTCGGCCCGTCGTCTAGTGACATCTTCCTTAAGCTAGAGGCCTATTCATACCACCCTGCGGTACATTCTGAGGCGCAAATCCTATGTTTTGACCCATCGGTGGTGGCGGTGGCAACTAGATCCCATCAGTCTTCGGGGACAGTTTCTGGCCAGGTGACCCTATTGGCCACACTCAAAGCAAGCACCCGACCTAGAATGGCACGGGGCTGATCCATGTCACCTTTCGCAAAAGCGACACATGCCATTATAGCTCAGTGCTGACTTTCCTAACCCGCCCTTCCTATTGGGCGGAATAGGGTACCTTCCTCCGGTCATAGGTTTCTTCCCAAACCTATTACCATCCTTGTTCGACCCAAACCTTGACCTAGATGCAGTGGCTCGTTCGTTCAAGTTTCTTTCTATCAGCTGGGCCCGTTCATACAAGTCATTGTAGTCCTTCAGATTGAACGAAACCAGCGGGTCTTTCAGCTCCGGTCTGAGGCCATTCCTGAACCTCCTAACTCTATCTGTTGGACCTCCTAACTCTATCTGTTGGATCATCTATCAGTCTGGGGGCGTACTAAGACAACTCTGCAAACTTGGCCTCGTAATGGTCTATTGTCATCAGACCTTGGCGAAGGCGCTGGAATTCCTCCATCTTCTGTTCCCTGGCACTGTCAGAGAAGTACTTGCCGTTGAAAGTCTCAACGAAGGCGTTCCACACTGGACCTACGCCTTCTGGGAACACTCTACCTCTGGTGGTCCCCCACTAGGTACTTGCATTTCCCTGCAGCTAATATACTGCAAGGACAACCTGCTCTTCCACGGTGCACCTCAGTAGTGCAAATGTTTTTCTAACTCTTGGATCCAGAGGGTTGCAGCCTCGGGATCCCCTGCACTTGTGAATCTTGGCAGGTTCAACTTCAAGAATTGCTCGACAAGCTTGTGCATAGGCCTTTCAGCAATCACGTTCCCAGGTGGAACCTTGGCAGGTGCGGCAACAGCAGCAATGGCAGCATTGGCGACAGCAGTAGCAGGGGCTGTAGCGGCGGCGGTAGTTACATTAGCTTGGTTATGGGCTTGCTGCACCATCAAATTCCCTAGGGTCTCGAGCACCTGAATGATCCCATCGATTCTCGGATCGCCAGGTGCTGCTACACCAGCACCGACCTGCGTTGGCACTATTCTATTCACGCTGGCCTGCGCCAGCGCGCTTCCTCGGGTACCGACCCTTGTCGGTATCCTACCCCGAGTAACTGAAGTCACCAACCTCTTCCTAGGAGTTCTCTACTCCTGATCATTCATCTTGCAGAATTTCTACAAAACCTACTTTGCAATTCCATATAGAATTAGCATAATAAAAAAGCACAATAAAAAAGCACATGCTACCAATTGGCTATTAATCACATGCATCAGCATAATAAAAAAACATTTCCTACTAACTATCCCATAACCCATCGCACCTTATCACTCCAAACACTGACTGGCTCTGATACCACTTCGGGCGAGGATGTCACGCCATGAACCTCTAGCGAGTGCACATCCCTCGGTGGTCGATCAAATTACGACGTTTCCAGGAAGCATCGCCGACCCAAATGATTCATGCACATGCGGAAGTGAAATAAACAATCCCCAAACAACAATCAACATGGGATAGAAAAGCAAGACAACCATATAAAACAAACTGCACTTTTATAAACATCCAAGTCAGCCTGCAAAATTATATACAAAAATCAAGGCCCTAAAAGGACTACCTAGCTAATTGTACCTCGGACCCTCTTACTTGGGATCCGGGTCCACTACGACACCGTCAGAAATGTTGATGTCTAGCGGGTCAACTACTTCCTCAACTTCAGGCTCCTACTCATCCTCAGGCAACTAGTTCGCCTCAATATTTGCAATAATATCAGCGCATACGGCAAGTCCCTCGAAACCATCCACGGGACCTTCCCATTCCCCATAAGGCCCGTGACAAAACCACGCCTTGAATTGATGAGGTACCAACTGAGGTAGGCCCTCATCAACCAAGATCGTGGCCATGACGAGCTCACAGGTCCAGGGATTCCCGAGGATAGGGAAGACGGTACTCTACTCGCTATACCCTCACGGCTGCCCAAAACTAACTGGACAGACTTCCATCTAGGGACCTGTAAAAATGAAACCCACGACAGGGTGAGACAATGTCTCAGTCAGTTCACGCCCTAAACCCTGATTAGGAAGGAAATATAGCTAAAGGCAGTCTAATCACATATCACAGAAGACTTACCTTGCCTCAGCACCTCCCTGCACGTCAGTACGACTCATATAACATTTATAGATGCATTAGATGCGATCAATAACTGGAACGCCTCACTTTCAAATCAATCAATCACAGGGGTCTCGATTATAAAGCCAAATCGTTATGACACGTCCCATTCCATTTCACACAATTTTATCCCATAATTAGGCACGGTTAGATCTCACTCAAACAAGCGTTCGAATTAATTATGACCCCACTGGCATGGCCAACTCAATAGTCAGTGGTCTTCCGGCATAGCCGAGCGTCGTCTCGCCCCATCAAGCACGGCGATGATCAAGAACAAGTATCCACTCTCAAGGATTGATGACTTGTTTGTCCAGCTGCAAGGAGTGTCAATATTTTCAAAGATCGACTTGAGGACGAGATATCATCAGCTGAGGATCAGAAAGGAGGACATACCGAAGTCAGCGTTTCGTACTCGATACGGCTATTATGAGTTCACTGTAATGCCGTTTGGTTTGATGAACGCCCCAGCTGCTCTCATGAATTTGATGAACCGAGTGTTCAAAGAGTATCTGGACCAATTTGTGATCGTGTTCATTGATGATATCTTGGTGTATTCGAGAAGTTAAGAGGAGCACGAAAGGCATTTGAGGATGGTGCTTTAGACCTTGAGGAATCATGAGTTATACGCGAAGTTCAATAAGTGTGAGTTTTGGTTGACTCGTGTTGCGTTCCTAGGTCACGTGATTTCAGGCAAAGGAATCTCCGTGGACCCGACCAAGATCGAAGCAGTTATCAACAGGCCAAAACCAACGATCGTGATAAAGATTAGAAGCTTTTAGGGTTCGGCAAGTTACTACAGAAGGTTTGTGGAAGGATTTTTAGCGTTAGCATCTCCGTTGACTCGACTATTGAAGAAGGAAGAGAAGTTGTGTGGACGGACAAGTGCGAGTGTAGTTTCCAAGAGCTTAAGCAGAAGCTGACTACTGCACCTGTGCTGACCATACAATTAGGTCCTGGAGGATATGAGATCTATAATGATGCATCGTTTAGAGGACGGGTTGCGTGTTAATGCAACATGGTAGGGTTGTGGCATACACGTCCCATCAGTTGAGACCTCATGACCTTAATTATCCAACACGTGACTTATAACTTGTAGCAATCATTTTCGCTCTGAAGATTTGGAGACATTATTTGTGTGGAGAAAGCTTCCAAATCTTCACAGACCATCAAAGTCTCAAGTATTTATTCACACAGAAGGAGTTGAATATGAGACAGCGTCGTTGGATGGAACTTCTTAAGGACTATGATTGTGATATTTTGTATCATCCTAGAAAGGCGAACAAGGTTGCAGATGCGCTGAGTCGGAAATCTTCAATTGCACATATGATGGTTAAGGAATGGTCTACTCGAGAGAGCTCGAGATTCGATTTTCAAATTTGAGGTAGGCCACCATTCGAATTGAGCCGGAAGTCCAGATCAGAATCAAGACGCTTAAGTTGACAGACCCGGATGTTTAGAAGATCTTGCAAGAGGATACCGAAAAGGGAAAAGCTGACTTTCAGATTTCTGATGACGGAACACTAAGGATCCGAGGACGATTGTGTGTACCCGACGATGCAGAGCTTAAAGAAGATATCTTATCAGAAGCTCATCGTAGCAATTACAGCATTCATCCTGGTAGTAGAAGATGTACCAGAATCTGCGTCAACACTATTGGTGGTCCGGTATGAAGGCGGATATCGCCAAGCATGTCGCCAAATGTCTGACGTCTCAACAAGTAAAGGCACAGCATTGTAAGCCAGGAGCACTTCTGCAACCTCTTGAGATTCTCGAGTGGAAATGGGAACACATCACAATGGACTTTGTGACAAGTTTACCAAGGAGTTAGAGGGGTAATGATTTCATTTGAGTAGTGGTCGACAGACTGACGAAGTCAGCTCACTTCATCACCGTACAAAAGGAGCTTGATTTGGAGAGGCATGCAGAGTTGTGTATGCATCAGATGGTTCGTCTACGTGGAGTGCCAGTGACGATTACATCAGACCGAGACCCAAGGTTTATAGCTGCCTTTGGGAAGAGTTTGCAGGTTGCCTTAGGAACGAAGCTGCAGTACAATACGGCCTATCATCCTTAGACAGATGGCCAATCTGAGAGGACGATTCAAACCCTCGAAGACATGCTGTGAGCTTGCATGTTGGATTTCAAGGGAAGTCGGAGGAACAGCTTCATCTTGTCAAGTTCGCCTACAACAACAGCTACTAGCAGAGCATTCGGATGGCAGAGTGTGTAGGACGCCAGTTTGTTGGGATGAGGTTGGAGAACAAAAGATCACAGGCCCAGAGTTAGTCCAGTAGTCAGTGGATGCAATTGCCGTCATCAGGGACAAATTAAAGATCGCTCAGAGCCGCAAGAAAAGTTGCACTGATAAACGTCGAAGGCCATTGGAATTCCAAGTTAGTGAGCACGTCTTTTTGAAGGTGTCACCGATGAGGGCTATTTCGCACTTTGGCAAAAAGGGAAAGCTAAGTCCAAGGTACGTAGGTCCCTTTGAGATTCTGGAAAGAAAAGGGATTCTAGCGTATCGTCTTGCATTGCCACCGAGGTTGGCGCAAGTGCATGACGTCTTTCACGTGTCGATGTTAAGGAAGTATAAGCCTAACCCGATCCACGTGCTAAATTTTGAATAATTAGACGTGGACGACAGGGTGTCATATGTGGAAAGACCGATTCAGATTGTAGATCAAAGGAACAGGTTTTGCGCACCAAGACGATCATGTTGGTTAAAGTGGTCTGGCAACACTACGACACTGAAGGAGCTACTAGGAAAGTGAAGATTCGATAAGACGACTGTACCCACACCTTTTTGTTTAAAGATTTGTAATGGTTTAAATTTCGAGGATGAAATTTTTATAAGAGGGGAAGAGTTGTGACATCCTGATTTTCGAGTTCTGTTTTCGATTGAATAAGTTGGGCTTTTCATCGATGTGCTTATAGTTCTTTTCCCTGAACTAATCAGTCATGGGATAACTAGTCTATCAGGTGAAGCCGTTAAGGAATCTAAACACAATAGACTTGAGAATTTAACTAGGAACCGACTGCTCGACCGTGCTAAACTACAAGGGTCATTACGGCACAATTAAAAATCGATTAAAGACCGGAGATAGGTCGATTCTACAGAGATATATGATTAGTGTGTGGCTGATTCCACCTAATTGCAAAATTTCTGTCGAACGGCACTTGACCGATTTTTCTGCCATTTCTGTACCCTGTGTCTGTATTTGAAACCTTGAGATTCTCACAACAATCGAGAGTCACCAATGTGTCAAAGATGTACAATGTGGCTCGAAAATAAGCAACCACGTGTCAAATGCGCTAAAAATCCTAAAAGCTACCTAGTATGTTAGGTCACGCTAAAATCGCGCCAAATTGAAATTAACCGCGAATTTAAACCCGATTTCAGAAATTAAAAGTGTGTCATGTCACGGTTTATTTTAGGACCGTCAACTCATCCTCTGAAGATTTTTCTGCAAACCGGGATTTTTGGCGAAAATTCAAAGTATGGCCATTTTGGACTGGGAAAATCATAGGGCCATTTTATGTTGCGTTTTTGGGATTCAAGTTGGACAAATTGGCAAGGAAAAATGTGAATTCAAGTGCGGGTACCTTGGTTAAATTTTTGGGACTTCAATTGAGTCTAATTGAAGAGAAATTTAAATGGAATTGAAGAGGGAAAGTAGCAAATTCGTAGGCCATGGGGGACACAACCTTTTGGACCACTCGGGGAAGCTTCTAGGGGAATTTTTAGTGCTATAAAATTGGCCGAGGATAGGGCTGAAGTGGTGGGGTAAAGCAATGATCAACTAAGGGGATATTTAGGCCATTAGGACCCTCTAACCTTCAGCAGACTTCTTCTCCTTCATCCAGCCCCACCTTTCTCCATTAATGTCAATTTTGAGCTTAGAAAACCAGAGGAAAATAGAGCAAGCCCTCCCCTAGCCCGTCGACTACTACCTAGAGCCACTGGAGCCACCGCACGCTGCTAGCTCGCCCGTCACGCCACCCATGAGCGTCCGCGCCTCCTGCTCGTCGTTCTACGCTGTCTCGCCATCCCCCAAGCCTCCCTTGTTGTTGTCAAGGTCGCCTGGCCACCGTTCGTCGTCGTCTAGCAGCCGCCGTCGTCCGTCGTTGCCCATAGCAGCCTCCGTCTCCCATCTTGAGCCATTTCAGTCACTGGTTCCAACTCCCTTGGCCCAAGAGCAGAAGCCGAAGCCAGCAAAGGCTGTGAAGTTTTATGGCCATTTTCAAGCCCGCTCGGTCTTCCATTGGTGTCGCCGTAGGCTCGGTTGTTGCCCGCCTCTACATCGTTGACGTCGTGGACTCACCGGATCGCTAAACCGGTGAGTTTACTTGCTAAACTCTGCTTAGGGAGTTAATGATGCTTAGGGGTGATTAGTTTAGACTAATTAGGGATTAGGTAATTAGTTAGCATGGATTAGTGATTTAATTATTCAATTGTGCATGTTAGGTGGTTAGAATAGCCTAATTAAGGACTATATAAGTTGTGCTATTTATCAAGATAGGTTCAGAAATTTTCTAGGCCTGTTTAGGTGGTTAATTTAGCATTTCCGACCTAAGTTGGTATTTTTGGTATTTAATTGCATTTATTTAATTATTTTTTGTATTTATTTAATTATTTATTATTTTCCAGAAATTATACCGGGGTAGCCAGTGACTGAAATTTCGTGTTGATTGCAATGGTGTGGTTAGTTTATGTAATTGAATGCTAAATTTTGCAAATTAAGTAGAAACTGTGATTTTGGATATTTACTCCAAAATTGTGGAATTTTGATATTTAATTAGAAAAATCTCAAGTGTCGGGTTTTGACATCGAAAATGGTTTTAAAGACTAGATCGAATCGTGGGATTTTAAAAGTGTGAATATAAATTTTTCTGGTTCAAAATGATCCGTCAGCTTGTGATAGTAATGATCTGTCAGCTTGTGAGAGCATTGATCTATCAGCTTGTGTGAGCAATAGTCTATCTCAGCTTGTGTGAGCAGTAATCCCTAGCTATGCCAGTGGACCGATGTGTGTCGGTTGTTCATGCTTGTGCGAGCAATAATCGAATTGGAACGTGTGATTGAGTGAATTGATCGATCATTGGATTGGATCGAATTGAATTGATTGAGTGTATGAATTGTACTGACATGCAGGAGGGAACTGAGGCAAGGTAAGTCCTATGTCTTGTGTGCATAGACTGCCTTTAGGCATATTTCCTTCCTAGTCAGAGTTTAGGGGGTGAACTTGCTAAGACATTGTCTCACCCCGTCGTGGGCTCAACCCTTTCAGGTCCTTAGATGGCTCTTCCTCCGGAATGTTTTGGTCAGCCCAGGAAAGTTACCGAGTAGGTTATCAATATCCCTATTCCCGGGGGCCACGGAGTCTAGGTCTATGAAAACGTGGTGACCACCGTCTGGGTCGATGAGGGCCTACCTCAGAGGGTACCCCATAGATTTAAGGCGTGGTATCGCCGCGGGCTCAATGGATATAGAGTGGGTCCCTACAGGATATTGACGTCCCAGCTTTGGTGATAGACGTCGCTCACGGCGAGGGTACAGCTGACCCTCCTGGTGGTGCCATGCTGGACCCGAGTCCCCAGGAGACCTCGGAGTTTTCAGCTGGGGATTCGTGTGCCTAGAGAACTTGTAGGCTTTTCTATTGAATAGACTTTTGTCAATAGACTAATGTTGCATATAAACCAAGGTGTTTATAAAAGTGTTTTGGTTGTGAAATTCTTTCCTGCTTTTCTATCTCGTATGTTTGTTGTCAGGGGTATTGTTTCGCTTCCGCATGTGCATAAAAAATATACGGGTTGGAGAGCGTCCTGGGATGTCGATATTTTATCGACAACCGAGGGATGGGCACGCACTCGAGGTTCGGGGCGTGACAATTGCAGGAGATGTAAGATTTTGATATTAAAAAGGTGGGGCCCACAAAAAAAGGCTGAAAAGTCAATAAAAAAGAGGATAAATGGATGCTTCAGCAAGCCAAGAGCTCATGCAATAGAAAGGAAAGAGAGGAAATGAAGAAAAGAAGGGGAAGAAAGAAGAAGCAAGTGAAAGAAGAGGAATGGGTTTTTTATATGCACGCCTTTGGGACCTCGCCAAGCCGACTTGATTACATAACGCAATACTAGGTACGTGTCCACGCCCCTCGTTCATCCAATCGAATTATTTTGCAATAAGATAAGCACTCGAATCGCACACGATTAATCATAGTAAAAGATGTAAGATTTTGACTTTAAAAAGGTGGGGCCCACAAAAAAAAAAAGCTGAAAAGCTAACAAAGAAGAGGATAAGTGGAAGCTTGGTATCATTTCATGTAAAAGGTGTGTTGACTGATATAAGTTATATCGTGTATGAATGTCATATCATTACATATGTATGATATGCCTGAAGTACTTGAGAAATGATGATGTTATGTGATGCACAAGGCAGGCAAACCTTGGAAATCTCGGCTAGCAAACCAAGAACCTCGATGATGCCAGGTAGGATGCCTTGGCTAACAATCAAAATGCCCCGAAGTAAAGATGGCCATGGCTAGCAAACCATGAAAGTTCGGACAGCAAACTGAAAGTGACCTACATGGGCCAGCTAGCAAACCGATTGATATGTGAGATGAGGGTGGACATGATGACATAACAAGATTAAGAAATGAGACATGTAGTACATTAAATGGATATTACATTTGAATTGTAGTGTGTGCTCATTCTAGCATACTTGATGTTTTGATGCTAGATGCATTCTAGGAATCGAATGTTAGATGGATCGATCGGCTTAAAAGTTAGTTATCTCCTTTGTTAATGAGCGTTACCTCACTCCTATTGTTTTTACAGATCGTTAGCCATGTCTCCAATTCCCATATCTCCTATCTCTTATCATGATGTACCCATAGACTTTAAGGGCGAATTGTATGAGTTTACGGATCTAGCATTTCCTTCTGCAGTATTTGTGAGATACACCGCTACACTTTAGGTAGGCATAGGTTCTTCGAATGGCCATGTATCATACCGCTTTGTCTCGATCTTTGTAATGGTGTGTGGATGACTTATGGGGCCGATTTCGTATCCTGACGACAACAACACTGATGTGGGAGGCGACAACAAGGAGTAGTAGCTAGGGGATGGTGTGGTCTATTTGGGGGAACAACTTTTGATTTCTAGAGTCGTGGCTTGGACTATGAGATTAGGAGGCAATGGATAGTGACAATCGTGGAGCGTCACATAGTGGCAATTAGGGAGTAATTTATCTTTTTGATCATCCTAGACTAGGTTCACCCAATGTTTGTAAATAAGATTAATGGAATGGATGTATGGTTCCTTTTTCAGTTAATAAAAATGTGTTTGCTTATACATAATTCGTGTTATAAATGCTTAAAATGATTAATTTCTTCTGCTTGCATGATAATATAAAAGAAACTATGGCGATCCTTACTAAGTAGTGTACTGCGATGTCACAAGAACATTGTAACGGATAAAAAGGGATTTGCGACCTGATTTGGAATCCTTCGTTCTTGATGCATAATAGCGATGATCTAGAGCTCAAGTACTTCTCCTTTATTACCCTTTGTATCAATGGCCGAATAAGACTGCCCCTCACAAATAGTGTTGAGTAAATGCTCCTTATGCGAGGTTCTTTGCCCACAAGAGTTTAAAAAAAAAAAAAAAAAAAAAAAACTCTAGTACTATTTACAGAAATTTAAGCCACAAGCCCTCTCATCATAAATCGAGCTTTATTCGGCCCACACAAACTTATCACATATTAAACTAATTAAAGATCTTTATATCTCACATTATTAAAATAATCACATAAAATAATAAATTACAATCTCAATTACTGTAATTTACATTAGGAAAACTCTTGCATGATCTTTATTGTTTCTCTTGCCCCAGAGGCTTTTCACGTTCCAGATGTGTAAGACCAACCATTGCTGACTAGTTCAGACTCTTGGTGTTTCTCTCTCCCTTTCTTTTTGTAACTATTTTCTTTGCCTTTAACACGAATTTCTTTTTCTTTTACGATTTTCACAATCAACCTTCTCATTGATATAATAGAAGTTCAAACTTTATGGAGGGGAGTTGCTTTAATTTTTTTTTTTTTTTTTTGCCCTATCAAAGAGTTGCTTAAATTTTGACCAACCGAAAAAAAAAAAGGGTTTTTTTATCCAATTCGACATTTTCTCTAAGTGCTAAATAAAAGTTGGAGTAGAGCTGCTAAAAGTATTGACGAACATGGAGTAAGGTTGGATGTGTCACCAGCGAATTCACTATTGTTTATCGGAATATAAAAGAATAAGAATAAGGAAGCAACTTCACTGTTCTTATTACATGATCAGCCTAGTCTCAACTGCCCATGAGCATTCATTTCTTGTGTGAAGAAGAATTAAGTTCAAGTCTTTCAGAGAAATTTATATAGCTTTTTCCACTGAGAAATTCAATGTTCTTTTTTCAAATTAAAACGTTGATCGACTATAATATGCCAATTCGTTGCCGATTTAAACATACTCTTTATGTGAAAATTCATATATATCACCATTTGAAATTCGGGCTATGTAATTTGCATTAAGAACTTGACTGAGTAAAGAATGATGGCACTTTGATTATGGAAGACACCATACACATTTTCTACGATATTGAATTACAGGCTAGAAAATTTTTCTGACATGAGTATATTCTTTTACTTATCCTTTCTTTTCTTTTGTTCTTTTGGGTTATGGGCAGGTATATTGGAAGGGTTGACTGGTATTTCATCTTGATCAGTGATTTGACCTGCTTTATTTCGTTGTAAAAATATTAGAATACATAAAATAATAATAACTATTGGAAATACATTACAAAATATTAGAAAATAAAAATAAATGTCTGAAGCGTGCAAGCACTATTCTTAAGGATAATTCCGCCCTTCGGAGTACGAAACTCGATACGTAAGGCTTCGGCGACTATCTTCCCAAGATACAACAGATCTTCTTCTATACTCCGCATTGAATATTAGAATGAAACATAATAACTTTTGTGTATAGCCCAGCAAAAAGAAAAGGAAAGATATGAGAACGTATTATATCATCAAAGATTGTGGTTTGAAATTTAATTTATATTTAAATCAAAGAAAGAGAAAGCCGTTAGGAAATCATTATAAATCAATTGGTAATTAAAAGGATGACCATTATAAAATGATGAAAAATTTATGAAATAATAAATCAAAAGTTATAAAGCCGTTAGATGACTATTATGTGGCCGTTAGACAACTGTTATGCGGCTGTTAGAAAGCCTTTATATGGCCGTTATATAGCCGTTGCAAAACCGTTACAAAAATGATGACTTTCATGACAATTATAATTTTTTATAAATATTTAAAAACTGCTAAAATATCCAACAATCCCTCACATATTTCAAAAAGTTTTGAAAAGAAAAAATAAACTAATGTTGGGTTATTGGAGAGTAATGCATTGGACTGGTGTTAGTTAGGCTATGAACCAGCCTTAGAAAAAATGAAATATAATTTACGAAATCATTGGTGAAGTTTGAAACTTCTATGAACCAATAATTTCTTTTTGTGAATTATAATTTTCAACAATTATATTACACTCCCATAAACCTTGTTGTTCAACGCGATTGTGCGCTAATAGGTTATGCACATGCTTGGTTTATTCATAAGTGCTCGAGAGATTATTGCCAATAATTCTCATAGGAGCGGCCCCACTCCACACTTATATAGGTGATTTCATCTAGTGTATTCTGCAGTTTAATACACCACCAATAATGGCTATGGAATTTCATTAAGAGCTTAGTTCAACCTCCTTTTCCTTGTAGTTTTGCACTATTTTCACCTTAGAAGGGATGATAATTTTTAATAGTGCATTAGATCAACAAATGACTTGTTATTACCTATGTGAACCTAATTCATGGGATCGTCAATCACATAAGTTGGGTTACCATCATTGTTGATTTTCTTCAGTTGACTTGTCCCATTCCCCTTGATGTATAGTCAAATGATTGGCCAAAATCTATTTCTGACTTCATATAATTAATGGACATAATTTCATCATCAAACAGCTGCTTTACCATGTCATCCCTCAATCGGACGTGTCAATTTTTACCATTGAAAGTTTTATCTTTGCATGGCTATTACCTCTTGGCAATCATGATGTATAAACACAAAATGTGTCATTTATTCCCAAAGGAATATCTGCTAAGAGTCTCTCAACTACTCAGCCTCATTTTCATATATGAGTTTGAGAAGAATTTTCTCTTGTTCTCAAGAACTTGAATAGTTCTCAGTTTACCAAAAAACAGTAAATATTTTCTTCTCCTTCCCCCATTGGAGCTTAGGAGGATAAGGCATTTTGTTTACATATATATGCTTGGTAGCACTTGAGTCCACCGCCCATAATTTTGATTAGCCACAATATTGGCATGGGAATGACCGCAACAATTACTTCATCAAATCATCTATTTCAACCAAGTCAACTTTTAGTTTAACAGGATCGCTATTTCCTCCACAATTTCATTTGACTGCTTTTTATTTTACAGCAATTCGATCAAGCAAACACATATTCGTTAGTGGATTTTATCTCATCTAAATCCAAGATCCAGTTAACATCATTGTATCCTTCTAATACAGTGGGAAATCCATTATGTAAAATATCACAAACTTGACAATAATCACCCTTTAACAAAATATTTCACAAAAGACATCAATCTTATTCAATATAAATCTATGTTGGCTACAGGTGCAAGGAAGCAAATATAAATTTGATCTCCACAGCAATCAACTAAAGGAGGTTAAATTGCAAAGCTCAAGCAAGTCTTCAAGTATCCAATACATGTTGGCACATAGCTCAAAGCAAGAGGGCTTAATTTCCAGAAAAAGAATTACCACAATACGAAGTTTCAGTTCATGGTCATGAAGAGACTATATCAAAACACAAAAAGAGTTAGCATACTCGTAAAATTACGACTCCCCTATATATAGGTTAAAAATACAACTCCAAATAATATGATACAATTAGAGCCAGAGTTGGTGAAACAAGACACAATATGTCATCATCCCATCTACCATCTCGATTATCCATTGTCAAGCTAAAGATGTAAGACCTCGAGATACAGCAATTAACTTTTCAAACACTGAAGCCAATAGATGCTGTAAAAGAACTAGAAAAAGATATAACTGACTTTTGAGATCACGCAATTTTATCTTCATTAGTCAAATGATTTTCTATCTCAACTTTATACAAGAAAAACACATAAGCCACCAACAACCTGATGAACACGCACAACACTATTTGGCGAGTGAAATAAAGACACTAAGAGGACATGGAAAAATCTTGCCATGCTTGATAATCAAACGCGGCTAATGTTCAATTAAAAAAATATATATATTAACTTTGATATAGAGGCATTTCAAGATAATCGCACGATTCGTAGAAAACACGAGGAATTATGCAAAGTCAAAACCAATGTATCCATCCACGGCATGTTATGACTATATTGTCTTTTACATCTTCAACTGTCAATAATGGTAACAAAAAGACGTAAGAGCAACAATGTATTTCTATGACAACACAATTCAAATGATATACTTATTTAAGGAATTGTGAATTTGTTACAAGACTCTTTAACGACCTCCTCTATCTAGCAAGATTTAATAAGAAAAATGTAACGTGAAATTGAATTTGATATAAAAGAAAAACATGTCACTTTAGAGTAAGTAATTGAATATTTGATTCACACCCACTACTACATCTTAGTCATCGAACATATTGCAATGAACAAATATCAACTCAACATCAAAACACAAAATGGAAGGTAGTTAATTACACTCTAGAAACTAGACAATACACTACAAAGCTCCCATGAAACGCTTCCGTGTGATTATTCTCTCACCTTCATTATGTTGTACTCATTAACCCAATTCAACCCAATACTTTCAAAAGGCACATACTAAAATATGAGATTTATAAGTTTACATAATCCAATCCAATCACCACCGATCCAAGCTTTATCCAATCCATTTGCATTTTAATCAACTATATACAGAAACCCAGCAAGACCCAACCAACCCAACATCAATTGGACATCAAAATGTTTATAAACAGAATGCAATAGGGACTAACCATCTATGGGTGGGTCAAGCATTCTATCGATCGGGTAGTGAGCATGCGGTCTGAAGAACCCGATAAACATAATAGCTAACTATTCAAAATACAATATGACGTAGGATACTCAGCTGGACAATATAGTGGAGATAATTTGGCAAATCTGAGTTTAATTGGATACGACCTGATGGTTCGACGTCGATACTTGGCTTCAATCAACAAGGTGAGACGATCCAGGAATTAATTGCGGCTTACTTAATGGATAAAGACTCAACCTAGCAGCAGTGAGGTGATAACGCGCACAACAATGATCGGGCGGCTGTGCTATGGTTCACGTTCCTACGCCCTGAGTTCATTTCCATCGAACGCCGTGAAGCTCATTGGGTCCCTTTGTTTTCTTATGAATAAAAACAGAACAGATATCAAAGACAAATCCGTAAGAAATCAAAATCAATTTCAAAGTTAATTGGAGACGAAGCGATTTGGTAGGTGTGGTTCTCACTTGATTGATTCGTCATTTCCTGAGCATCACGGAGCAGGATATACGACGGCAGAGCTGGAGACGCAGCGGAAGATCAAATATAAGGCTGCCGGAGTCATCGTTGCCCCACTGGAATCGCAATCAATGGAGTGAATTGAGTCACGGTTGATTAAAAAGAACCGCAACGACAGTATAACTGTGAGCCAACATCAAATTGCCGGAGAAACTGCTGCGAGTCAGCGGGGACTAGGGAACAATTATCCTTAAGATTGTTGGAAAAATATTAAAATACATAAAACAATAATGACTATCAGAAATACATTACAAAATATTAGAAAATAAGAATAAATGTCTATAGAGTGCAAGCACGGTCTTTAAGGATAATTCTGCCTTTTGGAGTACGAAACTCGGTGCATAAGGCTTAGCAGTTATCCTTTAAGATATAACAGACCCCTTCTATACTCCTCTCTATACTCCACATTGAGTATTAGAAGGAAACATAACAACTTTTGTGTATAGCCCAGCACAAAGAAAATGAAAGATATGAGAACGTATTGTATCATCAAAGATTATGGTTTGACATTTAATCTATTTTTAAATAAGAGAAAGGGAGAGCCGTTAGGAAACCGTTATAAATCAATTGGTAATTAAAATGATGACCGTTATAAAATAATGAAGAGTTTATGAAGTAATAAATCAAAAGTTATAAAGCCGACCATTATGTGGCCCTTAGTAGAAAGCCCTTACATGGCCATTAGAAAGCGGTTATACAGCCGTTATAAAACCGTTACAAAAATGATGACTTTGTTATAATTTCTAATAAATATTACAAAACTACTGAAATATCCAACACATTTAACTTTTTTATGAGAAAAATTCTCTTCCTTCCAACAAGTATGCATTCTTGACGACCAAAAAAGTATGCATTCGACCCAAAAAAAAAAAAAGAAAAGTATGCATTCTTGACAACCCGCAATTAAACCTGTTAAAATCAGTCCAAAACCCATTTAATAATCAAAAAGTATTTAAATGAGTCATAACAAATTTTGTAAGTCAACGTAAATGAATTTACAAAATAGATAGGCCAAAACAAGGGGTTATAAATGGGTACATTGTGAACCTGTCTACAACCCACTTGGCCAAGGTGGTGAATTGGTTGCTAGAGGTGGTGGCGACCCCCGGGCGAGGGGCGCTCGCTTTTGCCTTTCAGGTGCTCTGTCGCCTTAGTCAACTTCATGAGGAACGCGGCACTTGAGCTGGATTCTCTCTGTTTAGAGTCGCCATCATTGCATCCTCTGCACGGCACAGAGCTGGCGTTGATGACCGAACGACGATGCTGTGACTGTTCGAGGAGAGCTTGTCATTTGAATTATCAGCTCGATTTTGATCTCTGGTTACAATGTGGAGGCTCTGATTTATTATCAGTATCCTCCTTCTACATTGATACAAGCCATTCTAGAAGTGCCGACGAGGTACTCGACGAAATTCCCAAGAGAGAGGAAGAGACGCAACCGATTCGCTTCATTTTGCTTAAATCGATTTCGAAGCTCACTTCACTTATTGCACCTGCAACTGCTGGTCAAGCAGCCTGTAATTTCCAACTCTCTGGCCTCTCTCGGAACTTTTCTTTTGCTGTTCATGGTGTCGGACTCTCATTAGATGTCAGGTCGTTTCCTTTTCTACACGGTCTTGTATAGACTTTACTTGATATGGCTTGGGTTGTTTCTATGCTTTATTTTTTATGAATGTATTGTTTTAAGATTATTGAATTGGTACTTTATATTGTTTGTATGGTATTAGAACTGCATAATCAGTAATTAAAACCAAAAAATATCGCATCAAATAATGTATCATTAAATGTGCATTAATAAACATATTAAGATCTCATTTATGTTTAAACCAAAATCAAAGTTCGAACCCATTTCATGATTTGTGGACGCCCTGGGCTAGACTTTCATCATCAACTCACGGCCTGGTCCATAACTCGACCTTGAGCTCCCTCGCAACCTCAACGTGCCAATCCATGGAGCCATTTATTCTTCAAAGTGAATAATATGAAGAGAAAAATGCTAAAAATTAATCTTGAGACCTGTTGGGTATGGGTCAACATATTTGTATTGCAAATAAATTGGTCATGAACATGTAAATATGTCAAATTGGATCAGACCAATTATGACGTTTGCAAATCAAGAGGATACCATCACTCAACAGCTTACTTTTTAGTTTTTCCTCATTGATCTCAATTTGATGTCGCCAGAGGCATTTTTCCATTTCCAGAATGGAGTTCGAGAATTGATGCTATGATTTTGAAGGAGAAGTGTGGTTGTGCCATTCTTTAAAGGTCAATGTCATGACTACAACTCATTTTTAGGTACTCTGTCCTTAAACTGATAGTTTTGTTGTCCACCCTGTGCTTTATTATTTTCCTCTTCTCATAGAAAATTTTTCTTTTCTTCCTTCACATATCTTCTTGGTGCACCTCAAATGCTGAGGATCCTTGTTTGCCAGGGAGGAACCAGTAATAGACACTCTCAAGGAAATTGAAGCTTTACCATCCACAAACCTGGCGGAGATAGTCACTTTGATACTCAAGGACTACGTTCAGGCACCAAATGGATTGACAAAGGTCTTTACTGGTGTTGGCTTGATGAAATACTCTGGTTTCCAGTATCAAACATGCCAAAGAACAGTCAAAATTGGCCACTAATTAGAGACATGGTGGCTAATAGCCAGCGGCTGCTCGTGTTTTCTTCCATCCAGTCGAAGGAACAGAGGGAAAGGATTGCTTATCAGTGGAATTACATGGTTGAGAATAGTCAAAGCTACTATAGAGAATCTTCTCGGCTATTTGGCCCAGATTTTTTCAAATACATGACTCGTCGTTGACATGTTGTATGTTATTTAATTAGTAATTTGCAGATGGCAATGGTGGAATGCAAGGAGGAAGCTGTCTAAACAGAGCTGAATCAGCTCCTCTTGATGACAGGAGCAACGTCCGGTCTGTGCCCATCAAGCAACTCAGTTGTGAGAACAACTTGGGCGACCTCATTGACATGCCTCATTCTTGTTATGGCGCAGCCAGCATCAGATGGGCTAATTTTGTCGCTGTTGATTTTTATAGGGTACAAGTTCTTGAATCTTCTCAATGCTTTTCCCTGTCTATACGACCTTCTGAAATTTAAGGAAGTATCAGGGATATCGTCTTTTCCTTGTATATACAAGTTGACACACTTGCAGATAGTACGCACCTTGGGCTCATGCTCTTGTTTGAGCTAGATACTCGACATGCCTAGAAGTCGATTATAGTAATATTAATATTGTCTGACCAAATTGCTCAGTAGATTTAAACCTGCATTTTTAAGAATGAAAAAGTTTTGGAAAAGCATTGACACTGGAAGGTCTTTGCTTTTATGCAGAGGAGCGAGGGAGGAGGATCATTTCAAGAAGTAGACACTCTTAAATGGGAAGCTGCGTGGATGTTACAATGTGCAGGCGGGCGTGGTAAGTTAAACTTGAGGTGCTGATCTATTTCTCTGAAGCAAGAAGAACGTTCTCTTCTCATGTTGGCATTACAGTGGATGCGTGATCCTTGTCAAAAGGTCAAGTCAGCCGGGTTTGACTTCTGGGGCGTGCTCTCCTTAAGAGAACAAAAATATCCTGATTAGAACAAAGGAACTACAACAACTGCTGCAACTAGGAACAGAAAAATGCACATTGCAATTCATGCCGAGCCTCCAACAAATAAGGAAATAAGATCAATTTTGCTGTCTTTTTTATGTAAGACTACAGTGATACGGTTGAAATAGCAGATACCTACCAATCAAGAGAATTGAAATGGATATGCTGAAATGGAATTATATCTCTTTAGCGCGATACGGGCAAAAGAGAAAGCTCCGAAGGTAGTATACATTTTTCCGTTTCTCATGCCCTGCAGATTGAGTTTGTTCTTTTTTAGATGATACTTGTTTCCTTTTTGGGGTGTACACATGGAGTACAAATCGAATTATGTCGTGTTGATACAATCGATCACATATGCGTAATCGGAGTTCCCTTGCTTCTTGACATGAGAAGGGTCTATCCTAGTAAAAGGAGTTCTTCGTAAGACGTGGGTCTCAATGCTAGGCACGTTAAGACTAGTTTACAAATTCTGTATACTAAATGTTGTGGCATTCTGCAGGTAGCCAATTAAATAAGTGGGCATATTCAATGGCCAATAACAATTTGCCACATCATTTAGTATGATCAATTTTAGCAAATCTAGCATTTCTCCTCACTATTTCTCATTCAAGAGTTCATTTGTTTTGAGCAAAACTATTTTTCGGAAAATTGTTCTCCAGCTTTCCAGTGTTTGGATGATGGAAAACTAATCAATATGTATAAAATGTTTTCCATGGACTAAACTAAATAAGAAGTTTAGATTGAGGGAAAATGACTTCATTTTTAGTAAATAGGAAATTACTTTCATAAATGAAAACTAACATTTTCGTTGAAAATGATTTTACGGAAAATATTTTTCTTTATTATAAAATTATAGTGAAACAAACGCACAAATATGTGTTGAGTTGATCTCAAAGAATAGTTTACGGTGTTAGAACTTAAAAACCTAATGGTTGTGGTTGGCCAAGGCCCAAGGGCTATTGGGAGGCTGTTTGGGAATGTATCCAGTTTAGAAATTGTCTTGTTGGTAACTCGCAAGTCGCAACTGGTTAAGCTCATGCCATTCTTCCTTTCACTTAACCCTCTCAAAAACAATGATTTGATTTTTAATAAGCGCAAGTGACTACTTACCATTGAATTAATATTTTTACTTATTATTGAATCGATCGCATTTACTTTTAATGAAAATGAGAGCTCGCCAAATTCATGCATATACAAGAAAAAAGAGCCTACTCAAGAAATGTTACGTCCGTAATGTTGGTCAAATTCCAGCGGTGCTCGTTGTCAACAATCAGGTGCTTAATGAGATTTGTTTTCTATTAATCTCGTATTATATATTTGTAAAAATTTCATGTAAGAATTTCTTTCTCATTTTGGATCAAATGATAAAAGACATTGTTAATAATAAGATGGCTTGCTAACTTAATAGATCGTGTACTGATTGATCGGGTGCTAAATTTTTTAGGTGGCTCCCCTCGAAGTAAAATGACGTACACCTAGCTGGGGTTGGCGAATGAACCTTATCAGAAATTGACATTGAGATCGAGATTCACGTGGCCAATGAATGGTGTCCTCAAGGACATTTTTTCCAAGACAAAAAGATTAAGAAAAGGAAAATTGGGCACTCAGCCAAAAGCCTGCCAAGGCAAGTCTAGGTCAAAGCACTGACGGAGGGTATTCGAAAATGTTGCTTCATTGAACTTTTTGACGGAATGATACTCTAAGAAAAGGAAAATTGGGCACTCAGCCAAAAGCCTGCGAAGGCAAGTCTAGGTCAAAGCACTGACGGAGGGTATTCGAAAATGTTGCTTCATTGAACTTTTTGACGGAATGATACTCTAAATAGAGACATCTATCTAGTCACACGGACATGTGATCTGATCTGCCAACAGTCAGATAGATTAGGAGGTATCTTTCATTACATGTGCTCAAGCATATAATTTCAAACTCTGCCTAGAACTAGACTTGATATAAACAGTCAGACATAGGGTTCCCCAATCAATCAAGCATTCAATATAGTGTGGGGTCACTTACATTATTTACGACTCTCAAGAAATTCACTCCGTGTGATTTCCGAAAATTGGGGGACTCGATCTTTATATTAGGATGATTCGGTTGTGCATATAGTCAATAATCTAAAGACATCCGACATATATTTGAGTCTATGTGTGCAATCAAGTTGATACACTGCAAAACCCTAGCTTAACTCAAGTCACACGCTTTATGCCCGAAAGTCCAGTCGAGCACGACCGAATATTAATTTTTCTGCTGGAGGTCGACTCGATTAGAAAATTGAAATGCTCAATGTCAGCTCAAGTCAATTACAATAACTTATAACTAAATCTCAAGATTTATAAGCTCAAATTTTAAGTAAGCACTCGGTGTTTATTTTATATTTGTTAAATATATCTTTCAAAATACTAAAAGCTCAATTAGGTCTGACTCAGCTCGTGAGCCTATTAAGTTTAGTATTGATAGGCTTGAGGACTCAACAAGATACTCAAATTGCTCCAATCAAAATTAAGCGAGTCCATCTAAAATTGTCATCGAGCTTCACCGGAGCTTCGTTTCCAAGCCAAACGCAAACATTGCTTTTTCTTTTTTTGGTCGATAAACATTGGTTCGTTAAACTATTTTTTGCCTGTTGAGAGCTTTGTCAAATTGGCCACAGTCCAGAGGCGTGTCCATGGTTTTGAGCCTGAACAGAAACTGGTCTCTCTCTCCGCTAACTGCAATTTTGTCTGCATATCTCTCTTTCATTGACTGGTTAGGGAAGACTGTTGTGATATTTAACTAGAAACAGAGTTCAAAGGATTTGGTTCTATGATTAAACATGTGCCGGTAGGTCAAATAAGGTGATTGCAATGCATCCTGTGTCTGACTTTGCTCTGCCTCTAGATGCATTCACGTGAGGAACTAGACTCAAAACATTCATGTATGATCCTCTGCATGTAGCTCATTACCCCGTAAAATATTGCTCTGAATACGCCGTTGTGCACTAATATAGCAGGCTAAAGAAGTTCTGGAGTGAACAAGAACAATGAAGTAAATGCATAGACAGGAACAATGTTAGGTAGACCTCGAGTTGTGCATATTGCTTGAAACAAGTGTTGCTCATGCGGCATAAAACGAGGGTTTTGCTTGGGTGAAGTGTTGCCATTCCTTATTGCGGCATAATCAAATGCATGCCCAATTTTATTGCAGTGAATCTACGTTCATTGGATAGTCGAACATCTTGTCTCTATTAAGTTGGACATGATTTCAAGTACACTGAATTTATAAAGAATTAACTCCAGTTTAAACTCGAAAAGACTGCTCGAGTTGCTTGAAAGTCTAGAAAACCGTTGGTTTTTTGCGTAATCTAAATATACAAAGTTTATGAAAACAGTAAATCCCAATAACATGATACCTGCCTTTAGTTTCCACATCTAGTCTTCTTTTTTCCTTTTTTATTCAGGTCAATTACTTCATTGTCCCCACTAAACAAAAGATCCTATTTCCATCTCGACCGACATGTTGAAAAATTTTGAGATGTAGTCTGTCCAGATCAATAAAGTTTGTAAATTTTATGTAAATAAATTCAACATATATAGAAGCACACATAAATCTTTATAGGAGATTTTTGGTCCTCCACAAAATGGAACGGACGAACTGATGGACACATATCAACTTTTTGGTTACGTTGGCTGTTACCCGATACATCATAATTTCCATTTCAATTTCTATATGTCGAGAGAAAAGTCCGGCGACCTTAAATTCATAAAATGAAAAAATGATATTAATTACACATCACATTCATGGTTGTGATCATCGCTTTATAACACCTGTCCTGTTGTCGTACCCAAGGACGATCGCGATGCCCCCACGAGGGGGTAACATGCGGTTTGGCTTTGTTTCCTTTGTTGTTTCGTTGTCAAAGATTGCGATTCCCCACCCCCACGAGCCGATTGTTGGCCCTACCATGCAACCCCTATATCACATTGATTTTCGTACCCCTTGCTAGTCAAGAAGAGAGGGGCTTAATCTAATAACAATGGTATAGACAGATAACAATTAAAATACGGGGATTTGAATGCTGTCCCCCCGCCCCCACCCCTCTTTCTTTTCTCCCCGGGCAACAAAAACAAAAACAAAAATACACACACAAGGTTTGACATCGAATCCTATGGAGAAAGACAATGATTGACATGCATTTTCTTATGTATGATTGATTGCGGGGATAAGTACATAAGTAGTTCTTGGGTCATTCATCAATTGGATTCTTAACTTTTTACTTTGATCAATTAAATCATGAACATTTTGAACAAATTTGCAATACTATCCTAAGCTCGCCATTGGTGGATTTATGTGGCTCCTACATTGCCTTTTTTATATGCCAGCTAGCCATGTACCTAAGAGTCCTATAGGATTTCTTGATAAAATATTAAAAAAATTTAACCACATATTTATCTAATAGTATAAGTTTTTGGACAGTTAGTTATAATCTTACCAAAACTTAGATGGTATCAAAATAGAATGTCCCAGTTTAAAGTGTGAGGAGAGTGGTTTCTCCACGCATAATACTAGACAAAAAGACCAAACTAATGTGAGAGAGTAATAAAATATTTAAACAGTGAACCCCACAGTCATGTAAATCTTAAGTTTTTAGAATAGTTGGATGTGGTTCTTACAAATATCACATTCCATCAACGACGAGCTCATGACTTGATTGCACCTTTTAATTGAATTGTTAATTAACAAAAATAAATTGAAATATCCCTCTTTCAAAATTTCAATTAATCCATACAAAAGTCGATTTTAGAAAAATTATAATTTATTCTAAATAAATTTTCTTTTATCGATGACAAATTGTGAAATTTATCTCTAATTAGCATTTAGTTACATTGACCTACCATTATATGTGTTATTTAAACTTATGAATAAAATCTTAAGTTTTATATTTATTAACTATCTATATTGGAATCATAAATGTCATAAAATTTCTAGATAATTTTACATCCATACACTCGCGAAGTAACACGAATTTGGACTTTTATAACGTTCACAATGCTGGTTCAAAGTATATGTACACATTACTATGAAATTTTTTATATATGGAACAATTTGGTTACAAAAATAACTCCAAATACATTTGTCACCCATTCAAAGATGAAGGTGCAAATATTATTTTGTAATGACAGTGGACTTGACTATAATTCTGTAATTTATAAGCCATATGTTTTCAACATTAAGGCTTCATTCGTTTCACGAAAAACATAATGTTTGTAGAAAATATTTTCTTGAAAACTACTTTCCAGAAAAATTATAATATTTTCTAGTGTTCGCCTAAAATTTGAAAATGAGTTAGAAAGTATTTGTAGCCGTTCCATATGGAAAATTTGTTTTGATTATTGTGCACTCCTTTTATTATTTTTTTTTAAAATAGAATTTTTAATTTTTAATTTTCTTTTTCTTTTTCTTCTTTTTTCTTTTTTATTTTATTTTATTTCCTCCTCCTTCTTCTTCAGACGATTGCCACCCATGGCGATGGCCAGCAAACGGTCACAACAAACCTCAAGCTCGCGAATGGCAACAAGCTCGCCGCAACTTGAGCTCACCAATCGACGATAAGCTTGCCGGCCTATGGTGAGGCTCAAGCTCGCCTATGACCAATCACCGGTCACCACTGTGGCTGGCAACCAATCAAAGAAGAAGCAAAAGAAAAAGAAAGAAATGGAAAAAAAAAAAGAATAAAAATTAAAGAATTTGATTTTTTTAATAAATATAAAACTAAGAAAAAGGAAAAAGGTGTATGATGAAAAAAAAAAATTGCTTGGCCTAGAGATGAAATAAAGCAGATGGACTTTTGAAGGAGTTTTTTTTCATTGACGGAAAATATTTTCCTTGACTAGTTTATTTTTTGTGAACCGAACGCCAAAAAATCCAAAAAACATTCTCAAAATTATTTTCCGTGAAATGAACGGAGCTTAAATTTGAAAACATTTTACTATCAATGCACTATCAAACTTGTTGTAGGAAATTTTGATTCTAAATATGAAAGTTAATCATCACACAAAATTTACTGCATATAGTACTATCTACCGCATAAATAATTATGTTTACATATTATTATTATTTTGAAACATGCGCGCAGGTAACATAAACTCTAAACTTTATTGTTTGTCTTTTATAAACTTTTTTTAGCGATTAAGAAACTTATTATAATTCATAAATCGAAAGCTATAAAAAGTTATGGTTAAACATATATTTTCTTAAAAAAAAAAATTATACTTTTTTATGCACCATCTAACATTTATCTTTACTTCTATAAAAAATTTGTGATTATTAAGAGCACTCTTTGAGGAATATATCATATTCTAAATACAATCGCCATAACAAATTATTTTCAACATTTATTTCGGTCCTTCAATTGCCATAAGGGATGTGAATTTGTTCATTTAGTTTCTTTTGTCATAATTAATTGTAGTAATGAGCCTCATTAATAGTGATGAGAATCACTGTGTAATAAAATCTCGATGCGAATCTATGAAATGATGTCACTCATCTATTTTTATTTTTGTAATAATCAATTGTAGCATTATACAAAGCCTTATAGATATTGATAAGAATTAATTGTGTAATGAAACTCGATGCAGAACTTTAATCTCATGTTAGTGATAAAAATTATCATGTTATATAACTTAAATTCAGAAAAAAAGAGATTTGAGAATATATATATAATTTTATCTTCCACATATTTTTTATCATTCATCTAGATAGAATCTATATAAGCATATACATTTATTTTAATTATTACCAAAATATGCATAGCTCTGTTATTTCATGTACATCAAATATGGATTTATTTATAAAATATACAAAAGAGGTAGAGATTTGGTAGTATTTTATTACCAAAATTTGCATAACTCCATTATTTATTGTGTATCAATTAGAGATTTAAAACCAAAATATGAATATAAATTAGAGATTTGTTAGGATTAGAGGTTTTCTAAAGTAATCATGAAAATTGAAATTTCTAGGATTGTATTACGAAATATATATCGATCGGGATTTACTAGTAAAATATGCATACTGATAAGAGATTTGCTAGGATTTTATTACCAAAATATAAATAACTCTTTTATTTTGTTGTACATCGATTAGAGATTTATTACCAAAACATGTATAAGAATTACACATTTATTAGGATCAAATATTTTCTAAAGTGATCGTGAAAATTAAATTACTAGGAAAATAACGCATATAGTGGCCTTGTAAAACTGGTGGAACAGGTTGAGGTCGAGGTCGGGTCAAGTTAGATTGAAAATTGCCATATTCAAATTAACTTATTTAACTCATATTGACCCAATTTCATATAAAATAATTTATTAATCCATACCCGAACCTAGTCTGGACTCAACCCAACCCAACCCAAGCTCCAAGTTTTAACAATTTTTCTCCATAAAGTGCCGCTTCTCAAGAATGTGCAACTTCGTTAACCAACTCACCAAGTCAGTGAGGGAGTTCGAGTGCTTGGGTCAAGTCAATTGGCTAGGACTTTGCCTAATACAGCAACATGGAGACAAGGGTGAGCGTTGTGCTATACCTAGGTGGACAGGTTCCACGGTCGGGTTATAGAATGGAGCATGAAGGTGGCAGTGAGGCAAAGGGTGGTAGATTTTGCAAGGTGGTGAGCAGTGCTCTCATTCTCGTGAATCAGTTCGCTTTTACCCTGGTGATGGAGAAGAATTGGGAGGAAAATAAAGCTCATAAAGCTCATATCCAGGACCAGCCTGACCATATCAAATCAAATCCAGAGAATAAGAATTGGAAGGGCCGTAGCATGTACATTTAGGTCTTGGGCAGGTTGTGCATTAGCTCGTGAAGTGGACCAGCAAAAGCTACCAACCATATGCCAAATGTTGGTTGGAAGCACACAGGATTGGAACAAAACCTTGTGGTCGATTAAGGATGATGGTCTGTGTCCTAAAGCACTTGTTGGATTTTTCTTCTTTGTTTCTCTTCCCTCACCGATGATGCCAACGCAATTTTTACCTTTAGGATAGTTTGGATGAGCTTCTTGATCTGAGGCCAGTAAACTCCCCGCACTGAGGGTCAGTAAATTGCTTATTCAAACCTGTTAAAAGTGCTATCGTGCATCAAATGAGTACGAAATTTCAATGGGTCCTTTATATATGTAGTTTCCTTCCACATAATGATTTAGACCATTTGGTGGATTAGATAGTCTAACATAACTTGTTGGAATATCTTTGTCGACCGGTCATTAATTACGACTGATATGCATTACTCCTACCACGATTGGGGGTGATGAGTAGATCCGTTAAAGTGGTAATAATCTCATTTCTTAACACATATTCGATGGATTGGGTTAAGTATATTCAGTAAATGAGTCATAAATGTTAAGAATCTAAACATAAATAAAGAAAAAGAGGAGAAAAACACAAGAATTAACGAGGTCTGGCATTGTGCCTACATCCTCGGGTAAACCTCCAAGACCCTCTTTTTATTTTTATTTTTCCTCATTTATCATCTAATAAGTACGGACCCATATATATACAATCAAACAGACTTCTTCTACAAGTCAAGCCTCTGCAAATTAGGAAAATAGAATCTTCTACAAATTAGGAGAAAAATAAAATACCCTAAAAATTAGGGGCTATACGATAAAATCCCTTCAAATTAGGGGATTCCAGCTCACGCCAACACTCCCCCTCAAGTTGGCACATATATATCTCACAAGTACAACTTGTCTAGTGAGCTGTAGAATGTCCTACTTGAAACAGCCTTCATCAAGATATCTGCTAGTTGGTCTTCAAATTTCACGAATGGAAACTGAATCACCTTGGAATCTAAGTTCTACTTAATGAAGTGATGATTCACCTCAATATGTTTGGTGCAATCGTATTGGATAGGATTGTGAGAGATATCGATAGCTACTTTGTTATCACAAAATAACTCAATGTCAGACATAGGAGTAAAATAGAGCTCTATCATCAGTTTCCGAAGACATAGGAGTTCGAACAGTCCCTTAGCCATTCCTCTAAGCTATGCCTCTGCACTGGAGAGAGCTACAACTTTTTGCTTTTTGCTTCTCCAAGTAACCAAATTCCCTCCCACAGAGGTAAAGTACCCTGAAGTTAATCTTCTGTCTGACACACTTTTAGCCCAGTCTGCATCAATAAAACCTCCGATCTTAAGATGCCCACTCTTCTAAAACTGAAGCCCTCTCCTCAAAGCTCCCTTTAAATATTGAAGGATTCGCATTACACCATCCATATGGTCTTTCACTTGGAGCATGCATGAACTGACTTACAACACTTACTACATAGGCAATATCAGGACGTGTATGCGACAAATAAATTAATCTACCAACTAACCTTTGATATATTTCTTTATGTGTAAGCACCTAATCAAAATGCTCTCCAATTCTGTGATTCTAAACAGTCGATGTGTCTGCAGGTTCGCAATCTAGCATTCTCACCTTAGCCAACAAATGCAAAATATACTTTCTCTGAGATAGAAAAGTACCTCTCTTAGATCTTGCCATTTCTATCCCCAAAAAGTACTTGCGTCCGCCAATATTTTTCATCTTGAATTCCGTTGAGAGCTTCTACTGTAACTTCATGATTTCCTCATGATCATCTCCTGTGATAGTCATATCATTTACATAAATAATCAACACAATTGTCTTACCTCGACTTCACCTCAAAAACAAGGTGTGATCAAAATCACTCTAAACATACCCATACCTTTCCAAACCAAGCTCGAGGAGACTGTTTCAATCGATACAATGATCGCTCCAACTTACAAGCCAGTCCTAGTTGTGAATAATGACTATAACCTAGTGGAATATCCATATAGATCTCCTCTTCAAGGTCACCATAGAGAAATGCATTCTTGACATCAAACTGGTGTAAAGGCCAATCTAAATTAGCTGCAAGAGACAGTAACACTCGTAAGGTATTTAGTTTCGCAACAGGTGAAAAGGTTTCCTGAAAATCCACCCCATATGTTTGTGTATATCCTTTTGCTACCAACCTCGTCTTATACCTTTCAATAGACTCATCTGCTTTATACTTGACCGAGAACATCTATTTGCATCATACTATTTTCTTCGCTTCGAGCAATTCAACCAACTTCCAAGAATTGATTTTCCTACAACGCCTCCATCTCTTCCTTCATAGCTTGAACCCTACTTAGGATCTTTCCAGGTGTCATATACTCCACTTGGAATATAAGCTAATGATACATTTGAAGCAAATGCCCTCGATGGCTTAGACAATTTGTCAACTAAAACATAGTTAGTGATCGAATAGGCAAACTTCTTCTTCCCTTCACCATCTGGTGAGTATTGATTCGGGGGCTTTCCTCAATTGTGCCTGGCAAATAATTTATATCCCACAAAAAAATTATAATCATCATGTAAACTAGTAGTAGGAGAAGTTACCTAAGGAGTTGGTTTGGGCACCGAAGAAGATGGGGGAAGTTATTCTGGAAGAGCCGGCTAGTCTTGCAAACTCAGTTCCTCAAGGACCTAACCTTCCCCTGAGGAGATTTGCTTTGAAATTTCCAAAACACCTTGCCAAAATTCCAGGCCTTCTTGTTCAATATCCATCAATAAATTCTGGCCTAGTTCAACCCTAGCTATCGACAACAATGCTAATACTATACCGATTTGTACCCCTTAGGGCCATAATACCACCACTAGTCTTAATCTCCCACCAATTCTTCTTTTCCGTCTATATCTCCCCCTAGAAAGAAGAAGTGGTTTCTTGAAAGAAAGATTTTATTTCAAGGAATGTCACATCCATTGTAATATATGTCTTCTTAATAGATGTATTATAGCACCGATAACCTTTCTAATGTGAACTATAGCCTAAAAACACACACCGCACAGCACACGGTTCAAGTTTTGTGTGTTGTGTTTCGGGGATGTGAACAAAGGCGACGCAACTAAACACCTTTGGAGAAATAGTAAGAACTGATGGTAAGTGTATATGAAATGAGAAAGCCTCCAATGGTGTCTGAAATTTTAATGCCTCCGATGGCATTTGATTAATAAGGTGGACCATTGTAGCGATCGCATTATCCCAAAAATGGTGAGGGACATTATTTTCAAATAATAAAGACTAAGTTGTCTCGAGGATGTGCATGTTCTTCCTTTCTACTACCCCATTGGGGCGTTCCTAAAGCATGACGTTTCATGGAGTAAGCCATGCTGTAAAATATATTCTTTGAGATATTGATTAATGTACTCACCACCAGTATCACTATGAAGGATCTAGACCTTCCCACCAAATTGAGTTTGCAACATAGTACAGAAATTTTTGAACACATTGGCAACTTCATCCTTAGCTTTCATCAAATATAGCAATGTCATTCTAGTGCAATCATCAACAAAAGGACAAACCATCAACTACCAGACACATAAGTAAGAGGAGAAGCACCCCACACATCGAAATGAATTAAAGAGAAAGGAATTGCACTTTTATTTAAACTGATACGAAAAGGTATCCGGTGGCTTTTTGCGAAAATGCAAGTTTGACAATCAAATTGATAATCATTCAAACCAAAAAATAACTTAGGAAATAACTTCTTCATGTAACCAAATGACGGATGCCCCAATCACTTATGCCAGAGTCATATCTATGTTTCCTAGCTTGTAGACAACCCTTGGACCTGATTGACATTCCCAGAACTGAAGTCATCTCCGTAATATAGTCCTCCCTTAGTACCACACCCAATGATATCCTTTGGAGAATATCCTAGAACAAATAGAAATGCGGATACCTAAGCACAATATAATTTAATTCCTCTGCAACCTGCCCAACTGAAATCAGTTTCACTAGAAAGTGATGGGTAAGGAGTGTATTTGGCAATGAGAGGGAAGGGGAAATATTAACAACTCCAGCTCCGCTCAGTGGATACAACACTCCATTGGCATTTGAGACACTATAGCATCAAGGTTCAATAATATTAACAAAATCATCCGCAGTAAAAGTCATGTAATCAGTAGCCCATGAATCAATAACTCACTTACAATCATTCAATAAAGAAGCAACCAAAGCAAAACGATAGTTACCTTCACTTTTTGTAGGCATCTTACTCTGTGGTTCAAGCTATGGCATTAGTGACAATTGAGGCTCTCCCATAATTAGAGACGTCTTCCCTTTGCCATTATTCGCTTCTCCCTCTACTTGCTTTTGAGCTTTAAGCTCTTTCCACCAGTCAAGATATCCATGACGCTTAAAGCACATCTCTTGAGTGCATTTGGCATTACCACAATGGGAGTAGCCACCTACTGGAGGGGTTTTTTGTTTCAAGGTTGTACTGGTTCATCCACCTCCTAGTTTAACCATTTATAAAGTCAGCTCCTGAGCTTCTTTGAGGCTAGGCATGTCTCCTCGCAATAACATAGTCACAACACCACGGATTGTGCTCTCATTGTTCAATATCACTTTATGTCGTATATCCTCCCTACGAACACAAGCATAGGCATTCTCAACTGTAGGGAATGGTTGCATTTGTAGTACATCAGCTTATATCTTATTTAGGCGATCATCTAAACCATCGAGGAAATGTACACACAATTTTTTGAATGGCTGAGTTGTATCTTGCAATATCATCTACACATACAATTGGATTTAGGCGAAAAAAGTCGATCTTTCTCCACAACCCTTGAAGGTCATTATAGTAAGCATCAATAAGTCTTCCAACCTATCTCATCCAGGTCACGCGCCTCTTCAAATCATAAACTAAGAAGCATTAATCCCATCAAAAAAAAGAAAAATTAGTAGTCACTGCATCCCAAACTGCTTTCATGATCGGGAAGCGAACAAAGTTAACGATTAAAGCTAGGTTCATGGAGTTTATTAGCCATACTTTTACGGTGGAATCTTCAATCTTCCACTTGCGATACCTCAGGTCCATAGATGAAGGTCGAGGAAGGTCACCATTAATGTATCCTAGCTTGTCCTTGCCCGTGATGTACATCTCTACCACTTGAGACCATAAGCCATAATTAATCCCATCCAATTTGACTGCAATATGTGCTGAAGATGGATTGTTTTGTGGTGTCGGGCTCAAGGACTAATTCTGGGTTAGAATCTGAGTTAATTTAGTTATCAGATTTTTCAGAAGCACATCTATTGTAGAACTCTCCCATTTGATTTTGATGGGGAATCCTGCTCGTGAGGATTTTGATTTGCCATGGGTCAGTGTATAGGCATGAATAAAAAATAGTAGTGAATCTCTTAGGTCGGTGAGCTAGTCGGCATGGTAACCATATGAAACCAAGGCGGCCACAGCAATCTCCGAGTGTCTGGGGATCTAGTCAATGCGGCGACTAACATCACAGCAATGGGTCTAATCAACATAGCAGTTTGGATCGCCACAAAGAAATATGGTCGGCGCAGTGATTTGTGTCGCTGCAATCTCAGAGATAAAGTTTTTGGGCAACACGACAACAATAGATTTCGCGGTGGTCTGATCAAGTCAGACAGAGCAATGGTAGCATAAGCATCGTGCAGTGGTGACAACTAGGTCTATTGAATTGCAGTGGCGACAACACCAACGATTTGATGTGGGCGAGTCATGATGGCGGTGGCATGGTGTTAAAGGTTTTTTTGGGTCCCTAGATCTATTGCTCTGATATCATGTTAACAATCTCAACACAAATCAAGAAGAAGATGAGAAAAACACAAGAATTAACGAGGTTTGGTAGTGTGCCTACATCTTTGGGCAAGCCTCCCCAACCCTCTTTTTATTTTTCTTTTTTTTCCTTTATCATCAAGTATGTATAGACCCATATATAAACTATCAGACAAACTTCTTCCACAAATCGAGCCTTTACTGTGACGACCTAGACCGGGGCCAATATGGAGGAACGGACTAAGATCACCTCGGCAGCATATGTCTCCTGTCCCACATTGCTTAGGGGGGTCCTAGGTTGGGTTATAAGGCCTAGGTTCCTCTAACTGTATATATACGTTTTCTCGGGATAGTATGGGCTATCCCAAAAAGAACAAAACCGTGAGAACTTAATGTCTAAAGCGAACAATATATGTATAGTGGCAGGCCAAAAGACCTTCAAGTGGTATTAGAGCCAGTTCTCGTAGCATGTGGGGCCACAGCGAGGGCACTGTGCCGTAAGGGGTGGAGAATGTGCTGTATGGAGGGATGGACTAAGATCGCGTCACATTCTCCACCCCTTACGACATGATGCCCTCATTATGGCCCCCCACGTTACAAAAGTCAACTTTGATACCACTTGTAAGGTCCCTAAGCCCACCACTATACATATATTGTCCGCTTTGGACACTTCCTCACTGTTTTGTTCTTCTCGGGGCAACCCATACTATCCCAAGAAAATGCGTATGTATAATTAGAAAAACCTAAGCCTTATAAGCTAGCCCCGAACTCCCCCCTAAGCGATGTGGAATAGGAGACATGCGCTTAGCCTCTCCCACGTACTGCCGAAGTGATCTTACTCCATCCCTCCATATTGCCCCGAGTCTAGGTCGTCACAGTCACAAATTAGGAAAGTAGAATCTTCTACAAATCAGGAAGAAAATAAAATCCCCTACAAATTAGGGGATTCTAGCTCATGCCAATAATAAATTGATCCAACTCTATGGGTCATAAATGGATTTATTATAGGTGTTAAAAAGGTTCGCTACTTAGACTTAACCCATCTTTATAACTCTCTCCACTTTCTCTTGCCTTCACTCAATCTCACTCACTCACTCCGTGCTTTTACCTAAGTTTGGACATGAGTTTTTATAAGTTTGATCAAATATAGAATTTTTTTAATAATATGGATCAAGTTGGGTATGGGTCAAGTCAAATATAAGTCACTAGATTTATATTGCATGGAAATGAGTCAAAATAAATTAATTTGGATTAAATCAATTTCAACTTAACCCGACCCAATTTACCCTTTTGACATGTCTAGTGACAAGTAAAAGACATACACTTTTACGATTCTTAAATCTTCCACTATCTCTCCATCTTTTGTTAATTGCGACGGCAGTAGAATGCAAGTGACATACTTGCAACAGCATCGGGGGAGCAAAACATGTGATGGTACAGGATCTGCATCTCGGAGCATCTCATGTTTTCTCCTAACTGTAAGTGTAATTTCAGGGGCAACATTATCGTATGGCAAATGATTTGGTGTCAAACTTTTTCAGTCATCATTTGAGCTTCATTACTTTTAAAAATCGATCTTTAAATAAATGGCTCCGGTGCTCTAAAGTTTTACGTGGAATATTTTAGTAATAAAATGCCCAAGTCACTTGAATAGATGGTCTTAGATAGATGGTCTTACTCATGATTTTTTGGTATAGTCGAACCTTGGTAATGTTTGAGCCCTAAAAACTATATAAAAATAGAAACTTGACAAACCGACATCGTGACTTACAAGCAAAAATCGATATATTCTAGCTCTGCCACCATTTTTCTTTGTTAAACTCAGAAGCAATCATCCAGCAAACATTCTCTCTCCAAATAATTTCATTTAGAATCAAAGTATCTAGTTTGACCTTGCTTTCTTTGGAGAATGAGCAACGAGGCTTGGAGCTTTCTGATAGTGGACTGTGATGCAAGGTCACATGTTTGGAAACCAATTTAAGCCTAATGTCTCCATTGGTGGGAATTCGATACATTCAATGACTTTGTTTGATAGGTAAGTTGTGCGTTAAACAATTAAAAATGTTTAGTGCAAAGCATTATGAATAATCAATTTAGTGTCAAAACTTTGTGAAAAATCACTTTAGTATCAAAACTTTGCAAACTATCAATTTCAGTACTCCTATGAGTTCTTATTATTAAAATAATGTTACATCAAATTTTATGGCACGGGGTCATTTAAGTGATCAATTCTAAAAAATTATGATATTTAAATTATGTTTGAAAAAATTTTACACCAAAGAGAGCATCGCACAATAATTTCGGCATTAATATTGTCCTTCCCCCAGCGTTGTTATCATTCACATTTTTGGGATTTCATTATACTTGAAATTATTTGGAGTCAAGCATATATCCCCCTAAGGTAATGCAAGAAAATCAGTTTTTCCATATTCTCTCACCATTATAACTTTCACTTTTATTTTCAAACTTAGATAAACAAAGAGTAATATGATGAGGCACCCATATTCATTTTTAAATCCTCTCTATCATTTTCCTTTCAGTATACATATCCAGATGATTTTTTTTTTCTTTGCCCTGCTTCCTTGTAGAGAGTGGGAGTCGAAATCCACACTTGAAACTAGAAATAGAATGATTAACTTTTATTGCACTTGCCATCAATAGGAAGTGTTGACTTTATGTGTAATTTTAGCCACAAGATGCCTTTCCTCGCACCCATAAAGGCAAGGAATGAGACACTCCAAATTTATGGAATACATCGCATCGCCACGCTCTCCTTTGTATTCATGAGCCAGTTCATCATCTTGACATTAGCCAAAAGAGGCCTACCATTAACCTAACTTTAGAGGGTAACTGGAGTTATCCTCTCCAAATTTATAATTTAACTTTACTCACTGATGAGCTCAAATAACCACACGTAATTGAATCTAATTGGACTATGACTCTAATTTTGATTAATGGTAAGCATTAAAGATACTGGTGTGACTAAACTCACAGGCTTGAGGGGCTCAAAATTAGATGTATCCGAGCAAAGACTCGGTCCCCCATCGCTTGGGTGTGCATAGTCAGGATGTGTGTATATAAAAATTCTAACTCTCCTATTTTGGCATACTTTCAATCTCTACATGCACATCACCTTCGTCCCCGAAGCACATGAATTTAGTCTCACGGATGTCTGTAGGACTTACGTCTAAAAGTTTATCACTTATATAGAAAACTTGGACTATGACTCAATGCAACTTTTTAACCGGACCCCTTGAGTCGAAGGGATTTATTCTATGAACGAACATGGCAACGCTTTTCCTTCGCAGAAGTGCTGCATGCTGCCATTTATAAGCAGTAGCTTTGCAATGACGCTAAGTTGCATGCGAGTCTTGATGGCAGCGGGTTGGTGAATCCTAAGCCATTCTCGAATAAAATCCCAGTTGACTTCCATGGTCGGCCTCGAAAAGTGTTTCGAGAACTCGCGTAAATACAGAGTCGATGATAATTCTCTCTCAACATTTATGTCTCTGTCTAAGTCAGCATACACTTTGGTCAGACCACTTCTTCTTTTTATTTTGGACTACAAACAATCCGCAGAAGGTCTGAATCGCAACCTTAAGGTACTTTCTTTTAAGGCAATTGTTTACTTCAAAATTATTTGATGAGGATGTGATTTGATGTCTAAATATCCCTGTGTTGCTAGACAACAAGGATATGATCGACGTCTAGGTAAGATTAAGGGACATTAAAACTATGTTTCACCGAAAATTTTTGAGGAAAATTGTCAATTTTTGTATACCTAGTGATTCAAAGAATCAGTATTCCTTCTTGTTAAAAAGAAGTCGTTTTCTTCCAATTTAATCTTATTGTTTTCAGTCTATAGAAAAAAATTTCCCTAAGTTAATTAGTTTTTTGTAATATAAATGTGAGGAAAGTGGAGAATAATTTTCCAAAATCAAATTTCATTCAAACAAATAGAACAAAGATTAATTTAAAAAAAAAAATGATGGAGTGACGTTGTAAAAGGTAATATGGCGCCAAAAATCATATGAGGGCGATATAATGACTCCTATGACATGACATTGGGAGACTGCTTGACTATTACATGGCATATGATGACATAGCAAACCCAATATGGCACAGTTTATACGACATGAAAATACTAATAACATGACATGATAGCATGACGATAGTCATGCAATATGAGCAATAATTACATGCCAGACGAGAAGACGCAGCCCAATATATGATATAATCGTAGCACAATGACATGACAGATACAATAATGTCGCAATCATCAGTATTGATAGGAAAACCATAACATGGCATGCAGACAATCATATAGTGTGTTGATGACATAAACATAACATGACAAGACATGACACGTTAGATAGTGATGATGTGTCATGCACAATATTAAAGTGTTATGACATGAAGTGGCATCTAACAGTGACGTGACATATGTTAATAACGTGACCAACAATGTTGTCTTGCAATGATGACATGGCATACAATGACAACATGGCATATTACAGACATGGATGCAGACTGTTGAAACAAGTCAATCAACTATTCTTCGGCTTTCTCGGGCCCATGGTAACAACTAAAGAGAAACATTTATCCCCTTTGCCACTATGATTAGAAAACGAAATAAAACACATCTCTTTATGCAAATAATTTTTAAAATTATTTCAAAATGCAATGATCAACAAGCACTAGGATTTGCTCAAACACCTAATCAATTCGGAGACTAAAAGCCTTCAACTATGTAGCCTTTGGATCAACAAGGACACCTTGCCATTCCTTTGCTATTACAAACTAGGGTTCACTATCATAATATTAGGGTTTTTAATATAGGCATTTCTTGTTTTTTCCTACTACATTCCACCTATAAACTATATATAAAAAGCAAAAAATAAATGATAATTCTAGCAACTTTAAGCTATCTTTGCATGCTCATTGTTCGCCAAGTCAGCTTCTAGAGTCTTATTGCTAAGCTCAAGTCTTCTGGTAGTGCTTTAACCCAACTTTAAATTTTAATAAACAATTGTGTAAAAGAAACTGCCTTAAGCGTTTCCCTTCATACAAAGGTGCAGAGAACTTCAATTAACAGAACACTTCTCTTTGATATTAAATTTTCTTTTATATCTTGTGATTTGGAAATTTGGCTTGTAGTCGTAACTTTGAGGTCAACTATTATCTTCTTTCATTTGAAAAAGCATATCACGCTTCCTGACCTACATCAGTCAAGAAAAGGAGTTAACAAACTACAGTTGTTTGTATTTTCCAGATGGTTTATTTATGCAATGATATTCAACCAAGTGCTCATTCCATGTTAATTGTTATTTTTAAGGGAAAATGACACTTATAATCTCTGAACCAACATGCAAGATCAACCTTGGAATTTTATATTATTTAATGTGGTGCTTGAACTATTTTTAAATGTCACTATAGTCATTTTGTTTGATCAAACAAGAGAGAAAGTCACCATAAACTTCCAATTTGTTCAATCTAGTCCCTCAACTTTCCATAATAAAGTCAAATAAGTCCTTCGATACTAACTACAAGTTTTCATAATTACACTATTCCCCAGATTTTAGACAATTTTTTATTTCAATCCATTTCCTAAATCAACAAAAAAAAAAAAATGTTATCTATTTATTATCTTTTAAACTTTTTGTCTTTTTAAATATTGCAGTAGTTCCATTCAATTGTATTTTAGCTTGTGATCTTTATAATTGTAAAAACTGAAGTTAAAGTCGTATCATTTTAATATTCCTGCAATTTAAGTAAATTGTTTTCATTAGGATATTTGGAAACAAAATTTTATTTTTCTGTAGATACTCACACTTACATTAATCTAAATCTTGTTCATTTTTTCAAGTTTTTGTGATTAGTGTTTTCATAATTAAGGATGTGTATATTTAAGCGAAAGAATTTTCCGCAAATTAATTTTTTATACTTTCACTTGTTTAGTTTGCTGAAGATAATCAATTAACAAAAAGTCATTCACAATCAAAGAAATTATGCATGCGTTTAATTAGGAAAATAAATTCCCTAACTTGAAAATGGAAAATCATTTTGCTGAAAAACGATCTTTCAGATAGTATTTTTCCTTATAATATAGTTTCTCCAAAACAAACAAACCCTAAGCTAAATATGTGTGCTTACTTTCGTTAAAATATATATATTGTGAAGTATTAGCTGTAGAGCTTCAAAACGCATGGCTATCACTGTCGGTGATAACCTAAATAGTCTTTTAGACATATGACTGCGGAAGCACTTTCACTTTTGACCTTTTTCACCGTTGTTCAAGACCATAGTCCTAAAAGGGGAACGAGAACCATCATTGGGGTCCTGTTATGGTCTTTGGTTTCTAGTTTCCCGCACGCACCTCTCTATCCACGAGTCTCTCCCAACTAAATCTTTATTTGAAGAGGATCGCACTTCGATTTTTTTTTACCCCGCGTAAGACGGTGGAATCTATTTCCTTCTCGCATGGACTATTGGAAGGAACGAAAGGCGGTGTCATTTTCAATGTATTTTCAACCGTGTTCGTGGTCAGAGCCCGCAAAGTCAATGGTACAGCTCAGCGTCCGAGAAATTCCAGCCATGTCCACAGCTTCAAACTCCTATAGGACACGAAAATTGTTAAAGCAGGAATCGAATCCTCTCTCATCTCTCACGTTCACATGGTCGAAAAGACCCTGCCGTGTCTTCTCGTGGTTATATTGGGATTTCTAGGGTGGATCTTCTAGACACTCTAATAGATATTTTGAGAGCGCCCATGAAAATTCTTGACTAAGAGCTGGATTGAATATATTGCACCGATAGGTCTTGTGAGCTTCTCAATAGGGTTCACAAGAAATTTACATTATTAACAATTGTGATAAATCCGAGTAAGTGGACCCGCGTCAGCAAGTGTTTCTTGAGCTCTTGGGGCTGTTGGACTAGCTTTTTCTTATGGGTTCAGTCAATGCTCCGTGCACATGTGCACCTCCTCTCTCTCTCTCTCTCTCTCTCTCTCTCTCAATAATAAAATGATTCCCAAATGATTTTCTTGGAAACCACACCATCAGTCCACGACCCATATTCAATAACGCTAGTGCTTGTAGCTGTGAATAGTCTATGTCGCACCCCCTGCTCTTGCCCACATTTGTCAACAAAGTCAAAATGCAGAGGTGTGTTGGGAGACGAATTGACTACGCAGTGCGTATTTGCATGCAACTTTTTAAATCCACCGGCTGATCTCTGATCGCAATAGTCGAGACGATCCGCCTTACTTTTCTTTCCTTCACTGTTGAGTTGAGCCGTGTGCCTTGTAAAAAGTGTTGAAAAGAAACCTTTCTTTTTTGGCCAATCTAATTCTTGGGCTTGCAGGTCTCCCAAAAGGCTCCGCAGTTGGCCTACTCTCTCTCTCTCTCTCTCTCTCTCTCTCTCTCTCCTCTCCCCCCCCTCTCCCTCTCTCCCTCTCTCTCCCCACCCCCCCCCCCCCGCGGGCCCAAAAGGCAAGAAAGGATGAAAGCCACATAGGGTGACAACTTGGCTTACTGTCATTATGATAACAGAAGAGCTAATTGTGATCAATTTTAAAAAGATGCTTTTGAACAATCTGGTTGATTTACTTATTGTAATTGCCACCCGAGCAGGCCTATATATACACGTACTTACCAACAGAATGAAATCCCAAGCTTTCATAACCTTTGCAACTTTTCTGAAAGAGAGGAGTGAGTGAGGGCTTGAGCTGAGCTTCTTGAGAGCATCAATGGCCCTTCACGTTCTGCTGCTTCTTGTGGCCTTCACGCTGCTCAGTGCATGCACTGCTTTATTGAAGTGGAATGAGGTGAAGTACCGGAGGAAGAAAGGGTTGCCTCCGGGCACGATGGGCTGGCCCTTGTTTGGCGAGACCACAGAGTTCCTGAAGCAGGGACCAAACTTCATGAAAAACCAGAGAGCAAGGTCATTTCACCCACTTTTTCTGCATTGCTGCATTTCATTTTTGTAGAAAGAAGATTTATTCTCGTGATTTCCCTGACTACATTTTTGTATGTGGAAAGTGCTTCATCCTTTCCTGTTTTTTTTTATTCTTGAGGGTGTGGCTCTTGTCACTTCAATAGCTGCAGACTTGGCAATTTTTCTATGAATGTTTCCTCCTTTCTTCCCCTTTTTTTGGGGCTCGGTATGGGGTGTCTGCTAGGCGGATAGCCACTGGTCCACCTCTCCGGGCTAAGTCTAAAGGCAAACTATACAAACTCGGCCTCTGTTGCCTGCGCAGGACTCGAACCTGGGTATAGCCACGAAACGGTCCTCCTGAGTTCTCTGTAAAATGTAACTGTGAAGAAGAGAAGATTTTCTGATGTCTGAAACAGTTCATGTTTCTCCTTTTTTCAGTGACCCTACTAAAAATTTGGTCTGAGGTGCTTGATCCTTTTTTATACTGTTGTTGACAGGTATGGGAGTTTGTACAAGTCCCACATTCTCGGGTGCCCGACAGTCGTGTCCATGGACCCAGAGCTCAACAGGTTCATCCTCATGAACGAAGCGAAAGGCCTGGTGCCCGGTTACCCGCAGTCCATGCTCGACATATTGGGCAAGAGCAACATCGCCGCCGTCCACGGGTCCGCCCACCGGCACATGAGAGGGGCATTGCTCGCCCTGGTCAGCCCAGCCATGATCAGGGACCATCTCTTGCCCAAGATCGATGAGTTCATGAGATCCCACCTCAGCAACTGGGCTGATCATCACACCATCAACATTCAAGAGAAGACCAAACAGGTATAGAGCATCATATATGATACTATTGATTCATCTAGGTTTTTACGTTGATAGTGTACAGTCAGTGATCTTGTTCCATCTTTTTTTCTTCAATTCAGATGGCATTTCTATCATCTCTAAATCAAATTGCTGGTATCGAATCCGGGGCAAAAGCTAAGGCATTCATGGATGAATTTTTCAAGCTGGTCCTAGGAACTCTGTCCCTGCCCATTGATTTTCCCGGCACAAATTATCGCCGCGGGTTTCAGGCAAGTTCCCTATTTAGGTCCATTTTGATAGAAAGGAAGAGTTCAAACAGAATTTCCCCGATGTCAATCGACTTGACTTCTTCTTTTTTTCCTGCATTTTTTAGGCAAGGAAGAATATTGTCAGCTTGTTGAGGGAACTAATGGAGGAGAGAAGGGCTTCCCGAGAAACCCACCAAGACATGCTTGGCTTTTTTATGAGAGAAGATCAAAATAGGTATAAGTTAACGGATGAAGAGATCATAGACCAGACAATTGCCGTTTTGTACTCTGGGTATGAAACTGTCTCAACAACAACCATGATGACCATCAAGTACCTGCATGATCACCCAAGGGTGCTTCAAGAACTGAGGGTCAGTCTTCCTTTTCGGAGTTTACTTCCGAATACGCTTGTTCATTTCTTTTCAGTTGCTTGAAAATCTGACTCGGCTTCAAAATCCGGCAGAGAGAACATTTGGCAATCAGAGGGTCCAAAGAGCCTGAAGATCCAATTGACTGGGACGATTTCAAATCAATGCCGTTCACACGTGCAGTAAGACGCAATGCAACATAATCTCGTCTAGGAAACAATCATTATGTGATACATATGAAAACAGGAGTCTTGACTAACTGTGCATGCTCTGTTTTTTCCTTATGCAGGTGATCCTTGAAACGTCCAGATTGGCCACTGTTGTGAATGGGGTGTTGAGGAAAACAACTCAGGATATGGAACTCAGTGGTAAAATTTCACCAAATTCCCAGAGTGCTCAGTATTTTTATCTAAGATAGTTTCAGCCCTAACTCTTACAATTGAACATTTCTTTAAAAGATCAACTTCATATGAACCTGTGATGATGCAACCGTTTAATATATGTTTTGAGATTCATTTGACTAATCAAGAACTTGGGAACTATTAAAAAACAACAGATGCACAGCTGCTGATGATGTGCTTTGAATGTTATAAGAACAACAGAAGCAAATGATGATTGGAAGTTGTTACTGTCTCTCTATGCAGGTTTTACAATTCCAAAGGGATGGAGAATATATGTTTACACGAGGGAGATAAACTACGACCCTCATTTGTATGAAGAGCCCCTCGCTTTCAATCCATGGAGATGGATGGTTCGTGTTGATCGGATCAGAACCCCTGGTTCAACATCTCTTGCTTTTATTCGCATGAAGATTGTTGACCCTGATATTTTCATTTCTTTACTCAGGACCGAAGCATGGAATCTCAAAACTACTTCTTACTATTTGGTGGAGGCACAAGGCAGTGTCCCGGAAAGGAACTTGGTATCGCCGAGATTTCTACGTTTCTTCACTACTTTGTAACTAGATACAGGTAAACGATACACCGTCAATGCATTTATTAGCAACGCTAGAGATGATTGACTTGGCCGACATGTGAATGAATGGAACTTAATTCATTTCATGTGCAGATGGGAAGAAGTCGGAGGAGAGAAACTGATGAAATTCCCGAGAGTTGAAGCACCAAATGGATTGCACATTAGAGTCAGATCTTACTGAGCTTTTTCGTAAGAGGGACGACATGTAAAAAGAAACGCATTTGTGAATAACTAGATCTCTAGTTAGCCTATACCGGATATGAATTGACCGGTGATCAACCGACCATTGCCCGCTTATTGTGGGACCTTGATTTGCACGTTAATGATAGTTTCGTATGAGTTAGGTACACGTGCAATTGTGCACGAGAGTCACTTGAGATGGGTGATGCTATGAGCGAATCAGGAATCTGGAAATGACGCAATCGCGCATGTTAGACCTGTCCCTGTAGTTCGGCTTTGGGAGAAAAGCACATGGAGAGGTTAATTTCTTGAAGAAAGAAAGTTTGGGCTTGATTTTTTGTCCTCTGCTGCCTCTAGAAAGCCGGTAAAGAAAAACCGAATAGACTCTGAATCCACAAGCAGACCGGCTATATTCAGGCCGAAGACATTCATGCAAGCACAAATCCACAAAACTTCTTTCTCTTGCATCGTTCATCAAGTTGAGCATCCATCATGCCCGATGAAACCGTTCGATTTTCCAGGACAATGGAATGGCCTACCTTGAAACATACCTGGTCCAATGTTGGATTTTCCTATCGTGTTTACCCCAGCAAGATATGGGTACTGCGCCTCCGTGGGAACGGGCAAGAGGAAAAACCGAAGTGCAGGAATTTTCTGCAAGGGCCTCGTTCTCGCTAAACCGGCCCCGACTTGTGTTCTCAGATTGAATCCATGGAACGTGAAATCAACCCAACTACTGAGCGGCGATTCCAAGAGTTCAGAAACCCGCCTAGAACCAAATTGACAAGGCCATGGAATGAACACTCTGAAGGCACCCACTTATCGCTTGGGAGTGGTTTTACTTCGTCGCAGAAACCGGCCTAATTGAACAAGCGATTCTAACCGTACGATTAAAAGCACCCAGTTTGGATCAGGTTTGCTTTTGATAGATGGATTTTCGTCTACGAGGATTTCGAGAACCTTGAACTAAACATTTCACTGGTGGAACGTGAATGAACCCATCAAGCTGCACCATATACACCTCCATAATTAGACTAGCTGGGCTTGTAATAAATCGATGCTTTTTCAAAAGGTAACGCAATACAGATTGAGCGTACAGTAAAGTTTAGTGGAAATTAAGGGTACTCACTAGTCACCGCAACCAGTCATTGAGTACTTAAACAAGAAAGGCAATCGGACAAACCCATTTTATTGTAGTTAAACCATATGTAGAATCTCGACTACCTCTTCATTATCGACGCATAGTAATTGTAGCTTGATGATGTCCCAAGGAAACATTTCAAGATATAAAGCCAATCCTTTCCAGCTTCCATCAAGTTCCTAACCTACTGCTGAAACATTGGGCATCGTCATCTCAGAAATTTCAGGACCTAGCCCTCAAGGATATGCCTACAGAAGAAAGGGAATACAAAAACAAAAGAGGCAAGTACTTGATGGAAGCCGAAACAGAGGCTAAGCAAACAATTTCATATGCACATTCTTAAGCGCGAAAAAGCTTCACTTGGCCAAAGACCATGGTTTAAATTACACAACCATGGAGTAAGGCAGGTAATAAATCAACTGAAAGTTCTAGACTCTTGTCACATTACAAGAATAAATGACAATATAGGCCACAAAGAAGGGCATTCCCCCATTGGAGCCAGCCTAGCAAAACCCGCGATCAAAATTTAGGACGACTGCAAATTGAATAGAATTTAAGCCCAAGCTAGACACTCTATTTAGTCAATATCATGAAACTAAGGTGGGATCTTCAGTCTTTTGACGCTTAGCGTCACCTTGAGCCTCTTCGTCGTCGTCATCATCATGCTTGAGAGATCCATTTACCGCCTCTGGACCCAAAAGAGAAATGTGCTTGCTGGTGATTTGACGACCTGCTCTCAGCTTTGGACCCCAATGCCTTTCAGGGTTTGGAAGGAAGCGTGCAACCTTCTTGGCTTGTGCCTTGCTCAGCGATGCGACAGCTCGAGCAAAATTTGCCTGCTCCAAACAAAACTTTTAGCTAAAAGAACCTCTACAGACAATTAATACCTCTTATGAGTGAGTGGCGTGTTTGCCAAGACCGTGCACCCGCATGGATCATATAATATTTTCATAGCATAAGTGAGGGAATCGTATAATAGTGAGTCATGTACATAAAAGAAAAACGAACAGAAGAGAAGGAACAGCTGTAAGAGGAGAAACGCACTTGGAAAGCTGGTTCCTTGGCCAGTATCACACTTCCAGGCTGATCTGAAGGTTGTTCTTTGACGGGATGACTTTTAACCTACATAGGAAACACAACAAAATGCTATGAACTTGTTTTTTTACGACAATGGAATGTGACACAACATCTGCAAAAACCACAAACATCCATGGGGCATCTATCATCTTCATGCTATGAACTTGTTTTTTTATGACAATGGAATGTGACAGAACATCTGCAAATACCACAAACATCCATGGGGCATCTATCATCTTCATGCTATGAACTTGTTTTTTTATGACAATGGAATGTGACAGAACATCTGCAAATACCACAAACATCCATGGGGCATCTATCATCTTCCAGTTTGTAGCTCAAGAAGAATCAGGAGAGTCCTTACCCAGCATCGCATGATGTCCCAAATAACGTCCATGGGGGCATCTGTCTTCAGCCCCAATGGATTCACATGAGTTCCAGAGATTCTATATCCGGCATTAATAACAGCAGAACGGAAGATAACTGCCGACGGTGAGGTGCATTTTAGGGTGGCACAGAGATTGTGCAAACTTAAAAATAAAGGAATATCGGGCAGTTCCTGCAAACACCATATCCTCCAAGAGTTAACACATTGATCGAGCCAAAAAAGCAAAGTATAATTGTAATGAGCAAGCAAAGCACACTGGTCAAAGCTTTTATCTGTCTGCGCAAATATAACTGAGTAAAAATATGTCATCAAAATAATGAGGGAGCAATACCTAGCACTCAAAGGACAGCCTCCATGAAACAATGTTCAAAAGAAGACTCAGTAATATATTGAGACATATAAAGACCAAATACGTCATTTGGACATATATTGAACCCGTACAATTTTATTCACTTTGGTCATTAAACTTTATCATTTCTAGAGCCCACAAAAACTTAATTGCCAATCTACAGTTGAAGAGAGATAAGGCCATGCTACTTCTGTAAAAGCTATTTACTTTACAATTGCAGCTCTTGGTTTAAGTTCATGCAACTCTCCAGTTATTTAGATGAAGAAGAAAAAAGAGGAAAAGTTCACCTCTGAGATTGTTGTCAGTACAGCGGAGATACGATCATAAGCAGGATATCGATCCTTCATGGATTTCAAATCTGCAAGTATCGAAGTCACCCATTCATGATCATGGATGGGCGCCGACCATATAGGACCTCCCATATTAAATTTCTTCCCACAGTCGGTGCATTCTTGAGCAACAACAGGACCAAACCCAGGTAAATACCTCATGCTGTTATTCTAGAGGGCAAAATTGTTTAATCAACACATTGACTAAAATGACTGAAAATAAGAAACTAAAGATGCTGAGCCTTGACATGGTTGAATATGTAAAAGATAGCAAAAATGAATTACAACAAAGGACTTTTATATATAAACACACAGATAATCCTGTTTCACAGGGTCAAGTAGCCACAAAAATTAAGTAAAAGCACAAACAGAAATTTGAGGATACAACTTTTTGATACAACTGCTTCAAAGTGTCTTGGACACTATTTACACTACAGTTAGAAACTTATTTTGATCTCAACCTCGGATTAGACATGTGAATCCTTGTTCCAGCCATTCAACATCATGGGCCTATCAAATGAAAACTTATGAGAACTAATAACATAAGGTGGACCAAGTCCTGTGCTTTCTCTCAGGCCAAACTAGGAACACACACGGTATTGGGATGGTATTGTGCTTATAAACCCATGAACTTGATCCCATGACTAGCCTAAAGAAAAATGAGCATCGAAATGCATTGCTTAAACAGGAAAACAACTGAACCATGACCTGAACAGTAATCATAGGTCAAGCTTGATCAACTCCAGCATGCCACAACTCTTATGCATTTTTCAGAGCATAACATTGTTAACCAACAATTAGTTTTTAATCATTTACCTCAGGTCAAGCAAGTTGAAACATTCCCAAGCAACTAGCTACGTGGCAAAGTGCTCTACAACAGGATACAAACCTTGGAAACTGTTCTTCCTATCTGCTGAAGATGAAAAGAATCACAACCCGTGCATTGATAAACATATGACAGCTTAAGGGGAGTATTCTTCATTGCACTTGCAGACCTGCATCAATTACATCAGCCATCAGACCATGATTTAGAGAGATCCCTATTCACAATTCATATTCTACCAATATCTTATGCAGATGAGGTTAACCACCTACGTGTATATCCGAACAAAAACTCGTATGTAGAAGTCCATCTGAACAGATAGCACAGGAACAATGTACCGCTTGTACCGATTTGCATGGCTCTGCGTAACAAACGAAAATGAAAAATTGACCAGTAAGTTGTCTAACTTTCAAGAGATACCAAAAAAGTGATCTTGAAAAGACAAAAGTTGAGGCTAATATGTCCCTTAAAAACTTTTCGATGAAACTACCATCTAACATGCTGATATCATGTAGATCACCAATGATAGATGTGCATTCCTAAAAAATTCTGTAAGCTCAAAGAAATATTTCATTCAAGTTCCTTTCAGAAACAACCACAGCTAAGCATAGCACGTGAACAAAAAAAAAAGCCCAGATGCATGCTTCCGTAAATCTCCTTCTCTTGTAAACGTGGAATTAAATTTATAATATTATTCAGGAAAAGATAGCTGCTGCTCAGTTATATTGCAAAAGATAACTGAGGTACTACTTATGGTTACTAAGAAATCTTTCTTGAGACAAGCCTGACGTGATCCTTGATCAAGATTGACTTTTATTTTTGGGCCAGAAATCAAGATTGACTTGAGAAACACTAAAAATTACCTCAATGCAGGCTAGAAGGATCCTTAAGGCCATTTCATGGCAATACTTCCCTCTCAGTGGATAGGAACCATATCTAAATCCAAGAAAGAAAGACATAAGCAGATATAATGGATTCACTTAAAGAAATTCAAAGGTGATAGGAAAGCAACAACTTCAGACACTTACTTGGAATAGCAAACCTCACCATTTCCACCACAGAGCACAGCCATGTCAGTTGCTGTGCACATCAGCATTCCCCCATCAACAACGGATTGCACAGCAGAGTCTAAGAAAACAGAAGGAGAACCATATGGATCAAGATCAACCTGAGACAAGACGATACAGGATGAATGAGGATCATTCTAAACAATTAGAGATTTTGATGAAAGCAGTCACAATTGATGATCTGTTCTCCTAAATAAGGACCAGCCAGAAGTCAGTTAACGAATATAAGACTTGGGTATAAAAACAGCTCCCATACCACATCAAACTCTTTTGGGTGGGTGAGCATAAATACTCGAGCATCAGCAAGATGTGATTCCACCTTCGAACAAGCGACAGAACCATTAAATTTAATGTTACGCCGGCAAGCTTCAACTGACGCTGCAGGGACAATAAAAAGGGCTGAATATCAATGCATATATTTAATCTATACAAGAAGCACCGGGCAGCAAAGAAAAATGCTCGAAATCATGTTAAAGGGAACACATTAACCCAGGACCATTACCCAAAATTTTAAAGAGCAAATTCACTTTTTTCTGGAAAGGAAATCAAAGACACAACATTATAAAATGAATGGACATTCAAAAGCCACTCTGCCATGTCAGTCACATGCGGATAGACACAAGAGGCAGAGAAAAAACTTCCTCTTTGCAAATGACACAAGTGCAAATGTGCATCCTAGTGAAGGACAAACAGTACATGCATTACCAGAAGTAAACAGCATGGTAAATTTCTAAGGAGGAGGTATTATTAAAAGCAAAATCCTTTCCCAAATTGGACCAACCTTTATCATTGTCTAGGGCCACGACTTGACCTATCCCTTCTACTTCACGGGCATATCTTAGAGCTCTTAACCCAGATGCTGATAAAGCCTTCAGTCATAAGGAAACGATCAGAATATATATGCAGCACTATTTCATTAGTGAAATGAACTGAGAGAGGAACACTGGTTAAGGAGTACCTCGAGAACTCTTGGTGGCTTCAGCTCTCTCTTCCCTTTTCCATTTGTGCTCTCAGGAATGTCCTTATGGACACTGCACGGTTCTTCTAGAGGTGTCTCATCAATCATTTCTCGCTCTCCATTAAATTTTACGTCATCCGTTGGCAGTTCATTGGGTTCTGAATCGGGAACAGATTCCGATTTTTTCTCAAGTACCTTTTCTGCTGATTTTGTCCTTCTTGTCAAGAGGGCCTCATGCTCCAGCTTTCGTTTTTCTATAAATGTCCTCAGAACCGCAATCGATAAGTCCCTATTGTTAACCTGATTAGAAGAGAGAACAATCAGGATCCTTTCAAGGAGCAATTAAATACGATAGACATCTATAACCTTGTTATATTTTCAGTTGCAGTTTTCTAGATAAAAAACTACTAGAATAAATATAATGCAGGCATGACAAGACATTTTCATGGAAAGCTTTTGCATGTGTAAAGAAGTTACAATAAGATAGGCTAAAATCCCCCTCACACTCACTAACTAGATAACAACTTGTCGAATAAGAGATGAAGAATACTGAACACCGAAATAACACACACAACGAACGTCTTTTTGAGTCTTGAAGAAGAGATGACTTTCCACACTAAACTTTTTATGATGCGTGAAATGCATTACTCACGATCTTGTTTATATCCCATTCACCACATCCGGTGCATTTAGTAATTGCTCACACCATGAGACGCATCAAATATAATTCAAGTATACCGGTGCCACTTTGCAAAACAAGTTCATTCATTCATCTTCAACCATGAAAAAGGTAGAAATTCATTAAATCGGTTGTTAATGGCTAGGCACTTCAACTAGAACATCTCGGAAGGCTACAAAAACAGTAACAAGACATTGCTCAAGTCGGGTGCCGCTATCGGAATAATCACCACCTATGCTCAAACTTGGAACAGGAAAAAGCATTCAAGAATTCCCACTTGATCCCTCACTTCCCAGCTAAAAACCCATCTTTTTTTTGCCAGTTTATCCCAACAGTCCGACTGAAAATCAAGCACAAGAATCAAGCCATCACGTGCCAAACTGAATCCCAGCGCCAAAAACCACACCAAACCAAACCAAACCAAACCAAACCAAACCAGAGTCTGTCTTACCTCTTTCTTAAAATACTTGGGGAGAAATCTGAGCAAAAGGTAAAATTAAAGCATTGAAAACTACCGCTAACCAATCCAAGACCCAAATCCCTTAAACACCACCAAACGACTCGCTTCATCAACGAACGCCACGCACCTGGGTCTTGTTGTAAAAGACTTCGTTTTTAGCGTGCATGAGAATCTCCGCCTCCCCTTCTTTGATGATCTTGAAGTCGTTGAGATCCGTCGACATGGCTCGCCGCCTGTATAACGATGCGGGGGGCGATTATCAGCAAAGTCGTGGGGGAGGCCGGGGTCGATAATCGCTTCGCTAGGGACGGACGGCGGAGAGGTCGGGACGACGACGACGACGACGACGACGGTGGGGTTCTTCTTCGCGGAGTTTTGTGAGGTGGAAAAGGGAACGTGAAAGGTGCGGAGCTTATGATTTATAGGACGACGACATGGAGCTTGTCCCTGCTGGCCAGTCGAAAAACCCTACCAGGACTTGGAGTAGCGCCTGTAACCCCTTCCTCTCCCTCGTGCGTTTTGTGTGTCCGGACAAATTTGAAATCTTAAAACACAAATTAGATGGTTTGTAAAATATTTAGGAAAAAGCCACCAAAAAAATCTAAATTTTGCCCGGAATGACAAATTCATCTCAAATTTTTTTGTAACATAAAAACTCCCAAACTTTGTAACTGTGACATATACACCTCAAATTCTATTATCGAAGAGCCTTTTCTCTTTTATATTTTAAATTTTTCCTTTTTTCTTCTTCTCTCTTCCCTTCACTAGCCATGGCGAAGGGCAGGACTCGGGCAACCCTCACCTAGGTTGGGCAAGAACAACTCTCGCCGACCCAGGCAAGGATAGCCCTCACTCGATCCGATGAGGGCAACCCTCACTTGGGCCAAATCTAGCTAGGAATGCCCTCGCCAGATCCGGCGAGGGCAACCCTTGCTCGACATCGGCAAGGGTAGCTCTCGCCTAAGGCTAGCTTCTCTCCACCATGGCCGACGAAGGGAAGAGAGAAGAAAATAAAAAATAAATAAACAGTAAAAGACGAAAAATGCCTTATAATTTAGGGTAAATATGTTACACAAATACAAGTTTGGGGTTTTTTGTGTCACTAAAAAAATGTTGAAATAAATATGTTACAATTGACAAAATTTGGAGTTTTTTGTATCACAGAAAAATTTGGGATAAATTTATCACTCTAAGCAAAATTTAGGATTTTTTGTGGTTTTTTCCCAAATATTTATCTAAAATTAATCATTTATATTATTCATAAAAATTATATTTACTATATACAAATATATATTGATATAAATTATTTCTTGATGTTGAAAATACTTTTTATTGATTGACAATCATCTTTAAAGATAAGTTTCTCAAATCATTCGTTTATCGCAACACAAATAAACTCATAATCAAGAATTTTGACTCTTGCTTGTTACCTTCTAAGTTTTATTCCCCAAAAACTAGTAAGTTTTGATATGGACGTCGATGAGTCAGGTCGAGTCAGGTTTTGATGGTATCCGACTTGAATCATTAGGGCGTGTGCGCTAACCCAAACTATCCTAACTTGAAACACATTAGACCCGAAGTTAAACCCAAGTTGGGTCTGATTTTCCTGGTTTTTGGTTTTTTTTTTTTTTTCGGCAACTCTTCTTTATCAGACAATTTTGATAAATACTTTCCAAGTGAGGTAATTTAACTTTTGAAGAACAATAAATATGATTTTCTCACACAAATTGAAAATAACAATTCCTGCTAGTATACCCAGTACACCGAGCCGACAGAATACAGATACGAAAGAAAATGCGTCTGAGTACGCAATCATCAATGAGCAACCAAATGCTCTTTGATCAGGTATTGATATATAGAACAAAAGAAGTTATCCAAAAAGAAGGCCACAGAAGTTATTAACATCATTGAATCAAAAGATTGGCCACGAGATTTCACAAATTATCAATAATCAACTAATCGTCAATAATCATTAAATCAAAAGATTGGCCACGAGATTTCACAAATTATCAATAATCAGCTAATCGCCAATAATCATTAAATAAAAAGATTGGCCACGAGATTTCACATGAGTTGTGACCTACAGAAGCAACCAAATTTTCTTCCAAAACCTCTCCTCTGCTCGGGGAATGCTCCACTAAGGACCTACTATCTACCAAGAAGAAAGCTCATATCCATGGCAAAACTCAGTCAGGTCCACAACAGCAAAAATCACCTAATCCACCTCAGCTCTTCATGCCCGCTCTCCCTCTCCACCTTCTGCGCAAAAAACTCGGTGGCAAACATATTAGTTGAACATGCATATTACAAATATTATCAATCCAGCCTCTGGTAAACAACCACAATGGAAAGTTCCTCCAATTCTTTGATCATGTTGGTTTCCGCTGATCCTCCTCATCCTCGTCATCCTGCAGATTTCCATTGATTAGTTCCCATCGAAAATCAAGTCTGGGCAAAGACCGTCAACTGAACACAAGACCACATTTCGACGAGACAGAAGGTTGAGGTACCATGATAGACTTACCAGATTATCGGTCTTACCAAAATCATCAGCAAAGCTCCCTTCGCCATCATCTAGAAGACCAGAACAAAAGGTTAACATATTAATGATTGCATATGGATTCACCATAAGACCGATTATGAATATTAGGCAAAACTAACGTGAACCTTAGTAAAAAATGAAGAAGACAACAATCACCAAGTCCCTGATGCGAAATATGAAGAAGTGAATTCACAGTAAAAATAAAAACATTGGTTATCAAGTACCCAAGCTCCAACTTCATTGATCATCCAGAGAAATCGATATCGAGTCCGGTTCCATGGTTTTAGTGGCCAATTCTGCATTAAATTCACGATGAAAATTAGAATTAACATATCCATTTAAATGTAGCAAGGTATAAATATTCTACAACCATATTTTTTCACTTGAATCAAAGATTTCAATCCTCAATCAAATGTGAAAGCGGGGTGGATCGTAACCAATCTTAAGCACATATAAAAGCCTCCACCATCCTTGGGTCAATGAGCTATCAAACACATCAAGCACACGACCTCCTATGTTAAATGCAGCCTCTAATGCTACAATCAAGATGGGCACGGCCAAAATATCTCGAGTAATGGAAGAAATGATAGGATATCTTGAAGAGTTTGCTTTCCACCAACTTAAGTATCAAATTCAACGTTATAACATTCACTTTTTTCCTCCAAATACTTGTCCAATTCAGATTTTCCTTCCAAATATTATTGTTTAGTTTGGCTAAGATACTTTGCAGTCATATAATTAGCACCAACCACGGGAGACTTTGACACACTTACTATCCTTGTACCCTTTAATCTCAAGTTGTTTTAGGAGCATACACCAGTGCGGTATTGCTTGAACAATGAAGTCAAAAATGTTACTCTTATCTCATAAAGTTTATGCGTGCTTGCTTCCATAAACATCATTAATCATCATTCGACCCAAAAAAAAAAATTATTAATCATCCACTCCACATATGCCCACTTATGTCACGGGTCAAGCATGCAAGTAATAAACAAAGTAAGATTGATGTGGTTCACATCACCAAAATACTTATTGAATTTGGTCTTCATTCTCTTGCCCATTTCCTGCAAACTTATTCCTCATTCTTGCAACATTGCCGTATACATCATTTGCCATATAGGAAATGAAGAAAATCATTACTAGTGAGCGACCCTTTCGCCTTGGAAAGTTCTTCAACAAAATTGCCACCTTGAAGTTCCAATGAGCTAAAAGCTTCATTAAACTTTAAAGCTACTTCTAATATCACGTTTATTGAGTTCCAATGAGTCTTCACATCCAAAAAAATGAAAAATGAGTACGCATTCTGATTATTATTCCAGACAATTGAAATAGAGATACAATTTCAGGAAGAGATGGAAATCACTAACTTGAATCCTCTACAATTGAAATGGAGAAACAATTTCCAATGTTTCGGATTGACAGTGAGATTGTTATATTAAAAAAAGAAAATGCAGAATATTTTTGGGACAAAAATTGAAGATTTCCTTTTTCAACTCTTCGTATTGACCAAAATTACACTAGCTTAGATAGTACAAGCAGCCAAAAAGAAAAAGAAAAAAAAACATCCTGGATATGCTAGGCTGTTAATGAGCCTATATATGCACAGGATGCTTATAATTTTACCTTTACCAAACCTTTTCTTTTGTCTGTTGGCCAAAGACAAAAACTTTCCCTAATCCAATTACTACAAAATACTATCTCAGCGCTTATAGGTCATAAACACAAACATATTGCAAGATTGCGTTATTGGAAAGGTTCAATCCTCTGTAGGAATAGAAGTAACAAAATTCAATAAAGCTTCAAAGAGAGAAAAAAGCCAAAAGGCGTATCTTCCGGATGTGATACTTGCTCTGCAGAAAACGAGGATTAAGAGTAGCTTACACACTATAGTAGCCCATATCAACTTAACAGAGGGGAAAAATGAGTTGTGTGCCTCTCCTCAAATCTCTTTGATGGTTCCCTCACATTTGTGGAACTCTTATAAAACAGTAGATCAAATTAATGGCCTCAATGCCCATCTCAGTTTTTTTTTCTTTTCCCTACAATAAATATAGGCACACAGCAAAATTGATCTGTGACGGAGTTCATTCAATCAATGGAAATTTGGCAAAACCAGTGCACTGAGCACAGATAGTGTGGCTGTCGATCTTGTAATATCGTCAAAATGGGCCATTTCTCTATCCCCAACTTCTTCCTGGGACCGCCACTAGTCTCGGCATATAAACTTGCACGATGAGCAAAAAATTCATCTACACATATCCATTTGGTCTCTCGCTGCTCTTTGCAGATCGCTTCTGCAAGTCTGCATCATAATGTTGAAAAGCAGCATCTAAGGCCTGCATCAAATGAAGTTTCTGTTAGATCTCTCAGTCCATTTGCCACCTATGTGCCCCAAGGTACACTAGCTCTCCAGCATATCCATTAATCAGTGCATTATGTCCCTAATACTCATGGTCCAGTAAGCATTTCTGCAAATTTCTGATGAAATAGCTTCTAGTGAAACCACTTAAGTCCAGCACAAAGACTAGAAAACTCACTGCAGGCACAATTGTTATTAAAAGGAAATCCCATACCTGATGCATTTGGCGAACAAGAACAGAAACATGCTGCTTGTGGTTGGCTGGCACAGATTTCTTGATCTCCTGTAATTTGAAGGAGAATAAAAGGTTCAAAAAAGTTCTTAACAACAGCCAGGGGTTGCTAACAAAGTCATTGAAAATTTGTAATCCTAAAATGAAAGTCACAAGAGAAGCAGATTGGATGATACACCAAGCACAATTGACGTTATTGTAAATTACTTGAATGCTTCGTCATAACAGTGAGCACTGTTGCTGTGGCTAGATAGGTGCTTCAATGATTTTAAGAATGTGGAGTTCTACCTTATGTTGTTCATCATATTATGAGTAAAAAGACAATTATAAAAAGCACACCCGGTAGCTTTCAGTTGATAATGGAGGACTCTTGAGGACCAAAGCAGAAGTACAGCACAGAGAGGAGAGGCAAAAAGACCAGTTCGTAAAGAGAGAATTGGTGGAAACATAGGTGGCACTTGATTTTAGGTTAAAAAAGTGATTCTTTAGTGTTATATTCTTTAAAGTTTTTTTTTGGACAATTTTTTTCTGGCTTTCACGGATATATGAAAGATCTATGATGAACAAAAAGGTCGAGGTTAGCTGGGGCTTGGCATTCTACTTTACACTGGCCAGCGTCAGAATTGATCAGGCCTGAGTTCAGCCAGGCCCACCCATGAAGGACATCAACTTTATCCTGGCCCTACCAAGCAGGCCCAACTAGGTATGTATGCTAAACACCCTAATGGAAAGACCGTAGCTTTTTGGAAGCAAAAAGCAGACTCCCAGACACCTAGCTAGTCACATCCATGTGCAATGACAAAAATTTTGACCAGGTAAATGATAGTTTCATGTAGTAACATCAGTTTACATGAGCAATGCAGAGCTTCAACAAACAACATGAGAATTTCTCAACAAAGCCTGCTTGGATTGAGAACAAATCCATAATCTATATCGGTTGCCACCTTCAAAACAACTGCGTCAGGATGAATTCTCATCTCTTAAAAAGGCTATCTCGCAGAAAAAATTGAAGAACACGATTCTTCAAATGCCTAGAAGAAGCTGTTGCTTTCTTTTTAGCAGGAGAAAAAAGAAACATTTTATTAATTTGCTTCTTACATTAGATTCCTCTTTAAATTCTAATTCTTGAAGAGCAAAATCATATTAAACACTGTAAGTTTTCAACAAGAGTATAGTGTCATGAAGTTAGTTGACAAGGATTACATACAGACATGACCCTTTACAAGGCCGCCAGTGGAAACAGATCAACATAAAATTAAGGATGAGAACCCTACAATACCACTTAAATGAGAAAAGGATCATATTTTTCCCAAGAGGTTTTTTATTAATCAACCACGTAACAAATTCTAGGAGATTAACAAGGAACATACTTCAAGCTGTGGGTATATTTGTGACATGGCATCCTTCAGTCTGTTTACCTGCACATTAGTAAATAAACAAGCAAGCAGTGATTAATCCAGTTTAATGCGAAACAAAGAAACTTCAGTTTTCCATAATTCAATGATACTCAAGTTCCTAGGCAAGTGCTGTAACTTAATCCTAATTTTCAGTTCCCCCACCTACTTCACCAACTGAGCAATCATTCAAAAGAAATGTCTTGGGAAAACCGGTTCCCTGTGTCCTATCTTTTTGCTTGCAACAGACAAGGAGGGCCATAACTGGGTAGTCATGTAAGTTTAAAGAGAAATCTACTGATAGGGCTTGCTGTCAAACCCCGCAACTATATTAATGATACTCATAACCTCAATAGAATTAGTGTTATACCTCGGCATGTGACTTCCACACACACAAAATTACCTATCACATTTGTAGTATATTGGCTGCCAAGGGTCCTTTGTTTGAAATGAGACCCCCTGATAGTGACCAAGGAGATATAACAAACATTTACCTTTGCATAAAGGTAAGAACTCGTAATTGGATATGATGACCAAAAGTGCCTCAATAATTCTTGTATGGACGTCCAATGCTGTCATCAAGAATAGTCGCAATGATAACTTAGACAATATGACCAAATTATTATCAGGAGACATCAAAAGCAAAAGCTTGGGTGAGTTGTCAACTTACATGAAGAAGCTGCTCCTTGGTTGTGCTTGGCAACTTGTCCAGAACACTATCCTGAGGATTCTTTCCGACGTCATATTTGGTTCTTGATATATCATGGGACAGTGCATTGAAAACCTATATCATGCATTAAGGAAGGGAACTCATATGAGCTAGCATTGGCAAAACAAATTTTCAGCATACTAGTCCCCCAGCTGTATGAGTGCTGAGCAATAACTTAAGAAAAGACTTTCACCTGCAGAGCATCTTTAGTCTTTACAACAGGATTAAGAAGTCCCATTTGTTTAGTCTGTGATATTGAGTCCCGCAGAAATCCATATGCTTCTCTGGAGCTCAAATTGCACTTTTTCCCCTCTGCTGCTGGGGCTTTAACGGCAATGACTTGCTGGGAGTCAAAGTAGTCTCGAGGATCCTGGATGCAAACTGACATGAAGCTTCCATTTCACAGTATCTGTTTTGCAACTCAAAAGTTTTCAGAGGTAAATAATGATATACTTTTATGCAGAGTGGAGCAAGTGGCGGGCCGTGAGATGCCTGAAGGTCCTCAATCTCTGTGATACGAGCGATCCTTTCCGATATCCCCTGATTGGCGTTCCCATCAGAATCCTCATTAGCGGACTCAACTATATGAATAGTAGAAAATGGAAAATATTGAGTCACGATAGAAGAACCAAAGAATTAATTTGACAGTAGAATTAGGAATTAGGCTAACCCCGTTTCAACTTGGCAAGTGCCTCTGCAACTGTCCTTGTGTCTTCCAATTCCACCTCTGCATGATCATTTAGAAAGGCATAGGTTTAACCTCACATGCCTAAGTCTAAAGATTAAAAACATTAAGAAAAGAGGAAAAACTTTATTCCAACTCATACCTCATTTCTCATGTCTAAAATCTAAGATTAACAAAAAGCCTAATGTTAAAACTTAAAGTGAGGAATTATTGTACATGAAAACACTAATTACTGAAAAGTTATCACCCACCTACTGCTCTTCCCTCAAGCACAACTGCAGCATGCCGATTCAGGTCGTGAGCTAAAGTCCTCCTGTACAGCTCATGCTGAAATTCAGTTATATCTTTGCCACCGTCACGAAAAAGTCCATGATCCTGCATGTCCAAAACATGCAAACTGATTTGAAGTTTAGCTCCATCTTTTGTGTCAGCCCTATTATCAGCATGTCATCATCAATTAAAAACTTGAGACAGTCCTAAAGTAAGCCATGCAATGCCCTAGGGAAAAATCAAATAGACAAAGGTAGTAGAAAATTTATACTTGCTCTTAAAGCAAGGTGATTTCTTCACACAATAGTTACTTGAAAGGCACTTCAAGATGGCTAGTGTAACAAATTTGATCCCATATAGCTAGCAATAGCAGGTCAACTGGTTCTCCAAGCAATATAGGAAAGGATTTTCAAGGAAACCAGAGTTCAGATGTACATAGTCACAAGGACACAAGTGAAATTATAACCAGATTAATGCACAATCATCGTACAGGCAAGTGCATGTAGTCATCTCCTTGGTCAGCTTCCATGTTTACAGTAGGATCAACCCGCCGGATCTGCAAAAAAAGCAAACTGTTAGAAAAACTCAAAGATCAATGCAGGCTAATCAAGAAAGAAGGAAACATGAGAGGAAATTCTCTCAAATATTCTCAAGTATAAGAGTCAGAAGAGTCTCAAACTCCAAAACAAGCACCTTCTGTCGTGCTTCCTTGGCCAATATATCATCATTCCTGAGAAAAATAGCAAGCTCTTCATCTTCAGCAGCCTCCGCAGCAGCAGCAACAGCATTTCTTGTGCTGTGAAGGTACTCTGCTTTAAAGTACTTGGTCCAGAAGTCCTTCTCTGTCATCTGAAGTACAGGAAATGATTCAAGAAACCATAGTTCAGGGTCATGTGTTGCTTTGAACAATCTAACAAACAATAAGCAAATGCTTCATCACAATGTAAGTATTTACAGGGGCAACAAGTCTGGAAAATGATGGAACAAGCAGCAACATTCCAATTACCTTATTGGGAACATATTTCAAGAATGCTGCATGAACCGCAGGCTTCTCAGCAAAAATCTGGGGTACAAGTACACATTAGCAATTCAAAAGTAGAATGGAAATAAGTATTACTTTAATATTAGAAATGTATACATCAGGCCAATCTCCACCAAAACAATACCAACATCTTTCTGTCCTAGACAGATAAAAGAGAGTTGCAAAGAGAGCGCATCTCATGCTAAACACACTATATACAGATACACAATACAATTAGAAATGTCTCTTCCACATTACTCAAGACTGAGACAAAAGAGGCAAGCAGAAATGTCTTTTCCACACTACTCAAGACTGAGACAAAGAAGCATTCCTTTGTTCCAGTAAGCAGGGGCACAAGTGTCTAAGCCACATTATTCATAACCAAAACGCATGTTTAAACTTCTCTGCATTTTACATTTTTACTGCCCATTATTTTGCATTTTATATATTAGACATTCCACCCGGTGATACTCAGATTCATGTCTGAACAAAATGGTTAGAGATTTATGATTCCCTATTAATGAGTGGCATCCAAAATTCAGCTCTTAGCAAAGATTCGGTATGGCTGTGTGGCAGTGACACCAGGAAATGATCACCCTCTTTGGGAAGAAGGCAAGTATATTAAAGAGCAGCAAGGGAGTGCCCTTCCATTACAACCTAGAAGCTAGAAAACAACTGAGAAATTGAAAAAGACTCACTGCCAAAGAGCTCTCAGACACAATGCCAAAAGGATAAGGTGGAAAGCCAACTACCCTTTACAGCACATACAGAAATTTCCTCATTTTTAAAAGCCCGCCTATTTCTACCTTTCCAGATTACCCAAAAAACGGAAGCAGAAATTTTAAAAAAAAAAAAATTCCCCCTTTCAGAGAAGAAACAATACCTGAAGGATTACTTCTGGTGTCAAACTAAAAGTAACTTTGTTTGTCTGCAGATAAACAGAGAAGAAACACTCATAAGTTCTTGTTGCAAATAAAACTGCCACAAGTCCGGCAAAATCCAGGATAAAATTATGACATGGGCATGTAGGTTGGAGAGATCGGTATTATACCCTGCCATCTGTTGCTGGTTTAATGTCTGAAATCATGGCGCTTTTGAAGCCCACACGTTGTTTTGATTTTCTACTTGACTCTCGATCCAGCAACTTCTGCAAAAATAAAATAAGCAGCAGAAAAAATCAAATCACTAAATGTAATCATATGTGTCTACATCATCTCCATTAAAAATAAAAATATATCGAGTCCAAGCAGCTTTCTATCTTCAAATTACTCGCCTTCCTTGTCGCCCAAAACTCCGCTTCTGTCAGGATCCCACCAATCACAAGTTGCTTGTGAAGTTTCTGCAACTCACTGTGATGGGCAAACTTTCGTGAAATCAGGTTATTCTAAGAGACATATAATGTAATATACAAACAAAAGAATTATTAGAACAGAGAAGTACAGGTTACAGAGTTGATCTGCCAAATTAACAAACCATTCATGTGATCTAGTCAAATAGGTATTAGGAAATGATCTTATTTTCCCAAAAAAAATCTTTTAGGGCATAGGTCCATGATGAAAGTCATTAGAAAATAAAACCAACTAGAGAAGGCCATAATCAACATCAAGCCATTATACGGCCTGTGGATATATACCGTTCTCGAACTGTTCACACCACTGAACCAAATGGAGAATGTGTAAGTCCTTACCCTAATAATTTTAATATAACCATGGGTGGTCAGACAAGACAACTTTACCTGTTTTCTCTCAAAAGCTTGATGCGGAGCTCCAATTCAGCTGTGCTGATTTGTTCATCAGGAAGCGAGGCATCAGTCTTTCCGGAGGCAGCCGTTGGAGTCTCCCCGGATCTCCCAATGGATTTTCCTATAAGAAGCACCAAATAAAGATTTATGATAGAATGAAATGACAAATAAATTATTACTTGTAAAAGAGAATTACTCACACCAAAAGGTGATAAGGAAAAACAAAACTAGCGCTGTTTAATATGTGACCATGTAACTAACTGGAACAGAGGCAAAGACTTCCATCAATGGGGCCCCACAAAAAGATTTCAAAGGAAAAAAAGAAACGCACAACCTATATAAAGCATGCCTCCTTAGGAAGCAACATGAGGCATGCATTTAGCCATCCGCATTGTGTCGGAATCAAATATACTCACAATACTCGGATTCCCTTCCTCATTAAAGGCAAAAATAAAAAAGAAGTGCACTGACCTTTGATACATTAAAACACATGGCAAGAACAAAACCACAGTCATAGACAACTTGTCAGCTATGCACACCAAAGTCATAGTTTCATCCCTCCTGTGGTAGCTAAAATGAAAAATTATATAACCTGGCTTACAATACTATCGGCAAAACAAAAGGAAAAGGAAATAGAATTCATGGACATAGCAAGACAAAATTTCTCACTTATAGGAAAAAGAACACAGCGTCTTAAAATAACAGAAAGCTCTGTTCGTTAAATGAAAAGAATGAGCAGCTCCTACAACAAAGTCAAAAATCCGACACTTAAATTCGAACTAGCCTCTTTGCCAATATACTAGGCTCCAGCACATTAACACAAAGGCAGAAAATGTTTGCCGTCAGAATTAGCCGTACCTACAAAATCTCTGCACACGTGGAGATCGGGGTAACTTTCAAATTCAAATATGTAACTTCCACCCTGCAAAGAGACGGTGACTATCATGCTTCAATTATAAAGAGCACGGAATTGTTGAGTATAATTAATGAAACACAAACTAGAGCAGCAAAATACTTGTTCCATAAGTGGAATATTAATTAAATATAGGTAAGATAAAAACATGGTCACAATGGCCATGTTACATGTCTCCAAGCTAGATATCCTCATCTCAAGCAAAGAGACAGTAAATAACAATGGGTCATTCAGAAACTTAACTTGATCATTCGTGAGGTTGAGCCATGGTGGTTTATTTGATCCCTCCTTGGTGTTTTTATGACCTGCAACATCCAGAGTTTAGTTTGAAACATCACGACATGCTATCATCTGCATAAACTTGCACTAAGTAATGGAAATCGCAGGTACTAGTGGGTCAAAACATTTCAAATAATTGGAGAAAGTAATACAGACTGTCCTGCATTAGAAATCTTCAATACTAACGGTACACTTGTTGAATAATGTTCATATCATACAAAACTCAGCATTTACTTCCAAAAGCAAATCTTGCCTCTGAAGAGACTGGCCTATTAAATTTCACAAAATAATTGAGCACCCACTCATTAAAAAAGGTACCTTTAATAAATCTAAACTCCACATCAAGCTTTGACGCAGAGTTGGGATGATTAGGAGTGAATATAAATCTGTCCCAAGCCTGCATAAAGTAAAATTTTACTATTAAAAAAGGAGCAAAATATGAATGATAAGTAGAGTTTATGCCTAAACCAAGGAAGAGACCATAGAAAACAGAAGTATTGACAATGATGGTAATCCTTTCAACTGCTTCTCCAATAACCAACCTGAAATGCCACTTTCTTGAAGGCTCAAACTCTGTATTTCATTATCAAGCAATGTTATATTAAAGGATGACTACATTTCCAACCAATTTGGAAGCATACTATCGCAACTAACTTAATTCGAGAGCCCATTTACCCACGCTGCCCTATACACGAGTCGCATGATCTCACAAGCCGAACCACATCGAAAAAATGTACCGGTGAGCTGAACTAAACGTCAATCACAATGGTTTACAGAATTTCATTCCACATCAATACCCTCGCCGCATTCGAAGTTTCTCAACTCAAACGGAAAAACAGAACACCATCACACTAGATTGCGCCACCACTTCAAACATAGTCACACCCGGGCCTCAGAGGTGGATCGATTCATCAAATGAAGCACCGCACGAGGGACAAAAAGATAACCAACAAGATTACACGAACGGAGAGACGGGGGTACCATTTTGAGGACGCCAGCAGTTCCGGGGTCCTTCACTGTAGTCTTGTACTTGGCACGCTTAATCACCTGCCCGCTGGCCATCTACACCGCCCGATAGATCGATTATTCTCAAGAATCGATACACGATCAGAGCGGCACGGCTCGTCGAGGTTGTGCCGAAGTCCTAAGGCAATCCAACGCCATGGTGCCCAATGCGAGGAGAGACCGACCGCACGAATTGCTGGGGACGGAACGGACGATCTAGGGTTTCTATCAGCAGTATTGGAAGGACTACCGATCGACCTCAAGGACGAAGGGTTTCGTCAAGATCCTCATCAGAGGATCTCGGGAGAGGAGGAAAAGCTCGTCCAGCTCTGTGATTCTCTGCGTATTTGCAGAGCGCCAAGAGGTAGAAGACGGGAGCAACGGAGGTTTTATGGAGGCGACGAGGAAACGGTTGGACCGGGAGCGAGCCGGTCAATCGGACCGATTCTTTCGGACGAGCCGGACTTTTGTTCTTCGGTTCGATTTCGGTTTGCGTCCGGGCGGTGCTCCGAATCTCCCACGAAACATAGATGCCCTTGGAGTTTGGCATATTTTACCATCATGCCACTGTGAGCGCTCGGTCTGCAGTTTCGGGCCCAGCGTGCCGGATGCTCCGGTCAGAAAAGAATATCTTCCTTCGGTAAATCATTATTATCGATTGGTGACTAAGTTTCCTTTCTACGGTCGGAGCTTTTCATCATGGCTTTTCTCAAATCAGCAAACAATCTCCTTAAGCATTTCATGCATTTCATTGTATCTTTAGTTCAGAATCTACCTCGTCTTCGTCTATATCCATATTACGTCGAGAAAAATGTTTGGTTCGTCAATATCCTCATAATTGGATGCCCATTATGAGTTGCTCCCTACTTATTATACTTTTAGAGCTTGTGCCCTCTTCGCGAATTTTCTTCTCTTTCCTTTCGATGAAGGACACTCTAGTTTGATGTGGTCGGGCTTTCTAGACTCGAAATAAATAGTTTTGCTTCCTTTAGATTCTTCCTTGCCCTTGGAGTTTCTTGTACTCCTTTGTTGTATGAATTCTTTCCTTTGTAATTTTTTTTTTTCCTTATCAAACATTTTACCTTTTGGGTCAAAAGTAACTTTATAAGTCATCTTTGGACGAAGCTTTCTCCACATCATAAGCAAAGACGTGGAAAGCAATAACCTTTTTGTACTTTATGTGATTTCTTCTTCATGGTTAAGTTCCATTTAGAAGTCATCATTGTTCATACCTCTTTTTTTTACCTGTTCTAAAGCTCTCTCTCTCTCTCTCTCTCTCTCTCTCTCTCTCTCTCTCTCTTTTATTCTACCTCTTTGCAAAAAGTGAGAGTCAACCCAGCACCTGTGATAATAGTGGCCCCACCTCCCAGCTCCCTCACCACTGGGATGCATGCCCAAGGTGTTGTTGATGAAGCCAAATCTTTTTTAGGGTTTCTTTTGGTCTTTTCTATTAGATTTGCTTTTAGGTTAAAAACTACATCTTTATATTAGCGATAAAAAAGCTAGACATCAAGATGTTGAAAAAGAAAATAGAGAGGAAAGAAAACGAGAGAAGAAAAAGTGAATTTTTTCTTTGTAAGGGTTCTCAATCTCTTTATGCCCTGATCTTGAGAGAAGATCATCGTTGTTTTCTAACTTTTTTCAAAGTCTGGTGGATTCACAAAGTACCTCTACATGGAGATGTAGTTTAGGTTTGTGTGAACTTCGACAATAAATTTTCTAGCATGTTCTTCTGATTCTGTTCTTTATTATTATACTATTGGTGGATTGTTTGCTTGCAGTGTTTTTCTAGAATATGCGGGTGATTTCATAACAATTGGTATCAGAGCCTAGGTTAGCTAATCAAGAACATTGAGGGTTTCTTTGGTGAAGTTTGATTGAAAGTGAACAGTATGGCAGAAGATAAAATCAAAATCGATAAGTTCGATGAATAGGATTTCAAATGGTGGAGACTCCAAATCAAGGACTATCTTTATCAGAAAGATCTGTATGCACCATTTGAGGGTTGGAAACCCGAGATGGCGGAAGTGGATTCGACAACAGAAGCCGGATGGAAAATTCTTGATCGAAAGGCATTAAGTGTGATTTGTCTAAGGCTAACGAAAAAGACAGGGTACCACATCGCAAAAACAAAAACTGCAAAAGAAGCCATTAATATTCTAACGAATATTTATAAGAAGTGGTCGACGTCAAATTAGATATTTTTGTTGAAGAAACTGGTTAATATGAAGTTATCTAATAGAGGTTCTGTGGTCGAGCATTAATAGTTTCACACAGATCACGGGTCAGTTGAAACCCATAGGCATAAATCTAGATATAAAGTTCCAAGCTTTATTATTTTTATGCTCCCTTCTAGATAGCTACAATACCGTGGTACATGGAATTTCGAGCACCATGAAGGATGATTTGACTCTGGATGATGCTATGGACAAAGAGATACAAAGGAAAGTCTCAAGTGGAGATTATTTTTTGGCATCTATATCTTCAACAATACTAGCAGTGGAGAACCATGGAAGAAGTAAAAGTACAGGAAAAATCAGCAGGCGTGGTAGGTCACAATCAAAAGATAAAAGACAGGTTGCAAAAGATGAGTGCTGATTTTATCACCAAATCAGATATCAGAGATTTCAGTGTGAAGCCTACAAAAAGAAGTAGCAAGATGAGGATCAAGGAGCTAATGTGGGTAGTGATGAACCTTTTCTAGAAAACTTGTGTTTGTCTATAGGATTTGACTTGACGACAAATAAGTCATTTATTGATTCCAGTGCTTCTTTACATTGCACCTCGCAAAGAGATATATCTGATGATTATGCCAATGGAGATTTCGGGAAAGTAGTTGTGACGAAACGGCCACGTGTCCGATTATTAGAAAAAGACCTGTGATTGTGAACATCTCAGGTGGATGAGGTCTAGTTTTGCATGAAATTATGCATATTTCAAAATTAAAGAAAATTATGTTCTCAACCAATAAACTTGACCAAAAAGTTTTCATAATAACCTTTGAATACGGAGAGTGGAATATAACCTCAGGGGCAAGAGTAGTAGCAGAGGAAAAGCGTACTGGTACACTTTACTTTCTCAAATAAACAATATTAGTAATATGGATGCAAGTACAGTGGCTACAGGTAATTTGTCTACTCTTTGGCATTATCATTTGGCACATCTTGATGAAAATGGTGTAAAGCAGTTACACTCAAAGAAATTACTTTCAAGTTTACAAAAAGTTGAGTTAGATTTCTATGAGAGTTACATTTATAGAAAACATAAGGCAGTTTAGTTTTTAATTGAATGAGCGACAAAATAAAGGCCGAAAGTTAAAGTTAGTTCATACTGATGTGTAGGGATTGGCTTAGGAACTCTCTTATGGTGATAACAGATATATAATCACCTTCATTGATGATGCAACAAGGAAGACTTGGGTCTATGCTCTTAGAAAAAAATCAGAATTATTTAGGATGTTCAAAATGTAAAGGACCATGATAGAAAAAGCGACAGGTTATCATATTAAAGCTCCGAAGTCCGATAATGGTGGCGAATATATGAGCAAAGAATTTGCAGAATACTTGAGTCGGGAAGGCATACACAGGTTGAAGACTATTTCTAGAACTCCTCAACAAAATGGTATAGCTAAGAGAGAATGAACATGACTACTCTAGGACATGCGAGATGCATGAGGCTACACGCGAGTCTCTTGCTACACTTATGGGCTACCACAGTTAATGCAGTTATTTATCTTATCAACATTAGTTCATCTAGTGTGTTGGATGGAGAAATTCCGTAAGAGCAATGGTCAGGTAAAAAGGTTAATTATTCATACGTAAAAGTGTTTGGTTGTATTGCATATGCTTTGATTGCAAGGAATGATAGGAAGAAACTTAATGCTAAGTCCCAGAGATGCGTATTTATCATATATGGTGGCAATGAATATGGTTATAGGTTTTGGGATAATGAGAATAACAAAGTCATCCACAGTCAATATGTGGTATTTTATGAAGAAAAGATGTACAAGAATTGTCAGACAGATCATGAGAATGCAATGGAACCAGAATATGTTAAACTGGACACAATGCCTGTGAAGGTGGTTAAAATAGATCATAGTGCATCTAAAGGAGAGGTTCAAGATGAGCCTATTATTAGTGAGGAGGCAGTTTAAGAGGAACACAGCGATATGGAGTAGACTAACGACCCTAAAGTGCCTGTCTTGAGGAGTCAAAGGTAATTTTTTATCTATCAGCTAATATTATTCTAAGCCATGTCTTCTATACAAATTCAATAAAACCGGAGACTTGTGATGAGGCAAAGAAAGACAAATCTCACTTATAGTAGGAGCGTGCTATGAAAGACAAGATGAGCTCGTTACTTTAGAACAAAACTTGAGAGTTGACCAAGCTGTCCACAAGGCCCTGTTTGGTAAAAAAAATTGTTCATTGGAACAATTATTTCTGTTCTTTTGTTCCAGGGAACAAAAAAAAAAAAGATAGAAACCCGTTTCGTAAAATTTTTGTTCCCGGGAACAAAAAATTTATTTTTATTTTTTTGTTCCCGAGAATAGATTTGGAATAGAAATAAGAAGTAGAAAAAAGTAATTTCTTGTTCACGGAAATAATTCCTAGAATTAATTCCTATTCTTTTCTTTTCTCTTCTTCTCTTCCCCTTTCTTCTTCTTCCACTTGGTCGGTCACCTGCCTCGGCTATGGACAACAACTGGACAGCCGAGCTTGCCCAACCACTGGCGAGGCTCGGCCTCGACGGGCCACTGTCCGAGTCGACGGGTGGCCCGTCGAGGCCGAGCCTTGCCGGATCCGGGCAAGGTCAATCTTGCCAGCCGGCATGAGGCTCTAGCAAGCTCACTAGACCTTGCCTAGTCGATCACTGGCCATGGTGATGGCCGACGACCGACTACAAAGAAGAAGGAGGAAGAAGATAAAAAGAAAATGAAAAAGAAAAGAGAAAAATAAGAAAAATATAATAAAAGTATTAAAAAATTTAAAGAAACAAAAGAATTTAAGAACCTTACCAAATGCATTTATATCTCCGAAATAGAAATTTTGGACAGTTACCAAGCATGTTCTTTTACTCAAAAATTGTTCCCAGAAATAGAATCATAAAAAACCATTTCTGATCAAAAGTTGTTCCCCGAAACAGAATGGTTACCAAATGCGTCCTCAAGTAAAAAAGCTTTGTTAAATAAGTGGATGTACAGGATTAAGAATAAAGCAGATAGTAGTATCAGATACAATGTGAAACTTGTGGGCAAGGGCTTTTCTTAAAAAGAATGGATCAACTACTCCGAGATATTTTTACCAATAGTGAAAATGACATCAATTAGAGTTATGTTGAATATAGTTGTAGTGGAAGATCTTCATCTTAAGTAGTGAGACATGAAAACAGCGTTTTTACATGGTGACTTATATGAAGAATCATACATGATGCAATCTAAAGGTTTTAAAGTCAAAGGTAATGAGCACATGGTATGTCGCTTAAAAAAAAACTTGTATGGCTTGAAACAAGCTCCGCGGCAATGGTACCTAAAGTTTGATAGTTTAATGGAAGAAAAAGGATTTGCACACTATAAGTTTGATCATTGTATTTATTTTCACAAGTATGACGATGGTGATATCATGTATCTCTTTAAATGTAGATGACATGTTAGTGGTTAGCTCCAATATGAAGAGAATCGTAGAAGTGAAGATGTTATTATCGAAGTTACTATGAAAGAGCTAAGAGAGGCCAAGAATAATTTAGGCATGAAAATCATCAACGACAAGAAAAAAAGAAATTATGGTTATTGTAAAAAGATTATGTGAATAATGTGTGAAAGAGATTTAACGTCGATAAGGCAAAATCAGTTGCAACTCCTCTAGCGAGTCACTTCAAACTTTCAAAGGACATGTGTTCGAGTACTCGAGCTTTGAAAGATGAGATGGTGGTAGCTCCGTATACATCAACAATGAAAAGTTTGATATATGCCATGGTGAGCACGAAACCAAACATTGCATAGGTAGTGAGAGTTGTGAATCGATATATGCAAAACTTAGGTAGAGAGCATTGGCATGCAATGAAATGGATATTGAGATATCTAGCAGGTACATCAAATTACTCTCTTTGTTATTATGGTACATCTTTAGAGTTGCAAGGTTATGTCGATGCGAATTACTCAAATGATCGAGATAATGGTAAGAGTACCACTGGACATATCTTTACAATTGTAGGTACAGTAGTGAGTTAGGTATCTCAACTACAAAAGTAGTGGCTTTATCAACGACAGAAATGGAATATGTGGCGATCACGAAAACCTCCAAGGAAATCATGTGGTTACAAGATTATACAAAGAAGCTATATCAAAACAGTCAGTCAATACACTATGGAGTGATAGTCAAAGTGTAGTGCACTTAACAAAAAATGCAACTTATCACTCAAGGACTAAACATATCAAGAATCGTTATAACTTTATTAAGTCAGCATTGAAAGATAATGAGTTAAAGTTACAGAAGATTGATAGTTCAAAGAATCCAGCTGACATATTGACCAAGGTAATAATAGAAAGAAACATTTTTTCTATACTACTACCATTGGTATTACTCCATGTTAATCAATGAGGAGTATTGCAGAGATACAAGTTTTTCAATTACTAGTTTTTGAAAAAGATAAATGCAAAGTTGCTTGGCGCATTGAGTATATTTGTCTTAAAGTGGGAGATTGTTGTGGATGAAGCCAAATCTTTTTTAGATACTTTTTTTTTGTCTTTTTTATTAGATTTGCTTCTAGGTTAAAAGTTACATCTTTATATTAGCAATAGAAAGGCTAGGCGTTAAGATGCCGAAAAAGAAAATAAAAAGGACAGAAAAAGAAAGAAAAAAAAAAAGGAATTTTTTTCTTCGTGAGGGTTCTCATTCTATTTGTACCTTGATCTTGAGAGATGATCATCATTATATTCCAACTTTCTTCGAAGTATAGTAGATTTGCAGAGTGCCACTGTGCAGAGACGTAGCTCAAGTTTAAGTAAACTTCTATAACAAATTTTCTAGCATGTTTTTCTGATTTTGTCATTTTATTGTTATATCATGCCCGGTGGATTGTTTTGCTTGCAGTATTTTTTTGGAATCAGCGTGTGATTTTGTAATACAAGGGCCATGAGTATATGTCGTGCCCTGAGATGAAAGCCCATTCACAATGTTGATGAAGTAAATGAACAAATTATTTATGATTTTTCTTACCTTCATTTTGAATAACTCATATTGCCCAAGAGTACTAGCCATTAAAGATGATCCATTCCTTCACATGTGAGCTCCAGTCATTTCCAAATCTCCTTAACTATGACACGATGAGAATTTACCAAACTCAATAGAAGATAGGGCACTATGCATAATGTGAGTATCTTTAGCATTTAATGTAACTCTTTTTCTTTACTCTTCTTGTGAAATCTTTTATTGTGCTAGAGGAACTGGCACTATAGCAAATGTTGAATTTGGAGGTGAAGTTGCTAATGTGGGATTAGCAAAGGTGCACTTGTTGCCGTTACCTTCGATTGCTCAAATGGACCATTTTGAATCATGTTTCGTAGCTCATAATCAATTGGTTGCACAATCACTTTCTTCTTGCATATTTAATAAGCATAGTTAGTTCTATCAAACAAGTGGTTTCGTGATAGATCGACCTTTACCAAAAGATGCCCACAATTTTGGCCACAAATAGATCATCCACATTTTTTTTTTGTCGGAAAAAGATATTATTCATATATCAAAATAATTCTCAAGAGGTACATAGAAGGCTTTCAAGCCTAACAAATCTCAAATAATTGCAAATCAAATCAAAAGCCAAAAAGCAAATAATAAAGTACAGTTTGCAGCTAAAAGTAAGGGAAGATCGGTTCCCGGTTCGATTGGGTTCAAAGGTGGAAATCAGAATCACCCCAAGAGGATCATTTCCCAAAATTTGGAACCGGAGATTGGACTAGTTGGTCCTAAGATCGGCAATAGGATCACATTGTCGGTCTAGTCTGATTTCAATCCGATCTAATGGAACTGGTCACTGATTTTTTCTTACTACTTTTTGCCCAGTACTTGAAACTGAACCGATATAGTGTTTAATTTGCATTTTACTAATTTTTTTTCTAAGAATAATAAAATAAAAAGTCTATTTAGCCAGTTTGATTTGATTTTCTCTTAGAATTGGGAATCAAGAATTAGACCGTCTAGATACCAGTTCCACTTTTAGGAACGAGGAATCAAACCAACACTCTCGAACCAAATTAGCAAGTCCGATTGAGGCAATTCCCAATTCGGTTTGTTTGTTTTGCACACTCCTAGCTAAAAACACACCCATCAAGAACCCATAAATGATTGACAATAAATTCAATTATGAGCACACACCAAAATCTCTCATTCCATTTGCAACGACTTACGATGTATGTTTAGGTTCAACGTCCTCATCACCATCACCATGCAGAGACACTAACTTCAAAATATTGAAAAAATACATTTCGAATTCATGTGAGGTCCCATATCAATATTTAGATCTAATTCGAGAGAGTAAAATCTCGAAAACTTGACCTAAATCCAAATGGATGAGAAGAGCATAATCTCAGAGAAAATTATGGAACCAAGTTACAAACATCCTCCTCGGTAGCTATCGACTAGACGAATGGCCAAACTAGTTTACATGTTCACCCAAGATCAGATGCGGGAATTTATTCACACACATAAACTCCCCGAACAAATCCAAAGAGAAAAGAAAGATAGAAAACTTCAAAAGAGGGAAAAGGCAAGTAGAGAGGGAGAGGAGGGAGGGAGGGACTCTCCCTCTCTTCCTTCCTTAAGGATGACACTACAAAGACACGATAGCTTCAAAGGAAAAGAAAGGAAACGCTAAGTTAGGGTTTAAAGATAAAGGGGCATCAATCTACCTTCTCTCATATTCACATACTTTAAGTGCTTAGGCTCTGGTAATAATTGAAATGGATTGGTCTTAAGAACTAAGAGAGGGGTTTGAATTGTTTGTTGTATGATTTTAATTTTTTTTTTATACAAAACAACATGTAGAGGATGAAATAGAGTTTTTAAAGAAAGTAACTTCTAGCAACAAGAATGTAAAAGAGTAAGGAATAGAAGAGATTGCAAATCAATTTATACTGGTCTGACCTTTTCCATTTGACCTACTCCAGTTTCCCAACTCTAACAATCCATAACATGTTAGAATTTACTAGTACGCTCCTTGAAATCCTTGACAATATTTACATTTGAAGTCACTTCTCCAAAAGTCATGTAACTTACTCCAAATGTGCACACACTTCACTTTACGCTAAAAGCAAACTCTTTACAATGATTACATAGGTGTAACCAAAGATTAAGTGTGAGAAATAAAACAAGTTTGAGAGCATTTTGATCCCCTCGGCCACATTCAACTTTCACTTTAACGCTTGTATATAGCCCTCTTAAGCATGTTGAATACTTCAAATAGGTCAAAATTGCACAATACTATTCTTATTGCATAGCTATCACATGGAGCTAATTAACAAATCTTGCCCAAAACATACCAAATTGCTTCTACAAACTTGAATAACACTTCATTTACTTAGCCAAAAATGGCAAACCTGATGTGACTTCTCCACAACATTTTTTGTGGATTTTCTAAAGTTCCAAATTGGCTCCAAAGCACCAATTTGAAATTAAATCAAATCGACTTAGAACTGAGTCTTCATTTCTAGATATGTGGCGTGTTATGCACTCTGTCTATATCGCGAACCTTCTTTCATTATGGTCTATTCGGACTTGACGATTCTACTAAATCCCAATATGTTCATCCGTTGCACTTAGATTCTTCCAAGAATATTGATGTATATATGTTATTCAAGTTGTTCTCATTCTATTAGGCTCATCCAGCACCTTGGCAGTCCCACTTCCTACTTTGTTCATCAAAACTTAAAGGTCTTCTTATTCTAACTTTTTTGCATTTAGTATCTTGTTCTCCACTTAAAGGCCTTCACTAGCACATAACTCCCGTTGTTATCATCATTTGTATATGTAGCCAAACTCAAGTACAAATATTAGTTCTCACTTAATTGCTTGTCATCTTCAAAATACATAGAAAGTTTTCCCAACATAATTAATATCTCGATAAAAATTACATGAGAATCCTAACAAAAATGAACCTGAGTTTTTCATATGTTTGAGTGAAAGATATCTATAATTGTTCACTGAGGGTGCTTCCCCTATCAAAGTTAGTCTCCAAGGAGTCATTCATGGACAAGAGATTCAATAGGGATTAGAATAACTAACATGTTGGATGAGCCCTTCTTGGTGCAAGGGTCTTAACCAACATGGCCAGCTTCCATTATCAAGGAAGATTTAAAGTAGTATCTACTTTGGCATTGATTAAAACATTGCACATACAAATATCTTGGCAAAAGTATATCACAAGCTAATAGTTCCCAATTAAAGTTAACACTGGTTCACTAGCTCTGTTTGTTTCACAGAATATAAATAATTTTGAAAATAATTTCCTAAAATTTATCACTTTAAATAATTAGCTAATGAAGAATGTTTTTATTATCGATAACAATTTATATTTATTTCATGGATGATGGAAATATTATTCGTTCATTTCTTTTTGTAAGCGATTATTTTTAAGAAAATATTTTTCAAAACATTCGTTTTTCACAAAGTAAATAGAGCTTAAAAGAAAGTCTAAAAAGAGGGCCAAAAAGTGAACATTTCGGCACTCACAAACATTAATAATTTTTTGTTTATGATTAAATGTCATCAAATCCATGTTTAGTAGAAGATTACATATGGCTACTAGAATATTCACATTTGTAATTGTAAATTGAGAAATTGCCATCCGTGGGAACTTAGCATAATTGTCCAATTAAAATAGCATAATATGTCATTAATTTGCTAATTGGCTAATTAAATGTCTAGAAGAAAATTAATCTATTTCAAAAATTAAGTTGATAATTATTGAAATCAAATTTAGAATAGATTGGATATTTGTTATAGTTGAAAATTGTTGACACAAATTGACATTGTCTAAGTCAAATTTGAAGTGGATTGGATATCTGTTCAAATGTAGTATTATGAATGAAAAATCTTGAATAAACCAACCAGGTTCAAGTACGAGGATCGAATGTTCTCTTCATCCCCTATATAAAACACTGCTCTAATATCTTAGAAATTGTTGATAAATAGAATGTTATGATAGATGCGGAAACTATAACAAAATTAAAACTAAGAAGCATAAAAGAACACTAGATTTATGTGGAAACCCTCGCGAGAAAAATGATAAGGGAGGAGAAGTAAAATTCACTATAGAATTTCAAGAATTATAAAAGCTAGCTCTAAAAAACTAAGATTTTTTCTACCTCAACTTCATAACCTAATAACTTGAGAAAAACAATATTTATATTACCCCTAAGCCCTAATGTTGGTTCGAGCCCATTAAAATTTGACATACTCAACAAATATCCACCTTGGCTTAAATTCTACATAAACAATAAACAATCTTCTCCTCCCATTAGTGTCAAACTCAGTTGTAACAAACATTAACAAAATCCAAGCAATAATTGAATTTGGCAATAGGTGAAGGCTTCGTCAACATATCAACCGGATTGTTTTATGTGCCAATCTTCAAGACCTTGATAGAGCTATAAGCAAGAATGTCTCAATTGTACATCAATGTGCTTTGTCCTCTCATGATACATATGATTTTTAGTAAAATGTATAGTACTTTAACTATCGCAATGGACAATAGACACCCCATTATCCATATTAAGCTCTCCAAATAAGCCTCTTAACCATATGACATCTTTAACTACTTCTACAATAGCCATACATTATGCTTTTGTAATAGACAAAGCTACTAAATGTTGTAAAGTAGCTTTCCAACTGACTGAACAACCTCTAATAGTAAAGATGTACTCAATCAAAGACCTCATCTTATCAAGGTCATTAGCATAATCCCAATCAACATATCATGTCAAAATATCATCAATATTCCAAACTCTAAACCAAAATCAGAAATACCCTACAAATATATCAAAATTCACTTCACAACTTGCCAATGAACTTTGCCTAAGTATGATAAATATCTACTTACCACACCAACAATGTGTGAAATGTCAGGTTGAATACAAAACATGGCATACATAAGGCTACTAACTATAATAAAATATGGAACATGTGATGGATATTTTATATATTCATTTGTTTGGAAACATAAATTAGCTGATAATCTAAAATGAGCAAGAAGAGGAGTACTTACTAGTTTGACATCTTTCATGGCAAAATGATCTAACACCTTCTCAATACAGCTTCTCTAGAAGAGATACAATTTTCCTCATTTTCGATTTCACCATATTTCCATGCCTAAGCTTTTCTTCGCTGCACCTAAATCATTCATCTTAAATTCAATGCTCAACTGTGGCTTTAGATTCTGTATATTAGATTTATATTTTGACGTAATCAACACATCATCAACATATAATAAAATATAAATGAAAGAGTCACTAGGAAGTTTTCGTGAATATATACAACTATCATATTTGCTCCTATAATAGCCAAGTTACATCATAAATAAATAAAACATTTTATACCACTATTTAGGCAATTACTTCAAGTCATATATAGACTTTTTCAATAGACAAACATGATCTTTCTTACCTTCAAATTGAAAACCCTCAAGTTGACCCATAAATATTTTCTCTCCAACTTCACCAAGCAAGAAAGTTATTTTTACATCGAGTTGTTCCAAAACTAAATCATGCATAGCAACTAACGTAAGAAAAACCTAGATTGAGCTATGTTTAACGACAAATGAAAACATATTACTAAAATCAACTCCCTTAATCTGACTATAGCACCAACTAGATGAGCTTTGAACCTAATGTCTTCAACTCCAAGAATACCTTCCTTTAAAAAAAAAAAAAAACCATTTACAAGCCACAATTTTCTTTTCTTTTGGTGGCTTAACAAGCTCTCAAGTTTGATTCTTTTCAAGACATTCCATCTTTTTGTTCATGGCAACTAACCACTTTGCTGAATCATTTGAAGAGACGGCTTCTTTATAGGTTTTAAGCTCACTATACTCCACTGACTCTGCAATTGAAAGAGCATAAGTAACAAAATCTGAGAACCCATATTTCTGTGGGGGTTTCGTTGTCCTTCTTAGTCTATCTCTAGCAATAGAACGCTATTTCTCTTCAGGTTCTTTATTCTAAATATTACCAATTGATGATTAAACTAGTTGCGAAGAAATTACTTCAAACTCTACATTCTCCGCAACACTTTCTAGATTTCATCATAAGGATTAAATGATTCGATAGGATGAAGCATAGTAGACTTGTCAAAGGTAACATCTCTACTAATAATAATCTTAGATGAATCAACATACCAAAATTTGTAACCTTTTACACTTGAAGCATAACCAAGAAAGATGCATTTTATTTTATTTTTTGCTCTAGGCTCTAGTTTGCCTTCAGTAATATGTGCATAAGTTGGATATCCAAATACTCGAAGAGAAGAATAATTAGCAGGTTTACTTGACCACACCTCCTTAGGTGTCTTGCACTTAATACATGTGCAAGCAAAGCAATTTATCAACCAAGCAACTATATTAACTGCTTTAGCCTAGAATTTTTTGCCTAAACCAGCGTTGGAGAATAGACATCTAATCATTTTTAATAAGATTCTATTTCTGCATTCTATAGTACCAATCTACCATGGTCTATTCACTGTAGTATGATGCCTCACAATCCCTTCAATTTTACAGAACTCATTAAACTCACCTCCATAAAATTCCAACCCGTTATCTGTTCTTAGTCACTTAATCTTCTTACTAGTTTTCTTCTCAATCATGTTTTCGATTATTTAAATGTAATGAAAACATCACTTTTCTATTTTAGAAAATAGATCCAAACCTTTCTTGAAAAATCATCAATAAAAATGAGTAAATACCTCGAACCAAGGCCTTTTGAAGGAACTTTTGTAGGCCCCCAAAGATCAAAGTGAATATAATCCAAAGAGCCCTTTGTTGTGTGAATTCCAGTCTTGAAATTGATCATTTTCTATTTTCCAAAGACACAATACTCACATAAATTCAGTTTTCCAATTTTCTAACCATACAAAAACCTCTCTTACTCAGCTGCTCCATCCTTCTAATGCCTAATCTTACATGCCATTATTTAATGTTATCTAATTCTGTCATAGGCGAATGAAACTGCAGCTAAAGTAGTAATTGTAGTTCCTTGTAGCTGATAAAAAGTGCCAATTTTCAGCCATTTCATCACTAGAAGTGGACCTCCTATAATCTTCATAACTTCACTTTCAGCTATAAACCTACAACCGTTAGCATCGAGTGTACCCAAAGAGATGAAATTTTTCTTCAAATCAGGATTATGTCTGACATTATCAAAAGTTCTAATGATGTCATCGTGCATCTTAATGATGACAGTCCCAATCCAAACTACTTTTCATTTAGCATTGTTTCCCATTAAAATAACTCCACTATTATATTCTGTGTACACGAAGAACTAGTCACAATTAAGGCACATGTGGTACGAACAGCCTGAATCGAAAATCCAACTGTCACTGAATTTGTCTTTATCATCTGCACCCAATAACCGATCTTCATTTTCTTCTTCAGCAACATTAGCTTGGGCCTTTCCCCCTCTAATTGCGGAAGGGGGGAGGTTCGAGTCACCGCGTGTACATATAGTGCGACTTAAGCGGAGCACCATGGGAGGTGGGTCCCCGTGCCAATGCTCCCTAGGGATTTTACGCCAAGCGCTCGCTGTAAGGCGGTTCCTCCAATTCCAAAAAAAAAAAATTAGCTTGAGCAGGATTTTCATTTCCCTGATTCCGCCTAATCTAGTAGTTCTAATTGTTCTGCCAATTTGCACTTTCTTGATTTTGCTGATTCATATGATTTTCTCTTTGCTACTTTGCCTTCAGTTTTAGACAATTTATCTTGATATGCCCCTTAAACTTACAACAATTGCAAATCAAATCCTTATGCTTCAATTTTGGTCTAATCCTATCACAATTACTTCTCTCAACACACCTTCCTCTAATAACTAAACCAGCCCCATGATCGTTGCTACCTTCAAAAGTCAATTACGTATCTAATTTCTACTTATTTAGAAGACTAGTCTTGATATCTTCAACATCAATGGTTTCTCTACTAACAATCATAGTCTCTCTAAAATTCTTATAAGAGGAAGGTAGTGAAACTAATAATAAAAGCGCCTAATCTTCATCTTCAATCTTAACATCAATACTTCTTAATTATGATATGATAGAATTGAACTCAAAAATATTATATTTAAGAGAAGCACCCTTTGCCGTATGAAGAGTCAAGAGTTGTTGCTTAAGCCTCAATCAATTGATGAGGAATTTTGTCAAAAAAGTACTCTCCAATTTAATCCATGAACCTACAGTTTTTTTCTAATCTAGTATCGCCTATAGAATTTCATTCATGAGACATAATTAAATAGCATGCAAGGCTTTTTCATCCAATTCCTCCCATATTTCATCTTACATGCTTTCCGGTTTCTTCCCTTTCCCAAACAGAGTTTTCTTCAAACCCTGTTGTGTAAGAACAACCAATATATGAAATTGCCATAGGTTGAAATTGCCGCTCCCATCAAACTTCTCAATATCAAATCTCATCGTTGAACTTGAAGCACTAACCAAAAGATCAAGAACCTAAGGCTCTAATATTAATTTGTTATGGAAAATGTGGAAATTATAACGAAATTGAAACTGAGAAGAATAAAAGAATACCGGATTTATGTGGAAACTCTTGCGGTAAAAACCACGAGGGAGCAAAAGCGAAATCCACCATAGAATTTCAAGGATTACAAAAGATGGCTTTAAAAATTAGTATTTTTTTTTGTCTCAACTTCCTGACCTATTAACTTGAGAAAAACAATATCTATATTGCCCCCAAGCCCTAATGTTTGCCCAAGCCTATAAAAAAATCCAAGACATTCTCAACACAAGGACAAACTCAAACTTCGTGAAATTGCCGTCATCAAATATTTAGAGACCAGAACACTTTCAAGAAGGTGAAGGAACCTGGTTAAATCTAGGTCATCATGACCTCGTCCAAGATTGATGTCATTAGGACCCTGACCATCTTTTATTTCAGATCAAGTCATCAACACTTTAGAATCAATCTAATGTAAAGAACCAAAAATGGTACAATCTCATTCGACATCACGCCATTGAAGCTGTCCAATTCCGTTCAAAGAAGATAAAGCTTCGTATTGCTCGATCCGAGATGATGCCATCAAAGCTTTCTAATTATCTGTAGAATATTATAAAAAGGAATGAGAGGAATCATTCGTGTCATTTGAAATTGGAGATTGCGCCTATTTTATATGTCAATACCAAATTGATAAACTTTATCTCTGTTGCTTTCATATTGCAGATTTATTAGTGTACAATCGTGTCAGTATGGATGACTTGACAACATGCATGGCAGACATGCATGATGATATGGCATACGCTAGATAACGTGGCAATGGTCAATGATGCATGACATGGCGTGTGACCATGATGTACATGCATGTTGATGTTCGGTGGTATGCATGTATGCTATTTAAAACATTGGGGTAATTGTCCAAAAAAATCCTAAACCTATTGTACGGCACCAACTCATTTCTATATATTTTAATTGTACCAATTTGTTCTTAATTCTTTCAAGCCAATTTAATTCTAAACCCTTTTTTATCTCAATTTAGTCAAAAATCTTTTGAAGATTTGCGAATTTAGTCTCAAACTCATTATTTAGATATTTGGCCAAAATGACTACATTAGTAAATAATCAAAAGATTTAAGACTAAATTAGCAAATCGTCGAAAGTTTTAAGACTAAATTGGTACAATTAGTCACAAAAAAAAGGGTACAATAGAAAGGTTTAGGATTGAGTTAATTTTCATACAATAGATTCAAGATTTTTTGGATAATTTTTCATGTGTAACATTTGAGAGGAGTCGATTTATGTTTTGGCTTTAATTGGGCATCTCCACGTTTAAGTGAATCGATCCCTCTTTTGCCCTATTGATGTAAAATTCAAAATTTTGGAAAATGGATATTTTGAAAACTGATGGAAAGCATTATTTGGATGCACGAGACCTTTGTTTTATCCACTCGTATCGTCTTTGCATGGCCTTATATCTCTCGAAAACGACTCTTCCGGCATTATGACTTGCAATACTAACCCGGGTTACACCTCGAACAGCTCTAGCAGAAACTCTTTGCCTCTTCTCTTGTATTTGCCGCACTTCGAAAGTGAATCAAATGGTTGGTCCACGGACTTCGCCGGACCATCTCGAAGCATCGATTAGAACAGATCGCTCCCGTTCCTAATACTACATATATCAGATTTTTGTTCGACGGAGACACCGAATATATTCCATCCATTCCACATCCATCACATGCAAATGCAAAGGCTGCTACTTAGTTCGTTCGACCTCGTGTCCTAGTTCTAAAAGATGTTCAGCTAGATCGACGTTGAAAAGGACAAGTAGGTGCTCCAGGACAGTAACTTCCCCTGAAAATTCCCCGTACGATCCACGAAATTTCCTCAAGATGAACCCATGAGACTTGTGGCTCATCAACAGTATCTCGTGAGCCAACAAATGACCTAACTATTCTCTGGACACAGTTCCCAGACCAACAAAGGAACGAACTCAATAAACGTCGAGTGCAACTTCACATTCTAACGCCCAACAGCAATCATGCCAGGAACTCTCTTTTTTTTCCTTTTTTTTTCCTCCCTGACCTTTTTCTGGCCTTCTATCATCCAATTCGCATGCTTCGGGTGTGTTCGGTGGGTGGAACCAGCTCCTACATTCACTGCTGCTGTGCTTTTAGTTGACTGGCTTCGGCATGAATGTCATAAAGGAGGACCTTTGGTAGGGGTAATGGCTTCTTCACAAGCTGATGAGCATGTTATTTATACGCCTCGGACTCTGCTGAAAGAGGGACAAGTGACGGCGGCAGCGGAATATCGTTCGGGGCCTTGTCTTTTTCCGGTTCTGTCTAAAGAATAACTTCTAGATAGACCATAACAATGTCTTGGTTTCTGATAGCATTCGTGTTCCTGAGTTTCGCATTTAGTATCTCCGAAGCCACTCACGAGAAGAAGCTTCCTTCCACCGTGGTCGTCGGCACTGTCCACTGCGACACATGCTTCACGCAAGGGTTCTCGAAGGCCAGCCACTTCATTCCAGGTCCAATCTGCACTACTCTATACGACATATTAGCCTTGGTTTGTTGTTTTTGTGAACTTTATGTTCATACATCGTGGCTGATACTGATAGTGTATGGTAATTGTTGTGTGCAGGAGCATCTGTGGCAGTCGAATGCAAAGACGGAAGCGCCAAACTGAGCTTTCACAAAGAAGCGAAGACTGACGAGCATGGGGAGTTCAAAGTCTCCTTGCCCTTCTCCGTCGGCAAGCACGTGAGAAGAATCGAGGGTTGCTCTGTGAAGTTGATCAGCAGCAGCGAGCCAAACTGCGCCTTGGCCTCCGCGGTGACTTCATCCTCCCTCCATTTCAAAATGAGAAAGAACGGAGACCACGTGTTCTCGGCCGGGTCCTTCACGTTCAAGCCCCTGCAACAACCCGACCTGTGCAACGCAAAGCCGAGCTCAGAATTCGGGTCCGAGAAATTCTTCAGGTTTCCAGCTCCTAGTTATGATCCGACTTTCCCCCCTCCACTTCGAGACCCTCCCACGCCGGACCTCCCACCATTGACCAACCCGGTGCCTTCGATCCCGCTGCTTCCCCAGCTTCCGCCGCTGCCGCAACTCCCTCCTCTTCCAGGGTTCCCAAACCTGCCCCCAGGTTTCTGGCCACCTTCCAAAGGCAAACCCGGCAACGACGGTTCCAAACCCGTGCTCGTCAGTCCATCACTTGATCGAGAGACGAGTTCATCGAAGCTCTTCACTACTCATCATTTGGCAGAGGACCCATTTCAGCCGGACCCAGTCCTGCCACCGAACCCGCTCCAGACACCATTGGCACCGGTGACCCCTCTTCCGCAAATTCCGGGACTGCCAACCCCTTTGCCATCCTTGCCGGCTCCGCTTCCTCAACTCCCGCTCCAGCCTCCGCCCGGCTTCCCGGGAATCCCGGCCGCTTCGTCTCATCCAGCGAAGACTACTCCTTGATGGAGCATGTGGCACTTAACATATGTCCACGTGAAGCTCTCTCGGAGAGACTCTATGCACCTTGTGTATCGTCCGTTTTCTTTCTTGGCCTTTATACGATCCGGTAATGGCGTTGTGGAGGAAGTGGCTGGAGGATTCGGATCGGATGTCGTAGGTGAAGTTTGTTGGGTGTCTTTTTTTATTGTAACGTGCGAATAATGATGCTAAAAATAATCTTCCATTTGCACAAGCTGCAGCATTCTGCGAGTGAATGTCCCTTCTTGTTTTATTGCAACATGAATGGGAATTTAGCAGAATACTAATATTCCGTTTGCCAAAAGCGGAACCAACTTTCATGCATGATAATTACTTACAACATTAGCAATTCACCAACATTAAAGACAATTATGGTATTTACTTGCTTTCAGAAATTTACCGCTGTAAATAAATATTTTGCGGCAAAATTAGCAACTTATCGATGAAATTAATCGATGAAATTAATAGAGAAATGATGAGAAAAGAACATCCGGAGTGCCAAAACTTGGCATAAATGGACACTTAAATGCCAAAAGTAACAGAAGTAACACTTAAATGCCAAAATTAAATCAAAATGGATTAGTTAAGTGTCTACGGTAAGAAAATCCGGCCAAAATGCTAACGTGGCGATTAGACGACATGGCTAAATAAGTGCAAAAACGACATCATTTTGCTACCGACGTGGATAGCTAATTAATATAAATTTAATTTAATTTAATTTAAAACTAAATTTATATTTATATTTATATTTAAAAAGGGTAAGATGGAGATCGCAGGGCGGACAATGAGCGGTGGCCCTTGGCTCGGTTGAGAGAGGGCCAGTGACTCTCGTCGGATCGGGGAGGGCCGCAACCCTTGCCGCTAGTCAACGGGGTCGCCGGCCCCTGGTCAAGGCCCAACGACTCTAGCCGACCCTCCCCCCACCGTTGCCGGCCTTTCCTGGCGACAGTAGGGAGGCGGCAACGAGGACTCTACCCTAGTCTGCTACCTCCTCCTCCTCTCATTTTTTTTTTAAATAAATTTTATGAAGTTTATAAATATAAATATTTTAATTTAATTAATATATATGTTAAAATTCAAACAAAGAGATAACGACGTCATTTTGGTTCTTCATCGCTCACTCAACTTTCCGACGTAACACGTAGGCGAGTTATATTATTAAAAAATTGCAATGTAACATTTACGGCCACCTTCGTTGGACTTGGCACTCAAGCGTCATATTTTTCAAAAAAGTGATATTTATGTGTCACTTTCGTAACTTTTGGCACTTAAATGTCTCTCCATGCCAAGTTTTGGCACTCCAGGTGTCCGATACTTGAGAAATGATTACGTGACAGTCTTTAATGTATTATGAGAATAATAATCTATTCTGGATTATAAAAAATCAAATCACAAATAATTATAAATTGTTGTAAAACCCACTTCTTTAAGAATTTGTGGCTCATAATAGGCTGTTATTCTCACAATATCTCTATTTATGTTAACAAAGCCCAAATTAACAACTCACCACCAAAGCCGATCTCTTTACAAGTTATTAAATTATCAACAAACTAAGGAATCTGCCATTGGAAGTAAAATTGAAATTAGTAACTTATCATTGAAATGAGTTACATGCCTGCATAGACGCGCTTTTAGTATAGTTAGTTACCAACAATTCGAAAAACTTGCTGACGTTGAATTCAAAATTAAGTTGTAAAGCTTCACCTTTGATGTTAATAGAAGTACCGGTGAAATTAGTACTTTTAAGGTAGAAAGTGCCAGAAGAAGTACGAAATGTGACAACATCAAATCCAATAGAAAGTTTATCATTCTATGAAGGTTGTCGCTGTTGGAAAAAAAAAAATCTAATCGGTGAAACTAAGAACTTACTAGTGAAATTGAAAACGTTTTAAGGAATTTACCAACACAATTGGAATAGTATGTTATTGACTTCTTTAGAGTATTATCACTTAGCAAAGGGACCCACTCGCAACATCGTTATTTTATTGATAGTATACTATTAGATGTGTTATGGTAACATCGTTATTTTATTGGTAATTTATAAAACATTTGATGGGTCCACTAGTAATTTTAAAATACTTGATCATCTACTACTCACACTAGATTTTAAAGTATTTGGTAATTTATTACCTGATGGGGTTGATACCGGAAATTGGAAGGAAAAAAAAAAAACCATAGTAGTATGTTTATATTGATCTAGCAAGAGCATAATCACAATGACAAAGAAAAATAATGATTTAAATACTAGATTGGTTGTCAAATGGATGAGTCGGGTTGAGTCGATAATTGTCTGATCCATATTGACCCATTAAATCCGTTTTAACTTATTTTCATGCAATATAAATTTAATGATCTATATCGATCCAATTCATATTAACTAAACATATTAATATGTAATCTAATCTAGGAAAGCACATATCCACTCATTTAACTCCATGTGTATATTTTGCTTGGAAAAAAACTTCATATCAAATTGAAAAATATATATTAAACAATAAAATAACATTTGCTTTTAAGATCTCTTCTAACATGCTCCGAATCCGTTGTGCAAGGAACGAAATTAAGCAAAAACATACTTGATAAGAGAAAGTCCAATCAGCTAATCATTGATATGAAAATAACATTTGCTTTTAAGAACTCTTCGAACATGCTCCGAATCCGCTGTCCACGGAACGAAATTAAGCAAAAACAAATAGAAAAATGAAGGAAATAAATTGTACATCTAAACCTATATACACAAGGACTGAATTTTGATTGCTCGCCATAATTTCCAACAATGACAACAGAGACGCACTAGGCTTCTCAACTTGGGCACCCCAACACGCACGCACTCAAGGAGAGAAGAAAGAGAGGAGCTCCCTTTGGTCCAAACACAGAAAAAGAACGGTGCAAAGATAACATGTTATATTACTATCAAACACTTGCCAATGGGATTTTGTCTAGTGCATCATGCAAAACGTCAATTTGCAGACCCAAACTATTCATATTTTCATCAGTGTAATTGTATAGTTACTCATTTAGTTTGATAGGAAATAATTTGAAACCAAACTAACCGAGAACTTCTTACCTTGTCTGCCAACCATGAAGGATACTTGAAGGAATTTATAAGATCACAAAATCCACTGGGACATATTTCAAATTATAGAATTTTAGAAGGATAGATATCTTAGTGTTGATGAAACCGAAGAAAAATGAAGAAATCCGAAAGAATTGCAACACATCTTATGAGCCAGGAAAAAAAAAACAAGAAAGTCAATTAGAGTGAGTTTTCCGGAAACAAAAAAGAAATTGGGGATGAGTTTTGACCAAAAAAAGATTCGGGATGAGTTATTTTAACGTGCTTGGAATTTATTTCACGGTTGGTTTAAAATTCTGAAAAGTATAAATATTTGTGCACGAGAGAGAGATGCCACTTCAGCCTTTAATGTGAAACAAAATTCACTTCAAATTCTTATTTGAAAAAATGATGGCATTTCAAATCTTTATTTGAAATAATATCAACTTCAAACCATTATTTGAGAAAATGAAAGCACTTATGCCCTTATTTGGAATTTTTCAAATTAAAATATGTTGCGGTTTGCAAATTTTTCCTTATTTCTTTTAAATGAACTTGACAACATAAACGAGCGATCTTGCATCTAATTTTTGTAAACTGCTCTACATGTTAATAATACGGAACTAAGGTGTCCAGTTATCCACGACACCTACATAAAAGCCCAACAAATAAAAACTACATAGAAGCAAAGTTTATTGAGCCCGTCTAAGAAAAACACATAATTCTGATAGATCCCCCCGTATAATTAGGAAGCAATAGATACTCATCTGGCCAACTCTAATTATTATTTGGAATTTCAATAAGTAATTAAAATCACTTTTCTATCCATACTTAATTGGTGTCGTTAATGAGGAGTCAATTTTTATTTTTATTTTTATTTTTATTTTTATTTTTGTTTTTGGTAAAAAAAAAAAACAAGTTTATGTAACTGGAAACTCAAAATGATGATAATTTAATGGATTTTAAATTTTTAAAATTAATTGACCTCCTTGATGAGGAGGAGTCAATTTTGTATACGAAAACTAAATAATAAATAAGAGATTTTTTTTTATTTTTGATCAATTGACCTCATTAATAAATCAAGTTTTTATATACGTGTAATGGATAAGATAATAAAAAACAAAATCCTCTCCTTTTTTTCCGAGAGCTTTGGTTCGGACGGTTTACAGTTGCAAATTTGCAGAAAAAACAAAAGGCCGGCTCCTTTTATAATCTTCCCATCACTAATTTAATTTGCTCCTACGTTACCAATTCTAATTTCTTAACCACATTTGCGTATGTGCGCTGATTGCCCAACCAATAACCTCCCGAAGGAACTTTTAATGCTACCATCTGAAATTAATCAATTATTTGAGCATGAGTGGGAGAAAAAAATGTTCTTCCAATTACATCAATGACTTCCTTATTCAAGATTTTTTTTAATTGAGTTACATTCCTACCTCAAACCAGCAACGTAATTGAGTTGATACAGTGCCAAGCTCAAACTTAACTAAATTTGTATGCTTAATGCTCCAAACTCAACCCGCACTCCACTGAAAATGTAGTCTCAAGCTCGAATATGATAGAAATTCGAAATACTCGAGCTCAACCCCATTAAAAGAGTTATACATAAACTCAAGCTCAAGCTTAATAAGCGTCGTCAACGTCTACATTCGGGGCTGAGGCTCTTGCCCTCTTAGAAAGCCCTAACTCATATGTATCCTCAAAGAAACAAAGTCCTTGTACTTGTGTTTGACAGCTTAAACTTGATCAAAGCTGTGGAGAGTTTAGACAGATTCGGTAGAAAGCTCATGCTATCATCCTAGAGTACAAAGATTTGTTATTGTCCTTTTCAAAGATTAACGTCGGCCATTGCATTAGAGAGGCATCTCAATCGCAGATTGAATTGCCAAGGTTCAAAGAAGACACTCTTTACTTTTGAATTGGGTTTGGTCCCCTCCCAAAATTTTTTGAGAGCTTTTTTGTACTGAAGGCCATTTATGACAATTACAAAAAAATAAAAATAATAAATAAATAAATAAACAAACCCTTAATAAGCTTGACTACTGGCCGTGCATTCATATCTACGTGGGTACAACAAATAAATTTAAAGGTTTCTCTGTCACCTACAATCATACAACATTTTTCAAAAGAAATCTAATAAACATAAGAATTTGATTAGGGTCGATTTTGCTCAGGGCCTATCAAGTTTAGTATTGGCAAAATCAAGCTAGACTTTACAAGAAACTCAAGTACCTAAACTTCAAACTCAGACTCAAAATTAGACGAAACAATCTCGTGTAATCATTGAGCAAAGCCCGAATTACTGGCGAGTAGCTTGACTCTGTTACGCCCCTACTCCAGACTTTGCAATTTCGGAATAACTGCCCAAGGCATTTCGGTCGATCTCGAGTGATTATCAAGTGGAGCTTGACCTAATGGCGAGTAGCTTGACTCAATTACGCCCCTACTCCAGACTTTGCAATTTCGGGACAATTGTCCCCCGCGGGGGGGGGAGTGCATCGATAACATCCATTTTCTTTTACTATTGTATACTTCCCAATTACATGATGGGGGGACGAGCAACATCGAAATTGGATAATAAACCAACTGGAATGCACCTATACCATCTACCTACCTATGTTAAATGAGAATTTACTCAACAGACGACAGACCTCATAAATATCCGGACAAATGTTAGACCCGATGAAGGCGGCGGCTCCGAAAGGGAAAGTTCTGTCTCATAACACAGCTTTGCCAGGAAGAGCAAGATAGCCTTAGAATAAAATTCAGGTAAGAGTGCAAATAAAGGTCAGGCGTAACAGGAATAGACGTCAGAGCAGAAGAATGAAACTGCAACCATCAAAATAAAGTAGAAACGAACTTAAGTCTGATTTACCCATATACTAAGCTTGATCCATGCTTGAGAAATTTTGATATCATATTTAGACAAATGAAGACTGACACTAGAACAAATACAAACCCTGTAATGTACTATAAACAAGCGAATTAAATTCTTGACACACCACTTGTTCCAGGATCCTAATACAGTGACTATTATGTACAACACTCTGGGAATTTGCTCAGGACAATAAATAACACGTCATGTAGACATCCAAAGAAGAGTTTGCTGTTTGTCTCCCAAAAAAATTGGTGACGAACATGACACTGAACACGAGCTTAGCTTTTCTTACCTTTCATCATTCTCCAAGTCATTTTCCTTTTCTTCCACCTCAAGACAGCCATCCTCTCCCTTTTCCTCTTTCCGTATTTCGCCCTATTCCTCAACCAACCATTGTAATCCTTCCCTTTCTTCAGCTCAATGAAATCTACTAAATCATCATAAACACATGACTTCTTTGAGCCTTCTTCTAGGAGACACTTGAGAAAGATTTCCCCATTGCAGGTTTCTTCTGTACTGTCTTCCATGCAGAAAGACTCCGTATGATTCGGTCCCGAGGCAATATTAGAAGGATCACCCTGCACTTCTTGGATGTTGCTGCTTAAGCAACTGGTAGGAACCATCCTGTATACACAATAGGGAGGAATAAAAAACTGAAGATAGCAAGGTCAAAAGAACAACGTTGCATGCATTTCATTTCTAAAACCTTGCTTTCAAATGTCTTTGTAAACTATTCAGCAGCATAAAATGCTGTCCCCAAAAAGAGAATTGATGGCAAGACCTTACTATTTGAATTGGAGCATGGTAAAATATGTCAAACAAGAATAATGAGTTCTGTTTGGTAATTGGATCAAAATGGGTGTTGAACCAAAGCAATTAGACGATGTTTGGCAACTTTAGAAAAGATGTAGAAACTAACCTAACTAATATATGAAGGTGCATTTTATCATAGAGGGCTACATGTAAAAAACAGAACGAGAATGCTATGAGAAGGTAAACATTTCATATTCTTATTTGCCTTCAATATTTTGGAGATCCTACTTCAGTCTGTTCATGTAACACTGGCGACCAGCCAAATAACAGAATTTCACACTGACAGACTAGAAAAGACATGAAAACCCATGAACCGAAGAGCAGATCACAATAGTATTAGACTGATGGTATACTCTTCTGGGTGCCCAGGAATAATAATGTGTAAGCAAGCAAAATCCCGCTAGAATCAAATTAAGCAGAGTTAATATGGACATAAGTACCAATGAGAAAGGAATTATAATCATAAGTGTGGGTGTGAATGTTTGCATGAGTTTGAAACATTCAAAAGTGAAACCACAATCAGATACGTGCCTCAAAGACTCAAGCTGTGACGGCCCGAGCGGCGGTGCGCGGGGAGGAGGGATGGCGGTGCGTCCGCGCCTCGGTCCCCGGACGTGCGCAAGGAAGGGGTCCTCTCCCTCTTGTCCCACATCGCTTAGGGGGGGAGTCCAGGGCCAGTTTATAATGGCTTGGGCCCCTTAATATGTGTGACGCGTTTTAAAGCCTGACAATATCACACAGTGGGCCCGGGTCGTTACACAAGCGAACTGGTTCTATCGGTTCGGACCATGGGTTTCACCCTTCTTCTTTTCTCTCCCACATGTGAGAGAGAGACAGAGAGAGAGAGACAGACAGACAGACAGACAGAGAGATGCAGAAGGCTAAGCGTCACCATTAAGAACTGGTTCTATTAGTTTGGTTCACGGGTTTCATCCCACTTCTTTCATCTTCCTCTTGCGAGAGAGAGAGAGAGAGGGTCAAACTCCTAGATGTGGACTGTCAGTGTCATGGCTTAACACCCAAAAATTAATGATGCCTTTTGAGAAAAATGATAGATGAAAGGTTATCACAATTCGGAAATACAAAACCAGAGGTTCTGCCATACATGGTCAGACCGTTCCTCATGGTCCGCAATTTTTAGATCTAATGGCCTGAACCAAACCCAATAAGCAAAAGAAATTTCCACCAAAAAGCAACATGAGCTTCATAAAACCAAGATTTCGGTTAGGTTCAACCAGTTCGTTGGTTTTTGGGGCTCACCAGGTATTTTGTACATCCCCAATCATAAGTTCAACTGAATCACCCAATAAGAATAGTTCTAACTGAAACGCCAGTTTATCATCAATCCAACAAAGCTTATACACAACAAATTAAACTAATAAGCAACCATTGTTCTGCATGATAAACAAAAAAACCTCTAACCTCAGATACTGTCTCTGAATTTTGTGAAATGTGGACGCAACTTTTTGAGTAGAATTGTCAACCACAGGGATCTGTCAATTTTAAAAGCATGAAAGATCAAAAAATTGACAAACGAATGCATAAGACCACAAGGATCAAACCAAAACTTACCTCTTCTTTAGAGAAAAATCCGTGAGATGAAGATTCTCCTTCTAGAGCCAGTAACGACCTTACCGCGACTAAATCCCCTTCTTCCAAAATAATCAGATTCAAGAGCACCATGATCATGGACAAGCAAGCCTTAACTAGAAAGTCAAACCTTGTGTCAAAGCATAATGATAGCAGTCCCAAAAAATGAAAGAGTGCCCCTGTACACTCTTCATGCCTCAATTTGTGCACTTTCATCCTCTCAAATAAGAAATGCTGAACTGGTAAATGAATGCCAAATTGTTGAAAGCAGCGAACCATCTCAAGCAAGAAATCGTGCTGTCTCTGGAAAGATAAATCCTGTGAGGTCTGTAAGCAACTTGTGTACCCATTTATCCTGAAGAGCCATATTACTTGGAACATGGAATTGCTCATCAAATTCAGAATGGATGAAAGGAGATAGACATCCTGGAAACTCACTCCCCCATTTTTGTGAGGGATGCTATCACTAGGGTCATGATTATACGCTTTTATAATCATGCACTCTAAAACTGATAAGATCTCATTGATGTCTGACCAATTCCCAACATTGCAAATATACTCGACATAGGCTATAGATGCAGATAACATGTCTGTTTTGCTTTCCAAAATCATTTTCTGCCTGTAAGAGTTCCATGAATTTTCTAATTTGGCAACAAAAAGATCAAGTTTCTCCTTGGTCACGTGCTTAATACAAGATTGAAAGGATGGCTGACTTCTCCCAAGCATGCACAAAGGATATGGATCTTCAGAACTTGAAGCATAACAACATACATGAACGTTACACATATGCATCTTGTACAGATTGACAGACCTTTCAAATGCTTTCAGATAGAGATCCATCTCCGCAAGATCTGGCCCTTTGTTTAAAGAGAACATGCGAGAATCCATAACTTCAGAAACTAGCAGAACTAAATGTGCCTGAAGCATCTTTGGCACAAAAGGCGCAATAGGGTTCACAAGTAATGCCAAGGCTGCAGTCAAACTAAGTTCAGGAATTTCGTTTTCCTTCCGATGGCGCCCATCTATTCTGTTCAAAATATTTTCAATTGCTTCCTCATTACAATCCAGCAGCATAAGATGAGCTGCCATCAGTTCGAGCACCACTCCAACATTATGATGATTACCATTAAGCATAAATAGATTTTCACTAGGGAAGAAAGCAGAATCAACAGATACCAAGAGACCCCTCAGTGATTCTTCTAACAGGAGTTCATCTGCAAAAACCTGAGAATAAGACAATGCTCAACAGGATTCACAATTATAGTCAAAAAAGAATCAACAAGTAAAGGAAACACCTTTTTCTATTTTCCTTTTTCCCTCCTTACCCAGGAAGTTAATTTAGGAGCACCAAGTGAGATCTCTAACATGCTATCATAGCTCAATTCTTCATTCCTATTTTATATTTCGTTTGGCACATGGTTCTTGTTAAGGTTCCCACATCACTTGTATATGGAGTATTAAGGGGCCTTATATTAATGTAGCCTCACACAATTAATAATTTAAGCTTTTGAATTGGACTTTTTAACATAATAACAAAGCCAGGATCCACCCAGTTTATGTCTGTGTGAGGTTCTCACATGCCATTCTCAATCCAGTTTGCACATGAGAGGGGATGTCAACAAAATAATCCTCCATGTCATATATGACTTGCCATGCAGATTATTTCTTAAAGTAGCCTTGCTTAGAAATGATTTACTGTAAATAAGCTAGATCAACTCTAAAATCCATGTCAGTTGATTATCCCACAAAGAATTTTCATATACTACATGTAAAGTAGCTAGAAAAGAGAAGAAAAAGGATTTAGTATCCCATTCTGGATCCTCATCATTTCTGACGAACTCCACATCCCAACATCCTGAAGGAGCTATTCTTATTGGATTCTCACGTTTAATCACACCAGCAATTACTTATCTTTAGGCTCTTGTTGTCACGATTTGTCTCAAGTAAAACAAGTTTTTAGAATATCCACACTTCATACAAAGTGTTACTCGAAACCATCTGAAGGACTTTTAAAAGCTGAGGAAATGAGATCTTGTGCCACCTCCAAAATTCAACCCTAGCCTCTAAAACTTTAAGTATGATTTGAACATCTTGATCTATTTGCATAGAGTATCTCATGTTTCAGCTTGTATAATGGCCCTTTCACAACAAGAATAGTACAATAATAAATGCCTAATTGAAAACAAGCCTCAAGCCCTTACACCATAAGAAAGCTGAATGGTGAAAGGTTAGAGGTTGTGCAACATAAAGACATTGATAGCAAAATGGGCAAAGTCCTTTTTTCTTAATTTCTAGATGTAGTGACAAGTCATCCCATTCAACAAGGTTGTACCAGACATGATTGCTTCAGTCTTAACTATAATAGAGACCTCTCAATAAGGAATGGAATTTCTTAATTTTGATGAATTATGGTTTTCAAAAAATGGTCCATGAGAGCATCAGAACTTACTTCACCAATTAACAGATAAATATGCATATTGCACTAATAATAAGAACTTCTCAAACCCAAAAAGTGGAAATTCAATAGAGTCTATTTCTCAGTGAGCAGTTGCACTAAAAGCAAAAGAAAAGAACGAATCTAAACTGGAGAACACACCTGATATTTTCACAATAACATAACAGGGCATGCAAAAATTATCAAAGTACCTCTAAAAGCGCACTTAGGAGTGACCTTTGTGGATCCGAAGGTTGAAGAAAATGTAAGGATGCAACAAGGTCCTCTGCAACTGAAGTAGTGCAACCATTTTCACAGTAATTGCATTCCCGATGGAACCTCTTAAAGGAAATAGAAGCGTCCTCATCACTTCCACTTGAAGTAAAAGAAATTAACTTGCTGAGTATTGAAAGGAGAACTCGTGCATTCTCAAGGATCAGATTTTGGTCGAAGCTGAGAAGAGTTAATACTGACAAACAGCACCTTAACAACAAGGTTAGCTCTTCCACGTTATTCCACAATTTGGGCGATGATAGCGTCCTCGCATGCTCCTGACCAATGGAAGTTTCCCGCAAAGCAGAGAATAGTTGTTCAGACTTTTCACAAAGTTCATCGTATAGGATTTCGGACAGCTTACATATATCCTCTTGAGGTAAAACACTGACAAGGCAAGAGCTGTCCGGCGTTCTCAAAGAGAAGCACATCAACAGCGCACGCAATTGTTTCAAGAGCAGTGGCTTCGGACACTGCAATAACAAACGGCTGCAATTAACAAAAAGAACTAGCTACACAACCATTCTCATTCATCAGTCATCACATCCTAGTGTACACCTCCTCGGGTAAAATCGAACTACCATTGCGAAAAGACTTCTACACAACAGTTGTTAGCGACGCCATTCACCTCGGTAAAAAATTATAGGAAACCCACGTCACATTTCACGACTTTGATGATGGACAAACTCAGCGAACAACAAGGGTCTCGCTATTGAAACCCGACCAACCTCCTTATAAATGAATCACATCAAGCTCGTGACAAGCAGCAGGGATGCAGTCGAACGGTGGGAAGAAAGAAAGCAAAAAGATCATTCTTTACCGACGAATCGGGCGAGGCATGGGAAATAGTGTGTGCGGCGCCCGAAATTCTCTCGCGTTCCGAAGTGGAAAGATACAATCGACCGAACGAGAGAGCAAGATTCTACCAGACGAAATTGGGGAGAAGCGACGGAGAAAGCAAGCGAACGGAACCAGAACATGGAAACACGGCGAGAGAGGCCGCAAACGCCTCGGCGTCGCGACGGAGGAGGAGGGAGGAGGAGGACGGAGACGTACCGGAGGAGATTGGAGAGCGGAGATTAGGGCTTGGAAGAGGAGATGAGGAGGAGGAGATTCGGGGCTGCTCGCCGTCGAGGGCGACGCGCGGGAAACCCTCTTCTTCCTCTGGCGGTTCATCTCCCCGTCGGACAAAAATGAAACTGAACGACGGAAGGAGCCTCTCCTCTCTTCCCCGCCTTTTATATTTCCCTCTTCTTTCCTCCTTTTGAAGAACTTTAAAAAAAATAAAAATGTTTAATGTTGTCTTCAACCTTAGATTATCTTCATATAATTCAAAGCTAGATGGAATATTTATTAATAATTAAAGAATCACGTAAAATAAATTAAAAGTTTAGATATAAAAAAAAAAAAAAAGTGAAACTTGCCAAGGAAATGACGGCTTGACCACCCTCGATCAACTAGTACGATAATTTGAACTTTGTAAATTCCTTTTCTTTTTCGCAATAACTCTGTAAATTCCTTGCATCGTCGGTAATGCGCTAAAAAGCGGACCCACCTTGTTAAGTTACTAATTTCATTGATAAGACTATTTTTTTGCAATGATAAACCATATAAATAGGTTGATAACTTACAATTGATAAACGTTGGTAATTTACTTAACTTACTTCCCCAAAATATTTAGCATTCACAGAAAAGTTACTAATTCCAATGGTAAATTACCAACTCAATGGTATGATTTTATTTCCATGTAAGGTTGACAACTTACTATTAAATTGAACGGTAATAAATTCCTTACTCAGTCGATAACTTACCACTATAAGAAGTAAGCCCATTTGGTAAGTTAATAAATTTTTTCCAGGTACATTTACTAGTTTCGATGGTAAGATTTTGTTTTCCATGACAATCTTTTTAAAAGGCTAGATAATTTGCCATTAAAACTGTCCTTCGTAAATTCCTCAAATCATTGATAACTTACTATAATGTCGTAAGGCATTCGAATTTAGGTTAGTAATTATATATAAGAGTTGATGAATGTAACATGTTGGTAAGTTAAACAAATAAAAATTAGTAAGTTAGTATAAAAATTTCTAATTTTCAAACTATCAAAGAAAATTAATAATCTACAGTTGATCAACAAGTTATCAGGCAAAAACGTATCTGATTCGCTTTTTTTTTTTACAGATAATTTGCTATATGTACTAACATTTTATTAAAATTTATTTACAAGAAAGAATTTCAAATTTTTATCCAAAGGGCCTAAAACTTCCTTTAAAACAGCTAAATCTTAGAACGTCCCCCAGTGATAAAATGCAAAACATTAGGCTTCCTTGGATTTGCAATAATTGTTTCAAGCATGCGTTTCCAGCAAAGGCTTTCAAACCATGAATCAACTCACAAACATGTAATTTCAATGCAGCAGAAACTCATTTACCTACCGTGAACTTGGCCATCAAGAAATGAGTAACAAAAATTAGCAGGAGCTTTGGATGACTAACACCTTTTCCATTTTGTTTCCCAACTCCCATTACATCCAAACAATGCAAAGCAAGCCATCCGAATTTTGGAATATGAACCTATGAAGTATGAATTTGGTATGAACGATAACGTGAGCTGGCTAACTGTATGTAAACACAGTCTCCAGCAAACAGCTTAGCAGTTCATTGCATCGTAATCGTCCAACTTCTCGTTGTACTGGAGGACCTTTCTCTTTATCTTCGAGGTATCTACCCACGTCACAAAATCTTCCATATTCCTCGTCACAAGGAATGCTGGATCTGTAACCGTTTCAGGACCAACTCGGATGTGACCTTGCTCGATATATGTAACCGCTTCCTTCAGGTGCTCTGCAAATTTCAAACGCACGAGCACTGTCGAAAGCCTCCGTCTGAGAGCAAAATAGACGCGCAAACAAGGTGAGTGCTTGATAAATTACGAAAAGGAGCAAATCTTTGCGTCTACACAGAAAGAATGTGGAACGGAAGAGTCAGATTGTATCACCATTTTCCATCCCATTGGTAATCAGTTGGTAACTCACATAACATTGCAAAAATGCACTCACCTACAAAAGGATGAAACTGATAAGTGATCGCACAATGCCAAGCTTTTTCGTGTTGGTATTATTCCCATGTTGTACCTGTCATGCAAATGCAATAGTTTCAGCAATTCAAAAATCTTCCAGTAGCATTAAACTGCTCTAATAAGAGGAAAAAACCAAGCATAGACACATTTAAATGACTCGTGGTGAGCAATCTTAGAGCTCATAAAAGCTGTTTCAGGATGGAAGGGAGGCTGTTAAACAAAGAAACCAGATGGGCAATTATGGACAAAGCAGCACGTTATTTAGCATTGTAATGAGCTGAGAAACTGAGCGGCTGATGAGTTAATTCTAACCATCGTTTTAAGGTCACTGACTACATAAAGAACCGTCTGAAGCACAAAGTTTGCAGACAAACACCCAGCACACTTGTCAAGCTGCCTGACCAATCCCATGCACCTTACCACTCGATGTATATAACATGCCCCAACGTCCTCAATTGGAAACAGAGGAGATGAGGACTCAGATTAGAAAAGTTGCAAATTGGCAAATATTAATGTCTAAACACGAACCTAGGAGAAGCTTCCGGTAATCAAGTCTGGTCAAAATATACATCTAAATCCAGGATTACTCTGATGTAGTTGCAAACCAAGTAACAGTCCTAAAGAAATTCTGATGTACTGGTATTACATCTATAAGTAAAATTAGGAATTTGGTTGGCCCTCCCTTCATGGTATTGAAATTATCTAATTCGTTCATGATCCATATTTCATCAAGAAGACTGGATCTAGCAGTCCCAGATCATGATCATTGTTCAACTAATTCTGAAGCAACGGTTTATAGATGCTTCCACACATGTCCCGACAATCACCTCCATCGAATCAATCATCAACTAAGGTGGTTTTGACAAGTACTTGGTATTTCCCATCCTTGGCATTCACAAGAATTTCAAAAGATATTGGGATGGGCAGAGTGTCCTAGCTTGGACACAAGTAGCTTAGGAAAATCAAAGCAGGAAATCATCAAATGCGGAAGAAAGATGTTTAATTGATATGCAGAGGAAGCCTTGCCAAGTAACACCTATAGCCACATCTAACTCAATGTCAATCCTTCTAGGGATAACTCCAGTCTATATGTGAAGCTGATCTTCTGGAACGTCATGCAACAGATTACAACGAAACGAAGTCACAAAACCAAAACTGTGCCATTTCTTGTCCATGCTAACCCTTCCCACAACTCATACCCCAAAGCAAATAGCTCTGCTTAAAAGGAAAACTTCCAACAAACCCTCATGTAAAACAATCACACAATCAACAGCCTGATCACCATTAAAACAAGAATCTAAAAACCAGTCTTCCAATTGTAGTTTCCTCCACAACATGAAGCGAATAACAAGGTCCCACGACAAGTTCCAATTTAACTCCCCAAAAACGGAACCATCACTTCATTTTAGCCCAAAAGAAAAACATAAGGAGAACCCAAAAAGGGAGGAGTCAGAACTCACAACTTCTCAAGAAGCGAATCGGTCATCTCAACACGAAAAGGGTCTCTCGGGTCCATCTGCTTCAGTATGTTGACCAGCTTCTGCACCATTCTGCACAAGCTCAAGTACCTTTTCCACCCCCCCAAACAAAACCATCACCAAAATTTGAATGAGACCCAACATTCTCGCGGCGAAATAGGAACGAAAAGCAGCGTAAGCACAGCAGAATGGGCATGTAGAGATAAAAGGGAGGCACACAAAGAGAGAGGGAGAGTTACTTCTTGTAATCGTCTCGACCGGTGACGTGATAGCGGCGCATAACCTGAGCTTCCCTGTGGCCGCCTTCTCTCTTCCATTCCAGAAAGTTGACCTTCTTCAGCAGCTTCTTCTCGTGGAACTTGAGCTTCCTCATGGCTCACCGGAATTCGACGCAGGGCAGAGACGACGCAGAGAGAGAAAGAGAGAGGAGAGAGATGGAGGAAGATTGAACAGAACAGGAGATGTAAAACCTAGAAAGGCGCCGACTCAGTGGGCTACGAGGCCCATCTGAATCAATTGGATTCGAAGTCAGGCCCACGAATCATAAGTCGGGTCGGGCATCCTAAACGGACGGGTCACCCCGTTAAATCTAACTTTTAATTTGTTCAATCGACTCTTCTTACTTTCCAGGTCATGCGATTTGATCCTTTAATCAAACTGTTTGGCCAGCTCTTCTAACTAAACCATCAGATTAATTAGTGACGTGGCATTGCTCGTGCGATAAAAACGACACGAGATGCATAGCTATATGAAAAAAAAAAAAAAAAAAAAAGGTCTGAAGATAAGGAAAAAGAAATCGTAATTTGGCAATATTAATTACGATGGGTAAGCAAGACACTTAATTGCAAAGATCAAGAAAGTTAAGGGGATTTGATTGCCCAAAATAAAACTTAGAGGATCAAATTGGACATATCTAGAAAGTTAAAGGAGTTGATTGCATAAAATAAGATCAAATTGTAGAGACACTGAAACTTGGAGGACTAGATATGTACTTCGCCCAAATTAAAACAAGTTGATGTTACTTTTGTAAACAAAAGAAGCTGATGAAACATTTTTGCGTAAACTTAGCTCAATGTAAAATTTAGTGAATATGTAATTAAGCTATTGAAGGCGTGCCTGATTTGATCTTTAGCTTTTATTTTATATTTAATCGAAATCTTGCAACTTGTACACATTGACTCTTTTTCGATCTGAAAAACCTCAAACATTTATGACATAAAAGATGACAAGTAAATCGAAGTATAACAATTTTAAAAGTTTTAGTAAAATTATTACTTTTGAAGAGTTGATTACTCGTAAACAAGTAGCACCAGCATTGACAAGTAATACGACATGTCGACACGTCATTTCTAAAAACATGAAAATCTCAACATATTGAAACACGTTGTCTATTAAATGTGTATTTTTACATATACATGATAAATTATCATTTTTATGATTATTTCATTTAAATTAATTTGATTAAAATTCACAAATAAATAGATAATAAAAAAGAGTATAAAATGAATTTATACTAAAAATGTTATTTTGCCATTTGTTAATTTTATTAATTATTTCAATTTTGAGCAACACCAATGAGAGAAGCGATGCTTGGCAAGGGGGAATAGTGTGTCACGGGAAATAAGAATTAGAAGAGGAGAAGACTAGGTTTTTCTTCTTTTCCTCATTATTAGTTTTATTTTTTTATTTTTTTACATATTTAAATTTTAATCCCTCATTTATTAAAAAATTTTAAACCCCATGTATGTCATAATCACGTGTCAAAATTTCAAACTCACATATCAAAGCATGTCGAGAGAGTTGACCACGTGTTGGATTTTCCGACACTTGCTTCCGAACCCAAAACCCCTTTTTATCATTTGATGCACTAAATTTTTGTTGGGAAAAGTATTAAAAAAAACTCATTAGTCAAAAAAAAAAAACTTTGGTATTTGTATCAGTTGAATCATATGTCTTTTAATTAAATCAATTCGGTCTTAAACCTATTACATTTGTACCAATTGACTTTATTTAGCTAATTTAGCCAAAAATCGTTGACGTGGACAACAACCGTTCTACATAGCATGATTGACACTGAAATAAATATTTTTTAATATTTAATATTTTTTTATAATTTTTTGGTTTTTTATTTTTTTTTTATCTTTTTTATTCTTCACTTGTTTTTTTTTTTTTTTTGATCGAGAGCTGGTAAGAGCCGCCAACCAGCCCTCGTTGGCCATAGGCGAGAGTCAAGACACTCTTGCCGGCAAGATTCACTCCACGAACCTTATTGCAAAATCTACTTGATTCCAGCTCTTCCAAGATTTACTTCATGAATCTTATTGCTGATGTATCAAAGCATCTTTTACCCCCACCAAGATTAATCCTCTTGTAATTCGGACTTGCCTACCAAATACGGAAAAAGTGTCTTGAACTTTGACTTTGTTTATTTTGTGAAAGGGGAATGAACGATAAATGATTGCTTGTACTACTCACAAAAATGAAGAAAATGAAAAATACTTTCATCATCTACGAAATTGTTGTTAGTAGTGAAAATATTTTTCATAACTACTTATTTCATGTGATACAAGCAATTATTTTCAAATCATCAATTTTCCGTAAAACAAAATTATCCTTTATCTTAGGAGGCCTTCCAATGGTTAACTAAAATTCTATTTGTTTTGTGGAAAATAAATGTAAAAATAATTGTTTGTAATGCTCGAAATAATTATTCATTGGAAAATGTTTTAATTATCAATGACAATTTATGTTTAGACATCCTCACAGATGATGAAAATATATTTTATTCTTCCATTTCTTTGAGTGATGTAATCAATCATTTTCAAAAAAAAAAAAATAGTTTCTTATTCATTCATTTTTCACGAAATAACTGTCCCATAAATAAATAGGTTCCATCTCCAAACTTCTATCCTGGAGGCTTGGAAGGACCGTTGGAAAAATACTAGTCTGTCTAATAAAATAAGTCTAATGATAGATAACCTTAGAACACAGCTGAGACTCGCCCTTAGAATATGAGCTAAATTGTGGGCTTCTTTTGAACTTGGGAGACCAAGTTTCACCCATAATGCCCCTATTAAGGGCGTGTTTGGCAACTTGTCATTTAGTAATTGATTCTATTCTTTTGTACCCGTAAATAAATTTAGAAAAAAAAATTCGTATGATAAATTTTTTGCTCCAGGGAACATTGTTCCTGATAATAAATTCGGAATAGAATCAATGAGAAAAAAAAATTGATTCTTTGTTCCCGTGAACAATTCTAGAATCAAGCGAACCCAAATTTATTTTTTTGTCTTTTCTTCTTGTTCTTCCTCTACTCTCTTCTTCTTCCACCCCCACCGCCATCAACCGCCACCGGCGTCCCTTGCCGCCAACGATCGGTTGGGCAATGTCCAGTGAGCTCATAGATGGCCAAGCGAGTCTCGCCCAAGCCTCTCCTAACCACTGGCGAACCTCGCCCAGGCCTCCCTAGCCACCGACGAGCCTCACCTTGCCGGGAAAGGCTAGACGAAGCTCGCTCAACTGTCGGCGGGGCTCGACCTCGCAAGATTTGGGTGAGACTCCTCGCCCAACCAAGGCTCGGTTGAGCCTTGCCGAGCTATCGACGAGGCTCGGTCAACAAGGAGCAGCCTTGCTACGCCCCGGCCTGCTTTGGACTCGCGACAACCCACGATCGTCATTTACTTAGGTCATTCAATTGCGACGCCTCAAGAGGCGTCGCCGACCCATTTGTGTTTTTATTTAATTATGCACAAGCGTAAGCAGAAACCAATCACCCAACCATTCAATGTAGGAATAGCATAAAATGCACTTTTATACATTCATAACAACATACTTCCATACAAACTTATGTGTCACCCACTATACGCCACTTCATACATAATCCAAAAGCTTAGCCATACATATGTCCAATAGGGTTTGGGATTAATCTAGCACTTCTATTACTACGAGGGGAACTTCAAAAAGGTGATATCCCTTATGCGTCCACTCCACGTCTAGGTTATGATACCACTCCTCAAGCTAAGGGTTCGACTCTGAATCTAAGTCCACATCCAAGTCAGCAACCTCATCATCGGGGGTATCCACAACCATGGGGTCCCAAATAGCACCCTCGGATCCCCCGCCTAATGATCCATCAAAACACCGGAGAGGGCCCTAGCGCTCCCCTCTAAACCAAACGTACTAGGCTTCGAACCAATGGGACACTAGGTTAAGCAACCCCTCTCCACCCAAATGGTGGTTACCTGCTTCTCGTATCTAGTGTCCCTGCCTTCAACTGGATACGAAGTCACACCGGTGTCCCGATTCATAGGCACCCCAAAACGAACGTAGTAGAATGGTTCAGACATTCTTAGGGCTTGAAAAAATTTGAACAACAACAGTGAGATTAACTCAATGAGTGAACTTGTTAGATCTCACGCAGGGAGGTTATTCACCTCGGAACGGTCTAAACGTGTAAGTTATCTATCGATGGCAGATGCAAAGCAAATTCTGCTTTGCCTTAACCATAAACAAGAATTGTTAACTCACACTCTCAAATCATCATAACATAAACACATAGGCAATTCTCATAATAAATCACATACTTATGTGGTAGAAATAAGAATGTGCAGTGTCTCATGTGCAAATGTCTTTTAATTATCCAAACGTATTCAAACATCATTTTCATGGCTTTCAACCCCAAATAATCAACCCAAGCTATTAAATCAAACCCCATAGGCATTCTTACCTTGCCTTAGCACATGCATTGCTTAGAATCAAATTTACAACATGCCATAGCTTTCTGCAGTATCAAGCAAAATTAGAACCATTCCAATAAGTTTTATGCACAAAGCATTTACGCATGTCCTGATTATAAGATAAAACCTGTTTTGACTCATCTCATATCGTGCCTCACGGTTTTTATCCCATAATTAGGTGCAATGATCACATATGAATCTCATGCACTTTCCACACAATTATGCCTAGATTATTACAGCCACTCAGAGCGCAAGGCCAACTCAAAGGTTTGTAGTCATCCAACGTAACTAGGCATCGTCTCGCCCCATCGAGCACGACATCATCCCACGTAAATGCATCAAGACAATACTCTTGCAAGGAGCTTCATTCCGAAATCCATCCGCGAACGGCATCCCGTTGACTTGGGGGCATCCGAACTTAATCGGGCATCATCCCGCATAAATGCATCAGGACGGGTTCATTACCCCCGCGTAAATGCATTAAGGTCTTTAGGTGATCACACGAGCATACCATCACACAATTCATTGTATATCTTTCTCATTAGCCAATGTGATGCCCATACGATATGCAACAATCCTAGTCATATGCCATCATGTCATACACGTGCTTCATATTATATCACATAAATGCACCATCTAATTCACAAACTCATGGCATATAAGTCAATCATCGATATAGGATAAGTCATTGCACTTGTACATAAATTATTAAATTCACTTATCACATGCCATCATAAACTATCCAATAACTCATTTTACATATCACACCATACTAGCTTATCGCATAACTACTTATCGATAAACTGCGATAACCTATAAGCTAAAACTTCATAAGCTATCGCCTAAAACAAGATAAGCTATCAGCGAAAACATGATAAGCTATTGCCCAAAACATGATAAGCTATTGAGATAACCCATCGGAACCCTAGGATAACCTATCATACAAAACCCACTCATCACATCAACAAAACATCATTTGATCCTTAATCTAACCCTAAACTAACTCCAAAATGTAACAACAACCCTATTCAACGGCTATAAAGCCACTCACTCTCGATTCTAAGCTCGGCAAGTGATGGCGAAGGTGTGGCAAGGGCTGGACAGCTGTTGTGGTGCTTGGCGATGGTTGGTTACCTTCCAAATGGATCACAGCAAGGCTGTGGGTTGCAGGACGGCTCACGGTGAGGCTCGGCAAGGCTAGTGGTTGATCGATGCTTGGTAGCCCACTTCAAGGCCAAAACAACCAAGGGATGGGGGCGTGAGGTAGTAAGGACGACAGTTCAGTCGCAGCAACGGCAAGGGCGTGCGGCTTCCAATGTTTCACGACGACTCCAACCAAGAGGAAAAGAGAGGGATATCGGTGTGAGATGAAGGATGGAGAGGATGAGAGGGCTCGACCAACAAGGGAAAAAAGGGAGAGAGTTTGAGGGAAAATTCGTCCAAAGGGGTGGAGAGAGAGAGAGAGACAGAGAGAGACAGAGAAACATGAGAGAATGAGAGAGAAAATGGTTGGTTGAATGAGCTAGGGGAGAAAGAGAATAAGGTGAACTCATGTCCAAGTTATTGGATGGCCAAGATGCATCATTATTTCCCAAAACAAGAATGGACAGCCAAGATGCATCATTATTTCCCAAAACAAGAATGGACAGCCAAGATTACTTCTTGCAAAACTTCTCCTCCAAGTCCCATTTAACGTACCCATCATGCCTAAGCTAGAAATAAGGTAGGGATAAGAACAATAGAAGTCCTAAAACTTGTCACGAAAATGCAATTGGGTCTTAAAACTTGCAAAACGTATAATCAAGTCCTAAAACTTGTCAAATTGTTTCAATTGAGTTATAAAGTTAACACCGTCAGCTTTTTTAACGGAAAATACCGACATGACGCGGATGTGGCATTTTAAATAATTTTTCATTTTCCACATGGCTTTTTTAAATTATTTTTTATTCAATTTTTTAAAAAAATTAGATTTAAAAACTAAAAAGAAAAGTTAAAATTTATTTTTAAAAAATTAGCAGCTCCTCCCCCGCTGCCTCCGCCCATCCCCGAAGGGGCCGGCGGGCGGGGGTCACCGGCGAGGCTCGCTCGACCAAGGCAAGGGCCGATCGCCTTGGCCCGCCGGCCCCCCGGCGATGGGCGGTGGTGAAGGAAGCCAGCCATTTTTTTTTAATGTTTTGTTTTTTTAGCTTTTCTTTTCTAATTTTTAAATCTTATTTAAATAAAAAAAATTAAAAAAAAAAAAAGCCACATGGAAATAAAAAATAATTTAAAGCTTTACATCTGCGCCACGTTAGCATTTTCCGTTAAAAGGCGATGATGTTAACTTTAGGACTCGATTGAAACAATTTAACAAGTTTTAGGACTTGGTTGTATTTTTTACAAGTTTTAGGACTCAATTGCATTTTCATGGCTATTTTTAGGACTTTTATCGTACTTATCCCAATAAGGTAAATAGGGTAGGGATGATGTCATCTTCTCTTTCCTCCTCACCCTTGAACGTCCAACACCTTTTTATGCACATGGATTTTTGTTTTATTGGGCTAGAAGGGCAAAATGGTAATTTCACTATCCCTGGTACTGTTCACACACTATTCACACACGTGGATCATTAATGAGGGATTTCAAATGACCAAAATGACTTGGGTGGCCCAATAGCTCCTTTGGGCCCCTCATCTTGGGCATGAGGCCCTTGGGCCCCCCACATGGGCTTAGGTCCATTTGGGCCGTCCATGGTGGGCTTCGGCCCATGGGATGCCCAATTGTGGGCTTGGGTCCATTGGGTTGCCCAACGTGGGCTTGGGCCCACTTAGGCCCTCGCCCATGGTCCATTTCCACTTTTTTGAACTTTCGCGTCCAGCCAATGAAAAATTGAGTTTTCACCTCAAAGTGGCATTTTCGGCATTTTTAGGGTCTATCAAATCCACATTGTAATCCTGTCTAAAGATTGGATGCCAATGTAATCTCGTTTTGAAAATCGGGGTCGGATTAATGATGTCACAGGCCTTGCTGGGGGCTAATGACGCTTCGGCGAGGTCACTAGCCCTCGTTTGACCAATCGTCAGTCATCCCAAGGTCGCCAACTGGCCAAAGCTTGAAGAAGAGAAGAAAGAAAAGAAAAAAAAGAAAAAAAGTAATAAATTATTAAAAAATTAAAAGAAAATGGTTTGGATTAGAAATTTTGAGAATTGTGCCAAACGTAATTCTATTTCGAGAATGGAAATTTTAAGTAGTTATTAAACGCTTTCAAATGCTTAGAAATTATTATCGAGAATAAAATAAAAAAGAATAATTTCTGATCAGAAATTTTTTCCGAGAATAGAATGGTTATTAAACGCATATTAAGTTCATACATTTTTAGCTTCTATCACTTGTTTATTTCGAAAATTACTTTTGAAGCAGTCTAGGCATGGTTAAATCCTTAAGGGAAAATTGCACGGACGGCAAAAGGGTGCGTGGGAGCATACCCTTACCAATTTAACATAAAAAGATGATTGTTGATGCGAGGGCACGTCGACCACCTGGCCATGTATATGAAGATTTTGTTGGCGATGGACATGGAGTCCGGTGTCCTGTCCTATTCGGGGGAAATTGTTTGCAAGTAAATGAGAAACGGGTCAGCGGATCGGGGATTTATGCGAGGCGAGTTGGTACCTTGCTCCACGCCGCGAAGCTACTTATAAGAAAGAATTAGTAATATGTACATGTATTGTAGTAATATTCACACGTACTCGAACCCAACCCATCTTAGACATGATGGATGATACTTAGAGCCCAGCACCTTGCCCTTCTCCTTTCCTGCTTGATTATTTTTATTAATATTTCTCCGAAAAAGAAAGCCATGAAAGAATATAAAAAACCTAAGAATTGTCCCGTCCCATTTCCTTATTGAGCTTTCCTCTCCGCCACCATCCTCTTCGAGCATCTGCGCTATCGTCAAGGCCGTCTTCACTTCCTTTGCAAGTTTAGTCGAAGTCACATCTCGCCACGGTCCTCTCTCTCTCTCTGTCAAATTCAATTTTCGAGCTTCTTTGTTATCGTAGCAACCAACAATACTCAAATAAACACTCCATCCTCGTCCTCACGTTCTCGATCTCTCTTTCTAGTCTAGTGGCTGAAATCTTTTTCGACCTTTCGTTGCATCCTAGCCCCACCCAGGCGATTCGTCCATCCACAGGGCAGAGATGGGTAATGTGATTTCCGGTCCCATGCCCATTTCTAGATCTTGGATATAATGGGTATTATACGTATTATGAGACAGTTGTCTTCGGATTTGCCCAACCACTCTTTCAACTCCATTTTCCTTCTCTTTTTATCAAACTTTCATAGAGAACGAATTGGACAATTTATTTTATTAGAGTTTTTTCTTAACGGAGTTTCATTAAACTCCTTGACAGGATTTTATTGCGTAACTGAAATTGATAACTTTTTTTTTTTTTTTATCTTTACCTTTTAATTTCTACTTCTCAATAAAGACAGTCTTTTTCCATGGCCCCAATTTTAAAAAAATTAATAAAATCACTGAGGATAAATGCCGGTGTGGTAGAAAGTTGGCGCTTTACAGTCACGACTCGCGACAAATATCCGTGATCGTGCTTTTGTCCCTGTCTGCTGCTGCGATTCGGCGACAGATGCAGCACGTGATCATCCCGGCCTGTACATCTTTCGACAAGAACAGGCTGCATTACGTGATGCCTACTAGTGTCTCGCCCTTTCAGGAAGGCCTCCGCCCCTCTTCCTACATCCTTCGCTTTGCACATGTCATATCCTTATCTCTTGGCCCAAAAACAGCATCTCCTGCCGAGGTTAGTAACCTTAATTCCTTCAAGAGAAGGAGGGTTCGGAGGTACATCGTAACCTCTGAATGGTATAATTTTTATCGTGTGAGTTGCGGCATCAATGTAATGTGATGGATTACGATGCCATCGTCCTATAATTGTTATGCTGCATGTGATGCTTAAATTAGCAGTCACAGATTTTTTTATTGACTTGTTTCATCACATTTTTTTTATCATATGATGTGACTATGATATGAAATGCCTCCTCCATCCAACATGCATGATGACATGTAAAGTAATGCGATAAAATCACATGTGAACATCCACGATGATGTGATGACATGTGCAAAATTATGCCTAGGACATAATGGCGTGGCGATGTGAAACTTAGATTTTACTGTTAAAGTTCATTCAAGTCAATTTTCAAATATTGACTTTGTAACGTCTCATGACCTAAGATTTGGATCTTGTAAGTACTTTATTTTCGAAATCGATGATCAAAGTAGAAAGAATAAAAAATTTGAAAATCCATCCCAATTATCTATGGCCTAGAATTTGCCTAGGTCTAGGTGTGTTAATGTGATTCAAAATCTTAAATCATTTCAGGAGTCGCTACCAATTATTTCTTTCAGGTTGATTAGGAACTCGAAATCCTATATATTGGGAAAGGTCAATTAATCGCATATAGGTATAGGTCAACTATTCTAAGCAAATTAAAATCTAGTCCAAGGGTTCGATTTCTTGTGGGGAAGAGTTAGCGCTCTGACATTGCTCTTTTGGTACTGCCTTCCTTTGTCGAGTTCTATCACGTAATATCATGGGATTTCACGATACTAGTATTATATATGTAGTCAGCTTGGTCGTGAAAAAAAAATATGCAACTTGTTCTAAGAAAGTTAAACAAAGGGATAAATCCAATTCAGGACGAGTACAAGCTCAAAAAGACATAAATCCAAGCCTAACCAATGGCCAATACACCTCCCCTACGCTGCCACGCATGCAAGAGGGATGAATCCAATCATGTACGGAAAACAACTAATAGGGATTAATCCAATCCCGTTCGAACAACGTGCGATCAGACATGCGTGAATCTAATGCCAAACCGATCAATGCAAATGGCGTATACGAACAACGTCCTACCATGAAACGCCGAACAGGGACTGGTCTAATCCCAACAAAAGAAGCATTTGTTCAAACATGCATAAATCCAATCCCATCAAAATAGCATTCGATTTTAATTTCATCGTGCAATTCCAATTAACGCACAATCCAGTATTCGCATGTAATAATAGCATGCAATCCCAATCCGTGTGGAGTTAACATACGCAGGTTTTACAAATCAAATCAGAAAATTCTAGTTTTGTGAGATTCCAGCATGGAAAAAAAAGATCCGTTCAAAGCATTTGGATTCGGAGAGGAAAAGTCCATAACAGGATGGTTGTTGGATGTTCAAAGAAAAAATTGCAACTAAAAGAAAGGATAGCCTCTATGATTCGATCGTTGTAATCTAATTTGTTGTTGTTATTATTGGGTCTAATTCTATTGCTACGTAGGTATAAACAGTTTACAATTGCTAGATGAAGCTTTAACATTTGTTCATGGGTTAAGTACGATCTTGACTCTCTAAATTTCATCGTTTTTGCCACTTGACCGTATACCTTCTTTTTTTTTTTCGATTTGTCAAATTAAGTCATCTAGTCAGTAGCCCTAATTGCCTTATGGCGTATATGCTATGAAATGGACACGTGGTGCTGATTGGGTGTCATATAAGCGCTACCTAAACCTGTTTTCATGGGTCATAGACCACTTGCTTGACCTATTTTGATGGATTGGGTTGTTATATGAATAGATTATATTCAATAAATAAGTTATAAATTTATTTGATTGGCTTTATGACTTATTTAGATTCAACTCAACTCTATTAGTCTCTCTCGCTCTCACTTAATCTTGCGCTCACTTATTCCGTGCTTTTATCTTAGTTAAATACAAAGTGTTTTAGCAAAATGAGTTGGGTTGAGTATGTGTTAGTAAGTATGGTTGGGTCATGTATGGATAGATTTCGTATAATGGATTAAAACAAGTTAATGTGAGTTGGATCATTTTCGACTTAACCCAAACTTGATCCGACGGATTCTTTTGATAGGTCTAGTTCTACCCACCAATAAAATGACAACCAATAGTTTTTAAAAAAAAGAAATGGTTAATACTACGAGAAATCTTAAACTGATATATTTATGATAAATTTATCCAAAGTTAATTTTTTATCAACCCAAAACCGATACACATATCACAAAGTTATTGCAAACTTATTTTTCGACCACAAAAAACCAAAAACTGATATATTTATGATATATTTTTATCCATAATTGGATTAATATAGCGAAAATCACAAACTAATATATTTGTGACAAATAGAAGGTAAATCCCTAAACCGATACATTCTAACTTAATAATTTGATAGTAATATTTAATGAAAATTAATAGTAAATAAATTCGTTACAGATGTGTTAGTTCGGAGTTATATTTAAGATTTTTTGTGTTGGAGAGAAAGAGAAGACGTGCTGTAGCTAGTCACCGATTCAATTGCAGCAAAAAGTACATGGAGAGGGGTTGTGATGTTAGAGAGAGAGAGAGAGAGACGACGTGCTGTAGCTTAGTCACTGATTCAATTGCCCCAAAAAGTACATGGAGAGCGTAGGGGGTTGTGATGCTAGAGAGACAAGACGTGCTGTAGCTTAGTCACCAATTCAATTGCCCCGAAAAGTACATGGAGAGCGTAGGGGGTTCAACGGCTCTCCAACCCCTCGTGGACGCCGACAAGGCTGTCAACATGACGGTTCCGGTCCTCGGCCATTTGACTAGTGAGGGATACGCAACTCTCGTCGGGAGGTCACGTCCGCAAGCTAACCCTCGTCAATCGTGGAGGAAGGAATAAGTGTCGATTCGGATTCATTCCCTTCTCAGAAAAGAGGAATTCGAAGCCCCAATCGGTAAAACATCGCAAGCGCCGAACGATGCGCATGAGCCAAAAAATTGCACGCTAAGGAAACAACGATGGCGATGACTCTTACGAAGCTAAAAACTATCATCAAACAAGGTGCTACCATGCGCCGCCCTTTCGACACTTCCCGAGTCGAGTCAAGCTAATTGGGCAGAACAGCAAGGATCCGACGCGAACCCCATTTTGAGAAATTCTAGATCGGGGCAAGGCAAGGACTGATGATGCTCTGTCCGCCCGTCCGTCCGTCCGTCATCAAGAGTGTTTGACCCTCTTGCTTAGGATGCATGACGGATTGATTGACGGGGCTCTTGATGGTCATCATTTCTTGAGACGTATTGTGAAGAATTAGGTCGGGCGGGGTCATGGGGATGATTATGATGATAAAGTTGACAAGAAGAGCATACCAACAAACGGTGCGATCCGCCCCCGTACGGCTTTCTTCCCACCTTTCACGCCTCTTTTATATAATGTGCATTTCGTTTTTCGTTTTTTTTTTTTTTTTTTTTTTGGATATCACATCAACGCTTGCGCCTTAATCATAGGCTTTTCCCACTGTCCTTCGCGGTGCTATTTACTGCCACCCCCCTCTCTGTTTCTGTCTCTGTCTTTGTCTCTCTCTTCTTGTTGGGGGTGTTCTGGCCGGGATCTGCTGGGAAAGTCTCGCCGGGAATTTAGTCCGTGCTCATTTCGGGAGCGTGGGTTCTTGTGAAAGCCGAAAGAGGAAAGAGCTTTGTGGTTTATCTGCTCATGTGAAGGCATTCTTGCTTTCGAACTTATGGTGGGAAAGAATTTGTCAGGAGCCAATAAGGGTTTTTCTTTTATTTTCTGCAGAGTGTGGGTGGAAGTTGGATTTAGCTTTTTCCAGGCTTTTTCTTGCTTCAGTGAATGCCTTGTGGATCAGGCGGTGGTTTAGAGAGGGGGAGTAACGCTCTTCTTTGGTTTAAGCACGAGTCGATGCTCCCGTCCTTTCTGGGTTTTTGTTGAATTCTGGAGATTGTAACGCTGAAGTTGGGAAGATCACGTCGTTTGTTTTTTTTTTCTGGGAGACTTGAGGTATGACGACATGGAGATGTGCATTGGTTTTTCTGTGACTGCTGAATAAGTTTATGTACATCGAGGAGGTTTTAGAGTTTCGAGGTGTCTTTACTTTGCTGGTTGAGTTATTGATTATGAGGTCGCCTCGTGGTGATAAATGGTGGCTCTTAGAATATTACGAGAGCTCAGATTGGGTCAGATTAGATTAGATTCCTGAATTTTTGTGTTACCATTTCGATACCCTCTCACTTTTCAATCAAGTGGCACTAATTGGCTCATGGTCATGATGAATTTACGGGGATAGGGACAGTTACTCGGTACTGATTCTGGGTTTTTATCACAAGAGCAACGAGTGAATGAATTTCGTGGCATGAGCGAGAGATGCTAAGATGTGTAGATTAGAGAAGTGCGTGGAGGATTGTGATCATAGAGACGAGTGTGAAATGGGGATGGGATTCTTGAAAGAGGGTAAGGTTCAGAAATTCAAGAGCTCGGTTGTTTCAAAATCCGGAACGAAGCTCTGGATTCTGCGAGCGACCACAACGGCATTGATTTGGATTTGCGTTGTTCAGCTGATGGCGATCGGGGAGACTTGGGGTCCGAGATTGTTGAAGGGCTGGCCTTCTTGTTTTAATCCTGCAGATCATTCTTTGGCAGTTCAATCATCTTCTATACCGGCCAAAGTCCGGCTTCCCCCAAAGAGTAAGTTGGCTTGTGAACACCTTTTCCGTGAAAAGAAAAGATTAGACAGAATAATGAAAGTTTTGTCACCAAACAACTGATGCTTCTTTATGCGTGTGCTTGAGCCTTCATCTGGATTAATTTGCTCACTGGGGATGTAGAATTTCGAGAAATTTGTTGACATGAGCTTTTTGATACCCTCCAGACGTTTGTATTTAGTTTTTTCTAGGTTGGTAATTTTCTTGATAATATGGATGCTTCTTAGAACCATGTCTCAATCAGGTTGACGCTTCCAATGTTGCTGTTTAGCTTAACCCCATGATTTCTTTGCAGGGGTTTACATCAACAATGGTTATCTTATGGTTTCATGCAATGGAGGGCTCAATCAAATGCGAGCTGCTGTGAGTTGTTTTGAGTCTTCTCAACTTAGTTGCATAAAAGAACCATGTCGACCTTCGGTTATCATTTAATCCTCACCTGCTATTCCTCATGTGAATTTCCATCTCTCTTACTTTTGAATTTGCTTGACAGATATGCGACATGGTTGCTATCGCCAGATACTTGAATGTCACTCTAATTGTTCCAGAACTGGACAAAACCTCCTTCTGGGCTGACCCAAGGTAAATTCCATATCTCTCCATGGACTTGTCAATGTATGGATGATGCATCCAAATAAGAGAAGCTTAAAGTTTTGTTGAATTTTGATGAGGCAGTGAGTTCCACGACATATTTGACGTTGATCATTTCATCTCTTCTTTGAGAGATGAAGTCCGTATACTGAAAGAGTTACCCCCGAGGCTCAAGAAAAGAGTGGAACTAGGAATTATCTACTCATTGCCGCCCATCAGTTGGTCTGACCTTTCTTACTACCGTGATCAAGTAAGTCCATACAAACGAAGCTACTATTTAGATCAGTCCTGTCGGGGAATGAATCTCAATTTTTGAACCATCCACGACAGATACTTCCTCTGGTGAGAAAGTACAAAGTTCTACATTTGACTCGAACGGACACTCGGCTCGCCAACAATGGGCTGCCTCTGGAAATTCAGAAGCTGCGGTGTCGAGTAAACTTTAATTCTCTGAGATTTACTCCCCAGATAGAGGAATTAGGTAGAAAAGCCATCAGTATCCTGAGGGAAAAGGGTCCCTTCTTGGTCCTGCATCTGAGATACGAAATGGATATGCTCGCTTTCTCCGGCTGCTCTCATGGTTGCAACAGTGAGGAGGTAGAGGAGTTGACACGACTCAGGTAATCCTTCTTTGCATCTTCGAATTGGCACCTCTTTACTATTACTCTAGAAATCGTCTGACATTTCGCACTTTATAGATATGCTTACCCCTGGTGGAAGGAGAAAGTGATAGACTCAGAGATGAAAAGAAGAGAAGGCTTCTGCCCTTTAACACCAGAAGAAACTGCTCTTGTTCTAGATGCATTGGGTATTGATCGAAACGTCCAAATATACATTGCTGCTGGAGAGATATATGGTGGAGAGAGAAGGATGGCAACTCTGAAGTCGTCTTTTCATAACTTGGTCAGTTGAAGTAAACAGATTTTCTGAATCTTCTTTAACCCGCCTATTATGTCTGTGACTTTTTTATAGATAACTCTGTTGATTTGGTTCAGGTAAGGAAAGAGACTTTGCTGAAACCCGTAGATTTGAAGTTTTTCCAGAATCACTCGTCGCAAATGGCTGCACTAGATTATTTAGTCTCGTTGGCAAGTGATATATTTATTCCAACGTACGATGGGAATATGGCCAAAGTTGTTGAAGGCCATCGAAGGTAAATTAATGTGTAGTCTCTTATATGTTTATGGTACTCTTGTAACCTGCTTTAGTATTAAGGTTGGTGCATGAAATTTGAGTCTCTACCTCATTTGAAAACTCTGTTTCAGATTCTTGGGCTTCAAAAAGACTATTTCGCTAGACAGAAAGCTTCTGGTCGGTTTGGTCGATCGGTACATGAATGGATCGTTGGGTTGGGACGAGTTCTCTTATCTCGTTAAGGAAACTCATTCACTTCGGATGGGCAGCCCAAAGTTGCGAGTCATGATTCCGGATAGACCGAAGGAAGAAGATTACTTCTATGCCAATCCTCAGGAGTGCTTGCAACTGTTAGATGAGCCACTGGTAAGTACATGATCTGATCACAACCACTGAACATCAGAATACAAATGCGGCAGGACATGCCCTTCACAATAATGGCATCGATGTGCATGTCATAGTCGAAACTCAGAAACACATCGGGGTCAAGTTTTTCATAGTTCTGGTCACCGGCGGTTACTGTAAATGAACGAGAACGAGAAGTGTTGGCCAACGGTTATTCCTTGATTTTTAAATAATCAGATTCATGTATCATTCCAAACTTGCCACTGATTAATTACATACATGAGCTGCAAAGATAATTAGGGGGTGGTGCAGATGTCCAACAGTTGTAATACTTCAATGGATGTAATGTCAAGTTATACATGTTGCAAAAATTTGCCTTCTTAGAACTGTGGACCAGACTCTCTCATATCAATTTATTTGTTGTTACACGAGTATTTTTTAGTTCGCAAGCATGTTAACTGTTTTCATAATCTGCGGCCACATGAAGCAAACAAAACTGGATCACACAATGCTAACATCATGCTGCACAAAAGAGTTGTTCCTTCATCAGTTCAAAACCCGGAAAACCTTTTCGAAGGTACAGCACCACGAAACCAATCAATCCTCGGCCAACATCATGGAACTAGAGAAAGATTTAACTCAAGAATTCGACAAATGCATTATATATTTCAAGAATTTCTCATGCTTCCTCAGCAGCACTCAGTCATACTAGTTGGGTCTGTCCACAAAATCTCCCCCACTGCCGTGTGACTTAGGATAAGCCACGGTCAACATGGTTGGCAGTTCATCTGCATTAAGTATTGCTAGTTTGACCAGAAACCAGAGATGTCTTCATCATATTCTACATAATAAACATTGTGCGCACGATTCGGCGAAACTCACATCCGGCTGTTGTGTGGAGTGAGAAAAGAGATTATGCTCCATGGCATCATCCCAAAATGAATCAATGATTGCCCAACATCCACTCAAAGTGGAACAAGAATATAATAATCTCAAGTGCAATCACCAAGGTCCAGACGAGTATGTCCAGGAGGATATGATAGAGATACCGAGAAAATGGGATCGTGGGTGGAGCAATTAGAATTATTGAGAGAGAGAGAGAGAGAGAGAGAGAGGAATGAGTGATCCGATGAGCTTTATTTCTGGGTGATCCGAGGACCTTGTTTTTCCGTGCCCTTTCGATGGGCGATCCAAGAAGCCGCTTTCCAATGACTTTGGTCGTGTGTTGAGGGGCTAGCGATCCTCAAATTTCGAGTTCAAGTGGTGGCTCTTCAACGTAGCTTCCGCATCACACTAACCGTTTCTTTGGTTCAATCGGGAGTCTACCATATTGAAAAGTCATTTGAGTCACGAATGTGAAATATTTTTTATTAGACCTGACTTGAAAAGGAATGGATTTCCACAATCGTTAATATTCTGTATCTCACATGGCCTACAAGATTGACAAATGTAGCTTTCTAATGACTTTGGTCATATGACTCATATGTTGAGGCCTAGCAATCCTCAATTTCAACTTAAGAGTGGTGTCCACTTTAACGGAGTTTTTGCACCGCACAAACCGTTTCTTCGGGTTCAATTTGGGAGGATACCATTTGGAAAGGTCTTGCAAGAGTGTGGAATATTCTTGTTTAAACCTAATTGAAAAAAGACCGGATTCAGTACAACCGTTGATATCTAGATCTCACATGGCCTATAGGATTGACGAACTTAACTTTCCGAAGATTTAGTCATATGTTAAGGGCTAGCGATCCTCAAATTTCCTCGTCAAGTTGTGCCTTGTCAATGGAGCGTTCGCACCACACAAACCGTTTCTTCGGTTCAAGTTGGTAGGCTCCCGTTTTGAAAGGTCTTGTGAGTCACGAGTATGAACTATTCTCGGATTCACTGCAACTCTTGATATTGTGGATTTCACATGACCTACAGGATTGACAAATGCCTATATCAATGACTGCAATAAATTTGGTCTAGTAAAAATGAAGCATAAGGAAAGAAAAAAAAAAAACCGGGAACCTAGGCATAACTAGGGTGGTGGGAAGTGCAATAGGAGGATTGCATATTCTCACGCTATACTATGTATATAGGTCATAGTCCCACTTTCTAAAGTGAGCACAAGCAAAATGTGAATGTAAGGGTAGATGATGCTGACGGCGAAATTGCTTGGCAAGCACATAGGATGCTAAGTGAAAGGAATTTGGTAATTCATCATTTATTCATGACACCATAAGTCATCATGGAATGCTTTGAAAATCTGGCAACGACTTAGACCCACCAACTCATTTGAAAGTTACTTGTTTTCTTGAAGGAAATTCACTCCTCAAAGTAGGGTCTACTTAGAAATTTCTTCCATCGGCACAGGTGCTCGCGATTGTCAAGACTTAATAAATGGGTAATCACGGAGTCATCAATTTAAGATCTACTTTTTCAAAAATTAATTTGTTAAAAGTAATTTGATAAATTGTTATTTAATTGTCTACATTTAAACATAAATAGAATATTATCGTATCACTAATAAGATGTTGACTTAAATGACAATGGAGTTTGCTTCTCTCTTTACGGTCTTGGTTTAAGCATTGTTGAGAGCGGTCGAGGATTAAAATCTCGAATGCACCAGGCCAATGTGGAGGAGTGTGTCCTTAAAATCGTTGAGGAAAATAGATTAGTTGAGTGACATGAAAACTAACTTGGACATCATTCAATCGCTAATAAGAAAATGGAATCCCATTATATCTTTACGGAAAACCATGTGAATTGGAACAACAGTTTTAGGCTTTTAATTGAATTTAGCATAGCCCATTACAAACATGAAAAGATAATGTATAGTCACGAACTTAAAAGTACGGAGACATTCCACTCTGTATCAGGTAGTCAAGCGCGCCAAGCGCTTGTGCTACGCCCGTGCTTGTCTCCCTATTATGCTCATGCTCGGAAACATGCAGCCCAACAAGAAAAATAATATGAAGCATACTAGGGGTGATTAGTTCACTGTACGACTGAATGAAACCGGCTGCTTAGCAAAACAAAATAGAAATTAAGAAAAATACTATAATTATTATAATTTTAGGGTTTATTACTATTTCTAAGAAATCAAATATATTAAAAAAGAGTCGGTCCATTTCGGTTTCTCCCTGAAATTGGGAATCAGGCTGAAAATCATCGGTTCCATTTTTATGGAACCGAGAATCGACCAATACCCCGAGGTAATCGAGTTTTCGGTCCGAGCGGTCCGATGTGCTCACCCCTAGAGCATGCCTTATTCCTCTTTTTGAATTTGTAATTCAATGTTCGACCAAAAAAAAAAAAAGAAAAAGGAATTTGTAATTCAATGGATTTTTAAATGGTATACCAACACGATACTTGCAAGATTGTTGGACATTAAAGGTAAGAAAATTATTGCGGGTTCTCCGCCACTTGGATCGTTCTCTCTTGGGCCGTGCCGATGAACATGGGCCCTTGGCCCAGAGCACGACCGTATCCCCAATGGGTCAAACCGGCAAGGCCCATGTCATATTAACTGGGGCAATGTCTAGAATAAGAGTTATTGATTCCACCGTGACATTATCCCGACCAACCTAATTCCAAGTCAACCGGCCCGGACCACTTAATAAACGAAATTTTATCTCATTTTCTGGAAAAACATAGAGTTATTTACATGAAGATTTCACACATTAACCTCCTATTCAGGATTGTCTAGAATTTAATTTTTCTTTTGTTATAGTTCTGAGCGAATGTAGCCGACTGAGAGTTTAAAGTTGAAAATAACATAGAAAGGATTCTTGGATAGAACTGAAAATCTATATCTAACTATAAAGTGTTCTAAACAAAAACCACCCGATCTAGCCCCCAATTTCAACTTTTGAGAACAGGTTAGGGCCATGTACTCTTGTTGCTTCTATCCCGAAAATGACCCGCTTGGCCTGCTACATAATGTCGGAACATATGGTATAATATCATATCATTATGGTATCATTAAATTATCCCACATCACTATTGTGGGTTTTTATGGGCCTTATATGTATCTAAGTCCTCTTATCCAGAATTTATATGGAGGCTATACTTATTTAGTCATCCTCCACGTTAAATTAAGCATTCTAACAAATAAAATTTATTCGAGGTCATTTAGGTCCAACTTCTCTGGTTGGGTTTTTGCACCGGGGGCATAAGTTCTGGTATAAGATGGGGGCCAAAATCAGCAGATTAAAGCGTTTCATTCAATTCATAGCCCAAATGGAACAACCGAATAAGTCGCACTTTGCGATGAGATGTTTATTTATTAAGAAAAAATGACAACTAGTCCCTTTATTATGTATTGATCGAGCAATCTTACACCTGTTGAGACCGGTTTTCAACGTTGATTTACTGACTGATATGTCAAATTGTAATTCATTGACACATCGGTTAGTAATCAATATTTCAAACTGGTTTTAATCAGTGTAGCATTTTGGTCATTCACATCACAATTGAGTCCCAATACAAATATATCTCCTAAGCACCGGGACATTGACGAGTCTTCATGACAGTTGCACTCTCCAACCTCCGATCCTCCGTTCAGCTACCGGAGAAGAAAATGCTACCATTCTTAACTTTCGCAGCCTCCTCCTCCTTGATGTTGACTTTGAAAGTTTGAAGTGAATAAAGAACTGGAATTTACCCAAATGTCACCTTATGAGGGGCTGAGAAATGCTTAGAGGCAGCAACAATGGCGGCTTCAGGCGCAGTTCGCTTGGCGGGATGCTTGCTATGATCCGCTTTTACTGGCAAAGCCAAGAAAGAAAAGAAGGTCTTGATCCAGGGTATGTTCTTCCGGTTGCCCGTCATCTTCTAACTCAAATTCTTCTTATTCACAGACCAGCAGAAGGTAAGAAATAAGACAGAAAAAGAGAGTGGAGATGTTTTTTGTTGTGGGGGGGTGTGAAGTTTTGAACTTGCTTCTTTGATGGGTGATTTGCTGTGCGTTTTCTTGATTTTTCAAAATCAATCTCTCTGCATATATAGAGGTCATGTTACTTGATGTCCAAGGCTATAGCACTTACCAATTAGCAAAATACACTAGACGTGGCCACGTTGAATAATAGGAGACGCCTGAACGTTTTGACTACAAGAAGATTCGGTTAACTTGGTTATTTGTGTGTTATTACACTGGCAATGTCTATTGACTTTCGCTGCACACGCAACTTCGTGGATTTCTTAGGAAACCATCATCGAAAGTTCCACTTCGCCATTGAATTGGTCAACCAACATCGCCACTGAATTGGTCCACCAATCAAGCGCTGCTGTTTAAACAAGTGAAATTACGGAGTTCCCAATTTAGAGCAATTTTCATTCGCCGTGTTTGCTAGTGATACATATAATAGAGTTTTAGCCTATGTATGGAGACAGGAAAAGTTGTTCTCAAAATTTTAAAACTATTGCACTTTTAAAGCTATAGCTTTAAAAGCCAACCTTGATGATGGTGAACAAACATCATGAAAAAGTGAAGATGATGAGGATATGGTATTATTGACTAGAAGGTTCAAAAGTTTCATGTGAAAATGAGAAAACTTCAAAAGCAAAAAGCCAATGAAATTCTCATAGAATAGAAAGCCATACGAAAGTGAAGTAGAGTTCAAGGGTAAGGATGTTGTCTACCATGAATGCAGAAACCAGGTTTTATAGAATTAAACTACCAATCTTTGAAGAAAAAAAAGGGAAATACGAAAGGAAGAAACAAGCACTAAAGCTTGAAACATGGAGTGATACTGAATGCGAATCCAACAATGATAACGAAGCAAATCTCTGCCTCATGACTGATTTTGACCATGGAGAAGAAAATGAGATAAACGAATTTAAGTTAATATTGACAGATACTAATAAAGAGTAAATGTATCATGCATATATCAGTTTGAGATATCTAGTAACTTAAAAATTGGTTTATGATAAATTTGTTGTAACCGTACCGATTTAGGGTTTTTGTGATATTAACCATTGATTGATTTAAGTTCACGACATCCAAGTTAGCAATTTAACAATAATATTTGGTGGAAGTTAACGAGTAGTAAACATATTACACATGTACCGGTTTGAGATTTTGGTAGTTAAAAAATTAATTTATGATAAATTTATTATTATTTTAGGGTTTTTTTATGATATTGAAAGGCAATAGAATTCCAATTCTATATCATGTGTAATATAAATTTACCCTTCACATTGAAAAACAGCATAATTCCAATCCTATGTGCACAAAGATGATCGAAAACCCACAAACATCATCTCACGATAACCTCCACAAGACCAGTACTGACATGACAACTCTGCATTTAGCACACAAAATGTTATATCCCCGCGCGTGCATTGAGGAAGACTCTTGTAGGGAGCACTAGTAGGCATGGCTTACCAAAATTCCTCTGAATGGGAAACTCGGTTGTTCACCCGTTTGAACGCCGGCCCTCGATTACCCAACCGATTTTAATTACGGAAGTGGAAGCTTCAGTTATGGTTTCCAGCTAAGTCCCACGAAATTGTTGCTGCACCGAAGGTCACAAGGAATTGCTTGAGTAACACCACAAAAATAGACCGAGTCAACCAACTCGTCCTGAAGTCAAAAACTCGTTCCCCACGTTTCAACGCGGGTTTGGACCAGTCTTTGCTAAGTGCTATTTGCCTTGGACGTTAAGCAACATGACCTCTATATATACCCATAAGATCGATTTTGTAAAGAAGAAAGCACACAGCAAATCACCCATCAAAGAAGCAAGTTCAAAAGTTCACCCTCCATCTTCACTCTCTCTCTCTCTGTCTTATTTCTTACTTAATTGATACTTTCAGCCGGTGTGCGAGTAGTAGAATTTGAGTTAGAAGATGACGGGCGACGGGAAGAACATACCCTGGTTCAAGACCTTCTTTTCTTTCTTGGCTTCGCCAGCAAGAGCGGATCATAGGAAGCCTCCCATCAAGCGAACCGCGCCTGAAGCAGCCGTTGTTGCTGCCTCTAAGCATTTCTCGGCCCCTCACAAGGTAACGTTCGGGTAAATTCCATGTTCACTTCCAACTTTCAAAGTCAACATCAACAAGAAGAGGAAGAAGGAGAAGAAAAAAGAGAAGGCTGATAAGGTTGGAATGGTGACATTATCTTCTTGGGTCGCTGACCAAAAGATCAGAGGTGGTTATGGCGTGTATTTGGCGGCGCCGGAGCACCAGGACAACCACGGATTCTTGGCTGATATTCATGTCGGTCTGTTGTGAAATCCATCGAAGACCAACGAGTTCCTCGCGGGCGCGAATGGAAGCAGCCGCCGTCTTCTCCAATTTGACCCATGTTTGAAAGCCCTGGTGTTTACTGTTTAGGAAGATGCGCTTGGAGAGTCCAATTGCCACGGAGACTTGGGCAATGTCCTTACGCTTAGGAAATATGATTGTTTTGGGACTCAACAGTTATGTCAGCAAGAAAAATGGCAGACCCGTTAGAATCGGCGCACAAAATAGATTTACTAAATTATGTGCCAATGATTCGTTCACGAATATGATTTACTTGTTTAAAGAGTTGCTCATAGTTGAACACATCACTTAATAAAACAACCCTCTTGTTCTTATTTACAAAGTGCAACTTATATGTGCTATTTGAGTTGGATTACGACACATGAGGATAATTACTAATCGACAAGGCCGTTATACTTACGAAGATATACAGTCATTGAGGGAAGTCGGTAAGAGTTGGAAGAAGAGAATATACAATAAATTTAGGAAGTTTACAGTATTTCATGGAAGTTACAGACGATAGAGAAAAGAACGACTATGAGCGAATTACGACCCATAATGGATTAAATTAAAATAAAATTTACGATAAATTCCATTGAAACTACTTCTGGTTCTGGCCCTAATTTTTCCTGTTTTATGGCTTGGGCTTTTGTGCCCTTTTATTTCTTGTTCGAGGCCTTTATGGCCTTCGGCCCATTTTATGTACTCGTTTCGAGTATACGAACATGATCTTTATTTGTCGAAGGAAAAAAAAAAGTAGTTAAATTTTTTTTTTATCGCTTAACAAAAGAAATCATAATTTACTTTTTACTCGACAATAAAAGCACAATAAATATTTAATCATTCTTTGATAAATCAAATGGAGACCGACTTTGCAAATTTAATCATTCAACACAAACCTTTGCCAACATGTAGAGAATCTCTTATGTCTAGATGCTCTTTCGTCAAGACTTTTGTTTTAAATGCTCTTAACTTTTTCGACCAAAAAAGTGATTAATTATAATCTATCTCTGAAAAAATACAAGAGAGAGATCAAGTACTGATACTTGTATAGAAATCATACCGTATACGCAAGTACATTATTTGTACTAAATTTTGTAGATATTAGCACTTCAGTTTCGTAATTTCGTGATTTTATACTATACTCGGATTCCGCTTATTTGTGCATTGCTTACGGCTCTAATGATCGAGATGTGTACAATATACGAGACTAGGAATGGAGCTTGCTTCACGATCACATCAAAAGAATCCATAATTAGGGTTGATCATGAATCTTTTCAGCCTCCGGTTCCCCCGGAGCAAATTGGAAAGATTGAGATGAGGGCGTTGAAAGAATCTGGTGCCTCGGCTAAGCCCAAGAAGTTGCAGAAAAAGAACATGATGAATCTGGTTTATTTTGGCGTAATTGAATTGTGCCATTATATGCTAGCCGGTTTCGCTCACCTGCTTCTATTTCTAACCAAGCCACTTATTCAATTATTCATCATCAATAGAGCTACCTAATTGTTTTTAAGTGGCTTAGATCCACCTAATTTTTTACTTTTGGCCATCATTTGGCAGATGTCAAGATCAACATCAACTATTGCGCCTCTTTTTCTATGTTACATGTTCTAAAAATGTCAGAAATTCAGTTAAAAAAAACTTTATTAAAAATGCACTCTGACGAAGATATTGAATATTTACGGAATAAAACACGGTGAGGCAAATTGATAGGAAATTCCAACTTCAAAAAGTAAAGCGAGTTTTAAATAATAATATAGGATGAAATATTTTTTTAAATTATTATTGCATCCATTGTTAATGATTTAAATACTGTTCTTTTTTAATTTAATGGTGAATGTGAAAAAAAAAAAAAAAAAAAAGATTTAATTTTTTTTTTAGCTAAATAGTAAATACTAGTTAGTTTTAACTCATGGGCTCATCTGCAAGCCCCTGCCTGGGAGTCAAAAAGGTAAACTCCCAAAGCTTCGGACCGCGAAACATCGTCGAATCTCAGCCCTTCATCTTTCACCGTAGCGAATCTTGGCCGTCCCTTCCCGCGGCGGCGGATCGCTCGTCTGCGGCGGCGGCGCCGCCTGGCCTCCACTCCTCCGGTGAGTAGATTCGGTTGCGCCGGCGAACTTGCCGGAGAATCCGAACCTGGACTGATGTAGCGAGTTTTCCGATCGTCGAATTTAGTCTGATTTCTGAACGGGCGGGGGGCTGTGTGATCACGATCGCATTTCCGTTGCCGATGATGAGCTTCTGCTCATCGGCGGGAAGCGTCAGCATTTCTTCGCTTCTTCTTCTTCTTCATGGTTCTGAAGCCCCTTTAATGCTTGCATTTGATCCCCCTCTCTCTCCCTCTCTCTCGGAGCGTGCGCGTGCGTCTTGATGGCGGATCGTAACTCATTAGCTCGGATTAAGTGATGAAATTTACGGTTTTTTTGGCTCTTCGGAGTCCAATTGTAGCCATTAATGGATCATGTGGAATTGGGTTTCATAACAGTTTCCTTGCCGTGTACTTTAAGCGTCGAGGTTGGGAATTCATGCTGTGCATTTCGCTTTTCTTGTTCTGGGTTTTCTCCTAAAATGCTATATGCCTGGTTTCAGATAATATGAATGCCCAGAGGAGCAGAGATGGGGATGATCCGAGGTTGGCTTTGTGGGTATTTGGCAGTGAGGCGTACTTCTCCATTAGCCCTGGGGAAGGCTGAGTCAAGGGCAAGAATCCTTTCTCGGTGAACACTTGTTCTCTCTTAGTATTTATGTCTCTGTTTTCTTTCTTATTCTGATATTCGGTTTTTGTGGTTGCTTCTTTTTTAACACTAATGTTCTCGTAGGTAATGACATGCCTTGTTTCCGTTTTCCTTGATAGAATGGTATTCCTGTTTCTGAGTGTAAGAGAGGTGATAGACATCATATAAGATTGTGACAAGCCAAGGGAGTCAGTCTCTAGATTTTAATACAATTCTGAAACGTAGTATAGGGACATCAAGGTGTGAATCAGTGAGCAACCAACTTTTCTGACCATCGGAAAAGAGAACAAGTTATATGTCTTATGCATATACTGGAGATGTGATGCGAAGGTCATTTAGAATTGAACTTGATTCCTTCTCGGGCAATAAGACTTTTGCAGTTGTTCATACCGATTTGCCTCTAATGCTTTTGCCCTGTTTCTGTTTTCCTCTATCACAAAGAAAGTGAAAATGCGCGTGGTGCAATGTATTACTTATATGGAACTTGGAATATGGAAATTTTCCCAAGAACTTTGAGGTTTTGATAACCAGACTTCAGTGAAGACTGCCTTAACCTGGCATTTTTGGGAAACTAATTTAATTTTTAAGAGGGCGATGAAGGTTTTTTGGTTTATTAAGCCAACCTAAGAAGGTCTTCCTGTCACTTTAGGTTTTATTTTCAATGGGGTTCTACAATGGGATAGGTCATATAGCTATGCATGTAATAAACTAAAAGGATTGCATATGCTCCGGATCTCTTTCTCGTTATTTTTTTTTTTTTTTTTTTATTTTTATTTTTTTTTTATTTCTGTCTCTCTTTTATCTCCAGTCCTTTCCTTTTGAGGGTGGAGAGCTTCAGTGGAATATTTGATTAGGAAAATTGAAAGTGGAGGGACTTGATTAGAAAGTTAAGAAAAGTGGAATTTTCCCTTTCATTTCTTCGAAAAAGAAAACACTTTCATGATCAAACAAACCCTTAATTTCCAATAAAAAATGTCAGGATGGTTTTTTGTTGGCAATGTAGACTCCTAAATAGAGTGTCGATCTAGGATTTTGGGGAGGTTGACAAGACTGTTTAAGCATTTACTGTTTTTGACTCGTAGGAGAAAGTTTTATGATCCAACATAAATGTTTTGATTTGCATTTACTTCACCTTATCTCTCTCCTCGTTAATCCTTTTGACATTTAGTACTTTTTTATTCAGCCAGCTATATCCGCCGAAGTCTCCAATGTAGCCTTTTTTTCTGATTAATTCTACACCTCCCAGCATTTCTGATCAGATGTAAGATAAACAGATCAGATTCAACCCATTGCCAAGCTGAAATGGTTTTCATATATACAAAGGTATCCCAGATTCACTTGTTGCTGGCATTATCGGTGGTTGTCTGTTTCAGAGAGCAGCTCTCTTCTGCTGCCTCCTCCGACAGCAGTGGATGATCCTTTACTTCTCTTCCTTTTGTTTCTCCTGATCTGGAAATATCTGTACAAAACCAAATGGCTGCTGCTGCCCTCAGAGGACTTTGAGAGGCGAGTCTGGTGGGGATAGGATGGACGGGAAGCCTTCTAGTAGAAGGCGTGTTTTTGTTCAAACTGAAACTGGTTGTGTCATGGGCATAGAATTAGACAGGAGCGACAATGTTCATACAGTAAAGAGGAGATTGCAGCTTGCTCTCGATGTCCCAACTGAAGAGTGTTCATTGTTTTATGGAGATATGATGTTAAGATATGATCTAAGTGCTGTTAGAAATGATTCTCCCTTGCTCCTTGCGAAGAACTTTTTGCACAGAAGCGCTTCCACTCCATGTCTCTCACCAACTGGGAAAGATCTTCACCAGAGTGATCAGAGTGGTCCGATTGAGTTATTAAAATGTTTTGATAGCTCTGCTGGAAAGAAAAAGTTAATTGAGGAGATTGTGAAGGCTATGAAGAATGGTATTGATCCAATTCCTGTTCGTGGTGGTCTTGGCGGTGCATACTATCTCAGAAACACGGATGGAGATAACGTCGCTATTGTGAAGCCAACAGATGAGGAACCTTATGCTCCTAACAACCCAAAGGGCTTTGTGGGAAAAGCTCTTGGACAACCTGGATTGAAGCGCTCAGTAAGAGTTGGCGAGACAGGGTTTAGAGAAGTGGCGGCTTACCTACTTGACCGTGATCATTCTGCGAATGTACCCTTTACAGTGCTTGTGAAGGTCACCCACTCCATCTTTAATGTAAATGATGGGGTGAGTATAAATAAGTGTCATTTTAAGAAGCAGATCAGCAAGATTGCTTCACTGCAGCAATTCATCCCTCATGATTTTGATGCAAGTGATCATGGAACATCAAGCTTTCCTGTTTCTGCAGTTCATAGGATTGGAATACTGGATGTTCGAATTTTAAACACCGACAGGCATGCTGGAAACCTCTTGGTTAGAAAGCTTGAAGGGACTGGCAGCCTGGCTGAGGTGGAGCTTATTCCCATTGATCATGGACTGTGTCTTCCAGAAAGCTTGGAGGACCCATACTTTGAGTGGATACATTGGCCACAGGCATCAATCCCTTTCTCTGAGGATGAACTTGAGTACATAAGCAATCTTGACCCGGATAAGGACTCTGACATGCTTAGGATGGAGTTGCCAATGATCCGAGAGGCTTCCCGTCGTGTCTTGGTTATTTGCACAATTTTCCTAAAGAAAGCAGCGGATTTTGGATTTTGTCTCGCAGAAATTGGTGAGATGATGAGTAGGGAGTTTTGTGGCCATGAGGAGAAACCAAGTGAACTTGAGTCTTTTTGCATTGAGGCAAGGCGTCGTTTAGACAAGCGAGAAGTAGCGTTTGAAGAGGTTAAGCCAGAAGATGATAACCAGTTTCAGTTTGACACTGACAATGAGGGTGAAGAACGAAAATGCACGTTTAACATAGAAGAAATTTTGGAAATGAAACCTTTTTGGTCTGGCAGAAAAGCTGGAAATGGTTGTAATCCACTGTCAAAGCTGGAGGAGAGCACAGAGGATAATGAAGAAGAAGAGGGGACTGAAAATGGGAATGATAGCACAGCTTTAAGAGCATACAAGCACACTGACCTCACAAGTAACCTAGAGCCACGCATTTCTAAGTTGTACAAGTCACTAAAATGTGTTCACAATGGAGAGAAGAGCTGGCAGCACCTGGGCACCTGGCAGAGGACTGGCTATTTGGCTGGCACATCATCTGGAAACAGGAGTATGAATGAGCAGCTACCTGGAAGTAGCAATTTTGTGAAGTTGGCTGATATGGATAAAGAAGAGTGGGATCAGTTCGTTGAAAATTTTCAGGAGATGCTATTAACTGCTTTCGCTAGTCGTAGATCTGCGAGTATGGGTCATATGCAGAGACAGAGGCTTGGAACTTCATGCCAATTCTAGGGAGATTGAACAATAACAGTATGACAGCTTATGTTCAAGGAGAATGTTGGTTGTCGAACATACTTGGAAAGATGAATGCTTTACAAGTCTATCCTCTTGCAGGACCATTTCTGCTTAGGATTGAGTTGCTGCTGCATCTAATTATATGGTGTAATGGGGATAGGATCTGTTTTTTTATCTTTCACTTTATGTGTTTTTACAGAAATAAATTGAGAATGGGAGGGTGGAAGGGGAACAGTGATGTGTATATATATCCAATTATGAGAATGAAGTTTACCAGAGTTTCAATATATCTTTACTTGTTTGTCCGGTGCTGCAATGTACCCTTTTTAACATCTGCAGGCTCAACAATAGCTGGATTCTAATGTGTGGGCACTTATAGTTTGCCCACTGTTTATAAGTTGCGAGAATAAACTGCAACGATAGGATCTCATCCAAATGCTGGGTTGTAGACTTTTTTGTTTGTCACATGTGGAAAAGTTGGTTTGATTTGCATCGTGAATACCTAGCAGCGAAGTGTGGATGGACTGATCTAATTTTTCTTATGAGCACATTGTGGTTCTTTTCATTTCCCTTTAGTTGTGCGTCCACGCTGTGTTACACTTCTTGTGATGTCCTAGGCGTTGTCATGTAGTTGGATGTACCTTTTTTTCCTGACTTGCTTATTCTCCACGGACTTTCTTACGACTCACAATGGCTGCCGTTGAGGAACCTTGGCAGTGACAAAATCTGCAGAGACACTTATTAAGTGATGTTGGATAAGCGTTGACACATTATTTTTAGTTGACATGTCATCAAAGGTAAAATGTCAAAATTAGGATTTCCGATCGCAACAAATTCGTTTCTCTGACAAAAAGTAGACACAAAGTGTCGTTTTTTTTTTATTTCTTTTTCATTGATCCTTTATTTATGAGTAATTTCCTAATTATTTTCATCAAAAAATTAAAAAGTCAAAAGTTGATTTGTGACTGACTTTTTTGTAACCTTTTGACCAAAAAATCAATCCTGCTCAAAATTTGGCTATGTACAAAAAGTTCCTAGATAGTTCCAATTTCATTTTGTCAATAAATATTTTTGAAAAAAAAAAATCAAAGGTTTGACCATAAATTAACATTTTAGTGATTAATTCCTTTAACCAAAAAAAATTGAAAAATGTGAAAATCCACAAGTTATTTTTGCTTCAATTTGACTTTAGCCACAAAAATTTATCAAAAATCGATTAAGAATCTATTTTTCCAATTTAGGTTCAAAATTGACCAAAAATAATATTAGTTCTTTTCTAATAATATTTTTAATCTGTTTTACAACATTTTATCTAGAGATCATTTCACATTCACTTCTTCAACCAATTTTGTGATTTGGCATGTTGCGATAAAAAATTTCATTTTTAGCCCTAATCAAGGGTTTTGAGTCCTTCATAATTAGTGACATGATGCGTCCAATGAGCATAATTTCTTAGTGGCTATCCATGCCCAACATTAATTTTGGCAAATTTACATGAGAACTTCTCAATTTGATAGCTTGAGCCCGTCTAAATGTTATGAAATCAAGTAAATGAGTTCTGATTAAGCTAAATTGGCTTGGTCCATTCTAGACTAACATCCAATTGACATAAGCAAGCTTCAATTCTTGTTTGAAACAACCATTTGTGTGTAGCATTCAGATTATATGTCCATTTGCAAGGTTAAATGGTGTTTTATTCGAGCATTTATAATTTGATCCGAATGTTTTATAGAAAGGGGGACAAAGGTTGCGAATTAGGGAGACATGTGGAGGCTCCAGATCATGCCATTTGGTGTCTTGTGATGTCACCTTATCTATTATGTCCAAATCTCATATGATCCTCACAACTTTTGAATTATTGCTTGAATTACTGTCCAGAATCTCGGAATTCTCATTCTTGAAAAGCATGTTGTCAAGCTTATCAAGCTATTTTCAAGCTCCCACATTGTTAGAAATTTGATTCTAGGCCTACCTTCTCTTGTAGGTTTGCGATTGAGCTCCAAGAATGTTGGAAATTCAAATAACCAGTTTATCTCTTAAGTTCGGCTTCCAAGAATGTTGAAAATGTAACTAGTATGCATACCCACAAACCCTTCAATGGCTCACAGCAATATTAAGCATTAACACATTCTTCAATATCAAGAATCAAATCCAGGTCAATATTACAAACTGATTTCTCAAAATAGGACGCATAAACATTCTTAACTTCATTCATCAACCTAGGTACATTTCGCAAACAAACATATAATCTTTCGCAACTTAACTCAACCATCGAAAAAAACTTCTTCGTAAAATATATTTTAATAACTCATACGATACTCAAATCTTTATCACTTTCAAGACATGAACTTATAAATCCGTAGAAGAAATAACACCACTCATACCAAACAATGCATAGTTATGCGAGCTAGGGGTGAGCATGTCGGACCGCCCAAACTAGAAACCGCTCAGAGTGCATCATACCGGCCTATTTAGTTTGGTTCCCAAAAGAATCAGTCTGGTTCTCGATTACATAAAAATGGAATTGGTGATTGTCAGTCCAATTCTCGATTTGTGGGGGGATCAGATCGGACCAGACCGACTCTTTTTAAAAAATATATATTTAATTTCTTAAAATAGCAATAAACCTAAAAAATAGTAACAATTTTAGTTTTTTATTTTAAATTAATTTTTTAGGCTAAGTGATCTATTCTATGAGACCGGATTGGATCGACCAAATCCTAGGATCGTCCGATCTAGTCCTCGGTCCCAAAAATTGAGAACTAGTTCTCCTAATTCAGCTTTTGATTCCTAGGTAGAACTGAATTGGACCGGAAATCGATCATCCCTAATGTGAGCAATGATCTCGTAATCTTAGCAATTAAATGAGAATCAACATCAAAACTGAGAAAAACTCCATCTCAACTACGAAACGACTAGACTAAGCTTAATCGCTAATAAAATGATTCTCACTCAAATCTAAATGCAATGCGTAATTCACACATGTAACCCTAAAATTTCACTTCAACAAAACCATTGCTTTAAAACAATTCCTATCAAACTCAACAACTTCATAGTGTCACAATCCATCATTTCTATGAGATCCCATAGTTCATCAACTTAGCTTGATTTAGAGAAAACTTCGCTAATTCCAAAAAAACTACTTCAATTGAAAGAATCAAAAGTGCAAATACTTATCCAACGTTGCGATGTGATGTAAATCTGACTTGACGAAACTTCCTTGAACTTATACGCGTGAAACCACTCCCCTTTTTGGCTTGGCGAAACTTCCTTGACTTGCGCGGCTGAAACCTTCTACTTTCTTCTTTCCCTTCTTTTCTTTCCGCTCTTTCCCTCTTTTCGCTTTGCGAGCTGTTGGCCCCCTTTAATTGACTGGGCGCTCACCTTCCTTGTTTATTGACCGAGTCTTCCTCCTTCTTGTTGATTTTTCTCCGTTTCGGCCCCACCACTTTTGACTAAGTGAAAAAATGACAGTGAATCTTTCGCCGGCCACTTAGGCATTATTTGGTAACCATTCAAATAAGCACGATTCGATTTTTGTTCTCGAATCGGTTTGAGAAATAGAATCGCGTTTGGTAAAATTTTTGTTAGGAATAGATTTGAAGTGGAATCAAGAACAAAAAAAAAGTTGATTCTTGTGATGGGAACAAATTTGAGAATCAAAACCAATTCTTCTTCTTCCCTTTCGCCATCCCGCGATCGCCGTCCACCACCGCCCGCCGTCGCCCGCTACCGTCCGCCGCCGGTCGCCGCCCGCCGGTCCGGCGAGCTCTCTGGAGGCTCGCTAGGCCGGGCGAGGTCCGGCGAGCTCGGCCTAGCCAGATCTGGCGAGGCCGAGCCTCGCCGATGGCCAGGCGAGCCTTGCCGGGGCTAGGCAAGCCTCTTGCCCGACGAGGGCCGGCCTCGCCGAGGGCCAGCGACCGGCCAAAAGAAGAAGAATAAGAATAGGAGAAAAATGAAAAAAAGAAAAGGAAAAAGTAAAAAAAAAATTAAAAAAATTAAAAAAAAATTGATTTGGAACGTAATCAATGAGCGTGAGTACCAAACGCAATTATATTCCGGAATTAGAAATTTTGGACAATTACCAAACGGCTTAAAATGCTTAGAATCTGCTTCCCGAAACGTAATAAAAAGAATCATTTCGATCGAATCAACTCCCGAATGTAGAATCGTTACCAAACGCACCCTTATCGAGTTCATCTGGGGCTCTCAATGGCAAACGTTAGTCCTAAAATGAAAAGAAAAGCAACATGAAACCTAAACGTATTACACATGCAAATCATGCATATGATATTCTTATTTAGAAGTCTGATTCGATACCTAATTTTTTTACGCGAATAACCTATGGAAGCTTAATCGATGGAGGCAAAACCATTTTTTGGAGTTACCACGCATGATACTCGTGCTTCTGTAGAAGCTGAGCAAAGATGATGACACTTGACTACAGGTCTACTCAAGTATACGCTCGTGTATGGTTCGTTAGAGGGGTGAAGGCAGCACGCCAGTTTCGCAAGCGTCTACCGTTATTATTTGTCGCATTTGTGCTCAATGTGGGCCTTTATTCAGGTCAGCCACAGCATACAACGAAGAACGTGAGGGCAACTTTGAGAAATGAGACCCATCAAGTGCATCTCAGGTGCGCAGAAAAACTATGATATCGGACAAGGAGCTAGACGTGCACTGGAGAAGAGGAACCGTTTCTTGCGTCTTGGGCCACCAAGAAACTCTGCAAAAGCAATATGCTTTGCAAGAACTAGACAGCTGAGCTCACTTGAACATCATGGATGGTCATCTACACCACTCGTTTTGATTACTTCATCTAGTAAAAAAGCTCATCGGCATCTACCTCCCTACATCCTCGTTCTATATGCTATGGCAAAGCTCGCCAAAAATTAGAACAGATCAGGATGCAGGAGAAACCAGAAAATTGAAAGAAAAACAAGACAAGAGAAGAAAAGGAAAAAAAAAAAGAGACAGAAAAAAGAAACAAAGGAAGAAAGGAAGAAAAGAAGTGATGAACCAGGAGGGGAGAAAAACAAACGATAGTTCAATCTCTCTCCTTCATGCTGACCATATTACTCAGCTCCACCTGATGGTCCTCTATTAAGCTTACAGTTCTGGATGTATCTGATCTTGCAAAAGACGCTTCGTCATTTTTAACAAGGCGCCTCTGCTTTATCTTCAATATAGCCTGTGAAACTTCCCCTATCAAAGGCCGTTTTCTCGGTAATTTATGCAGACATCTGTGACCGATGTTAGCTAGTCTTCGCACTTCGTCGGGATTGCATTCCCCAACCAGTCGCTTATCGAGTATTTCGTCAACACCATCTGCACTCATCGAAGCCTATAAACCAGAATATGCAATCAATGAGTTTGAATTGATGTGCAGATGACAGAACAAAAAAGGTTGCGAAGATTTTAAAGAATACTCACGAGATCAATATATTCCATCAAGTTTTGGTGGGGGTGAATTGCTGTAATGAGCTCGAAGATGATAACACCAAAGCTGTATATATCACTCTTCATAGTGAATTTGTTCGTGGATATGTATGCTGGGTCAATGTAGCCATATGTACCTTTCAGGCCAGAATTCCGTCCATCAAATACCTCTTCCTTAGATAGACCAAAATCAGCCACCTACAAAATGCGCAGGGCAGCTTACATTTCATTGTCATATACCATAAATAGGACATAAAAACATTAAAAATTGAATGTAAAAGAGCACAAGCGTCTTACCTTAGCTCTCATGGTCTGGTCTAGCAATATGTTTGCAGATTTTAGGTCACGATGTATGACAGGTGGGACTGCCTGCTCAAAATTTTTTTGTCAGAGAACCGAATATTCCATTTATCATAAAAAGCAAGAGCTAATGTCAGCAACCATACCCCTTCATGAAGGTATTCAATTCCATGCGATATGTCAAGAGCAATTTGAAGCCTTTCTTCCCATCCCAAAACCCTTTCCTTTTCATCTGGATCATTGTGCAGCAGAAAAATCTTATTAGCAAATCCACTACTACATGTACAAAAGGGAGCATTAAACATGTAACAAGGGGAAAAATAATAGGCTGAGCATCTACAATAGCATATGGCTGTACACTTGCATAATTGAGGAAACAAGCAGGTATGAGAAATGGACATGGGCATCTACTGTCACAAGTCATAACCACAACTACTAAGATGACCAATCAATATAACAAAGGAAGTGGATGCCATTTGGTACTAGCTCCAAATAGAGTAAACCAATTTTTGTGACAGTGATGCCAAGACTTTATGACCTTTTCTACTTGGCCATCATTACCTATATCTCGTATTTTACTGCACAATGTGCTACAGATGTAGAAAGTAGGCAGCCACAAAAGCCAGAAACTTTGACATAAGGAATAAGCATAAGAGGAGAATTCAAGAAAACCAACAATAAAATCCCATTTCCTAATTTTGAGTCTAACAGTTCAATGGTCATAGAAATTTGTTGAAGTTAATACCCTAATTTTACGAATATTCAACAAGAGAATTATCAACAGGGACTCCAAAATAAAGTTAAAGAAACAGTCATGATGAAACAGTGAAGGCAGCTCCTGTACCTATCACAAAAATGGAAGTTTGAATTGAGTAAACTTTACGTGCATCACACGTCAGGCTGAAATTTACATGTACAAAGCAAAGGTGTAGCATGTTCCGGATCAGTGAGTTTCCTTGAACTTACTGTAAAGAAGATTTGCCAAGCTTCCATTACTCATGAACTCATAAATCAACATGTGCTGCCCTTTATCTATGCAATAGCCCACCAAATTTACAAGATTCCTATGATGCAATCTACCGAGCAGAGACACCTGCAAAAGAGGAGACTGTGTCATTGGCAAACTTTTGCTCCAAATGCGATTTATGATAATTGACTATTTCAGAAAGCATATTATATTAATCTCCAAATCCATACTTGAGAAAAGGTTGCTCATGCTAAAGACTTGAAATACAAAAGAGGCTAGGGAAAATGCATTCAATGGTAAACTGGTATATCAAGTTGCCTTTCGCTACTCTTGGTCCTGGATTATATAAGAAGGTCCCCTCATTGAAGAACTCAATTTCAGCACAGTGCACACATGCTCACTCATGTATTCATGCTGCATTAGTTGAGTAAGTTATAATAGCATCGACAAAGTCAAAAACTACTTGGCATGCTTTAGGGCAAATTATTTTAGAAGATGCTATGAGAAAGTTGCCTGCATTGATTGAGTTGATTTTATAGAAGCACAAAAATAATCCCACAAAACTCTGATAATATCCACCATTCCGAACCTTGCCATACATTCTCCTGTGACTATTATCCAGCTACCTATTTGTCCACATATGCATTTACTTATTCAGAAACATTTTGCAATATGAAGAACATGGCCAAAGACAAGTAGTCTATTATATTTATAAAAATTATATGCTCCTTCACCCTAATGTTGCTTCAGGCCATACCTCTGTTTGAAACTCCTTTTCACCCTGTTTTGAATCCGAGGCAAGCACCTTGACAGCTACAGTTTCCCCAGTTGCCATTACAGCTTTATATACAGGACCAAAGGAACCTTGTCCTATGACAGTAGTGAAGTTTTGTGTAGCTTTTTGTATGTCCCTGCATATGTGCAAAGGCTCACACAACTTTACTAATGAAAATACTAAATTTTCGCAAGAGTTTTTGGGAACATGATACGTGTGGAAAAGATCTGATCACCCTGCAATCATTTGAACTATTGCCCATGGCTTGAAATGTAGCATGGAAGAGACATGCTCCCTGTTTTCCAAATCAGGAGTTGCTATGAAGCAACAATATCATTCATTGAGAAAGACTAAATATGTAGCCATACATGCGTACAATAAGAAAAGAGAGCATTAACTTGTGGGACATTGATCTTCCGTTTGACACAACAGAAACCATCTATATATTTTAGCCATATAATTAATAAACTTCAAAAAAGCTTGAATTGAAATGAAAAAATCCGGGAATCAAATTTCAAATTTCAATGAATATATAGTTGAAGGGGAATTTTAAGGACATTAGAGCTATTGAAAAAGTCAGTTTGCATACTTGTAAGAATATCGAGGTATTCCTGATGCAGATGCAAGCCATTCTTTGTTCTGGTGGCTCCGCCAGTTGAAAGGAGAATTCTTCTGGTGGTTATCGGATGCCTCACTGGCTATTGAGATCGACAACGATGCACTGAAGTCAGTGCTCGTGTCTAATCCATTCATGCGAATGGGAAGGGTGGTCACGCTACGTTCATTCGCACATCTGCGAAGATGAGCATGTTTCTTGTACCATCTTATGCTGAAGAACGCTAGTGAAGCTATCAAAGTAAGGGCAAGACCAACAAAGACACCAATGATAATTAAATCAGATTGATTCATCCTGCAACAGCTTTTGAACTTCAAACAGATCAAACATCTTGAAGGGCAGATGTGCTGCAGAATCCCTGTCATATATCAGACATTATCATCTTTAGTCAAATAATTTTCACAGAAAGATGTGCATGCTTGTCTAAACAAGCTGTGCCTAGTACAACTGTACAAGTACTTGATCGAGAATGAATAACAAAGTGGAAATAAATCATTTGAAGCGGCATATATCATCGAAACAAGCAAAGACAATTTTGCAGATAATCAGTCTACAAACTTCATGTCAGCAGAATGAAAGAAGGAGAAATTAAAGTTGGATATGGTGCTTTTGTGCGAAATATGTATCGTTCACTACACTAGAAAGATTCAGGGTTGAAGGAGAGTCCTATCACAATTGCGCGAATTACACAACCTCTTGGCCAATTTCTCTCACTCATTCAAATCTCATTAAAGGATACATGACGAATGTGAAACTGCAACATAAGGGGAGAAAATTTGCCTTCCATGGCCTCCCAACTATCGGCGCGGACCATTCATTTCCAAGAGAAATCGATTCTGTTACTCAATGAATCCGAGGGAACACCAACTAGCCATGGCCTAAGCAAACATGTATTTTCACGAAAACATCATAAGCCCCAGATGGGCACACACCTTCCGAACTCGGAGGCACAAGATAAACACCCATTCCACTGTATACACTCTATCACCTCCCCAACTTGAGCATCCAAACATGACAACCATCAAAAAACAAGCAGAACCCAATTCCGACCGATCCCAGAAAGCCAGGACCCCCCCAACAAAAAGGAAGAATCATATTCAGAACAACCGAGGCACGACGCTTTCTTCCAAGAAAGCAATAAACGCGCAGTAATCACCCCCTCTGCTTTTCTTTTAGCGGCCCAAAAAACAACAACAGCCAGCCGTACCTGCTCAGCAGCCAATTCAGCAAATTCCCTCGATCAGCTCCTGGCGAAGGAAAGATTCTGAACTTGGGTCGGCACGATCAGTCCCGCAAGCCTCCATCTTTAGGGTGGCTTCTGGGTCAAGAGTCAAGGCTCGAGGGGGGAAGGGGGAGAGTGGGGGACGACCCAGTTCAAGAAAGGGACGGCGCAGAGACGAGAGATATAGAAAATGAAGAAACACGGCTATTGGCGAGAGGGAAAGTCGAGGTGGGTATGGGCCAATGGTGATCTAGAAGACATGGAAAGAAGATGTGGGATTGAAAATTTAAACCTGGAACGTGTGTCTGCGCAAGTGGGACGTACGTACAACGTTGGCCGAATTGTTGTGCGGCAGCCCGTTAACAAGAACTGATGCTACTTTGGAGCTACCTGCGAGGAGGGGACCGTGCAAAGAAACAAGGGACTTTGTCACATCTTATTGCCTTTTGCAATCTTGGTGCTCATCCTTGTACTCAATTGGTTTCCTTCGAATGCTTTGGATTCGCCTAAATGGCATTTTCGAGAGGGATCATACGGTTGCAGGGTGGAATCCTAAATTTATAACTTTCTCAACATGGGTGATTTTACTTTTATTTATCGTCAAATTACTGAATTTGATAACAGTGGTAGTTAGATGGTATATTTGTTTGGATTTTACATTCCATTTATTACAAACCTACCATTTTCTGATTTTTCGTGATATTAATCCAATTTAACGAAAAATTAATAAAGGATGAAATTATCACAAATGTATCAGTTTGGAATTTCGATTGTCACTATATACTCGTTTAGGGTTTTTTATGATCGAAAAATTAATTTGGAATAAATTTATTACATGTGTACTATTTTGAAGTTTTTCTTGATATTAACTCCAAAAAAATCAATGTAGAATTCTAACATTCTCAATATGGGTAATTATCTTATTGGAATTGAATACGAGTAAATTTCAATCACGTTACCTTCTTCTTCTTCTTCTTTTCAATCGTTGGTTCTCTTTTTGTGCTCCTGTTGATTTTTTTTAATACATTCGATTTCTCTAAATGGCATTTTAAAAAAAGGATCATCCACCGTCCCGTGCCAAAAAAATTCGTGATAAAATCTCAACTTTCTTTATATGGGTAATTATCTTAGTACATGTAGATAATGAGTTTTTGGATGATTACATAATCGGATTACAAAAGAATTTTCTTTTTGTCACTTCTTTTGTCGAGCCTTTCTGACCCAAAAAAAAAAAAAAAAGAAAACTACAACCTTTTTCGATAGTTCCTTTCTTCATGCATGTGTATACTTAGGCCGATTTTGCTTTTTCAACTGTTGTTTCGATGATTGACAATTTGAATATATTGATGTTGTAGGCTCCCAAACTATAAATTCCTAAATATCTCCATATAGAATTCTACAGGGTGCATTATTAAAAAAGTCCTAAAAATATTATAATTATGCTAATTAGTCTTAAACATTTTTTCAAATTGAGTCTTAAATTTTTCGCATTAGTATCAATTTAGTCCATCCGACTATTTTTGGCCAAAAATCACTAACATATATGCTGGGCGTCCTACGTGATATGGTCAATACGTATATATATTAATAATACTTTGATATTTTTTTCAATTTATTTGTTAATTTATTTTTTCTTTCTATTTATTTTTTTCTTTAGCGACTGGTTGGATGAATAAGGAAGGGAAGAAGAAGAAAAAAAAAAAGAAAGAGAAAAGAAAAAGGAAATATAAATTCTAAGAAATAATAAAATATCATAAAAGAAGTTAACGTCAGTAATTTCTGGCCAAAATTGATTGAACAGATTGAATTTACACAAATTCAAAAGATTTAGCACTCAATTAGCTAAAAAAGAATTTATGACTGAACTAGAACAACTCCAATAGATTTAGGATTTTTTTGATAATTCTCCTGAATTCTACTTATAATGAGTATGTTAAAATCTTTTGAAAAAAATGATATAAATAGTTCTTGAACTTTGATATAATATGTAATGTGGTCCATCAATTTTTGTCTAATAAGCAACGTAGTCCCGAACTTTTAAATGATTAAATGTGATCTTTGAATTTTTAGTTCATATTCAATTTAGTCCCTAGACTATATGAAAATGTTCAATATTGTTCATAAACTTGAATTAATTGAAGGATAACATTGAATATTTTCATATAATTCAAAACTAAATTGAACGGAATCAAAAGTTGAGAGACCACATTAAACAAATTAAAAATTCAGAGATCACATTGCACATTAAACAAAAGTTCAAGGACCACATTGAATAAATTAAAAGATTATGGGCTGCATTGCATAGTATGTCAAAATTCATGAACCATTCATGTAGATCTTTTCTATCTTCTTCTTCTTCTTCTTCTTCTTCTTCTTCTTCTTTTTTTAAATGCTGCAGCAAATTAAATAACTTAATCTTAGTTGTGCCAAAACCACACGAACATACCTTATAAATCAAAACGTTTGGACATAGTTTCATCAAATCCATGACAAGACAACCAAAAGGTTGATTCCAGTGGCTTCCTAATCCATCTTTGTTTCCATATTACTTTTAACTATTCAGATCTCCATTCCAAACATACTTTATTAATTCATGAATCATTTCTTGAAAAATATATAAATAAATGAAAAATAAATCGGTTTACAGGAACTAGCTGGTCAAATAAGGGAATTCTCTGAAACTCACGACCCCACAAACATGCAAAGTTAGTAGGATACATGGAGGAACAGGAATGTGATGGTTGACCTGTCCGATTTAAAATTGCAAATCTTTTATTTTATTTATTTATTTGCTGAAGAATATGGGGATTTTTAATTTTTTTTGAAATAACTAAGGAAACCTCTCTAGCATTTATATCAACGCTTCAATACACGATAGAGGATTTGGTAGGATGCTGACAAATTAGGGAGCCGGCTGGCCCCAGACCAATCCCTTGAATAATATAGTCAAAACATGCATGTTTGGTTGAACCGAGAGAGAGCACCATATGGTGCAATTCCTCAACGATGGTGGTGACTGGTGAGGAGATGCATTCCATTGCTAGAGACCAAACTATACTCAAAAGTCAACCTCTGATATGCTTCTCTTCATTATGTAATCATTCAAGCTTATCCATTACTTTCTGTTCCTTACTTACCCCTTTTCCCCATCGTATCCACTTTAAAAAAATTTGTAGCCATTTGTGTAAACAAAAGAGAAACCCTCCTGCACTGACATCTCTCTAGAAAAGATTCTGAGGTTGATACCGACAAAAGGACAATGCAATGGGGGGTTAGGTAGCAAGTCAAGCGCCAGAAGCTTCGTGGTGATATCCTAGTTCAAAAAACGCCAGAGGAAATGTATCACTGTCACTACTGAATCCTCACTCCCGGAACCACATGCTAAACAGAAACTACTAGCGAATTTTCACATCTAATAAGTTTTCCCTTCTTCGGGTCGTTGTCTTGTGCCTCAGACTTTAGAACTGAATCTTGATCCATTGTGTTCACAGTTTCTGCGTTCAGAATGCATGCAAAGAATGCAGCAGACTGGGTTCAGCTTCAGTCTGGTCCCAACTAGACTTAGCATATGCAAGGCATGCAGAATCTAACTCAAGGTACCTTTGACAATTCAGACAGACAGAGAGTGGTTGTTTATGCGAGGGAATGTATTCTTTTTTTCTTTCCATCAATACAGAGCACATCATTCATAAATTCTAATAATCTCCTGAGCTTGGATTAGTTCTTCAAATAACAGTTCCCAATCCAAAGCTCAAACTTCTGCGGCACGTAAAAGCATGAGAAGACTCGGCAAATATGAAATATAAGCAGATAACCTAAAAGATCATATGTTAAGTCCTTGAATCATTTGACATTACCCGTTCGTAAACTACAAAGGTGAAATCATATTAAAGAAAAAAACTTCAGTTCAGGAAAGGTGCACACAGAAATAGCCTACACCTGGGGATGTATGTCCCTCTTCTGCAGATTGTCAGAAGTAAAATACAAAATGGTTAATTGAGAGAATGATGGACAACAGAAAATTTCTAATCACTGGCATTGCTGGTACAAGGTCATTCATTTCGATACTGTAGGCCAAATTTACCTATCTTGTCTAACCTGACAACCAGTAACTAGACTTGGAAGTTGTGAGTTCACATTCTGAAAAGCTCTGCTATATCAACAAACGGTAGGTCTTATTGTGATCCTTCATAAATTTTATATCGTTTGGCAAGCAAGGTTTCTTCTATCTTCCTAGTTTGGTCTTCTTTTATTTAATCTCCGGAATCAAGAACTTCTCAAGTTCAGCTTGGTTGTTTAGTTAAACATAAAAAAGACACAGACAAGTTAATTATCACACAGAATTCAAAATCCAAACGACTAATCAACTCCACTGTTTTAGCTCACGCTAGTTGCATCGTCAATCTCATCTACAGAAAAAGAATACTTTAGATCCTTAAGAGCTAAGTCGAAACCTTCCATAAATGGAACTCTCATGCACATTTGGTTTGGAATGAACTTCCTCCAAGGACTGACATAAAATTGTGGCTACTCCTGTTACTTCAAAAAAAACCACTTTGGACTAGCGTTGAGAAACTGAGAAGACTATGTCACATGCATTTGAGGTCAAAACCAACCCAAAGGAAAAGTCTCAAAAGCATTCAGTAGACAATACACGGCTCATTTGATAGCTACAAGCAGGACATCTAACCAACTAAAAACTTTCCAGGATGCGTAATCAGAAGTCCTCCCTCATAAAGAACATGAAATTTCCAGGAGATGAAATCCCAATTAAGCCATACGGTCTCCCTCAACAGTAAATTACACAACCCAAACAGGGCAATTATACAGGAATTAAAGAAAAGTGCAAATACATGGCTCATTTTATAGCTTTCAAAGACCAAACCCAAAAGTGACAACCATATCATCAGGAACTCAAAGAGTACGCTCTTCTAGTTCAGATTAGCTGAGAGCCTCAGCAAAGTAATATTGCTATTGGGAACATAATAGCAGATAAACAAGATTCAGCAGATTTCAGAGAATCAACTAGCACCTATAAACATTTCCAGTACACTTCATATATCTCAAACATTTCCTGCGACATTCTTACCATGGTACAATTGATCCCATTGTTAACAGTATTAATGAGTGATTGATTGGTAGTTCTTAGTAGATATAGCACATCAAACAATCTCAACCGTCCATATCCAGCAGTCTTACCCATAACTTTTCAGCAAAGCAAACTTTATAGCAAGAAGCTCAGATTGCATAATTCGACTGGATTATTCAGCACAGTTAAAAAAATGTTTGACATGAATGAAACTTTAATTATAAGCCAAGTCAATTCACCTTTAGTTTGAAAGAATCAGCAAAATGAGAATTGCATTCTGAGTAAGACTTCTTCTTCTTCTTTGTTTGGTCAGGTATTTGGAAGCAGGAAGCTCATTCTGATAGAAAGCGCACTCCTGCTAAGTAAGGATATGGCCATGAAGAAGCTGACCACACATAAGGAAAAGAAGGACCACTCCATTTATGGATTTTCAGTTCGAGTTCCATTCTATTCTACATCTCAATCCATTTAACCTAATTCCATTTCAGCATACCAAACTTAAGTAAAAGCTGGCAATCGCCTACTTCCATTTTATTGTACTGGACTTGACTAAAAGCTGGTAGTCCATTTACCACATGCCCAATTAAACAAGAAAGGAAAGGCATAGCATACAGCTAGAGAAAACAAATAGAGAGCCAGATTATGTTAGATGAATATTGTCAGAACCAATATAAGCACTAACATAACACTCATACCCTTCATCTTTAAGGATGAGGAGTTTGCCTTTCACAATATGCCACTTAGTGCCCAAAGTCAAATCAGCTTCTAAGAGTTGTGCTTTATAAGGCATTGATGTGCCTATTACTTTTTTATTCTCTAAATTACGACTAGCTGGAACTACATGACATGAAAGTGAAGAAGACTAAATCAAACTCTGCCTGGATTGTTATGAACATGGAATTCCAGCATACGCTTTTGTCAACAGGTAAAAATGCCGTTGGCATATTGAACATTACCATAAAGGAAGGTCTATACTGAAACATTTTTAAATCAAGAAAAAGGCACCATTACAAGGGAAAAAGAACTTTGAAAAATTGGCATGCAAAACTCCTCACAAAGATGCAGTAAAAGCACATCTCAAGTTGACGCAGGTATAGCACAAGGAAAGGTGCATAGAAACATGCTAATAATAAGCAAAATTCAACTGAACCGGCTATATCGAAATCTGTAAACCAGAAAGGAAGACAAGGTATTTTCCATAAAACAAGTAAGAAATAGCTGGAGAATGGACGCACAGAAAACACTGAAAATTTCCGACATGGGGACACAATCAGGAGCCAATTGTGATGATAAATAAAGCCAAATAACGAGCCCAGTAATCAAATGATACAACTTCCATATATAATAGCCCCCAAGAGTACAACAGGAGATTTAATTACATACTTTCCCAGAGGCTATTGTCCATGAATTAACGACCCTCAAGAGCCACTTCCATTCAAGTGAGTAAACACAATGATCCTCAAATAATCAGCACGAAAAGCTTGATGGATAGTGTCATTCTAGTTGTGCTCTTGAATGGAGACAAAACTGCTTCTTTCAATGACAGTCATGTCAGAGGATGATCCACAAAGAAGAGCTCAAACAATAGAAATGCCGCTAATTCATGAGGTCAGTTAAAAATTGGAAAAGGGAAGCGAGAGGTAGCTGATATATGCATGTGCCAATGAAGCCAACGATCCAACAGAGTTCTTGTCACATAGAAGCATGATACCATGTTTCTCCATTCAGTTTATGGAAGCATCAAATCTTGGCTCATAGAAGCAAATCTGGCTGTTATATGACTGAAGAGCACAGCCAGCAATCCAAGACCAAACCTTCCTATCTACATCGTATATGAGACCCTTCCCTTGATTCCAAGATGTAAAGCAGATCAAGTTATCCTGTCCAAAGCACTCAAATCTCTCAGCAGACAACCTTAAAAGAGCCCGAAAGTATTTTGGCGGCATTCTACTGATCTCCACCCAGGTATTCTTTCCATGATCCAACTCCCAAATCCTCATACTCTGAAGTGTACTGTATAGGCCTATCCTCCCAACTAGAAACAAACGTTTTTGAGTACCAGCAACCAAGTAGCCATCCAACAAGGACCTTGGAAACTTAGCGGGGATATGTTCCCATAGCCCTCTGTCCAATCGAAATAACATCAGTCCAAGAGGTGAGAGAGTTTCCAAATACAATGTAGAATCACAAAACGCCATTTTTGAGGAGCACAGATTAACAGCAGGCATAATCTGGTGGAGAGACCAAGTGTCTTGCTTCGAATCATACACTTCAGTTGGCAACGACTTGTCACCATATATATCACTCGTTGCAATTACTTTAAAAGACCGATCTGTCCGATCAACAACCATGATCAACTGCCTTTGCTGATTATAATGCATACTTGGCAGTGTCCTCCATGTCTGAGTAAGAGGGTTACAGACTAAAGTTTTAAAAGTCAACCCATCAAGCCCAGAAAAGCAAACGAGACCTCCGGACGAGCCGATCAACCAAAATGCCCAAGGTGGCAAAAAGTTAAATGGAATCCTGTACCATGTTTTCAGAGGCAAACTAAAAACTGAGCATTGCGGGGTTTGTGAATTTTTCCAAAATGTAAGAAGACATGGCCCATGAGATGGCACTTGTGAATGGAACTTTAGAAAGCTACTATCCTGGAGGATAGAATTCCAACGCCTACAAACTGAACGAAGCCGGAAAATGATAAACGGGGGGACTCTAGCTAAAACCTCATTCAGCAAGTCCTCCGGCAACATTGCCCATATATTATCCTCCATTTGAACATCAGGGTGCACTATTTTGCTGAATGTAGCCGCTGTCTCCTCATCTAGACCACGGGGCTTCGTCTTAATAACCTTTTGCCTAGAAGGACTTGTGTTTCTCGATCCTGCCCGGCTTAAGGGGCTAGTATTTCTCGACCCACCACCCCTTACGGGCGATACTTGTTTAGGGCACCTGTCATCGACGCGAAAGGCCTCATCTTTGGTCAATTGGGACCTGGAAACACCAGACCCAGATGGAGAAGATGACCCAACTTCGTCCGCGCGTGCCGACTCCATTAACCTAGCCCTACCCAGACGAGTTTCAGCTCTATCTCATGGTTCAGACACAACAAAGATCAGAAATTCGCAGCCGCGAGACGTCGATTTAGAGCGTCGCACGCAAAAACCCAACAAGCTCAGACATTTCCCTCGCATGGTATCTTCAAAGGGAGCAAGCACCGAAACCCAGATCAAGAAAGGGATGAATCAACGTTGACAAATCACTTACTGCGTCAGAGATGCAATTGCGAGCTCGAGGGTTCTTGGGCGGACCGCGCTTCGCACTCGAAGAACCATCCAGATTTTGCCTTGGGTTCGGCTCCGAGATCAGTGAAGTTAAAAAATTTCTCGCGTAGAAATAAAAAGAGGAGCAGAAACTATAATTTCCTCCTGTTTATCTTTTGGTCTAATTTCCCCTTTCTTCTCGCAGGTTTCGAGAGGACATGTTTGAACGTTGGAAGAGATCTTTAAAGCAACAAAATATTAAAAATATTTATGAAGAAGAAAATTTCCACCCTCTTAAACGGCTTTAATTTGTCTACATGTGTTTTAATAAGATACATTTCGGTAATTTTTTTTCCTCAAATTCTACAGCTCCTACTGTTTAACTTTTATTCAAATTCGAAACATTAGAAATCTTTCAAATCATATTAGAATTTGAAACCTGCAACCATATTTTATTTTTTTCTAAAAAAATTTTGACTTCCATTTCGAATATTAAAAAAGGGTTTGCTTTTTCCGAACAGACATTCATATAGAAAAAAAAAAAAAAAGGAGGAAAAGGGTAGAGAAAAGAGTGAGTACGTGCGCTCCAAAGATGATTTGAAAAATCTAGGATTTATATAGCTTAACAGGTCAGAAGAATGGAAAATATCGGTTTTGCAGAAAAATTCCAGCAAGTTTGAGCAGAAAAAGACTTGAAACAAAACGAGCGGGGCGGATCGACTTGACTAGGTTTGCTTGTGATTGAAACTGCATATCCTGCTGCCCACCAAGCGTCGGTGAATCCGACGGCCAGGAATCAACCGATTGGTTCGTGGATCGTTTGGTAATGTTGATGCCTGTCAATCAATACGACCCAGCTAATTAATATGATAATTTGTACAGAAGGATATGAATCGGTTCAAATTTGGTGATTGGGGTCCACTACATTGTGGTTGGTGGAGGTGTGGATAAAGATATAGAGACGAACAGCTGATTCTACATGGGATGAATATTCGTGCTTCTCAAGCCAGGACCAAAGCTTTGGCCCTTCTAATTATCCTTTCAAAAGATAGACACATATAATCCCTGAAATTTACATCCTTAGCATTACATTAAAAGCTACATTTGAGGCCACGTTCAGACCTTGAGATCCCTAAAGTGTAAAATAGCATAAAGGTTATTGCCTAGATCTGGGTAAGAAAAAGAAAGACTTCAATGAAGGGTGCAAAACTTGCGGCCACTGACATGTAAAAATAAGGAACGCATCCTTATAGGCCCATTGGGTTACCAAACAAGCCGAGGAAGCCCTTGTAAGGAGGAAACTCCCTTACCTTGGTTTGGTCAAATGTATAATATAGACCCTAAACTTTTAAATTATTCAATGTGGTCTATGAATTTTAGATCAATGTGCAATATGTGGTCCTTAAACTTATAATTTGCTCAATATAGCTCTAGTCTTTCAGTATATATTAAACTTAGTCCATTAATTATATAAAAATGTTATATTGTCTTTGAACTTGAAAACTCTAGAGACAACATTGAATATATTAAAAATTCAAAATCATATTATACATTGAGTTAAAATTCAATAACTACATTGAACAATTTGAAGGTTCAAGGATCACATTGGATATTTTGCCAAAATTCAAGGTCCATTTGTATCATTATCTCAATCATTTCCGGACTCTTATCTAATTAAAATAATTAATCAATGAAAATAATAATCAAATAATCCTTTTGGAAACGAAAATAGTAGTAGTTAAAGAAATGTCATGTATACTAAAAAATCTTACCGAAATTCTCTCATGAAGTGATGTGGCAATTTCTTTATCGCTTGTTGATCATTTGATACATAGGTCCCATTTGCTTCGACAATGAAGAAGCTCAACACATCATCGGGTAAGGGAGTTACTAAAGTTTCTTAACATGTCTGGTATTGCTCCTTATTTATCGTTCAAACCGATTCAATGGATGTGACAAAAGTTAAAGACCATCTGGATAGTTCAAACTTCAAGCATGGAATTCATGGACAAACTTATGAAAGGTTTTCCATCATTCGTGGATGGAGGAATTCGTGGACAAACTTTACTAATGTGGAGTTAACTATGTTTCATCTTGCAGAAGGACAACTATGCTTTGTCTCCTCTGACCCACACAAAATACCGCCACTACTTGGTGGCCATCGTCGCCTCACAAGTCACATGTGATTGCGGCGTTGCCGAATTGAAAATGTCAAGATAAATATTATCAAACAACGAGTAAAACAAAGCATGGATATGATCAAAAGCCGGTGATATTCAAGTTATGGAGTGCAATATTTTTATTGGGTAGTAGATATGAGTAGAAAGATAAAAGACTTTAAACACAGAGTTTATAGTGATTCGGTTTAGTATAAGCCTATATTCATTCTCTCATACTAACAGTTTATTTGCTAGATTCTACTAAAATCGATAAGAAGTTATAGTCATATGAGCATGCTATATTCAAGTACTTCTCCACAAAGTAGGTGTTGCTATTACTCAAGCTGATAGGTTTCTCAATCTCACACTTAAGCACACACTTACAACATTGTTCACACCTCTCAAAAGATTACAACAATATGCTTTAGAAGACAATTCAAAATATGTGAAGCTCACTCTTGATCTATCTTGCTCTCTGTGCCTTGATATTTTTTTTATACTCCTTAGCATCCGAACATCCCATTTGATATTTTTTGAGGATTGATCTCCAATCCACCCGTTGGACAATTTTTGGAGAAGACTGGGTAGTCGTTGAAGTTGAACAATCAGAGATCCTGCTAATTTGGTCGCCTATCCAAACAAATCTCTATTTTTTTTAAAATGGGGTTCTTCAACAAGAAAAAAACATTGAGTTTTTTGAGATGATTGTCAATCAATCAGGATATCTTACATTATGTTTGCAAAGATAATCCAAGGATAGAAGATCAATCAATATCTTCTAATGTGAGAATCCAATCAGATTACTAAGTATGAGAAATGAGATTAGATATCTCAAAAATGATAATCTTGAATTTGTAGGAAGAGTAGATGTTATGCTAATATTTAGCCATCACATGACTTTGATGATATTTAGAGTCTACGAATATTCAAGTGAAAACTTTGATAATATCCATTATTTGTCTTGTTGATATCTACGTAGTTCACTTGTTGATATCCACATTATAATTGGCTTCTAATGATATCCAATTTCATCCGTCTAGTGATATCCATGTCTTGAAGACAAGACGAAATTTCAAGAGCTCTCCCTACCTTATAGATGCAAAAACTCCAACCCATCACATAATGAGAGCGGCAAGCACATCAATTGAAGCAGAGAAGCCAACATACATGAACTCGCTGAAAATAAGTGAAAGATCCACATTGAAGAACAAATTTGGCTTGTTGGGTTTTGCCAAATCAGGAGCAATTGTGATGTTGATCACCTTCTCACTTGAATCATAATCAATTCATGCCTAAATCGCTTTCTCAATCTTTAGATTCAAGTCTAACTTGGTCGAGTTAGAGTTGGCGACATTAAAGGCACCTGGAGCATAAGCATTCGATATGTGACATCCCGATTTTTGGGTTTTGATTTTGACTAGATAAATTGGACGTTTCATCGACGTGGCTATACTGTTGTTCTCTGAGTTGGCCACTCACGAGATAACTAGACTAGTTGGGTAAGCTATTAAGGACCTTAAGGCAAATAGACTTGAGAATTCGACCAGGGATCGACTTCTCGACCGTGCTCATCTTTAGAGATCATTGCGGCACGTATAAAATTGATTTGAAATCAGAGATAGGTCGGTTCGACTGAGATGAATGACCGATCGTGGGTGACTCCACTAAATTGGAAAATTCTCATCGACTGGCACTAATTTGATTTTTCTATCGTTTTGGTACCCTGTGTCCGTATTTGAATCCCCGAGATTTTCACGACAACCGAGAGTCGCCAATGTGTCGAGTGGGTTCAATGTGGCTCGAAGAAAATCGACCACAGGTCATTTGTCCTAAAAAGTTCTGAAAACTACCCGGTAGCCTAGGTCACACTAAAAACGCGTCCGAGTGAAATTAACCGCCAATCTAAGTTCGATTTCAGAAATTGGAAGTTCTGTCATGTTACAGGTCATTTTAGGAGTGTTGACTCGCCCTCGGAAGATTTTTCTGACAACCGACACTTTTTGGGAAAAGTCGTCGGCAGACCGTTTTATGCGATTGAAGCCGGGAAATTATTTTGATGACAACATTGAGGAGCATGAGGGATTCTTGGATAAGGAAAATTGTCAATTTGATAATTGAGACATCAATTGATTTTTATTAAAGCCATTTGAGGTGGAATCAAGAGAGGATTGAATCCATTTGAGGAAGATTGAGCCAAAATTCGTAACCCCCTCATGCCTAGCCAAAGTGGACTACTTCAAAGGTTATGAGGAGTGTGTGTGTGGTTAAATGTGAGCCAAGGATTCTACTTGGTTGAGGTTGCTTGAAGAGGATATTTTTGTGGAAAAATTGGTCAAGTGGAGCCCTCCATCTCTCACTTCTCTTATCTCTTCTTCCTCTCTCCATTTGATGAACCCAATCTCCCTCTCCCCTCACCATTCTCGACCAACACAGCAGAGGAAGAAGCTGCCCGCCATTTAGCCATCGCACGCCGAGCGGCCACCGTCCCCGTCGTCGCCGGTCGCCCTTCCCCGTGCGCGCGTGCCGCCGTGCTTGGCCGCGCCCTCTCCGCCTTCAGCCGTGCCATCCAGCTGCTGTCCTTGATCTGTGGGAGCCTTGCCGTGGCTGGTTTTGAGTGTTTCCTTGCCGGTAAAGACCCGCCATGGCCCGGTTTGGCCTATTTCCTCCTCACCGGTCAATTCCCGTGCTTAACCGGGTTGTTTGCTTCAATTTCCAGCAAGATCAGAACAGAAACAGAGAGGGTTTCGCAGTGGCTTCTAGGTCCGTTTTGAGGTGGTGTCGGACCTCGGAAGTTGGCCCGCCTTTGGAGTTTATTGTTCCCCGCGCCGTTCCCGTCGTTTTGGTCCGATCGGCTCGTTAATCAAGTGAGTTTTGCTCACTAATGCCTTATTAGTTTGCTAATTATACTTAAAGGTTGATTAGTGTTAGTTAAGTGTAATTAGGTGGTTAGATTAGAATGGATTAGCGATTATTAGTTAATTGCATTGTATATTAGTGAAATGGTTAGTGTACTTAGATAGAGAACGGCCCGTAGTATTTATTGGATGCTTCTTGGGATTTTTCCCGACCCTTATTGGGTGTTAATTAGGCAACTCGGGCCTAAGTGGAATTTTTAGGAATTAAATATTAATTTTCGAAATTAATTATTTAATTATTTATTTTTCCGGAAATTAACCGGGATGGCCAGTGACCGGGATTTTATGCTGATGATCGCGGTACAGTCCGTTTATTTAATTGACTTTTATATTGTGCTAAATTGAATTTCTTGTATTTATTTATTTAATTTTCGAAATTAATTATTCACTTATTTATTTTCCGGAAATTCAACCGGGATGGCCGGTGACCGGAATTTCGTGCTGATTGTCGTGGTACAGTCCGTTTATTTATTTGAACTCCACATTGTGCTTAATTAAATTGATTGTGCAATTTAAGGAATTATGCCTTAATTGATTGAAATTGAGTGAAATTGAATGACTGATTGGTAGGTGGCCGAGTATGGCTATTTAGCATTAATAATGCCTTGATGAGCTGTAAAGAAGAGAGAATCGTGAGAGTGAACTGAGAACTCTATTGGCTGAGACCGATCAGGTACGAAGTATAGACAGGCGGGGTTCAGTGATTAAGGATATCACTGTGCGAAAACGGCGCCTTAAAGAACGCACGTAAACTGTCTATGACTTGTGGCAGGCATGGTTCGGTGATTAAGGCTATCACTGTGCGAAAACGACACCTTAAAGAACGCATGTAGACTGCCTATGATTTGTGACAGGCGTGGTTCGGTGATGAAGGACATCAATGTGCGAAAACGGCGCCTTAAAGAACGCACGTAGACTATCTGTGATCTATGACGGGCGTGGTTCGGTGATGAGGAATATCACTGTGCGAAAACGGCGCCTTAAAGAACGCACGTAGACCGTCTGTTACTTATGTCACCTTGGCGAAAACGATGCCCGAGAGCATTGATGGAGCTCTGTGACTAAGTGTACTATTGGAGGTTATGTGGGATGGAGTGAATGACCTAGAAATGATTCGACTGACTTGTAATCGACTAGGTCGATTGATCGATGATTCGATCTGAGTGTGATTTAATGTGATTGATCATTGCATTAATCTGATGTTGTGAATCGATTGATTGGATTGAAATAACAGTGAGTGGTTTTGTTGGCGTGTAATCGACTAGGTCGATTTAATCGATGCTTCGATCGTGATGTGATTGCTTGGATGCCTATTTGATATGTGCTAATATGCGAGATGGAATCTGAGGCCAAGGTAAGTCCTCTGACTCATGTTGTGCATAGGCAACCTTAAGGTGTATTAGTTTACTAATCGGGTCTTAGGGGGTAGAACTTGCTGAGATATAGTCTCATCCCGATTGTGGGACAACATTTCAGGACCCTGATGAAGAACCCGAGGAGAAAGAACCCGAAGAGGAGTATCTGAAGGAGAACCCCGAGGATGATCCGGAGTAGGATCCTGATGACTTTTGCTATAGAATCTATTTGAGTAGAAACCAACCTTTTTAGCATGACTTGTATATGTACATAAGGGTGTTGGTTTTCAGGTTTAAATTTTATAGTCCTACTTGTATATCCCATTGCTTTATTGTCTGGGGATTTTTATAATTGCTTCCGCATGTGCTATTGAAAATAAAACGGTCGGCGATATATAGTCCTGGGATATCGCATTTTAAAATCGACCAAAGTTGAAGGATGGTCACGTAACCGAGGGTCGGGGCGTGACACGATACTTGGCCATTGATGTCAATCCTAGTGCGATAGTCGTTTATGTTGCTGAACTCGAAGTCTAGGATGGTGTTGAGCTTGAAGGCAAAGAGATGGTTGAAGAATCGACATCGCTTGCATTGAGGAGGCCTAGGTACTGGCTGGGTAGGGCTTAAAGGTCCAGGACAATGAAGATGGCAAAGGCAACGTCGTGGCCTCCAAGCTTCAAGGGACAACAACAAAGACGAAGGAGGTAGAGAAGGAGGAGATGTTGCCATCTCGAGAGTTCATGAACCAGAGTGGGAGTAGTAGAATATGGGTGCATTTGGGGTAGAAGTACACCCCAAGTGCCAAAACTTGGCACGGAGGGACACTTAAATGCCAAAAGTTTGGAAATGTACACTTAAGTGCCAAAATCGAAGCAAAATGGATCACTTAGGTAGCGCATGGGAACGTTTCTGTTCCTTTGGATTTCTATTCTTTTGTTCCTCGGAAAAAAAAAAAAAGAATAGAAATCCGTTTGGTAACGCAAAGTTATTTTTCTGTTCCCTAGAATAGAAAGTTAGCTCGAGAATATATTTGGAGCAAAAACAAGAAACAAAAAAAAAGTTACTTCTTGTTCCTGGGAACAATTTCTAAAAATAAGCCATTTTTCTTTTTTATTTTTCTTTTGTTCCTCTCTCTTTCCGCGGCCACCTCCAACCGCCCGGAGCCACCGTCGGCCAATCGCCGGCCGTCGGCCGTCGGCTGCCGCTCGCAAAGTTCAACGAAGCAAGCTCGATGAAAGAAAGAAAAAAATTGACCGGACCTACAAGTTAGCATCACATATTAATAGACTTTATTCAGCTATTGAAAGTAGGAGCAATACAACACTGATTGCAAAAGAGTTTGATCCTTACAAAAAATTATGCAAACATTGAAAGTCATATGTGAGATTAAGCAAGATCAGAAGTTGTTATTCTTTGCAATTTCACATTTTACTAAAACAAAAGACAACAGATGGATTTTCTATGAACTTGGATAGAGATGAAGAAAAAGTTGAATGGCTAAAGTTTAAGTTGAAAGAGTATAATAGTCGTCAATAGGATACTAGTTTGAACTCTTTCATATTCTATATTGTTGTAATGAGAAACTTATTTTCAATTGGTGATTTGCACTACTTGTGAACTCTATTTCTAATTATGTTCTAATGTGAGACATTGTGTTTTTAGTTTGTATTCTATTGATTGGGTGAAGTTTGTATATATTTGCTCCATTGATAAATGATTTAGATTATTCATAAATTCTCTTGAAAGGGAAATCCATGAAAAGGAGGACAAGGAATATTGGCAACTTGTGGGAGTTTCTCAATTCGCAATCACTTATCAAGCAATATACAGTTACAAAATATCTTGTATGACATTAACATATACTAGAAATGCATGGTTGAGAGAGTTGATGAGCGAATATGCTAATCCGATAAGGTGTTATCCAATATTTAGAATGAATAAAATTGTATTTAATAATTTGATGCATGATTTAGTAACACACTATGATCTTGAAGGAACTAGGAATATTGATATTACAAAAATGCTTAGAATATTTCTTCATATTTTTGGACATGGTATAGGTAACAGGTTAACATAAGAGCGCTTTCAATGCTTTGGGAAAACCATAGGCAGGTATTTTAGCTTAGTATTATATGAAGTATGTGAAATGGGAAAAGATTTGATCGAACCAACCGATCAGCAATTTAGAGATGTTCCAAAGAAGATCAAGAATAATCGAAGATTTTATTCATATTTTAAGGTATGTTTTGATTATATAATAGGAAGAAAGAATTAAATATAAATTTCAATTATACAATAATAGTTGCGTTTTTTGTTTAAGGATTGCATTAGAGCTATTAATGACACAAATATCCAACTGGCAATGCCTACAAAAAAATTAAATTCGTTTTATTGGTCAAAAAAGTACACCTACTCAAAATATCTTAGTGGTATGTAACTTTAACATAGAATTCATTTATGTTTGGGCTGGTTGGGAGGGATAAGCCCATGATACTCATATTTTCTATAAAATCCTAGGAGACGTGATGTGTCATTTCCTCGTCCTCCTCCAAGTTCGTTGATTAATGATTTTTGTACATTAATATCTATTAATATGTTCTATGTCGATTAAATTTACATAATATTTGTGTAGATAAATATTATTTAGTAAATGCTGGATATCCAAATCCAACGGGTTATTTGGGATCATACAAAGAAGTTATATTTCATTTGTCAGAATTTCAACAAGGTCCTATACCCATAGGTTATTGGGAGGTATTCAATTGTGCTCATTCCTCACTATGATAAAAAAAAAAATTAAGCAAGCTTTTGGTGTATTGAAGAAGAAGTGGAAGATTCTAGAACATATGTCAAGTTTTCCATTTGAAAAGTAAGGAAAAATTGTTATAGCAACAATAATTTTACATAATTATGTACGACGAAACATCGTCAATGGAAGACATTTTGCAAGCGCAAATTTGAATCATAATTATGGATAATCAGTTGACCTTAATGATACAAATGAGAAGGCTAGTACTTCAAATGATAATTTATTTTCTGACATGATACGTTTACTTGATCGAATAGCAATGACTTTAGTAAATACTTAAGGATGCTTATAATTTTCAATGATAACCTATTTCTTTTCTCAATGCATATGTAACTATATTTATTATAATCAAATTTCTCTTTTTTTTTTATTAAGAAAAAGTCCACTTTGATGTTTTTCTTAGTTATGAAGTTGTTAATATATCCCTTTTATATTACATCTTAGTGCGAAAATATGAAAAACAATCATTGTTTTTATTTTCAATTTTGAAAAAAATTAAAAGTAAAAAAGCTTAAATTGGTCAAAGACTTTCTAAATATATGTTTACCACATAGCATTTCCCGAAAATGCTTCCTAAGACACTTTTCAATTATAGTTTATCAAATAATTTTTGTAATTTATTTAAACCCTTTAGACTAAAGTTCTTTACATTTTTTTAAAGGCTTTCCAAAAACCTTCCCAAACTCACTTATGTGGCCCATCAGGAGGCTTGTCTCATTGGTAAGCTTGAGGACGTCGTTATTGTTAAAAAAAGAAGAATACAAAGGTTAGTTTAAGACCTGCAACTTTTCTCTAAGCACAAATATGAAGAAGATAAACAATGAAAAGATAAATGGGGAAAAAAAGAAATGTCTTTTGACTACAATGCCCTTGGCTGTACCACCAAGATAAGTACATGTTCGCTGGCCAATGGCACTGACCCTTATTTGAGATTTGATCATTTCAAATTCTTATTTAAGATAATTTTCACTTATAATTTTTACTTGGGCTCTTTTTTAAGAAAATGCATTAATTATGGTTTTCATTCGAACGCTCCTCCGACCAATTCGATTCCTCGTTTGAAATTGGGGGCGGACCATTTACTCCTGAAACCGGGAAATCGCCAAGAACCAGACTTCCTGTCCGGCCAATCACCCCTTTACGGGGTTTGGCAGACACTCTAAGGCATTCAGGTTTCCCCGGGTCTGCTGGGGCAACCGTTTTGGTCCGGTTCGGTGCACACCCCTCGCCCTTCATCTCTCTCACTCCATCCGACGAGTCCCCCATGATATTCTTTTGGGGGTTCTTTACGAATCACCCATCAGCGTTCGCTGCCCAATCTCTCCGACTCAGGACTGCCCCGACGTTCCTTCCTCTGAATTTCGTCGACCCCACTTTTTTTTTTCCCTCGATTTCGATCGGTGGACGAAGTTTTGAGCGCAAAGTACTCGGTGCTTGAGCTGTTCTTCGAGTTGGCCATGCATCTGGAGGTGAGTTCTTCGTCAATCCCCTGCCTTTAGGAACCAAAAAGTTTGATGTTCGGCTGCACTTGAGACGCAAATCCCTGTTGGGTTCATGGCAACACTGTCGAACAATTTTGTCTCCGGAGCAACTTTGTCGACTCAGTTCGCGGGTTGCTCATGTGCAATCCGCTCTAGGCATCTGCTATGGTTCGGTTCGGTGATGATGCATAAGCTCAGCTTGGTTTCTGATGTGAAGGCCCAGACTTCGTGTTCTAATTCGGTGAGGTTGAATGAGTCTAGTGCTGTAAGGGCTATGCTTAGCGCAGCAATACCGGGGTTAATGGGTGAGGAAGAAAAAGATGAAGATGGGGTTCCGATCGAAAATGAAGAATTAGAGTCGAGTTTCCACGTAAATGGGTTGGTTCCATGGAGAGATTCGGATTTCGATGGCTTTGGGTCGGGGCTCGGAGGTGTAAATGAGGGTCCGGTGACATCGGAATCGGTTATTGTGAACCAACAGGGTGTGCAATTTCTAGAGGAAATGGATGCAGAGGTGTTGTCGAAGCGGGTTTTGGTGCTTAGCAGAAGAAACAAGGTTAGAAGTGCATTGGAGTTGTTTAGGTCAATGGAATTGGCAGGTCTGCATCCAAATGCGCATGCCTGTAATTCTCTATTATCCTCCCTTCTGAGGAATGGTCTTAATGACGACGCAATGAGAGTTTTTAAACTTATGAAGGACAAAACAATCACCACGCAGCATACTTACAGCTTAATGCTTAAAGCGGTTGCACATGCTCAAGGTTGTGATTCATCGCTCAGAATGTTTATGGAATTAGAAGAGGAAGGAAATGGGAATAAAGATTTTGATGCCGTTGTTTACAACACCATTATATCCATTTGTGGAAGGATGAATTATTGGCAAAAGTGTGAGAGGCTTTGGATGAGCATGAAGGAAAATGGCCTTACAGCAACTAAAGTCACTTACTCCATATTAATCAGCGTGTTTGTCCGTTGTGGTCAGTACGAGCTGGCAATTGATGCTTACGAGGAGATGGTTTTAAATGGATATAAAGCCAATGCCAATATATCGCAAGCTATAATCAAAGCATGCACGAAAGAAGCTAGATGGGCTTTGGCACTCAACATCTACCAGAATATGTTGAGCAATGCACTCGAGCCAAATCTGATCACGTGCAATGCATTGATTAATTTGCTTGGCAAAGCTGGAAAAGTCGAGTTAGCATTCAAGGTCTATAACCTTATGAATTCTTTTGGCCACACTCCCGATGCTTACACAATGAATGCACTTGTTAGTGCTTTGTATCGGGCAGGCCGGCCAGGTGATGCTCTTTGGCTCTTTGACAACATAATGAGAGAGCAGCCCTCTCAGCTCAACATTCATCTGTACAACAATGCTTTGATGTCATGTTCTAAACTCGGGTTATGGGATAGAGCTCTTCAACTTCTTTGGAAGATGGAAACTTCTGGGCTATCAGTTTCAACGGCATCTTGTAATCTTGTCATTAACACTTGTGAGGTTGCAAGAAAGCCAGAAATAGCTTTGCAAGTGTATGAACACATGATCCACAAGAACTGCACTCCCAATATGTTTACCCATCTATCGCTTGTAAGAAGTTGCATTTGGGGATCTCTCTGGACTGAAATAGAGGAAATTCTGAAGGTGAAGTGAGCTTCTTTGCATGCTTCAACCATCATACCAATATCCATCTTTCTGTTTATTTAAAAATGAGTGATAGGTGCCATTTTCTTCTGGAATATTAAAGTTCTGCTTTTTCATCAATTAGTTTTGATGAGACAGTCTATTATTTTGGAAAATTGTCAGTATCTTCATTTTTCTTTCACATCCTCAGCTTGTTTACACTTCCAACAGCATGAAGTTGTTTCCTTTCTTGGTTTTTGTTATCTTATAGTATTTCGGCACCTTTTTTTAACAGTTGCTGATGTCTGCCATTAATAGGTGATGCTTCATGAAGAATGTGAAAGATCTATTATACAGTGACACTTTTCTTGTTTGCTGCAGGTTTCACCAAATGCATCTCTATATAATGCTGTCATTCAAGGGATGTGTTTGAGGGGCAAGATTGATTCTGCAAAGAAGATGTACACAAGAATGCGTGATAAAGGGCTTAAGCCTGATGGAAAGACACGAGCTTTAATGCTTCAAAACTTACAAAAAAGTTAGCTAGGCAAGAGCTTCCATTATGATCTGAGAGCAGAATCTTCTAGCATTCTTAGCAAAAGCCAATACCGAGAGTATGGAGGACATCTTGCGGGAGGGATGATTTTTATATGCAATTGAGTTTTGAGAAAGTTGGAAATTAAGAGTGGTTATGCATACTAATGATTTGAAAGCAGTTCAAGAAGAGATCAGTATATAACAGCAAAAATAGATTCATATACATCAAGCATATTTTACAGTTTATGTGCCGATTCCATTCTGTTCTTTTCAACAACATTTCTCTCTCTATTTTGTAACTTTACAGATCAATGCATAGCTGTGTGTGTATTATAGCATTTAGGCTACAGAAAATTAAAAGTTTCAATTGCAAAGTGTTAACATACCAAGAGTCTAAACATTTCAAAGGGCATCATTCTTGAAGGACTGAAATACTTAGCTCTGTTACAAAGTTTTCTTTTGTTGCCATGATATTGATCATGATTTTTTTTGGTGCCTTCCTGTATATGCTGTACTTTCTGAGGTTTTATTCTTTGAATAGCTGGGAAAAAAAGCTTTGTAATTTGCTCACATGAGAAGGCATTGTTGCTTGTCAACTTATGCTGAAAGGTTTGTCAGGGTTATGCTAAATATAAAATTTCCCTACGAGGTGTGTACAGAGTTTTATCTTTCTAGGCTTTACTTGCATTCCTAATTCAGGGACACTGCTGCAGTTTCCTATGATTTAACTTCAAATTACTGCTCTCATTCTTTCTGGCTTTTGTTAGCTTTTGAGGCTTGCTAATGCTTGCAATGGTGAAGTTGAAAAAAATTTCAAGACTTGAGGGTTAAGGTTATGGAGATTCCTATTGGTTCTGCAACAACTAAAGCTTATGTACATTGACAAGATTTGTAGTGTTTTAATGTGTAATTACTCTGCATACTGAGTTGATTACAAGGTTGCCTCGTGCTGATGAACCTTGCCTGTTGGAAAGTTATTAAGTGCTGATAAGATTCTTTTCTTGATTATTTTATCTTTCAATGCATTCCGTTGACACAATCAAGTGGCAAACTGATTCTGACAAGATTAGAATGAAAACTTGGGGATGGGGACGCTGAATTAGGATTAACTCGAGGGATATACTGCAAGAAGAACGAGCATCAGGAATGAGTAGGCATTGTTTAGATATGTAGATTAGAGAAGCCTGTGGAGGATTGCGACTACAGTGACAAGTGCAAAATGGGAATGGGATTCTTGAAAGAGGTTATGATTCAAAATTTGAGACTTCAGTTTTTGAAATCGTGGAATAAAGTTCTGGATCCTGCGGGTAACTTCAAAGCATGTGATTTGATTTTGTGTCCTTCAGCTGATTGCAATCAGGGAACATGGTGTCCGATATTGTTTAAGGTCTGGTCTCGTCTTGTTTCTGTCGATATCTCTCAGGCGCTTGAATCATCTTCTTCTACCAACCAAATTCTGCTTCCAGCGAAGGAGTAAGCATCAGGTTCTGGACAAGTTTTTGGCTCGTGGACTTCATCTTTTTCATAGAAGAAGAAAATTCAGTCATTCTATGACGCTTGAACTTAATAAATTTTTATCAAAACCTGGAGTTTGACCCGAGGTTGGTATCAGAGTTCGCCTTTATCGTAGCTGGGAGAACGCCATCCGAAAGGAGAAGTGCTTGGGAAAATGACACCGCGAGATTTTGCCTGTTTTATAATCGAGTATCTAGACTCTTCTTTTTTTATTCGATCAAGCATCCAGGTTTTTCAGCATCTACTCGATTTAAGGTCTTTGTTACAAAAATTGCTATGTCATGAGAATTTGCTCACATGACTCGCTTACTCGACCAAATTTAAGCAAAATTGGTGATGTGGTTTGCTTACTAAGTAAAAATATGCCACTCCCATTTAAGTGTTGGGTGATGAGGGTAGAGAGAGAATGTCCATGTGTGCCGGCTTGGACGATTTTAGCTGTCCAATATGTCTCTAACAACGTGACATCAACTCATCGACAAATTAGATGCCAATGTGGAAAGTAAAAACTGTTAAACGACATCAGTGTTCAAATTGGTATTCCTTAATACTGATATTAATTGAGGTATCCCGTTGACTCACACTTAAAAGTTGAAGTGTGTAATTAAACAAAAAAGAAAATGTTTACCAAGGACAAATATTTAGGAACTTGCAGTGTCATTTTCCCAAAATGAGCTAGCACCTAGTACCTTCAAATTAATATAACATACCTAATGTGCAAAAACTAATAGAGAGATTTCATGGTTGTTAGTATCTTAGTGATGGTGTGATGACATTCTTGCTAATATTTGAACTTAGGTCGTAGGTAATGTATGATAGTAATGACCCAAGTTGAATATTCCATAATATGCTTAACTCTTATGATAATGCTTTGAAGAGGGTCGATGACGTTGATAGCCCCTCCCACTGTTCCACTAATAAAAGAAAAGGCATCTTCTAATGTTTTTGTGTGGAAAAACATTAGCAGAAAAAGCATCTTCTAATGTTTGTGTGTGGACAACATTGGGCGCAGCCAAAAGAAGACAAGCAAGTCACACTCATGGTCTCGTCTTGACTGAATATAGCTGAATACATTTGAATCCTCATGGACTTATTAAATGCGTGAGTTAGGTCGAGTATGATGTGGCTCCAAATCAACTCATTTAACTCATATAAACTTATTTTTATATAACACAATTTTAATGCTCCACGCTCAGCTCGATCTTGATCCAACTTATATCCAATCTAAATGGGGCATTAATTCTTAGCAAATTTTCCTTTAAATATGGAAAATAGCATACTGCAAGAAAAAAAAAACTAACTAATTAAAAAAATTAACCATGAAAAAAATTTAGAGAATCAATCAATACAATTAGCACTTAAAGTAAACGTTATGTATAGAGGAAAAATTAGATAAAAGTAGACTTTTGTATTGAAACATACACATACAATTTCAAATCAAATTTGTGAACAACCTCTTTTGGAAAATTAGAATGTCTGGCTGAGTTATCAAGCAGAGGCACTTCAATCGTCATAGAAAAACAAACAATAAACATGACTTCTTCCAAGACAAAGTGCTTTCAATCAGTATTCTGAAGCGAACACCTCTGGAAAGTATCCGGAAGAAAGAAGGCGGAGGTCTAGAAATCTACTTATGGTAGTAGCATCACACTTACTTGTCGCTGAAAAGATCGCCGCATTCAATGCCGAGAATCAAGCATAGCGGGTATCTCTTCGTGAAGTGTGCAATAACTTGATTTGGTTGAGAAAATAATGCGATCCAACCACATAAAAAAAGCACATATCTAGTTACGCTTTGCTACCTTTTTACCCAAAAGAATCTATTTTAATACTCGCTAGCCTATACAAATCAGTTTACTAAATATAAGTTAAAACTTTGACCCATTTTGCCATTTCTAGGTCCTCGTCAAAATCCTAAATAAGGATGGTTCAACTTTTTTTACTTAGGTTAAGCATATCATCGACGCGAATTTTGATTGTCTAACTTAATGTGATACTCCAAAATGCATGTTACTTTAAAATTTTATAGCTTCATTAGTAATTAGCATTGATTGAATTTTTGTTACAATAATGAGATATATTTCATCATGATTCCGCAATGGATTTGTTGTTTATAGGGCCACAGGCATGAAGCAAGAGTGATACGTGCACAAAAAAACAACCTAATCCTACTTTGTTTGTGGGCCACAATAGGCCCGACATGGTGTCTTGATAGGGTTGGCTGGCACGAACCTCTACAAAGTCTAACCAAACATCAGAGTAGACGAGTCATAATAATACGATTACGTTTGCTCCTCTATACTTAATGTACTTTGCCCCTCCGAATCATATGGATCTATCAAATGAGAAGGTATTGAGAACCATTTTTGATGTAATTAGCCCGACAAATATAAATTGTTGAATTGTGCCTCAAATGGGTCCCACAAGATCCAACGATATAGATGCACCGAGTCTATATGCTCTGAGCGTGCCTAATGATATTCTCCCATAAAATGACCGGCCTGGCCCTGCTCAGCCCGGCCACAAGAAGCGGCGCCGCCCGTTGTGGGCTGGCTCGGCCTCGGCCTCGTCCTCGTCCTCGGACCGATCACCGCGCATCGAGCAACGAAACATATCATCACCTGAACCTGAAAACCGCTTCATCCGAGGTTGTAGTTTTTTAACTAATTCTTTATTCCTCTTTAAAATATTATTAAATTTCGAACACTTGCCACCTTTTTCCATTAGTGGTTTTTCCCTTTCTCCTTTCCCTTTTTTGGAGGAAAACCTCTCGCACCGCTTACGTTCCCTGTTCCGTCGTGCTCCTCGAGCTCGAAGGGGAGATAGGAAACCACCCCTCCGGCGATGCTTCTCGCGAGGTCGAGGCGCGTCGGCGAGTGATCCTCTCTCCTCTGAGTATAATTCCCATCTTTTGCTTCTTGATTTGTTTCTTCCCTGAAGTTTTCTGGGTTCTGTTTTTCTTTATCCGATTAACGAATGAAATCGTCCGCCGAGGGATCTTTTCTTGCTGTAACGATATCCGCTCTTTCCGTACGTTTGTTTTAGGCATTTTCTTGAGATGGGTGCTTCGTTCTGGTTGATTTGGAGGGATGTTGCGAGGTCGTCTGTGGGGTTATTGGGTGGAACGAATTCTTTGGAATGTTTTTTTTTTTTTTTTTTTTGAATGGAGTTGTGCGGACCACTTGACGGTTGTTTATGGGTAACGTTTCGTCTGGATGAATGTAAATTTATATATTTTTATTTTTGATGGAAATTTCTGGGATTCTGCTCGATCCGCTCATTTGGAAGATGTTCTTATTGCCTCTTTGCTTCTTCTTCCGAAGATGGTTTATATGGATTGTATTTCGTTTTTATGGATATTTTGGATCGATGGAGGAACTTTTATTTATTATTATTATTTTTTGAAAGTGGTGAGTCTTTGTTTTTTCTCTTTGCAGCTTGATAGTCCAGATGCCCTTACGAGTCTTTTTTTAATTTTGGATGATGCCTTTTTTCGTTTTGGGCAGAGTTTTACAATTCGTGCTCGTGTCATTTTTCTTTTTCTCTCCATTGTGTTTCTCATCTTGATCGTTGCCCTTTTTGTCCTTCGATTTGGTTTTCAGATGTTAGGGACATCTGGAATATTGAGCTTATAAGATGGATGTGGATCCTGTTTCGGATGTGAGCGTTTCTGTCGATGATATTGACACTAATCGCTCGGAGCTAGGGTCATGTAAAGTTGATTCGCTTGTTGGTACTACGTTTAGTGGAGAAATAAATGGAGAGTTGGGAAGGACTGGGGAGGTTCTGACAAGGATAGAACTTGATTTGGCATGTACTTCCGAGAAGTTTTACAACCTTAATATACTCATGATGCACGTGGCAACGGAAGAGAGTGAATTCGAAGTACATGATCTGGAGAAATGTCAGAAGATGCCAAGTTCCTTCGAAAAGGGCTTGGAATGCGATATCTTGTCTGGGTTTTTGGATTCAGAGCTGAAAGAACTGGATGATTTCATCACCACTCTTCAAAAAGAGATTGAGGAGTCTCATACGTGGATATCTTCGTCCCAAAACCTAGGAACATCTGTCCCAGAGTTGGAGGAGAAGTTAAGTGATTCCGAGAAAACATTGGAGCAGCTGCGGGAGCAGGTCTTTGAGTTGCAAGCGCAATCTTCCACGTTCCAGAAGACATTATCATGCTTTATTGGACAAGAGAGGAGTAAGTTACAGAAACATTTTCCGTTAGAATTTCTTTCTTTCATTTTTCAGTTATTTATTTGTTGTTTTCAGTATAACTTGCAATAGTTGGGAACTTAGTTTGAGCTTGGTATATTTATAGGCTAATGTTAGAGTATTCAATAAGATAGATGAGAAATATATAAATTGAAACAGGCCTCCGTTGTTTGAGGGTCATAGGGGTTGTTGGTTACCCCCCTCTCCTTCCATTTGCTCAGATGCCTACTTAGTGATAAAAGGAGAAAGTATTTTATGTGACTTTCTCACCATGTGGCAGTGATGGTATGATTTAACTGATCAATTACCATTGCCCACATGCTTTGAGTCTTATTCTACTTGGCACCATGTGTGTTATGCATCTTGCTTTTGGTTGACTTGTTATACCAAGTGTCACTGCCATGGATGCTCACACAAAATATCTTATAATGATATAAGGTTGGGTCGTAGTCGTGGTATAGTTTCCATTTTCACCATTTTAACTGAGGCAGTTAATTTGTAGGGTCTCTATAATCTGGAATCTGTGTAAATAGTTGCCATGTCATTTTGATCTGCTTCTTTGTGCTGCATATTAAGATGAATTTCGTTACATGCATAAAAAAGAGAGTTGTGAATGATCTCTAAGTCTATTTGACAGGGGAAAGGGAGACGAGTGCGGGCTTCTTGGAAAATGGTGGATCGTTGAATGTCGAGACAAAAACCAAAATTCAAACAGCTGAACAGCATAAGCACTTCTTGAGGATGCTGGAGAAATCTTTGGCCAGAGAATTAGATCTTGAGAAGCAATTAAGTGAGACAAAGCAAATTGATGAAGACATGAAACTAAGGCTGCAGTCTGCTGAGCAAGAAGCATTTTGTTTAGAAGAAGAAGTATTTGACGCATGGAAGAGATTGTTTGAGGCAGATAATTCTGCTGAGGTTCTTCTGGGCATCTCAAGAGATCTACTTGGTCGACTCCAAGTCACACAGTTCAATACAAATGGCTTGATTCAGCGAGAAGCTGAGCTAAGGTCTAAGTTGGAGGACACCACTAAACAGTTGAAAGCAAAGGAAAGTGCTTTGCTAGAGCTTGAAGTCAGTAGAAAGGAACTCAGTGACTCTCTTTCTGCTGAGGTGGACGGCTTAAGAGCCTGTTTGAAGGAAGTTCAAGATAAACTAAATCTTGCCAAATCTGAGAATTCAATTCTTCAGGACAAGGTGAGTTCACTTGAGAGGCAGGCGGAAGAATCTGAAACTGCTAAGGGGTCCGAAGATGGAAGTCAGGAAGAAACTAATGTTGCAGTTCATAGAATGTCAGAAACAGATATTCTTATTGAAGATCTTAAACACAAGTTATCAGAAGCAGAAAGTAGAGTTGAGAATGCAGAAAGCAATTACAAATCATTGGAAGTTACAAACAAGGAGCTCAATGAAGAGTTGGTTTTTATAAAAGGCAATTGCTTGACAGCCGAGAAGGCTGAAGCACTTGAGAGGCAGTTGAAGGAGTCAGATATTCTACTACAACGTGCTGTTGCATCAGCTGATGCTAGTGAGGAGAAGCAAGCCATGTTTTATGCTGCTATTCAAGATATGGAGAATATAATTGAGGATCTGAAGCTCAAAGTTGCAAAAGCTGAAAGTCGTGCTGATAATGCAGAGGAGAAGTGCATCATACTATCTGAATCCAATGCGGAGCTAAACGATGAACTAATTTTCTTGAAGGGGAGAATGCAAGGCTTGGAGGGGTCCTTGCATCATGCTGAGGAGTCAAAACTAGCAACTGCCAAGAACATTGGAATTCGGACCAAAGTTGTTGCTAATCTTGTCATGCAGCTGGCAATCGAGAGAGAACGCCTCCATAAGCAGGTAAATCTGTTTGTCATATGCATACGTCTGTTCAAGATGGTCCTTCCTCATGCAGCTGAAACTGATTAAATTTTTCGTTGTAGTCCATCCTGTATCAGTTTGCATGATCTGGTCCCTATAAAAAATTGACATTGAGTAAATGAAGTACGTTCTTTATGTGCAGTTGACGTCACTAGCAATTGAGAACAAAATTTTAGCGGTGAAGCTGCAGCAAACGAGCAAGGGTTCGACTGTACCTAGAAACCACGGTGGACAAGAAGATCCTGCTTTTGAGTTTCCTGTGGCTGCATCTGCGAGAGAATGCAAAGAAATAGAAAACGAATCCTTAGCCACCTCAACTTTGGTAGTTTATTGTCCTTTTACATGCATAAACTTACATCTTCAGATATTTGGATGGAAAAACTCATATTTTCTTTAGTTCTCTTTTCCTTTCTAGTATTATCATGTATCTCGACGTCTTCAGTAATTTCATCCATAGTTCAGGTCTTTTTGCCTACACAGCATAATCTGTCTTCTGAAAATATACTAATGTGAACATAGACTAATTGTTACTAGGGTCGTGAATTCTTGATGTAGGTGTTCCATCGGGAACAACTGTTGTGTGACATTCGTCCTCATCTAATGTAGGTAGATGACAAATCCAAAGATCCATCAGCAGTTGGAACACAAGCAGAGCCTGGAGAAGTAACATCTCAGCTTGAAACTGTGAGGAGGGTGGATGCAGGATCCCTCAACTACAAGCATGTTCTTTTTGCTGGGCTGATAGCGCTAATTACATCAGCAGCTTATGTGTTCCTACAACAAAATTGTCCTTCGTAAGAATCCTTGAGAGAGCTTTTTTGGGCCCTGGAGAGCACTTACAAGTGCGTCATTTTTAGGCTGGCTTTTTGATGTATGTAACCACCATCTTCCAAGTACGTTACCCTGATCAGTTTTGGATCAATTTTTTCCCCTTCTATAAGACATGTCCCAACACTGTGAAGGCGAGGAATACCAATAACTAGCTTAATTATGTATTGTGGCCTTTCTATCTCGTGGCAGAAGTTTCTGGTAGGATTCATCTGAAGGCGCCGGCGCTGAAGAATCACGTCCGGAAGGTGAAGTACGAGTACTCAAAGCTGAACTAGATACAAGGTGCTCGGTCTAAATATAAGTCGGAAGATCAGTCGTGCCTTGAACTGTTCAGGCATGTTAAATCAACAGGTTAAGATCACTTTAGCCATGATTTTGTACTTGCCCAAACTATTGCCTTGTGCTGTTCCATACTGAGCGCAATTAAATTTTGTACCCCTTGAAACATTAAGGCCAATCTAGTACTATATGATCTGTTTATCTTCTCTATCGAGTACGTTTACTGACTCTTGATCTCTTATTCAGCTTCTTCATGTGCTGTATGTCCATCTTCTGTATTCGAACTTTTTAGTTGAGCATGCTATTACACATGAAATTTTGTTGTAGAAATCAATTTCTATTCTAGAAATAGAAAAATCCGTTTAAATTATCTGGACGAGTTCTTAATAAAAAATATGCATTTAATAATGACACAAAATTTCTGCTCCCGGAAAAGAAATTCATGCGATAACAATACAAATTTTTCTCCCTCTTGGGTGGCAGCAAGTGGGCAATCGGCTTGTAGCAAGGGTGATTAATAAGAAGAGTTTTCATTTCTCATTTATATTCTAGAAATATAGAAGTAAAATATTTTTATTTTTAATTTATGTTCCAAATCTATTTCTAGACTAAAATTTTATTCTAGAAATATAAAAATGAAATTTCGTTACCAAATGGATTTATGTTCCATATTTATTTTCGAGAACAGAAAAATAGTTAGGGTCAGAGATAAAATAGTTATCATACGTCTCCTTAATTGTAAACATAAAGCTAGAACCGAGACATGCAAAGGAGAGAAATCGTGGATATCAAAGTTGATGTTTAAAAAATTTATCGTAGATGAAGGAAAGGAGAAACCTTTGGTCGGTGGGGATCATCAGCTCATCTATGGGACTCAAAAGTTTTGAAAATAAAGATCATTACCATCGAACCTCTGAGGCTACAATATTTCCCGGCATGAACGCTATACGAGCTTTTCGTTTTTCAATAAACATGTAATTTCCAAATAGGTCGATTGGGAAGGAGAAAGGCTTTGTTAGAAAATGGTATGCGAGTTCAAGATTTAATTAGGCAAAAATAGAAGTACATGGACTTGCATGGAAAAATGCGTAAGTTCGAGGACCAAAAATGAACTCATACCAACAACTTAACGGAGATTGATGAATGAAGGAATATGCTTGAGTTGAAGGTTGTGAAATGTTTGTGTTTTGAATACTTTGGCCGGGAATATATTGCATGATAAGTTTCAATTACAGTCGTACTCATATTTCGCACGTGCGCACATGAAAGAGAGTTCAAGGTTCTATTCTCAAAAGATTTTATTGTATTATTGTGTACCTGGTTCAGGATTTAATTTAAGTACTTTCTTTTCCAAGTATATGATATATCCTCCTACAAATACTAGGGACGAAAGATTTCAGGTTCCGTTCATGTTCTATTTAGAACTGACCTGTTAGAACATGTTTTCTAACTTTTGGAATTTAGAATCTATTATATCACAAGTTTTGGGCTGATTTCAAAATCTACCTAGGTTACATATGTTTTTTTAACTAAACAATTGTAATGAATTACCACATCTAATGATTATCATTTATGTAATTTATTGATCATAACTCATATTTAGACACATGATATTATTGAAAATGGAATTTCAGACTAGTGACTTCAGATTATATACTTATCATTGGACATCGTGCAATGCCGCAATATCGCATGAATATATAAATAAGAAAAATAGGAAAACTTATTTAATGTAATATGTTCTAGATTATGAAACCTACCGGTCGGAATAAATTCCTCAATTTTAGGCTTCTGGAACCACTTTGCATATCTTAGAATTGAAATCCGATTTGATTTTCGGGTTACCACTTCTAATCTAGAACCACGCTCTCTCCTAACAAGTATCAGAACATGAAACAAAAGGAAGAGAGAATCTTTGAACCAGCCAATAAAGAAAAGCAAGAAAACAAAGTCTTAAATTTTTTAAGTAATTGGTCCTTTGGATCCTAATCGTTTCATTTGGTCGATTGTTTCTAAAAACTAGTCAAAGGACACGCACGTTATGCCGCATCCTATTATTTTTGTTAGTACTCAGACGTTGTGCAGAACTTATGGAAAAGAAGAGAACATATAATCAAATCAAGAGAGTGAGTGAGATGAAATTAGTTGCAGGATACTTCATATTATTCATATTAGAAAACAAAGTGGCCTGACCAGATGCATAGAATCAGTTCGAGTGGCAGGACGCTGAAAAGGTGTCGCGACAAGAGAAAGGCAGATGCTGTTCAATCAGTCCTGGGTCACTTTTTTCTGTTGAATCTGTCTTTTGTCTTGTCAACCTTTGTACGAGGGATGTAGCAATTTTTTTTTGACGCTATGAGATCTGCTAATTGAATGCCCTTTTTTCTGACACAAATATTCTGGAAGATAAAGATGGAGGAACAGCCTCACTTGAATGACAACCAACAAGAAAAGGGCATTGGCTGTGGTACTACTCGCGGTAAAATTTTACGGTCGACAATCTGCTGCTTGTCAAAGGATTCTCATGAGGAAAAACTAGTCGGTAGAACAAAAGCTTGGATATGCAACTTCAACCAACTCTCTGTTCTTGCTTAGAATGACCTTGTTCGTGGTTTTTCCGATATTAAGTTGGGCAAGGGAAGTTGTTGTGATGCATGTTCTTCGAGCAAGCAAGCGAAAGGTTTGTTTCAGTCTAAGAATTTCATGACCACTAACCATCGTTTGCAAATGCTGCATGTAAACTTTGTTGGTCCTACAAGGATATATGTTAGACCCATTAAAATGGATCTCCAATAATTTATTAAACCGAATTTGTTGAAATAGGTCATATATGGACCATCTCAAATTGAACAGGCTGATCATCATAATGATTCTAAGATTTAAAATAGATAATATTAGAAACTCATTTCCAACCCATTTAATAAATAAGGCTTAGTGTCCTTCTTCACTTAGTGTCTCCACCACTTTGATGCTCTCGGCCCGTCTAGTGACACAGTCGTTGATGACCTCTACTCATTGCTTCTAGGTCAAAATCTTTCCTTTTACCCACGCTTCTATTTTAACATTGCAATTCAATTCTAATTCACTTTCGATTTGACGGCGGTCTTGATCGGAGATGCATTATTTTATGTTTTTTGGAAATCCTAGAGCCTCACCACGTCTTGTGATTGTGCCTAAAACTATTTCTTGTCATTTTGCAGTAACAATTTTCAATAGCATGATTTGAGCCGAAAACTATTCAAATGAAAGTTATTGATGAGTTCCTATTTATGCCTGATATTTGCATGATATGGTGTCGTTTGAATACACACATCCTACTGAAAATTCATGCATGTTTTTGGGGTTTTATTTATAAACGTAGTAAGTTTTAAGGTTACATTGTGACTTTTGAGGGTTGAAGTACAACTTTAGTTCTCTAAATTTCAGCATTTATGCGACTTGATCTTTTATTTTTTGTGCAATTGAGTGCTTTATCTTTCTCGATGTATGCGATTCATTCTTACAAACTTTATTTTGCTCAATCAAATCCTTGATTTTTCTAATTTTGTGCAATCTTTATTCATTGTAACCAATAAGATCAAATTAGAGTTTTTTCCCCTTCCCTTCCTAGTTCGTTTATTACTTATTTGTAGTCACATAAACATCACGTGCCATTTCATACTATTTCGACAATGCCATGCCATTAATTTATATGATGATTTAGAGAGAGTTGACCAAAGAATACAATTGTGCAAATGAGAAAGCTGGAGGTGTTAACCGAAAAAATAAAATTTAAAGGATCACACTGCAAAATTTTAGTTGAAAAATGAAATTCTGTCAAATCATGACCTTAAGTAACAAATTTTCAAGGCTGCAAAAAGACTGTTCCACTTCCAATTATATATTCCAAGAAAATGACAAATAATGCATGAACTCTAGGCCAATGTCTATTATCGTTCCTAAACTTTAAGTTTGTTTCATCGTAATCTCTAAACAATTGAGAAGTATTCAACATAACCATTTTGTTGTCTCAAACAACAAATTAAATGTTATATGATGACGTGAATAAGTCAATTTTAGAAAAGGAAAAAAAAATCAGGACATTAACATGTCTATCATTAGATAATGACGTAAATTATCGCATTTTGATTTGAAATGAATATCTTAAATAGATAATCTGTATATAACATTTTTTTTGTGGTTGTTGTCCACCATTCATATTTAACGAATTGTAAGTGAAGTCGGCAGATTTTATTAATTTGAATTAACAAAGGAACGGCATTAAAATTTTTAATATATTATAGAATCTAAATTGAATATTTTACAAATAATTTTTTTTTGGGTCGAAAATATTTACTAATAATTAAGAGGATGATCATTTTTGTTATTTTCCCTCGTATCCTCGACGACTGGACTGTAACTCGGTAGAGCCTACCAGCGTGAAGCGAGCGGAGATTTTCCGGCGGAGCTCAGCAGCTTCCGATCGCCCTGTGGAAGCCGGAGCTTCCGCCGTCGAATCATCTTCCCCGGCCATGTCTTCTTCCGAATCGGAAATTCAAGGCTTCGACGTCCTCTCCGACCTCGACATCGACCTCGGCCTCGACCTCGACCTCGACGACCACCTCCACCTCGTCGATGCGCCTCGCCGCTCCGACCAAGATCACGTCCTCGACATCACCTCCGACCGTTCGGACGATGAGGGACGCCCGGGGTTCGAGACCGAGCACGACGATCGCCCCGAGGGGCGGTTGTCCCGGGAAGCCGACTTGACGGGCAGCGGAGTCGAGGCCATCGGAATCGACTTCGGCTCGGACTGGGGCTCGGGCTCGGAGCCTTCGGACTCGGGCTCGTCGGATTCGCTGCTCGATATGAGGGAAGAGTTCGATTGGGAAGAGCCGTTCGGAGGAGCGATTGGTGGGATCGAGCAAGCGATGGCGTCGCGCGAGCAGGGATCGCGAGACCCCGATCGGGAGTTCTCGTTCAGTTTCTACCCGGAAGGTTCGGGTGTAAACCCTAATCTGGATTCGGATCCTGTATTTGTCATCCGCGGCGACCACGTCGATCCCGACGAGCGCTTCGCGGTGGCGGCGGCGTTGGCGGCGACGCGGCGGATTCGGAGGAATGAGATCATCAGAGGAGGCGATTCGCCCGCGTCGACAAGAGTCGTGGAGGGCCTGCCTCTGATTACCGTGAGCGAAGAGGGATTGGGAGATGGTGATGAGGTTTGTGCGGTTTGCAAGGACAAGTTCGTGCAGGGAGAGAAGCTGAGGGTGTTGCCTTGCGTGCATCGTTACCATCAAGACTGCATCTTGCCGTGGTTGAGGATGCGTAACACATGCCCAGTTTGCCGGTTTGAGTTGCAGAGAGATGACTCGAGGCCGGGAATCCGGAGAACTGTGAGGGATGGAGGTATGAATGGGGGAGGACTGCACAGTGATACACCAATTTGAGATGTGCAAATTACATGGAAACACAGTGTAATTGATGAATGATCTAAATGGCGATTATCATCGAGCTTTTTATTGGTTCAGTGATGATTGTTTCCAAGAAATGATGTGATTTTTTCCAGAGTAGCATGTATTGTGAAGTTTCACCGGATATGGTGCCTCTATTATAGCCTAAGTTGTATTACAGTTGACTGGTAACATGTCTCTGAGGTTCTTTCTAAGTACAATGTACAATTGATATCTTCTTTAGCAGCTTATAACCACCATTTTGCGAACCGATTTAGTACATTTCAACTGCTTTTTTCAGAGTGATGAAAGACCGCATATGCATGCATGCATATGGGATTCATATGAGTTTTCTGAGTATGATGCGATATGAAGATGAAAGCTAGTCTTCTGAGAACTTATATTGGACAGAGCTCAGGAAGGGGTTTTAACTTCAAACCGCCATTATAATGCCTTGAGGGAGCATAGTTCCATAAATCGTTCTTGCAGGTGTTGGAGAAACTCAACAAATTTTGTGTTTGACTGGTGAGCATGATCAAGAGATTGCAGTTCTCGTACAAATTATAACAAACAATTATTTTTAACGCCAGAAACTTGACTGGCTTTCTGACTCTTGTATGGACAGGTAGACAGGAATTTTATCCATATGAACGTACTGTGGCTTTTGATTTTAGTCATTACCTTCTTTATTTTTACATTTAAAAATAATGAGATGATGAAGGTAGCTTTTAGTTTTAGTTTTTGCTTAAACTTTTCTGCTTTTTATCGAGGAGTGTTGGGTGAACTAATCAATATTAGAATTCTAGACATGTTTAAGTTACAAACTGAGTTGGTGATTCAAATGCTGTTACAGTTCAGCCAAAAAGTGCTGTCAGGGAGAAATATATTTGCTCAACAAAATTAATGCTGTTAGGAAGAGACTCTTATTCTTGACAGACTGTAAATGTGCTAATGTCTTTATAGTAGGTTTGAACAAAGTCATTAGGTTTTCACAGGGAAGGCCATCTTCCTTTACATTGGGGTTTTTCACTTGTGACAAGCTGGACCATTTTTGAGCATTTAGACTTGGTTTCTGACATTTAGATTCAGTTGATTATCATAAGTAAGAGTGTTTTATATATTATACATCTGAAGATAAAAGAGATTGAACTTTCTGTTGAGATTTCTCCTGCAGTTTTCACCTTTCTTAAGGTACTTCAGTAAAGCGAAGTCGCTCACTATTAGATGGTGGGTGTAAATATTTACTCGAGTTTTACCTGCATTTCGATAAAGATGTGCAAAACTAAGCTTTTGTGTGTTTTTCAGTAAGCACGAAGAGTAACAGGTCTGCAAAATGCTTCCAGGGTCGGCAGTATGGTTATGTTCTTGCAAAACCTTTTCTTTGCTCTCAAAAATAGAAAAATCTAGGAAATTACAAATTATGAATTACAAACAAGGAGCAGGTTTATCCAGCACTTATGGCATTTTTCATCACTCCATTTTTTTGTCATGCAATAGGTTGTGTTGAGCTTTATCATCAAGTTCCTACATTGCCAATGTTTATATGCCTTTTATAGTGGATTTTCATTGCTCTGCACTTTTCAGGAATTTTTTTTTGGTCTGTAACTTTCAGGAGTTCACTTGCTACTGTTTTGAAGGTTTGATGTCATCTGAGCAATATCGTTCCAGATATTTGTATTATCTATTGGTTTTCTTAGTAGCAGTGCATTTAACAGAGATAATATCATTAGTGATGATATTGCTGGATAATTGCTCCTTTCATGAATTTGGTTTGATTGCCCAAGTTGAGATATTAAAAGTGGCAATCAATCCATGACCAGTTATTTCATTCTCCTACATTTTCATTTCTGTAGGTTTGCACAAAGGAAATTATGTTACATCACAAGGGAAAAACAGAGGACGTGTGAAAGTAGAAAGGAACAAAGATGTCATTGTCAGTGATGGAATGAAGCCCCTATGGCCTCATAGTGTCCACTGAGGCAATCAAACAAAGCACTCACTCTGTCTAGAAACCATTACTGAGGTTGTGTGACTCCTGGGAGTGGCCGTGACACCTTCTGCAAAGTAACTCCTTTGATTCAGGGCGATAACTTTTTAAGAAAGTGGGAACATATGAATTATTATCTCAATTATTTCAGGTTTTGAAGGTTGATAGGGGACTGGGAAAGGGTTACTGCAGGAGTGTCTTTCTAATGTTTCCCTATTTGCTTGTGTTCCTAATCTCTGGCACTCTTGGTCACCTGTTCTTACTGCCTAACTTTGCACCAACTTTCACTGAAGCCCGTCATGTTCTGGTCCCTGCAAGAACTTGTGTATAATGAGATTCAGATTGGACTAGATATATAATGAGTTGGGAGATTTGCTTGATTTGAGAGTCTAATCTTGTTTAAATTTGAAGCTACTTTCAATTAAGTTATTGAACTTTCAAGCTATCAGCCAGTTACTAGACTGATGGAATGCTTTCAATTCCAGTCACTCAATTCATGCTGCATTGGCACATGTATTATTGTTTTAATGGATGGCGAGCAAGCTGATTAATAGTACACCTCGACGTTTCTGGTTGAAGGTTTAGGAGTTCTTTTCTTGGCTGGAAGTTTTGAGAGTCCAGTGACCCGATTTAGAGGTGAGAGTGCTAACCATGCAATTTACCCAATTTTCCAGTGCAGACACGGTGTGAACTTATTTTTTGTTTTTGGCATAACCTTTTGAGAAGCTCATAAGAGTAACTCTCATTTTGGCTAACTTCTGCATGTTATTCTGAAGTCTGCAGAATACAACTATCTGTTTTTGCTATAAAGACTCCTAACCCTGAAACTACCTTCCTGGCACGTCTGCATGATGCTTGGAGTCTAGTCCATAACTGCGGAATTCATTAAGTTTTCTTTGACCCTTGCTCAATTTACTAAATGAATGCAGTCTTTTGATTATCAACAGTAGAGATGAGTTCTGTGGATTGCTTCCTTTTCGATAATCTTCAATTTGTGTTGATATGTGAAGCATATGTTGGGTGAGATCTTTTTGTTAGCTGTGGCCAAAAGATAAATTGTATCTCCTCAAACCGGTGTCTGTAAGTTTATAGTAGATTGGATAGCAATTGATCTGCAAACAGCAGTAAAGTATCATGGAGCAAGTGAATAGTTTCTAGGATGTTTCACTGGGACATTCTCTTCAATCATCCATGCTTAAGAAGCACCTCAAGCTTTGGTTAGTTAAACATTTCCATTCATCTCCAAGTTCCCGTGGATCTTCCTTTTGCTGTCGAGATCAAGCATTTTGATCTGTGATTTGATGGAAAAGATATCTTAGATAATATCTCGAGCACCGAAAGGTGGGGAAGAGAAACACAAAGACAAAAGAATTGGGCGAATCAAACAAAGACTAGTAGAACATAGATAGGTGCGAGCAGTCGAACAATGTCTAGGGTCATTGATGCATGTTGCAGCATATCGCATCATAGGAAAGGAATCTGTATAATTTTTTAAGAGTGTTGTTATCATCAGGGAAAGGATAGAAAGCAAAAACGTGAATTGTCCTTCCTGAATCTGATAAAAACTCTTCTCTTCTTTTCCTCTACATTATCTGTCTGCCTTGAACAGAAAGTGCATTTGCTTTTGTCCGGGTCTAAATTGCCATCCACACTTTGCTTTCCCTTTTTCCCCGCTCGGTTCGTTTGAATGAAAAATGCTGTCTGTGACTGTGAGCCTAGTCCTGCATTAGAAGAGGCAATGGCCACTACATTCGGGCACGTTTCATTAGTTTATCAGAGCACACTTTTAACCGAACAGAAAAATAGAAATGAGATTTGATTATGTGTGGATTAGCTTGCTGCAGGAGCCGTGTAAACTGTTGATTCATTAAAATAGGACAGGTCGTGCTAATTGGATTAGGTACTAAAGTTCAGGTCTCAAGAAGATTCTGCCACTAGAATACATTTTAATTGTTTGGGTGACTAGGAAGACGAACTCCCTCAGCCTCTCATTTTGTTATCATTTCTTTATTGGCTTAGCCCTTATTTCACCAGGTCTTCGGCCATCTGCTCAACCCTAATTCGAGGTTAAAAACCTTAAAAGCGTTGCGGTCCAGGCACAATAATCAAGAAACCCCACAATTATGAGCTCGACACTTGGCAATGCTGAACAGTGCTTGGTTTCTCCTAAGACGATTCATTATACGACAGCAGTTACCAAGTGACAGGAACATGGGGCAAACATCAAATGGGAGGCCCGAAAAAGGGTGTCCTGTTTGCCCTATAAAAAAGAATAAAAAGATGCCCATTTGCTTAAAATAACCCAACACCTTTATTATCCACATTGTTAGTGGATCGAGACCTTATTCACAAATACGTAAGCACCCTGTAAAAATGCGTGCAGCTTTAGAATAACTCACCAAAATGTTGCGCCACAGCCCCCATTATAATATATTGTGCCCTAGAGATGATGAAAACACGAAAGATTTTTTAGTAGTCACACGAGCAAAAGGTGGGAAAAGACAAGAGGAGGGGGGGGATGAATGAAGATGATGCAAGCTGATGATGGGGTTTATCCAAGATTCACCAATCTTTGCCTTAATCAATCTAATAAATTGGACAAAATTAATCTAATGAATTCGTTCACACATCGACTTGAGTGCCCAGTCATGATTTTCATTTCTAATGCATGTCATCCATTTGATTATGGCCTCCTATGGAATATGTCAATTGAAAACCAACAGATCCTGATGGATCCATCATGACTCTTGCCTAGGTCACCTAAGTGGGGTTCCACAGGGTGCAAGTGACATTGCCCTTAAATTGCAACCTTCTTGGTGGGTGGGGGAAACCTGGAAAAGCCCCTTTCATCAAGAAAGGAGACATGAAGAACATGAGAGAGAGAGAGAGAGAGAGAGAGAGAGAGGCTTTTGGATTGAGTTGACAGGTGGAGCAATGAGGAGGGGATAATGGTTGCATGTGGTGCACCGGCCACACACATAATGTCTGCCTGCCTCTGCAATTGTGTTTGGGTGGCCATTTGCGGATGTGAATCTGTGATTGGTACTCCACGCCAAGGTAAAGGGGGCTGCCCTCACATCAAGTACCCGTCCGTGCATAACCTCAGCCGTTATTCTAGGGCAACTGTCGCATGCCCGGACAATTTCTTCGCCACTCCATCAAATGATAGGTGATAAGTTCTCCAGAATTAAATCATGAGCGTGATGTATATCCCCCTCCTAGTCCTTAAAAGAGTGACTAGTTAAGCATCGAATTTCATATATTAATAGAAATATAAGAGATATAAGTATGCTTTCATGTAGATATTGATTATGTATCTCTAATTTTCAAAATATAGACTTCATACTTCAACCCTATTAGAGAGAGAGAGGGGGTTTATGGTGCTTTTGGGGAGGATACTAAAAGTGTTAAAAGTTATATATGATGATTATTTTAGTATCAATTTTTTTTAATCACTTAGATATCATCTTTCTACAAAACAATCACTTAAGTGTCAATTCTGAATTGATTTGCCGAATATTTGCCGTGATTATATTTTGTTAATTTCTCAACCTTAAGTGGCTCACTAGCATGTTTAGTCAATATATAACCCCTAAAGTTATTAAAAAAAGATCACTTTAGTATCAGTTGTTGTTAAAAAGTGATCATTTTAATGCCAATCTCAATGAAAAAGTGATCACTTCAATGCCAAAAAATGCTACCTCAAATAAAATTTTAAATATAAAACTCATGTAATTTCTTTGGCTAGCATTTCTTGCTAGAGGTACTTAAATGATTTTTTTTTCTCCAATTTGGTACTTAAGTGAGTTGGCGAAAACTTTGATATAAAAGTGAACGCCATACACAAATTTTGACACTAGTGTCATTCAGCTGGTGCTTTTGCTTAGGGAAATGACAACATGAAAATTTTTGCTCAAGCAATCATGTAAACAAGCATTTTTAAAAGTTGATGAATGTAAGTTAAATCAAAGTTCAAGTATGTTTTTAGTTTTTTTTTTCCTAATATTTATTATCTATAATACGATAAAAGCATTGTCTAAATGTTGCTGTCCCTTCTTATGTGGATGCTTAACTAGCGGTTAAAGGCATTTTGTCAACAAAATCATGTATCTTTGCCATTTTCTATAAGAATGAGTATATTGATTAAGACGATACAATATTATGTAATTTATATTTATTGACATCTAAATTTTTGGTTGTGTCATAACTAAAGTTAAGAATTGTGTTTACATTTTAAGAATGACTGTCCCCATTCAGTACGTAATTTTTTGAAAACTCTTTTTATTTTTATTTTTTTTTATGTATTTAGAGTTACAATAGTGAGGACAATTTCCATATTTTTAACTTATAAATGACTCTCTCTACGCGAGAATTATATTTTCAGTACTAATTCACCTTTAAATGAATTGAAAACACAGAACGATATCAATTTTCCTATACTAAGATTCCGTTTCATTCGCAGAAAATATGATGTTCATTTTTCAAGACAACATTTTCCTAGAAAACGACAACATTGTCAATATTTGGTTGAAACCTGAAAATAAATAAGAAGTTATTGTCTATAGTTTGGAAAAGAAATTCTGATTCAATTGTCTTAAATAAACATTTATTGTTCAGGGACTAATGACTTGTGTACAGAAAACTAGGGAAGTTGGCATGGACACGGGGGTCCCATTGTTTGGCCTTAATGGATCTCGACTTGGCATTGGGGTGCCTGTGCTTGGGTCCCCAACACTCGAGCCCTGGTCCATCGAGGCTAGGCCAAGATTCTAGTGCCCAGGCTCTACTTGTGTCCCCAACAACCTGGCTTGGCTTCGTAGTGTCTGGGCTAGAGTCCACTGTGGTCGAGCTTGGGTCCTCGACATCTTAGCTTTAGAGTCTCGTGCCTATGCATAGCTCCCCAACACCCGAGTTTGTGTCCATTGAGGCTAAGGCTAGAGATCCCAATGAAGGCTCGAGACCCCAATGACCATGTTTGAGACATTGATGCACAGGTGCAAGGGTCCATCGAGGTTGAGCTTGGGACCTCACTACTGGGGTTGAGTCCCTAGCGCTTGACTGAGGTCCACTGGCGTTAGGCTCAAGCTTTGGCTCGAGTCCTCGGTGTCTAGGCCCAGGTCCATTAAGGCTAGGCTAAGGACCTCGGCGATTAGGCTTGGTTTGGTCATAGGGGACTTCAGCTTGACTGCCCAGGAGCTGGGCATTGCACAGGGGTCCCAAAATTGACCTTAATGGACCTAGGCATCAACGTTAGGGATCGTCGCCTAGCCTCGACGGACCTGGGCACCGATGTTGGGGGCTTGATCTCGGGTGCTGAGCGGCTAGGGTCCCAATCTTAGGCATCAGGGAACCAAGCACTAGCGTTGGGGTCTCGGGCCTAGTATTGATGGAATTGGGCATGGGCATTGGGTACGTAGTCCCAAACCTGGCCTTGGTGGACTTGGTCTTGGGGGTCAAGGACTCGGGCTCGGGTGTCAAGGACTCGATCCTGAGTGCCAAGGACTTGAGCCGACCTTGTTGGACTCAAGCATGAGCATCATGGACTTGGCATGGGCACCAGAGTCCAAGGCCCGACCTCTTTGGACCTAGGATCAGCTTTGATGGACCCTAGTGGACCTAGCCCTGCCTCTAAACTTAAGTCCAGTGCTAAGGGCTTGGAAAGAGAGTTAGAGTTCCCATGCTCAAGTACAGATTTCTGGTTTAAGTGTCAATATTTAATAATATTTTGGAAAATAATTTCGAATTTTTGAAAGACAACTATTTTTTTGAATTTAAGTATAAGTTTTTTATTGACTGAGAAAACATTTTCTATTAATTCATTCTTCTAAGTGATCCAAACATTAGAAATGAGAAAAATATTTTTTGTGAAATAATCGGGGCATGAAGAAGCGCCAATTTTTCTCCGTGAAGAAGAGATTATGTTTCACATGTTGGATGGTCTCCATCTCTATCAGTAAACCTACTCCTATATTTTTATATTCACATGTAATACCTGTACACACATCCTTTTCAACGAAAACTATTGCCTTCTACACATTTCTGAACCATACAAAAAGTTATTTGCTGTTTTGCAGTAAAATCATTTAGATATAATCCGATAGAGATGCTTCAGTTGTAACTTAATTCGTATCTTCTCATTAGCTAATTAATTATGCACGTGAATTATTATTCATATACAAAAAATTTGGTGGTATCATGTCCATAGATACAAATAAACACAGTATTGCTATTATTTTTTTGTTATTAAGTAGCACGTTCTAGCCACAAAAGTTAATTGTTAGATATGGCATGGAATACTTAGCCTTCTTTTGCATTACTCATTATATAAATGCTTTATCTAAAGTTGTCCCGCATTAATATACAATCTTTTCCCAATGATAATATACTCAACATAAAGTCATGATAGCATCATTTTTCGTTTTATTTTAAAAACCATTTTTTATGTACATTTAAGAAAATGAGAATATATACTCGGTCGTGTTCCGAATTATATAATTTCACTTCCGCATGTTATTAAAGAAGTTATGGTCTCTTTTTATGGGTGGCAAAACGGATGCACTAACCCCAACTAGGCTGGGAAAATGAAAAGCGGGTCTTCACTCTCACGAGCGCTAATTTTGCTGTTTCTTTCTTTTCTTTATCTGAACCCAAGCACGAGAAGGAGGCCTCGAAATTTTGACAAAATTAACCAAGCCAATTTCAACCCAAAAAAAGATTTGTTGAAAAAATAAAAAATTCAAAAAAAATTATTATTTCTAATTAGCCGCAACGTTTGACCAAATCAATGAGAGAATGATCCTTTTAATGTACCTTTCTCCAATAATTCCATCGACAAAGGCGCCCAACACTTAGGTCAATTTTCAATCCAATGGGACGATTTATTATAGAAACTTCACTTATACACACCCTCCATGATGCGACATTCGGGTGGTATCCTTTTAAGGGGCTCATATTTTTATTTGTGATATAAATTTTCAGAAAAAAAAGGAATGAAGTTGGACCCTTCGAGTACAAAGGACAAATGCACGTCCGTCCAATTATATATATATATATATATATATATATATATATATATATATATTTGTTTTTCACACAGCTTGTTTCATGAGGTGTTGGGAATTTGGGAGAATGTAATCATTCAATCACCAAGACAAGAAGAGAAAAGATGTGTGTGATGATGTTATCGTCTAGTAAAGGCGCATTTAGTAACCATTCTGTTCCGAGGAACACTTTTTGATGAGAAATGATTTTTTATTTATTCTGTTCTCGAGAATAATTTCTAAGGAAAAGACCCACCCCGCTATGGGCGCGTTGGTTTGAGCCTTTCCCCCTCTAATTGCGGAAGGGAGGAGGTTCGAGTCACCGTGTGCACATTTAGCGCGACTTAAGCGGAGCATCGTGAGAGGTGAGTCCCCGCGCTAGTGCTATTTGGGGGTTTACGCCGAGTGCTCGCTGTGAGACGGTTCTTCCAGTTCCAAAAAAAAAAAAAAAAATTTCTAAGCAAAAGAATGCGTTTGGTAACTTACTAAAATTTCTGCTCTTGGGATAGAAATATGTTTGGTAAAATTATTAATTTCTTTTATTACTTTTTTTCCTTTTCTTTTTCTCTTTGGCCGGTCGTCGGCCACCGCCATCGCCGGCGACCAATTGGGTGACGTTTGGCGTGCTCGCCGGAGCCTTGCCAGGCCACTAGTGAGGCTCGGCCTCACCTAGGTGGCGCAAGGTCGGCCTCGCCTTGGCCTGGTGAGGCTCGGCCTTGCGCCGATTGGGGTGGCCGAGCCTTGCTGTGGCTCGGCGTCTCCGGGGGCCGGTGATGCTCCGGCGAGGTCACCGGCCCTCGTTTGGGGGTCGCCGGCGCCGGCCATGGCCAAGGCCAACGACCGGCAAAAGGAAGAAGAAGAAAAGATAAGAAGAAAAGAGAAGAAAAAAAAAAAGAAGAAGGAGAAGGAGAAGAAGAAGAAGGAGAAGAAGAAGACGAAGAAGAAGAAAGAGAATAAGAAAGAAGAGAGAGAAAAATTGATTCTAGAAATTGTTCCCGGAAATAAGAAGTTATTTTTTTCTACTTCTTGTTTTTTGTTCATGAGAACAAAAGTTTTACCAAATGCATTTCTATTTTTTTTTGTTCCTTGAAACAAAAGAATAGAAATTTTTGTTTTGGGGAACAAAAATTGGTTTTAACAAACATGCCCTAATTTGCCCCACTCGATCGTACTTGTACTGGAGGATTATTCTTTCCATTTTGCATTTCTGGACATGGATGCATTAGAAAGATTTGCCTTACAAGCTCTAGATTATGCCAACTCTATATAATACCATAATTTTCTTTATTCATTATGTGAAAAATGCATTTTAGATGAATAAACCCAAATTGGTTTATTAATTACCCAATTTATTATTACCTTTCTCTTGTCTTCTTGTATTTTTCGCACAACCTAAATTGCGGAACATATGATTGCATTGGTCATCAATCAATCAATCAATATCAATAAAAATGGTTTGAGAAATTAAGATGATGTAGCAAAGGAACATGGAACAAATTCTGCTGCTCGATCTCAGGCAAATAAAATATCTTTGATTAGAGCATATTCTCATGATAGATATGCCTCTTCTCTTTGCGACTCTTTTTAAGGTATCTTCCACTTTTTTTTATTCTCTATTTTTAAACAAGCAACTCGCAATTATAGTTGTCCTTCTTGAAGTAAGGATTTGTCTTACTAACCCTAATTCCATACGGATAAACATACGGCCATGAGTGGCCACGAGAGACTAATGACCTTCCCAGTATGCTATTATATTCAACAACTGGGACAGGAAAAAGCCACCACTTACAGATCTTGCCTTACTTTTTCTTTTCTCTTTTCCTCCCTCCAAGTACTCTCATATCTGATTGAGATCGTATGATGTGAATAATTGGGGGACCCCGCGCCTTTATCTTTCTTCATTAAAATTCATTAATTATTGCCTCATGTGGCCAGAAATTCGTAGACCGTGCTTCTAGCAATTTGGACATTTTCACTTAAGCCAAAATAATATTCACGTTAATCACATAAGATGATGGTCATTTGAGGTGGGAATTACTTACAAATCACCTAACTAAAGTCTCTCTCACCCCCACCCAGTGTGTGGAACTATGGAACATCACATTTCCACCACTCAAAGAACCGACACCTCGATGTTGGTTCATACCCCGGTGATACTTCCCCCATCCAGTGGGTGATCTGATATTACCATTCTTCATCATTTCAGAAATCTATCAGAGCCGGTGCTTATCTTCACCTTCTCATCTAGGTAATCACTTGCTTGGTCCGAATCAAATACCGTAAACATATCACTTGTCCATTGAATAGGTCCTGCTCAGATGCTGTTTGTATTGATCTATTGTTTCACGTGAGCCAAATCACAAATAGAGTACTCGAATAATCACACAAATTGGTGAACGGTCCTCTCCTATCCTATTTGATATCGGATTTTGTAATGCTAGAATATGATCCTACCGGTATGTGATGTGCTTTATTTAATTAGGACACTAAAACCAGAACTGAGACGAACTTAGAGTTTACAGATGTTCTTTTTTTGTAGTCAAATCTCTCGGAAATTGGGACTGCGCATGGGGCAGGTCGGAGATTACGTTCCCCATCCTCGCCCATCGGCTAAAAACCTTCCCCGCCACCGTCCAAGGTGGGACGGGAGAGGGCATTTTTTGCAGGAAATTAAACTAAAGCTGTCCTAAAACTCAAGAAATTAGGGATAGCAGATCAAGTCTCATTGCGCTCAACTTTTCAAAAACACGCTTTTCAATTGTCTAACGAAACTTCTCCCCATCAGAGCGTGCCACATTGTGCCTGCTGCCTAACTGCAATACCATAAAAAAATGGCTGCTATTGGCAAGAAAGGGAAGACGCTCACGATCAGCCACAGACATTAACAAATGAATGAGACTCTGTTAATGTCTGCTTTGAGTGGTAAATGAGTCACTAATTCACAAAAGGAATTTCTAGTTGTAGGAAAGATATGGCCTCTTCCAACCCTCCCTGCTTCACTTCCGTACGTTAGTGTGGCTCATTGGCTGAGAGCGTCGGAGGTAATCCATGTTACCTGGATTTGGATTGGCATTCGAATCTCCACCTAGAGATTAACTTTTTCATACCCGGTTTTAATAATTTGAAAAGTAAAAGGAAAAAAAAGCACTATGTTAGTTATGACCGTTCACGAAATTAGTACACTAATTGATATTACAAACTATTATTGGATATTGAAAATGTCCCACTTCAGTCGGACATATCATTTTGATACACTAACTTTGTCTATCAATTTTAGTGTACCAAGACTCTTGGACCCTTGTAGCCTGGTTTTCCATTGATAAACTCAGTAGATAAGCCAATACAGTAGCCAACCTCTGCTCATCTCCTGTCGACACATTAGTAAGGAAATTTACCAAAATAATCCTAAATCTATTACACTTGTGCCAATTAAGTCTTAAACCTTTCAATTTGATCAATTTAAAATTAAACCTTTTTGGCAATTCACTAATTCAATCCATCCGGCCAATTATGGCTGGAAATTAATGACGTGGACGATGTCCCTTGCTGGCTCTTAATAATAAAATAAAATAAAAGAAAGAAAAAAGAATAATAAACATTAGAAAAATTTTAAAATAAAAATTTTAAAAATTTCCGCATCATCGTTGATAGTGCCACGTAAGACAGTTGGTGTCCATGTCATCAATTTCTAGTCAAATTGGCCGGTTGGACTACATTGACCATTTGTCAAAAGGTTTAAAATTAAATTAACCAAACTGAAATGTTTAAAAACTGAATTGACACAAATATAATAGGTTTAAAACTTTTTTGGTATTTTTCCCTCGCACAAGTCTGCGTATTTCTCAAAAGGGATTGAATATGGCATTTCTTGAAAGCTTTCATTTTTCATTTTTCATGAATATCAAATTCGAAAACTTAGATTATTAATCAATAGCGCAAAAATATAAATTATTTCTCGCACTCCTCCTCGGCGACTTAATATATTTAATTAAAATGTAATGACACGACGTGAATTAAAATTTATTTCTTACTTTTTACTCTATCCATATAATTATACCACCCATTATCTGAATTCTCTCTCCTTCTCTCTTATGTAAGCAAAGCTTTTCTGATCACAGAAAGGGTGATGATTCTCCACATTTCGGATCTCATCCACCACGTAATGATTGATGTTTTTCTAGTGCTTGCAGGCTCGCGGATGACCATGACATGCCCCATGGGAGTCAAGGACAATAGTTTATGGATCGCTGTTTAGTTCATGCGCCACATAAAGGACAATGCAATGGTCACTACATCACATGAAATGTGCACATAATCTCGCAAAAGTATTATTCCCCCTGGCCTAAAACTCTTCCCTGACGTGCGATAATGGCCATCAGTGGGGCCAACTTCAACCTTTCTTCGGCCTATAAAAACACGCTCTTGCAACTTGAGGTCTCTCATTTTCAAAACGCCAAGCTTGATCCAATTTGAACTTGATCCTCTTCAAACTCTTGAATCTTAGGGGCAAAAAAAAAAAAAAAAAAAAAAAAAAAAAAAAAAAGAAGAGCAGATGGAGAGCAGCGGAGTGTCAGGATTGTATTACTACTCCCCTTCAAACCCATCTCCATACCCATCTCAAGTGACAAGTTTGATTCAGGACCAATCGCCGGCATTCAACTTCACCAGACTCTCCAATTCGCTCTACAACTTCCAGTTTCCCCCGCAAGCCCAGGAGCTCAACGGCATCGGCGGCAACGCGCTGGCCTCGTGCCTCAGCAACAACTCGACCTCGGACGAGTCCGAGGAGCAGCAGCTGAGCATCATCAACGAGCGGAGGCAGAGGAGGATGATATCGAACCGGGAGTCGGCGCGGCGTTCCCGGATGAGGAAGCAGAAGCACCTTGACGAGCTGTGGTCGCAGGTCGTCTGGCTCCGGCACGAGAACCACCAGCTCGTGGACAAGCTCAACCAGGTCTCCGAGGACCACGACAGGGCCGTCCAGGAGAATGTTCAGCTCAAGGAGGAGGCCTCCGAGCTCCGCCAGATGCTCACCGACATGAGGCTGAGCAGCCCCATCTCGGTGCTGGGGGACCTTGACGACGTCCAGTGCAACGCTGCTTATCTCAGAGCCGAATCGTCGAGCCACTCTATCGGGGGTTCCATGGACTTGCTGGGCTAGATACGGCCACAAACGAGATCGTCAAAAAAAAAAAAAAAAAAAAATAGAGAGAGAGCCGCTTGTGATCCTTCTTGTAGAAAGTGCTGTCCCTGTGTCTTCACCTACCTCTTCAAGAGCTCCATGTATGAGTCTTACTGAGTTGACAATAACATTCGCTTGAGCATTATCATCTGATCCCTTAATGCTCAGAGTTCTTTTCTTCTTTTCTTTTTCCTGTCCTGTTGTCTCATCATGCTGATTTAAAGAACTCTGTCCTAATTCTTGGTTAAAGTATGTATCCCTTACAAAGTTTCCAATCAAAGGTCCAGACCTGCTACCTTTACGTTTCACCCGCAACTAAGCCCTCGGCGAATGGCTCCTTGAAGTATTATAGAGGCGGCCTCCCGAAATAGTTTTAATGGTGAATCAAGTTACAAGAGATATCTTTGTTAGATTATAAGGATTCTACTGCTCTTTCGTATTGCCTTTATGGTATATAAAAGTTCTCGAGCTTAGGTTCCGTTTTATTTTGCGATAAATGAAATATTTGGAAAATATTTTTCTAAGAATAATTGTTTAAAATAATTAGTTAATTGAAATATTTTCATTATCGATGATAGTTTATATTTACATATTTTCGTGGATGATAAAAATTATTTACACTCATTCATTTCTTAATTTTTTTTTTTTTAAATTATCGTTTAAACCGTTCGTCTACGTATCCTTAAAGCCTGCAACTTTGGTGGTTCTTCTCAGTATTGGAATAGTCAATTCACGGATCACTTCATTCAGGACAATGGTTTATTTTTGGGGCCTACTTCATAATTTCTTAGCTAAAGGCTCTTGAACAACCACTTGAAACTACTTTAGACAGTGGACTCCTGTCCTTTCTTTTTGACTTTTAAAGGAGTGTGGTTGACTCAAATTTCATTGATTTATTTTTTTCTATAAGAAGCCAATTAATTAGTGCAGAGTTGACCAAGGTATTTCAAATATGTGTTTCTAACTTCGTAAATGGAAAAGAAAAAATCATAAATGGGTTTCACGCATCAAAATCAATAATTTGATTCCTAAATCGCTCCATGAGTTTGGTCAATTTTTTACTCCTCAGGATGGGTGGCTCTCTCAATCTCGAAAGCACTCATGAAAATAGAGGTCATAAATACATTTTGACCTTGTTGATTGAGAATAGGATCCGTGGCTACTGCTGTTTTACTGGTCTGTCTGTCCCCAATAATTAATTCTCGCTGACCACAATACAACAAAAATCAAATCGACAAGAGAGATATCTTCGGTCAAAGTTTGATCGGTATTTCATAGCCAAGAGATTGTGTTTTGGGTTTATTAATGTGTTTTGGGTTGAAATTGAAGAAATTTTAGCAACACAATGACTGTTTGAAGTGATTTTTCCTTTTTTTTTTTTTTTTTTTTTTTAAATACTTTTCTCAAAATTCGTGGTGCGCACACTTTTGACTCTTTTTAATCTTAACCTATAAGATTGTCAGCAATATATAAATATGAATAATATATTAATTGTTGATGAATAAGAGAGTTGCTTCTTTACATGTGAGAAGTCCTCCATGAAGACCTATTTTTAAGAAATTTGGGTACTTGGACTGCAGTTGGAGTGCAGTGCAATTTAGGGTGTAATCGGGCTGAGTTGATTTGATATAGTGCCAAGCTCAAGCTGACCTAACTTGTATACTCGGTGCTTGAAACTCGGCATGAACTTGATTAAGTATTGACATTTTTATTTGAGCTTGGCTTGAATAAAAAACCAAAATACTCGAGCTCAGTTTGATTATAATCTATTTAGAAAGGAACTTAAGCTCCATCTTACAAAGCTTGAATAATCGATATATTATATAATTTTAACGACTTATGTGCTTATTTATTTAATTATTAACCATTAATTAAAAATAATAATATAAACTTGATAAGGCTTAATTAGGCTCACGAACTTCAAGCTAAGTATCATCAAGCTCGAGTTAAACCTAACAAAATACTCTAATAGCTTGAGTTCAAATCAAAACTCATTAAATTTGTATAATTGAGTTCTTCCGTTAACTCCATCTAATTAGACTAGCAGAAAATGTTGACATGGCTTTTTTATTTTTTTTCATAAATATTTTCTCTCTCTTTTGTGGCACCACCTTACTAGAACATGAAGTATGAGACTAACACTGTGTTGATTTGGCCTAAATCCTAATTTTTAAACTAAAATATTAATTAAATTAGATTAAACAAGGTATTTTAAAAAAACATAAAAAAGAAAAAAAGAAAAAAGGGCAAGGACAAGGGAGGCTGGTTCTCGACACTGCGGGCCCTCACTTGTGATTAGCGAGGTCATCAACCCTTGCTAAGTAGGGTTGAACATGATTCCAAGTCTAGGGTGACCTAAAACTGGAGAATCGGATTGTTGGGAACTTGTTTGGTTTTAGGTTTTAAAGTATGCAGATGGGTTTTAAATTTAAAATATTAGAAAATCTTAGCGACCCTCAGGCCCCAACGACCTATCCTTCACCGAGCTCCCTTTGATGCTTTTGGGTGACTATATGGTAGTGATGACAAAAGCCAGTCGCCCTTGGCCTTGGCCTCCCCTTTTTTGGTCTATTTATTATATTGGTTAAAAAATTAGGATTTAAACCAAAACCACATCGTTTTAGTCATATATTTCATGCTCTAGTAAGGTCAATGTCACATAGGAGAGAAAAAATAATTTAAAAAAGCCACGTAGAAAAGAGAAATCATTTAAAAGTCACGTCAACATTTTTCGTTAGTCAAATTGAATGGAGTTAGTAAAATGACTTTGTTGTACCAATTTGATAAATTTTAAGATTTGAATGCATTTTTTGTAAATATTATGACTTAATTATACTTTCATGATAAGTTTTAGGATTTCCAATGTATTTATCTACTTTTTCCAATTTGGAGTACATTTGTTTGGAGGAAAATGAATGATTTGGACAATATTTTTCTGAAAATGATCACTTATTCAATGAAAACTACTTTTATTATCGACAATAATTTGTGTTAAATAATTTCAAAGATGATTAAAATATTTTATATCGATTTATTTTTGTAAGTTATAGGAGTGATCATTTTTTGAAAAATATTTTTCGAATCATTCATTTTTCATGTAACAAATATATTTATTTTCAACGCAATAATCAATTAATTTTCTACAATTTTAATGCAATTTTGATGTTTTCGTAAATGTAATCAGGAAAAATACTTCCTCATTATTTTACGCATTGGCATAACTCCTGGGCTACGTACAATTTATGTTTTAAAAACATGATTAATAATGTGCAAGTATGCATGAATTCTAATTCGTGATGTGTATTGCATGTGCAATTGAGTAAACGGTGTATTTTTTTAATGATGTATGCTTAATTTTGAAATTGACGGAAACATATTATAATGCGGCTTACTTAGACATGGGTATTTTCATCATTCCGTCCAATTATAATGAAGGCTTTGAAATATAAAATACTTTTCAAGGGAAAATAACTATAATTTTTAAAAATATTTTGAAAAATTCATAACATGCACAAGGTCTTGACTCACGTCGAATCACGTTCTCGGGACTGTTATACTCTATAGAGGAAATGAATAATTCGGAAAATGCATCTCTAAAGATGGTCGATTGAATCGTTTGAATTAATTAGTCAATGAAAATCATTTTTATTAATGATAATAATTTATATCTAAATATTTTTCATAATTGAACGTATGCATATATTATTTTTTATGTGTACAAAAAAGGCTGAGGGATAAGTAATCGACTTTGATTGTTTTGGTTGATGGAGACGGAATTGTTTGAGCCTATTGCATCAATTGCTTCATTCTTGGTACCAACAATAAAAAATTGTTTTCCTCTACCTGCTGCATAAAAAACTAAATTACAAGCTTATTATAAAAAGGAAATATTATTTATTTATTTTTATAGGCGATTCAAGCAATTATATTTAGGAAAATATTATTCAAATCATCTATTTTTCGTGAAATAAGTGCGTCTTAGTTCTCTCATTTTCATGTCCGTCTGGATCCCTGGGTATTTCCTATAAGCCTCAAAAACGGAATTCCAAGATCTCTATAGCTAGAATTTAGAATACAACAATTGAGAAAAATAGATTTGCACATCTAAGTTGACCCCAAAATCTCCATAATTAGAATCTTAAACATAGTAATAGAGAAAAATAGATTTGCAAACCTAATCCGGAATCCATTGTTCTTGATATGGAATAACAACAATCCAAAACTCAATCAAGTACTTCTCCTCTATTGCATTTTGTATCACTAGCTCAATCAGACTGCTTATCTATGTGAGTTATTTGTGCATGCAATTTAGAAGAGAGACTTGAGTACTATTTATAAAGTTTTGAACCATATACCCTTTTATCACAAGTTGGACTTTATTCGACTCACACTAGTCAGCCTCATATTATACTAATTAATAATATTTACCTCTCATCTTATTAGATTAATCCCATAAAATGGTATATATAAATCTCAATTAATATAAGTCACATAAAAAAACTCTTACAATTATACCTATCGGTTGGCTTCATACAGAGTTTTTCTATACAAAAGTTTTTTGACGAGTAGTTTGTGTACGCGTTTTCGCTTACCAATGTCTCCTCTGTTAGAAAAGTCCAAGTTGAATGATCTTCAATTTTTAGACGACGAATTTTCTTCATCCGGCTGCTTGAAAATTCAATCCTCCGTCGAATCAACCACACCCCCATACATACCGCTCGATTCCTAATCTCACAACTGATATAAACTTGCGCGCAGTTCATCACCAGGTTCTTCACAAATTAAACTGCTCGGCCACCAATTGTCCAATATCATGGAAAAAGAGCTCCGATCCCCCAGCGACGCTGAACCCGACGACCACATCCCCGAATTCTTCGAGTTCCGGCTCTTCTATGTCCGCATCGAGGGATGCGACATCGACCTCTCTCCTCCCCACCTCACTCTCCGCTACATCAGACAGGAACCCTATGAACACCTCGAGATCAAAGGCAACCACTTGCCCGACTGGTCGGGGTCCGTGCCCCTTCACCAGGCCTGCATCGACTGAGAAGGGTCGGCCGTCACGTACACGAGCACCGACCACGTCAAAATCAATGAGTGTGGCGTCCAATGCGAAATAATCGAGGGCGAGTTCACGGTGGCATGCGCAAACGTAGGGAAGTGGCTGTGCGACTGGAAGACGATGGAGGGCATTGGGTTGGAGACGGACATGAGGACTGGGTTCACCCTGCAGTTGCACCCGGAGTCGCTGCTTCCGGAGTTCATGAGGAGAAAGGAAGGGGCTTCGGCGCATCAATCTATCGAGGTTTATGTGGCCGGATGTCGCCAAGACGGCATGCCGGTGGTGGTGAGTAGGACCAAGCCGATAATTGATCATTCCGAAAGGTTACTTCGTGGCCCCAATCCTTTCAATCGCGGTCCCGGGGGCCGTCGAGGTCGCGTCTGCGTAGTTTCGGGCACGAATCGTCGGGTATTACGTAATGGGTCGTGAGTGCAGTAAAAGTGAATATGAGTCGAGCGCTCCCAATTTGCTTTGAAACATCACCGTTCCTAATCGTCATCTGAAAGTTTCGGGTTTTGTCAATTCGAACAGCATCGCATAAACATTAGCTAGTACATAAGACGGGTTTGTATTGTGGCAATCCAGTCATTATTTTTCTAATAATCAAAGGATTGTCCTATGTACTAAAAAGTCTTGGTTTCATACCATGAAAAATCCTAAATTGATGGGCTTGTATTGTAGCAATCCAATTATTATTTTTCAAATAATAAGTGGATTGTCCTATGTACTAAAAAGTATTGGCTTCATATCACGAAAAATCTCAAATTGCTATGTCCATTATAAATTTATCTCAAACTAATTTTTTTATCACAAAAAAATTCATAATTGGTGTACTTATGACAATCCTCCAATCAATTCCTAAAAGATGATAAATTTCCTCTTCTTTATTCTCCAATACTAAAAATCTCAAACCGGTATATTTTGTGATAAATTTACCGTCCATTAGTTTTCATTAAATTGAATTAATATTATAAAAAAATCATAAACTATTACATCCGTAACAAGCGGAGTGTAAATCCTAAATTGGTATACCTGTCAATTTATTTAACTTATCAATTTGAAGGTAAAATTAACGGAAATTAACGGAGAATAAATTTATCACATGGGTATCAATTTGGTGGTTTTTGGTAGTCAGATAAATTAGTCCGGGGTTAATTTATCATAAATGTATTATTTTGAGGTTTTTCGTGGTATTAAAACCCAAAAGTCTTTTTACTAACTTCATACCCATCTAATCTGTCAGCTAGACCACAATTTGTTAGATGATCGTCAGCATATGCATACCAATATGGGGTTTTTGATAGTTAAAAAAGCTTGTATAAGTCTCATATTCAAAATATTTCAACAAGATAATCCCATGCACAAACCAACCAATTTACCCTAATCTTTTAGGGTTACTGCTTCTTCCGAACTTCTAATACATTCGGTGTCTGAGGAAATAAACTAGTATGCGTTATTCATTGTAGCAGCAGGAATCATACTTTAGCGGCCGTTACACATGCTTCCGGTCGTTACGGGTGCGATTTTGATCCACGCCCACGGAAGCTGCCGGACGGTAGGAGAACATAATGCAAGCTAGAAACTGTTATTAATTCTCTATTGAACCTAATAAGCACTTTTTGTGTACATCTTACTCCCAACATTTATTTGGTGAGTTAAAATAAAATTCGATGGATCCACGCAGGTTAACACACCTAATCTAATAATCCAGGTGAAGTACGCATTGAGGGCATTCAATAATGATCTGGATCTCTATGAATTCAATGAAGGATAAAGTCTACCGTCGTTACATAGAAAAGTTCGGTCGGATGAAAGTAGGTTTACTTTGTATCACACGTTCACTGAAAGAGGTACAATCGAAGTCCATAATTGATTTAGCTATTCAATTTTATTTCCTTGTTCAATTTATTTTGCTATTGGATTGCTTGTTTCCTCGTGAGTTATCAAGTGTAAACAAGAGTTGTTAAAACACTGCAATATTTGACTAAGTCGAGTATCTTTATTGTATTGCTTGATCTATGGTGAAATTTTATATTGCTCTCCCCTTAGAGTAGGTCACATTATTCTTCGTAGCACATGACTTCTTAAACCTAGTTATTTTGGCCATCATTTCTATAGAGATCTAACCCCTTTCGTTGCAATGCAACTTCATTGAACCGGTGGAGACAAATCCTAAAGAGGCTCGTTATCACATTGCCCTATGGCCATCAACTATGATGTAGATATGCCCTTGCTTTATGGCCATCTACAATGCTTATTGGTCCCATAATTCAAATGATCACTCAAAAAGTTTTGATAGTAACACGAGTGTCATACGAAAATTATAATGCTTGTAGCACTTTTTCTAAATTATTTTGATGTTACGATTTCTTTTTTCACTCGTCCTTTCGACCTTAGTAGTACAGATGTTAAGTGTTTTTTCACCCAATTCTTGTAAAAAGAAACTCTCAGCGTCACCAAGAAGTCTCGCAACCTCGAAATTAAAGTTCGCTTGTTGACTTGGACGTGTTGGAGATCTAAATATTTATTTGAAAACTTGCAATTGGGATTAGAGGGAGAATATTCTTGAGCCCATGGGGGTGCCATCTCAAGCGTGGTGGAATGCTTGTTTCTTGGAAGGCGTCCACCGACTGTTCGATTCGACTGGTTGGTCTCGACCATCTAGCTTTGCGGACGATGACGAGTTTGTCTTCATTTAAACATTTGCACTCTTCACTTCAAGTCAGACCCCGATCGACAGTTGCGAAGTGAAGGAACATTTAACAAATCTCACTCTGGTAGATAAGACTCCACCACAAAAAGTGCAATATTCAAATTAAATCCTTAAATCAACCTAAGTCCTAAACTTTTGTGCAACCATTCTCAACTTTTGTGCGACCATTTCTCATGCTTCAACGAGTTTGGGCCTTCATCTATTTTAGAGCTTGGAACATGGCTCCAGTATGGGCCTGATCGGCCTCTTTTTCCCCTTTTTTTTGGTTCATAGGGCCTTACCGGCCTTGACTTAGCTAGAAATAGCCTTTCATTATTATTATTATTTTATCGCTTTTCGATGGTGTGCGTCTTGTTCTCAAAATATGAAACCTTTTGTCGCTCTTGCCACAGACAGTGTTGTATATTGATGTTGATAACAAGGTGTTGAAAGCCTGCAAAATAGAAAGTTTTGCGGAGGATTGACTGTGGAGAGATCGTTCTTGAAAGAAAATAAGTTGGATTTTCTCTAAAATTCCCTAATAAAGAATTTTTTATTGATTTGCTATATGATACGACGTCTAAATGCGGCATATTATATGTGGAGGGACTTCCAAATTGCTAACAGCTTAATTGGTAAGGTTCCCAAGACGGACACGCACGTTTCAACCTTGAAATCATGAGTGTACGGAGTGACTATGGCTCAAACATATCACTCTGTAAAATGCCCAACTGCTTATACCGGTCGTCCCCTCCATCGTCCTTTTTGCCAATAAAGAAAAAAAAAATCGACTACATTATAACTTGCATTTATGGGAAAAGGTGGAGGATTTGACTAACGGGGATGTTCCACAAAACTATAATTAGAAAAGATTATCTTCCAGCGAAGTAAAGAAGCTTTAAATGAGCTAAACTGAGTTTTGTGCATCATGCTTACGAGGGAGAAAAAGAAATTACAAAGTGGAAACAAGAAGTTGGACCCCCTAAAGATATGGGATGTCGAGCCAGAGGCTTGATGATTGAAATTCCCCCTAAAAAACACAAATGTTTTCGCGATGGACGGCCAATGATTGTAATAATTAGGAATTTTAAATCGGGAAGCTAGAAATGGTCCAAAATCATGTGGGGTGCAGTAATTTTACAACTTGCATCATTATGTGCACAGCACATAATTAGGGGCTGCCTAGCTGGTTGGAAATGTGTCTTTTTGCACCACTTATGTTTGTTCTGTTTTCCTCCTCAATATCTGTCCGTACATTTTCTGTTGCTCCGTATGGTTGGGACGATCGTCTTTCTAGCTTGATTTTCGCACTTTCCAGCTTATATATTCTTCTGATTCGCATCTCAACCCGAAAATTATAAAATTGCAAAAAAAAAAGAAAAAAAAAAGAAAGGAAAAATAAAGGAAAAAAGCGCGCAAAATCATCACAATCAATGATTCATTAGCTTAATTAATTATTACAGAAGGTGCAGGAACAGCCAAATTTGCTTTAAGCTTTGCCTAACCGATTGATACAATTCCATTTATTCTCTGGCTTTCACATGATACTTTACCCGACAATTATCCAATTAAAATTTATTTCTGGGTAATGCTTGAATTTTAAAAAGTCAGCGACATGCGTCGTTATTCTATTCACTACCAGAATTTTCCCCCTTCTATCATTCTATTTAGTATGCAATCAGGGACGTTCATGAAACGAAAGATGAGAAGAAAGAGCATTTGAAATTCTACATGCTCCAACCCCAACTCACTTTGGAACAAAAGCATTTCCTTGAATTATTCATATTCATCCTGGTAAGTCTTGATCTGAAATAGTTTGATTTACACCGGTAATTCTGCATCGCCAGAAACAATACAATTGCAAAATCGCAAATGTAATCGAACAACAGAAGTTTGGATTAAGAAATTTATGAGACGGTACTTGCCAGTTGGTCATACTGGAGCCTATGGTTTAGGAACCCGAAATCTTGATTGAACATGGATGAAGCAGAAATATTTGTCAATCTCCATATAAATCTTGGGTCCCCTTGGAAATCGCAGATTATGATGTTTCAGTAATGAATAAAGGGAGGACTAAAATAGAAGGAAAGTTCAACAAAATAAGAAAGGACTTGACAATAAGCTCATTCCCTCGGCCTTGCTCGGATAAATGAAAATATGAAGAAGCTCATATTGTGTTCAAATCTCCAGCTACATTCAAAATAAAACTCATTGTTATGCATGCACCTTTTTAATCCTAAGTCAAAACATCAAGAAGCGAAAACGAAAAGAAATAGGTATCTCTTAAGAGCAAGCACAAGTCCTCATCGCTTTGGACTCTTCACTACACTTCCTTTTCCCTTTTTCTTCTCTTTCCGTTTCGATTTCTCATTAGAGAACCATACTTGTGTCTTATCGGGCTTCGAACAACCATCCTTGCCATGTTTTTGACGATGGTGGCTTGGGCCGGAGGAAGCATCAGAAGCCATCGAATCATCGCTGTCGTCGCTGCCCTCTTTTCTTCTGTTTCTGGAGGGGCTGATGGTGGTGATCTGGTCCTTCTGAGTGACCCAACTCGCCTCGGTGCATCCAGAATCATCTTCTTTCGTTGGAGAAGCAATGTACATGGTCCAACCCGATTCGCTGCTGCTGAATCCCTCAGCTCCTGAATGGTTTGGAGAGTAATCCATCTACTGAGGTTCAAGGGAAAGGAATGGCCACACAGTTGTTTGGAGGGCACACATGGGGGATGCTCTACTTCTTGGCCGGGAGGTTCAAAATTAAAGGCAAACCATTTAATTATTAGAGAGAGAAGGGGGAGGGGAGGGGAGGGGAGGGGGAAGAGAATGAGAGAGTTAGGTGGTTCTTACAACACCTATTTCTAGATACACGCCCTAATTTATACTCAATATGTGTAATTTGGAACTATATAAATGTCATGTCAACACATAAGGTATTGGGCAATTAAATAACTATCAAACACTTTAAGTGGTGAAAGGAATCTGTTCTAATAAATGGACAAGCAGCAATAAACAAACTTCTAAAGAGATGGATGTACTCGAGAAAATGGGTTGCAAATTTTTTATCTACGACTATATAATTTGGGTAAACCAACCATGTATCTAAGAAGAATAATGCATAATAAGAACTCTGAAGAAACAAGTGTTACCAAGAATTTCATGTATTAGGATTGATATTGCCCACCACATAATTTATATGATAAGTTCATACCGTACAATTTCCATGGTCGTTCAGGTTTTGCGCACAAAAGAGAGAACGCACACATGTCAAAACTGATGTGTTTGGCAGAAGACAGCTTCTAATGACATGAAACCTTCTAATTTTGAAAGGAAAAGAATCTAATAGCAATGCAATAATTAAGGCCTCCTCTCCCTTTGGTCGCAAGAGACATTTCAGCTACAGTTGTCCTAAAAAAATCCAACTCTTAAATGGGAAAATCAGCTTTTTGTGTGAAATACAGGTGAGCCCATTCCAACAACTGGACTGAACAGCAGACCTACGTCCCCAAGCAATGTGCTCTCTCTCTCTCTCTTTCTCTCTCTCTCTCTCGTGCTATTCGAAACCTACAATTGTCTTCCTTTTTTTTTTTTTTTTTTTTTTCCTTTGGGTATATGACAGTTGTACAATCCAAGCACCTTGCCATTGGAACAAAATTAGACCCATGATGAATACAAGCGCCTAAACACTAACTGACCATGTCCCTTACCTTTCATTCCTTAAATTCTCTGTCTGTCCATCAATATCAATCAGCTTTATTTTTCTTTCCCTCAACCTCAAGTGCAGAGAACCTAACTGGATCTTTGGGTTCTGGATCAGGATACAGAGATTTCATTGGTCTTTTCAATCTGTCCTTTACCTTGACATAAAGATGGCTTTTCTTGGGCCCAACAGAATGGACATGACATTGCTGTTTTGAGCTCAAACTGTTTGAGGGGTGTACTCCATTTTTGGGCATTTGTTCCTTGTTTTGAGAACAATTCTTCTAAATCAATGACAATGATACAACATGGTGCGGGCATAGCTTCTCCGTTTCAATGGATCCGTACTCTGCATTTGTCATTTCTACAGTTGATCATACTAAGTTGATTTACTTAGCCACTTTTGCTATGTAGGTGTCATGTGAGCAAGATAACCATCGTTTGAATTGGCGGCTAACAATTAGCGCAAATTGAGGCAAAATCCATCAATAAGCATAAATCTAAGTTTAAGAATGTCAGGCAGACTAAAGATCATGCTTTCTTCATATGTTAGATTTTAGTATTGCTCATTTATTATCACCAATTCATTATTACTACTATTATGATTTGCATATAAATAATGATAAATATACTGAAAATTTTAAAACTTTTAAAAAGTGCAATCAAGTATTACAACTTATCAAATTGATGCAAACAACTCATTCTGTTAACATCGTTCAACTTGGCTAACGATCTCCTCTTTGTCTCTCTCTTGAGTTTTGGCCTTATTTCATCTCTTCAACTTCTAGAGGGGAGGGATTTGACCTAGATTTCTCTCTCCATTCCGTCCCTATTTTTCCTTTATTTCCTCTTGTTTCTTTCCTTATTCTCTTGATTTAGTTTTAGATCTGTGAGTTTTGCTCTCCCGATTTTATATATAGGAGCTTTTCACTCCTAACTAATTCTAAATTTAGGAGTTTTAAAATATAAGTATTTTGCTTCCAATTTCAATTGGGTTCAAATTTAGTGCCATATCTATGCTTGTTCAATGTGTTTTTGTTAAAAATTTTGGCATCTAACACTTGCTAAATGGCTCGCTCTTACAAATGTCAAATTTGAGCTCATTATCTTCTTATGGTGATGGTGTAAAAGACATTCAAACTAAATGGACATTGCCAAAAGGTAAAGCTGCAACTACAATTAGAGATCTTGGTATGTACTTATCACTAATGATGATGTGTAATTCGGTGCTTGATCGTGGATCTTTTCTTGGATGTAGTCATAGATTTGCTAATGAAGGACGAGCGTATGATTATCTCTACCAACCATGCCTTGATGATGTACCTTAATTTTTAATTTTTGATTTTTTTTTGGATTTCTAGAGGCTTGCCTTGTTATGATGACTTTTGAGATTTCCCATTGATTATTTCATGTATTTTTTGGTAATGAATGGAAAATTCTTTTGACCCAAAAAAAAAAAAAAAGAACTTGTTTAACGAAAAATATTAACATGATTTTTTCATTATTTTCTTTCTCATACATTGCGATACCATGACTTAAACATGAAGTATAAATACACTATTCTAGTCGAAATTTGATTTTTCCTCCCAAATTTTATTTAAACTAGATTAAAATAGTAGGCTAAATTAAAGAAAAGGAAAAGCAGGTAAGGGGTTTCCCTTTTCCTTTTTTTTTTTTTTTTTTTTTTAATTTACCTTAATTTTCAATTTATTTCATAATGTTTTAGTTGAAAGATCATATTTGGACCAAAATGACGTTGTTTTAACGCTCGCGCTACTCTTACCCTCTTATATACTCTTGACATCCCCTTTCACTTAAAATTGATTATGTTATCCCTCAAAGGTTCCACTCTTGACTTAAGATTATTTTTTTCTTTTCAATTTTACTAGAAAGGAAACTACCCATATTCCTCTCAAACAACAATTATTACGGTTAAATATGGGGTCTACTCTTGATTTACAATTATTACTTTCTTTCTTTTGTTCTTTTTTGTTTTTTTCCCCTTTTTTTCTCCATTTAAGACAATATTTGTGTACCTCTTTTTTTAAAAAAAAAAATTTGGTAGATAACTAACTAATTATTTGAACAACAAAAGCTAATTATTGTGTTAATGAGTCGTATATTTCTTTTTTTTTTTTACTAGAATTTAGTATGTGTTTCGTTTAATTATAACTTTAGAATGTGTTATTATGTTGTAATTTGTGTATTTTAACTACTCAATTTTCATTTTGTTCAGTGAATCTAATAGTCAAATTTTTAATTATTTATTGTGTGATGCATTAAATATAGTGATCTTGATCCGTTCTTTTGTTTATAGTAACATACTTCAAAAGAACATTTAATCAAACTAGAGCCAGTCTTTCTTCTCTGACGTTCAATAGAAATAATATGTTGATCACGATAATTACCTTCCTTATTGCAACCAAAAAGAATATATTTATCTCTCTTTGACCTTTGTATAGAGACAACACAACCTTGAGTAAGAAAATGCATCCACACACTACTTGAAGGATCTCTCGTGTTAGAGAATTACCTGGTAAAGTTTCAAATGAAATTGTTGACATAATTAGTTGTTTTTCTTTATTCGTAGTTTCATCTTCAAAAAATACATTTAAGTAAAAAATAATATTGTATTGTCTTCCACAGTAACTACACTAAAAGAAATATAATGAAAAATAAGTAAATTGTGTATAATGCATACATTAACCATAATATAGAAGTCGAAGAATTCATGATCGTGAGGATAATCTAGGGAAATAAAAAAAACAATTTGTAGATGGAACTAATATTTTTTTTAATTTAATATATGATTAGTGTTTGCTCATATTACAACAATGGAGAATAACTTCAGAAGAACACAAACATGAAGGAAATGTTGAATGTAATGGCGTGGAAGAAGCGACTAGGGTTAAAGAAAAGTTACTTAAGAGGGATGTGGGTAGTTTTGTCTTTTAGTAAAATTGAAACAAAAGAAAAAAAAAAGCGAGAAATAATATTAAGTCAATAGTGGGACCTAAAAGGGATAATATAGTCAATTCAATATGAAAATGGGTGTTAGGAGTCGAAAAGGGAGTGGAAATAGCGCAAGCCTATTTTAATGAATTTCATGTTTTAGCCATGTTAGTGGGTAGAATAAATAAAATAATTATAAAAATTACGTCATTTTGGTCTAATGTTTTATGTTTTAGCCATGTTAGGGCGAAAATGGGAGAAAATAATAAAAAAATCACGTGAGCATTTTCTGTTAGTCAACTTGGATAAAGTAAATGGAAAGATCCGGTTGAACAAATTCAACAAGTTTCATGACTTAATCGCATTTAAAAAAAAATAAAATTAGAACTTAATTGTACTTCCATGAAAATTTTTATAACTTTTATGGCACTTATTTTTATAAAAAAAATGTTACATGTGCCATCTATTAGGATAATTAAATTTGAAATTGCTAAACTTTATGTATGAGTAAAGAGTTTTAAAACTTTTTTTGTGGAAAATACCACAAAATCCTTTCTTTCTTCACTTCTTTAATTTTTTTGTTACTTGGCAACCAGTGTAACACTGCGAGTTTTGCAAACTAGAGATTGTTACTCTATTGCACCTCCAAGTTTCTAAGACTTTCTCAAATCCTAGGTTTGAATTGGCCACTAAAACCATATACGTGAATAGAAAAGTAGAGAGGAAGTTGCCACCGGTCAGTTTATTTAACCTGAGTGATTGTTTACCTAGAATGCTTAAATAGTTATAGGAAAATTAACTACCTAAGTTGCACATGCAAGATGACTGGTCTATATGTGTAAACTAAAGGTTGAGGTCCGATGTTTCAGTAATGTGAAGGATGAATTAGCTTCTCACAACCCACTTTCATTACAGTCTTTGGTTACACCCTAATTCACATTTATTGTGCATTTTCTTTGAAAGAGTTTGAAAATGGAAATATGGCCAAGGCGCAATCAAGAGGAAAGATTGCATCATCTTACTTATCAGGTGACTGAATTGTGTGTGCATGAATATTTTGAAATATGTTATGTGTAGTGTGTGACATTGAATGCAACAATGAATGTGACGTGATTCAAGTTAAGGTCAAATTTACAAGAGTCAAATATGACTTAAGAGTCATAATTGAATACCAAAAAAAAAAAAAATCAAATATGAAGGATATAGAAATCCAAATCATATATGGCTCATAAGTCGTGCGCAATATGACATAGTAATTGAATACATCATGGGTAAACATCATGCGTACTGATGTGATAATCTAATACAATGTGAGTGAATGACGTGTAGCAGTTATCAAACACAACATGAGCAAATTGACATGTATAATGACATGGATAAAATGGTGGAGAAATTGATGGAGTAAGAACGAATGACGTGTAATGATGAGCAAACATAAGATGAGTGAATGGCATGCTAAATAACTTGACAATATAATATGACAAGTCTGCATGGTGACATGGCTCTTAGATGTTACATGTGCGAATGAGATGGTAATTAATGACGTATGTATTATGGCTTGATGAATCGACATGATCCAGAGGTTTTATGAGTGAAGGCCATCTCCGTGAACGAGTGACCCTCAATATATCTCCCAAAGTCCTAGGATTTTCTTGAGTGCTCTAGAATGCTACTAGGGGTGGGTAATATGGTAATTGTATACGATTGTAATAAATGTGAGTAGATGATAGTTGGGGAGATATAATTACAATCGTTAGATCAAGAGGAGATCTATATCTACAGTTAGCCTTGTAGTTGTATATAAAGAGGCATTTTCCCCTTAATTTGTATCTCATTTGCAAGTGAAATACATTCCAAAGCTTCTCTATCTAGAATTTCTCTATCTAAGATCTTTGTGAGTCAAGTGGATAAGGCCGACTTGGGAAGAAATTCCTAAGGCCATGCGGGTTAGGGAGTGTTGGATCGATCAATCTGTGACAAGTGGTATCGGAGCAAGTCATTCCAAAGCGTAATGGTTGATCCACATTATGATGTTGTGATCATTCATGGTGAGGATCGTGAGGACCATGGAAGGGCTACCAAGAAGGCTGGCATTAAGGCAAAGAATGGCCACGGTTGTTCGAATTCGAGGGATTTGATGGGTGATTTGGAGCACTGAATGACTAACATAAAGCTCGTTGTCTTAAAAGTCCAAATTGAGGACTTGACCTAGACCGTTGAAGGAGTTGAGGCTGAAAGGGAAGAGCTCGTGGTCGAGGTGCAAGAGCTCAAGATTGGTATGAGAGAGGTTCGAGGGGAGCTATTGGGGATCTTGACTCAAGAACTCCAACAACAAGATGATGCCATGGAGGCCATGATGGCGGCCATGCATGACTAAGTGAGCTTAAGGGGAAACTTGTGGAGGTTGAAGTAGCAAGTGTGAATGGGATGATGATCGTGCAAGCCAATTCACGAATGGACACGCCAAAGCTGAAGGAGTTCAAAGGCTCGCGGGTGGTCAAAGATGTTGATAACTTTCAGTGGTACATGGAGTGGTACTTTTAAACCGTGAGAATAACTGACGACGCATCATGGGTAAACACTACAACTATGTGCTTGGTTGATAATGCATCGTTGTGGTGACGTCATAGGTGCAATGATAGGAGTGGTGATCTTATCACGACTTGGGCTAAGTTCATCAAGGAATTTCGACAAAACTACTATCCCACTCACACGGAGGAGGAAGTTGGCGATGAGTTTGAATGCCTTGAGCAAAAGGGAGGAGTTTGTGGGTATGTAAAGAGATTCTTGTAGTTGCTACTTCAAATCTCATTGAAGAGTGATATGGAGGCGTATCATCAATTCATGAGCCGCCTTAAGCTGTTAGTCAAACAAGAGCTCAAGAGGTGCAACGCAAGGGATCTCACGATGGCCATGACCGTGGTTGAGACCCTTGTGGAGTACAAGTCACCATTTGTAAGTGAGTTGGACTTTTGTTTGAAGGACAAGGCTAATGCTGAAGAAGATCGAAACAAGTTCCATTGTTGAATGAAGGTAAACCACTAGCTAGCCTTCCTAAGGCTCAATCGGAGTCGAGCGGAAGAGGATAAAGGAAGATATGCACCTATAAATGCTTCTTTTTTGATGGTCCATATATGGCTTGAGATTGTTCGAAAACAAACTTGCGATCATCTTCAAGGAGGATGAGGAAAAGGAGGAGATGTGATTGGGTTCATCGCAGATCCTGAGCACCATCAAGTCTAAGAAGGTGAATGAGTCTACGGGATTGATGTTTGTGAATGTGAAGATCAGAGAAACCACAACGAGTGCACTCATGGACATTAGAGCATATGATTTCTTCATATTGGAAGAGGCCACAAAGAAGTTGAATCTTTGAGTCAAGAAAGGAGCTGGGTAGCTCAAGACCGTGAACTCCAATGAGCCCCGACTTGTAGCTTGGCTAGGGGGTGGAGTTTCACATCAACCAATGGATGAGCAAGGAAACTATCAAGGTAATCTCGATTGACGATTATGATTTTGTTGTCGGTAAGAGATTTCTAGATAGGATCAATGCTGTTATTATGTCATTCATGGTTTATATGTGCATTTGGGATGCACGTTGCCAATGTGTGGTCTCGATCAAAAGGGCAAAGGGAATGATGTCCCAACAGAGGTTGCCCAAGTCCTTGACTCATTCAAGGACGTAATGCCTCCCGAATTGCCGAAGAAATTTCTCCTTGAAGAGAAGTGGATCATCGGATTAAGCTTGTGCCTAATGTTTGATCGACCACCATGGCGCCTTATCGCATGGCACCCTCCAAACTAGAAGAATTGAGGAAGTAGTTGAAGAAATTGCTCAATGCGGGCTATATTCAGCTGTCAAAGGCTCCATTCAGCCACCTGGTCTTGTTCCAAAAGAAGCACGATGGGTCATTTCAAATGTGCATTGACTATCGAGTATTGAACAAGCTCTGGATCGAGAACAAGTGTCCGATCCCACTCATCACGGATCTACTTAGAGGAATGCTGTGGCTCACGAAGTTTGATCTTCGATCGTGCTACTACCAAGTTCGGATCATCAAAGGAGACAAGATAAAGACCGCTTATATGATGCGGTATGGATTGTATGAGTTCCTCGTTATGCCATTCGGCTTGACCAATGCTCTGGTCATATTCTGCACCCTAATGAATAAGGTACTCCACTCATTCCTTGATCGGTTTGCAGTGGTTTGCCTTTATGATATTGCAATCTATGGCAAGATGCTTGAGGAACATTGAGCATCTAAAGCAAGTCTTTCAAGTCTTGTGCGAGAATGACTTGTATGTCAAGCACGAGAAACGTGCCTTCATTCAAAAAGAAGTGTCATTCTTGGGGCACATCATTGGAGGTAGACGAGTGCGGATGGATGCAACTAAGATTTGAGCTATCATGGAATGGGAGCTGCTGACTAGGGTGATGAAGTTAAGGTCGTTCCTTGGCCTCATGAACTATTATCTGCGCTTCATCTAGAGTCATTCAAGCATCGCCGTGCCATTCATGGACACATGCTCGAGAAGGAGAATTCGTGGGAGTGGACGGCTTGATGCCAAAAGGTATTTGATCGGTTAAAGTAAGCAAGGACGGAGGAGTCGATACTCATGCTACCCAATCACGCCAAATCTTTGTAGGTAGAGACTGACGTTTCGGATTATGCTATAGGTGGTGTTCTCATGTAGGATGTATGGTGGCGTTCGAGTCTCGAAAGTTGAGTGATGCCGAGTGGCGGGGTGGTGCATTGCCTTCATATGTGGAGACACTATCTCTTAGGATCCAAGTTCTTGTGTGGACGGATGAAATGACCATGAGCTATTTTCAGACCTAAAAGAAGCTGAGTCTAAAGTGAGCTCATTGGTAAGATTTCCTAGTAGGGTTTGATTATGTGTTGAGTACAAGCTAGAGAAGGCGAATTTCATGGTCGATGCACTTAGTCGAAAGATGGAGTTGGTAGGCACCATAAGTCAACCCGAATGCCCATTGATCAATCGCATCAAGGATGGGCTAAAACATGACCTAACAGCCAAGACACTTCTTGAGTATGCGCGGGAGGGCAAGACTTGACAGTTTTGGTGTGAGGATGATATTTTCAACACCAAGGGGTATGTTTGTATGTACTGCTCCATGGGAAATTGAGGAAAGAAGTATTGCTCGAGTGCCATGATTCGAAGTGGGCAAATCATCTAGGGATCCACCGCACCATGGCACTCGTGGAGGATTAATACTACTGGCCTCATCTTCAAGATGATGTTAAGGCATATGTGAAGACATATTTTGCATGCCAATAAGAGAAGTTTGAACAACGTTCATCGCCGGGGCTCCTTGAGCTAGTTCCAGTGCCTGAGTGTCCATGGGAGAATGTTTCAATAGACTTCATTGTGAACGTACCAAAATTCGATACCAAAGTCCAAAGGGTATTGGACTTTCATGGTTGTGGTGGACCGATTCTCCAAGTACACAATGTTCGTGCCTGCCATGAAGGATTGCCCGTCAAGGAGGCGGCTAAGCTATTCATTAAGCACGTCGTCAAGTATTGGGGAGTGCCGTGAACGATCATGATCTTTGATTCATGGGGTGTTTTTCGACCAAGCTCTTCAAGTTAGTGGGGTCGGACCTCAACTTCTCCATGAGTTTGCATTTTATAATTGATGGTTAGACGGAGAGGGTAAATGCACTCTTGAAGATGTACCTTCGACATAATGTGAGCACAACGAAAGCGAATTGGGCAAAGTTGATCAACGTGGCCTGGTTTTCATACAACTTGCAATGAGACGAGTATACGAATCAGAGTCCGTTCGAGATCGAAACGGGGCAACAACCGTTCATTCCATGTGTGGTTGTCACGGGCTATCAGGGAAGTAGCCCATTCGTGTACAAGTTTGCTAAGAATTGGCACGAGCAAGCTGACTTGGCGTAATCTTGTCTACATAAGGCCTCAAAGCGCATAAAGAAGTGAGCAGATGAGAAGCGATGACACGTGGAGTTTCAAGTTAGGGATCTAGTGTTGGTTAAACTTCACTTGGTTTTTTGATACATTGACATTTATAAGGGGATCATCCATCATTACGAGGCCATTGCAAGTGTTGCAATGAGTCGGGAAGGTCACAGAAGCTAGAGTTGCCATCAAAACTCAAGGTACATTTGGTATTCCGTGTGAGCATGCTTAAACCTTTTCTTGTAGACGAGAAAGATTCGGATTGAGAGTAGTCACAACGGGCACCACTTGTGGCGAAAACCAATGCATCATGGTGGATTGAGTCGTATGGAAGAGGTATCGTGTGCCGAAGTGAGAGTATTTGGTATGATGGAATGGTCTTCCAAAGAGAAAAGCAAGTTGGGAACCCACTGAAGCATTTTGGCAATTCAAGAAGCATATCAGCCTTCCATGCTGAAGATGTGATGAGAGCATTGCTCAATTAGATGGGGGAGAATGTCATGGCCTGACGAATAGGCACGATCTGGAGGTTTTCTAAATGAAGGCTGTGATCGATCCATGAACGAACGACCCTCAACCTATCTCTCCAAATCATAGGGTTTTCTTGAGTGTTCTAAAATACTCTTGGGGGCGAGCGATAAAATAATTGTATACAATTGTAATAAATGCAGGTAAATGGTAATTAGATAGATGTAATCTTTGTCGTTAGATCAAAAGGAGATTTACGACTACGGTTAATCTCGTACTTGTATTTCATTCACAAGTGAAATACATTCTAGAGTTTTTCTCTCTTTCTCTCCTTAAGATCCTTGTGAGTTGAGTGGGTAAGGTTGACCTAAGAAGAAATTCTTAAGGCCACACGGGTTAAAGAACGCTAGATTAGTCGATCCGTGACACATGTGTATGACATGCAAATGGTGTGGCAATCGGAAGTAACATGTGTGAATGATGTATGGGAAAACATGGCATCTGAATATGACATGTGCAAGTAAAACATAATTGTGACATACAAATTGGATAATATGTGGGTCAATTGGATATGTGTGATCTATCAAAAGCTTATGTGGTACATTTTAAAGATGCAAGAATGCAATTTTGAAACCCGTGTGGAATTGTGTTTTGAATATTGAATTTTTGAACAATGATACAATTATTCAAATGCATGGGGCCCCAATTCATGGGTACGAGTCAAGATGGCAATTGACTTTTGATCTCTAGCTGCATTGCCTTAGCCTATTTATACATCGACCCAATGTCTTCACTTTGCATCCTAAGGGTTAGCTTTACAAAATTTAGGTTTTGTTCCGGCACTTAGAATATTTAAATGCCTTATATTACTTATCACAACTGCATAGTTTATATTTGGTGACAACAATAGTAGTATGCATTCCAGTGAGAGAAAATAACTAAAAAAGGTTTAACCTATTGTAATTATGCAAATTTAGTCATAAACCTTTTTTTTTTGGGCCAATTGAGTCTTAAACTTTTTGTATTTGTGCCAATTTAGTTCATCCGGCTACTTTTAGCCAATTGACACTAACGTAGATATCGGCCGTCCTACGTGGTACGATTAGCACTGACATAGATAATTTTTAGTAATCTTATTTTATTTTATTTTTCCTTTTTTTTTTCTTTCTCTTTTTCTTTTCTTCTTCCCATCCTTCTTCCTCGAGCTAGTTGACCTTGCTGGCCTCTAGCAAGCCCCACTCAGCCCCTAGTGATGGTTGAACCTTTGTAAGCGGCTGGCTGTAGGAAGAAGGAAGGGAAGGAAAAAGAAATACAGAGAAAGAAAGGAAAAAGAAAAGAAAAGAATAAAAATGGAGGGATACACGTTACACCACGATTTTGAATCAGAAGAGAGATTTCAAGAAATGGTAGATCTTTTCACTCTATCAATAAGCAAGCCGGATCTAGTCTATCATAAGGGATTTGCCTTTTCTATGGATTCTTATGTATTAGATCAAAAACAATTCTTGAATGAGGTATTTAACTCCAAGGATAAATTCAAGCACATGAATTCTCTATAAATAGAATAGAAATAGATAATTGGGGGCTTGTTATTCAATATTATAACATGACTTATATACCTGTGTCAACCAATATCCATATTCATAGATATATCTATGATCTTATCTATGGAGATTTATTTGAATTTTTTGAATCTGAATGAACATCAATGAGGTGAGTTACAAAAAGATTATGTGAATATATAGAAGATTAAAATAATATTAAAAATTATTTATGTCAGCGCCGGTCGCCCCAAGTAGGACAGTTGGAGTCCATGTTAACGCTGGCTGGCCAAATTGGCTAGATGGATTGAATTAGCATAAATGTAAAACGTCTATGACTTAATTAGTAAAAAGAAATTTAGAATTGGCTTGACACAATTACAATAGATTTATAACTTTTGTGATAATTTTTCCTTCCAGCGACAATTGAATATTGAAAAATAAATTTTGAATATAGTAGTGACCTAGTAATCAATAGATCTAGACTTCGATTCGACAGCGTAACAGCCTGGAACATGCATTGATCAGCAACCTAATGACACTATTTGAGATCTAGAATCTAGAACAACCTTCTAGATATGATTTCCAACCATTTACTCTACCCGTGTGAGATCCATCGGAGTTTCTTCGTGGGAACCTTTGAGGCTAGTTCGATTTTCTGGCCTTGAGACCACGTCATCCGACGTCCGATTTGCACAACCTTTCCGTCAATGAGCCCAATATTGTTGCGTTAAATCGCCTGATCATAGACCTTATATTTTAGACCATGTCGAGGCTCTAGGCAACGGTTCATGAGTCTGGCGTCGGATTCATGATTTTAAGCTTTCGAAAGTCATTGCCTACCACTACTAAGAGATATGGAGAATGTCGTTTGATTTCGAGATCTAGATTCGATTTCAAGATCTCTAAAGTATGGTTGTGTGCATTGGGATCTTATTTGGGAATTAGGAAAGTTTGACTGACGTTTGGCCGGAAACAACTTCCTCATTTAATGTCTGATTAACCCAATCTTTTGCTGCATTAGAATGCTTGCAACTTCTAGCTTCATAAGGTGAAATCGAACCGGAAATTGAAAACTTCTTAGTACTGCGAAAAACAGGCGACCAGTTCTAAGGGGAAAAAAAGTTAGTTGTTGGATACAAATTGCCACATGGATGTCAAAAGATTAGTTTTGAAAAGTATAACCCATTTTTAAAGCTGCAGAGTTAGTTTGAGCCTTGTAACTCGCTGGTCTAAAATTGGTCAACTTCCGGTGAGCCATAAGTCAAATGTCTATTTTTTTTAAAAAAAAACTTAAAAGAAATTTGAGGTGTCAACAATCGGGATTGAATGAAAGGGGACAAGACGGAAGCTTTGGCCCCTCCAAACTTTTCGATTTCGTTAGCACTAGTGTTTACGTACTTCTGCGCATGGATGCAACGGGCGAATGTGTGATGGGAAACAATAAGTAATTTTGTAAAGAAGTGGGTGAAAGAGGAAGTAACTTACGTATTGCCTCCTTTTTTAATATCTAGCTTATTTTGAAAATTTATAGCATAACAATTTAAATAAGTGATAATTAATATTGTATATATAAGATGCACACCGTTTCTAATACCTGGGAGATTTATTAAGCGAAGAATATATATTTCGAGACTAATCAAAATAAAATATATCCAATATATCTAGCATCCTCTCGAATTGAAAGTGAAAGGCAGTAGAGCCAACTGTAGTTTGGAAAGTAAGCTGTGAAATAGACCTGGATGATCCGACTTTAGTAAAGATGTCGGCAGTTGGTCTGCGGAGGAAATATGGAGTGAACATAGAACGCCGCGGATTATATGTTGTTGAATAAAGTTATAATCATTTTCGGTGTGCTGAGTTTGTTGATAGAAAGTATCATTGTGAGCGATTTGTATAGCACGGCAATCGTCACAAAGTAAAGTACGTATCGCCTTTCTGTGCGACGCCCACATGTTTCAAAAGCTACTGAAACCCAAAAATTTGGCATTTGTATTGCTTTGGCACGTACCGGGAATTACCATCTTGCTTTTTACTGCGCCACAAAACAAGAGAATTTCCGACAAGCAAACAGAAGCTAGTGGTAGAGAGATGATCAACAGTATCTACAGCATAATATGACATCAAAGAAGGCAAGGTCCAGACGAGAGGGGACTCAGCTGAGAAATGAAATCCATGGAAGAGTTTTCACTCAGTATAGTGAATGACAAGTAGGACTGCTGCATAGTGAGCAGTTCCCGGGGCTACATGCACTGACTAACGGTATGAATTGCATAGGCCTTATCAAGACTGAGTGCCAATAAGCTAAATTAAATAGTCCACTCCTTGGTGGTACAAGAACGCGTCTCCTTAGATTGTTGACTATCCCGAGTGTTTAACAAGGGATTCGGCTCGAGAGGTGTGGAAGGAACTTCATCTTTTAATCCGGGACGAAAGTGACGATCAGAAACATACTTGGCTTCAGTATGATAATATCCAGCCCAATCATAAGAAACCAGAAGCCCACAAAGATAACCGAGTTTCCATAGATGTTTCATCTTCAAAATGTTGACTGAGGCATCGCTTAAGATCCAAAATACTAAGTCATCATTAGTGATTAATAGTAAGATAATATACCTTGATGGGGATAAGTATATTAGAAGTGCCAAAAGTTGTGTACAACATTCACTTTAGAGTCAAAAGTTTTTTTCGAATACTTAAGCGTTATTTAAAAAAAAAAAAAACAATCATTTAAGTGCCAACTCTGGTTCGGATTGCTGGAAATCTGACGTTGCTATACTTTATTAATTTCTCAATTCTACGTGGCTCGCCGGTAGCACATAACCGCTAAATGATGTCATCCAAAAGTTGTAAATAGTGATCATTTGAGTGTCAAATTTATTTAAAGTGATCACTTTAGTGCCAAGCATGCAAGTGGACTGGATTTTTTTAAAAATTTTGTCAAGTCATATTATAATTTTAATTATAAATGACACGTAATCAATTTGACTGGAATTTCTCATTGTTGGTACTAAAGTGATCGTTTTTCCTCCAATTTAGCATTTAAGTGAATCGACGAAAATTTGTTGCACTAAAATAAGCACTGTATGCAATTTTTGGTACTTCTAGCGTACATATCCCCACCTTGATGAGATTTTCCTATAAATAGGGCTGGGTCATAAGAGATTCGATAGAAAAGCAAACTATTCTGCAACAACACTGAATTTAATGAACTAGCTCCAGTAGAACATCAGAATCGGCAGCCATTCAATAATCCCCTTGCAACCCATGGTAACTTTTCTGAGCGAAAGATCAACCAAGTTCACGTACCAGTCCTTTTTAAAGATAGCTTCCTACAAATGACCGTCGCAACGAGCCTATAGACGGGATTGAGGTAAATGAAAGTAAGGATAATAGTGATGATCATGATATACTAGGTAGTCTTTCTCCTACAGAGTATCGCATCGTAGGTTCAAAATCGAGGTAATCGGATCCTCACACGAAGCGAATTGTATGGGAAGAGCAGATGTATCAGCATTTGTAGGCTTGAGCTTCATGGGAGGATCTCCATTTGTACCAACAGGGAATAACTCAACAGTCTGACTAGTAAAGGAGGAACTAGTGGATGAATTATGATGGAAGGATGTCGAGGATGAGAACAAGTCATGTAGAGCTTACGCAGTGCTGGTGTGGAGGTGACCTGGCAGTGACAGGGCATTGGCAGTGGGCAAATCAGAGACCCACATGTTGCACGACAGAGACAAATCAGTGTAGGCCCGGGAAACTGGATAAGAGCCATCGGGTCATCTATGACCCGATGCGTGCATGATGGTGGGAGGGCGGTTTAGTTCGCAGTTGCCCGAGTTCTGGCGACTCTTCTGGCGGCTGCTGTATGAAGGCAAAAATCAGGAGGCCGGGTGACTAGGCGATGTGCGGAGGCCCGTTCAACGCGGAGCTGGGGTCGCGGTTTCTAATGGCACACTTTCTAGGATTTTGGAGTCTTCCGTTGACCGGTGGATAGTGGTCGTAATTATTTGATTGCTCTTCTAGGGAGGTGGCTGTGGTTTTCAAAGGGTGTCCGTGGGTTTCGATTTTGAGACATAGCTCTGAAGATATTTTAGTGAAAGACAGAGAAATGAAGGGTCTATGTATTTTATCGGAATGCATAATTGTAGCAACGCTGATTCAGATGTCCCAAACTAATATGGAAATACCGATGATATCAAGAATCCAGACATAATGTCGGTACGAGATCAGTAAATCGTCGAAGATGTCCATTAGACCGAACCAAAAGAAGTCCAATATATTAAGGGATAAGTGTAAAGGGAGTCCCAAAACTTATCATTAAAGTTCAGTTGATAATTAAAACTTTTAAAAAGTACAATCAAATTTTTAAACCTGTCACAAAAATATAATTGAGTTTTAAAACTTTAAAAAAATGCAATCAAGTTTTAAAACTTATTAGTATTTTCCATTTGTCAAGTTAAATGAAATTAATGAAATGACTTGATTGCACTCTTAAAAGTTTTTAGAGTCAAATACACTTTCGTGACAATATTTTACGATTTGATTGTACATTTTGAAAGTTTTAGAATTAAATTGCATTTTTCATGACAAGTTGTAGGACTTCTAGTACATGTCTAACACATGTAATATTTTGAAGAGCTGTACATCTCCAAGAAATCGACTTAGGAAAAAAGTTAAAAGTGTCCATGCTAAACTTCCCCTCAAACCAAATTTTAAATCTACATCCGTTCCATTACACGACTTCTAACACTAACGTTCACACCATTGTCTTCTAGAGCGTTCATGTGGGGGAGAAAATCCTCAAAACTAAGAAACCCTCACGAAAGCCGCGCCATCAAGAAATGCCGTTGAAGTATGATTATATTATGGGATCGTAATCTTGTTGTTGGGCCCGTGATCTCTTCTTTGAGGATTGCATCTTTTTGACTTGCCTCCTTATTTTATTTTATTTTATTTTATATTATTTCAATACTGAAATCAGTGGATGATGTCGTAATCCTCATGCTGTTCTTATGGTCTGTGTGATGCGAACGTCGAGGATGAGTGGTGTGTAATAACCTCCCTTATGGCATGACGACATTTCATTTCCCATTCCAATTCGACTCCTCGGAATCGTCACGTGGTTTGTTGGGTGGTCGAGCTGGACTAACGTGATGAGCCATTCAAATTCAACTCCACTAATAGATTAGGTTAAACAATCGCGGATGGTGAGGTTAGATAAAAGCTTTTGCGTGGCCTGGTCAGAACTTTATCCTTTTGCTTTTATCAAATGGTAATGTGAATTACACATTTGACCCTTTTTATTTTATTTTATTTCAAATAATGGAAACTTTCGCTGTTTATAATATATTGATGCGTAATTTATATATGATTTTTTCATAATTTCATAAAATTTGAATGATGTTTTAAAGTTTAGCAGAAAAGTTAAAGACTTGCTTCTTGTTAGAATTAGATGCACAAACACAATAAAATAGAGAGTAAAGTTGCCTAAGAGAAATCAAGATATAAGGTTAATCTTGATTCACCCTTAGATTAAAGCTATATTCAGCAGAAGATTTCATTATAATTAGTACCTCCTACCTCTCTATTAACTCTTAACTATAAGCGAAATAGATTATATATACTCAGTATCCATTCTTAGACTCAAGTCCAAACTATCAATTAAATAAAGGCCCGAACTTTAAAAGCCCTATGGCATCTTGGGGGCGCTGCCCCCTAAGATCCCCACTAGGGCAGCCCTTCCGCACCTCTGCCAGCCCATTGGGGAGTGGGGCCCCGTGCTTTCTTATCAATGGAGAGTACGAACTATACCCCAATGTTGCTAGTGAAGTCGAAACAAACGGGCTTAAAATAAGCATAAACATTGCATGAAGAGTAAATAATCGGGAAGAATCACAATTAGAGTGGAAGAATTCGAGAGGCTGCTCAAGTGGTTGGCATGTTAGTTTTCCTCTCTCAATATTCTAGTTCAAATCATCATGTTTATCTATTTCCTTGTGGCCACGTCTAGGAGCACCAATCCGTGTGTGCCTGTAATTATCCCCGGTGCGTGAGACTTGTGTGTGGGACAAAATCTGCGACATCTAATGGGGTAATTAGAATCTTGATCCCCCCGGGGGGGGTGGTGGTTGGGGAGGACGACCCTTTGGCCAGAACACCAATCCGTGCGTGAGACTTGTGGGTGGAACAAAATTTGCGATATCTAATGGGGTAAGGGGGCGGGGGACGGGCGCGGAGGGAGGAGGCGGTTGGGGAGGACGACCCTTTGGCCAAATTCGGATGAGGTACTAGAATTGGACACTTTATCGACTAGGTTAAGGTCATTTCGTTTCTCCCGGTCCCTATCAAGGGAAAAAAAAAAAAAAAAAGCGATGTCATTTTTGAGTGGATAACCTCTCAGCACCTGGATAATTTTTGACGTTGTCTTCTGTAGGACTTGACCACAAACACGACAGGTTCATCTTCGTGGATGTGGATGGGTGAGCAACCAAACCGGTTCTACCTGAAAATTGGACGGGAGGCCTCGAAAAATAGACACTAGAACCAGTTCCCATTGAAACTGGCTTGGGAATAGGTTCTAAATTTTTGGAACTAGTCAGAACTGGTCCAGGAACATGTTCCAAGTGAATATCCACTTGAGAATCGGACCGACCGTCCTGTTTTGGAACCAGATTAATAAGCTAAAAAGCCAAAATCCTAATTTATTATTTTTCCTAAATTCTAATTTTAACAATCCTTCATCTTTTCTCCTTCCTCGGAATTCCTTGCCAGTCTTTCCTCTTCCCCTAAATTTTTATAGTTGAATGGAAAATGGAGTTTTATAATTCAAGTTTTATGTTATGGGTTTGAACTTTTTATCGTTTATAATTGTACGTGACTATGTATTCATCTCATGGATTGCTTTTTTGGTGAATATGGATTTCTTTTGTTCATCTTTTACTTTGAATTGTTTTTTTATTCATAACTTCATATGATTTTGTTGTGAAAAATGAACCAAAAAAGGAAAAAGAAAAAGAAAACAAGTTTTCGAGTAGACTGTGGAACTCGACATGAAAAACAGGATAGGTTCCGGAACTCGTTTTAGGCAAATAGGGTAAGTTTTAGAGTCCAATAATTAGAAACTAGTTATAATAGAGTAGGTTCTAGGTTCCAACTCTAAAACCTACCCCTGGAATTGATCACCCTTATTCTTGGATATCTGTCGTTTCAACTTGAAGTCACCCCATTTGAGATCCTGTTATATCATAAGGATAATAGACTGATTTGAGGATGAATTGAAAGTGTTCTATCTCCGATCCTGTTTGATGGAACTTATAAGCCATATCTCACTACTTAACCCATGGTAGCTTCTGCACGATATAACATATTATCGCTATTTCGGTTTGAAGTTTATTATTCTTCGGGCACGCGCTATTAGATAATTATGTAGAAAATGAATAATTCTATAAGAAAATGATGGGAAGCCATTGGGAGTGTTTGTCATTTTTCTTCTTCTACTATATAATGTACGGATAATTTAGGAATACCAAATAAATGAGACAAAACCAGATTATCACTTTTATATATATATATAGATGTAACGTGTATATAGAGTTCAACATTTGCCATCTACATCTTTTCCGTATTGTTTCTGTTAAAAGAGCAAAACGTGTATTAGCCATGCTGTCCTTTTTCTATCTTTAAAAGTATCTTCTAATACTTGGGATATCATATATTTACTACAAAATGGAAATCGACAAATCTCATATTAGATGTAACGACGGCCAAGTTTTTTTAAGGCTAAATCCATTGCCTTCTCTTTTCGAAATTTGGAGATATCAGCTTTATGTAAACAAAATTAGCATATAGATCGAGTACAATATGACTGCGAAATTCTTATATTGTGTGAGATGTATATGAATGCAAATCTTTAATTATCTTTGTTACATAATTACAGTAACAAGTTTTGGGATATACGGGTTGAGTTCCAATAAAGTCAAATATACATTTGTCAGAATAGCCAACATGGTTTTCACAATGAACCCAACTTCACTACTTTTGTGATAATATTCAATTACCTATATTTCTCTATGTAGGAAACTACTACACAATTACAGAGAAATAACTTTAAGTATATGAAGTATGTGGTTCGTTTATGTGAATACGATTGACTTATATTAAACTTCCTAAGTTTATGTTGAGATCAATTCTTGTTATCGGACCCACCGGCTGGTGGCGCAGCTTGCTTAAGTCGCTCCTGCCTTAGTCAAGCTCTAGGATTGATTCCTCCAGCGAGCGCAACGCGAAGCGTCCAGTGTCTTAAGTTGGGGGCCATGGTGGTGAGGTCATGTGCTACTCCCCTTCCAAGTATAGTCGGTGGTCTCCGCGGGGCTAGCACTCGGTGGCGGCCGTGAGCACCAGTAAAGTGTGTCAGGCCGGATCCTGGATACCAAAAAAAAAAAAAAAAAAAAAAATCTTGTTATCGGGATGTATTGTATTTTTGTGTCATGTTGAAAATTATAAAATATATAAAAAGGTATATCTCATATATAGATGATTAAATAGAAATAAACTATGGTAATGATATGATTAAATGACAAAAATGAAATAGTTGAGAATATGATTGAAGGGGTGTTTTCTCTTTTATGTACGTCTAGCATCAATGTTAGATTTTTGTTTCATTTTTATGTATTTTGTAAATAAAAGGGAAAAAGCTAAGTAACCCACTTAATTGGACACCATCTGTGTACAATACTCACTCGTGTATGTTCTTATTGTACCGTCCCCGTGATGTGGTCAATTTCCAAAATTTACTGTATTAAGAATTTTACTTATCATCTTCTCGCAAAATTCTAGAAATGAATAAACGTCGTTGCAATTGCACCCGCAATAACACATGATAGATACACATGACTTCAATGATGATTGGCCGGTCATACAACATTATCAGTACCGCTTTGCGTGTTTATCCAAAAATAGTTACTCTGAAGTAATAATACATCAAGTAGAACACAACATATATATATATATATATATATATATATATTATATATATATTTGTTGGTTAAAAGAAATTTCCATTCATTATCAAAGTAATACATAGGATTCATAGGAAATCTAAAAATTACCATAACAAGGCAAGCCCATAGAGCTCTAAAACAAACCACAAATAAAAATTAAGGTACATCATCAGAGTATAGTTGACAGAGATAATCATATGCTCATCCTTCATAAATAGATTTATGACTACCTCCGAGTGAAAAGATTGGCGATCCATCACCGAATCACTTATCATCAGTGATGAGCATATGCCACGGGATCTCTAACTGTAGTTCTTATCTTTCAGTGGTGCGCACCTAGGTTCAGCATCTCTCTAACACCATCATCGTATAGAGACAACATAAACAGTTGAACAAGCTCATATTTAACACATGTAAGAGCCAACCCTTTAGCAATTCAAGACGCCAAAGTTTTTAACAAAAACACGTTGAATGAGCATAGATTTAACACCAAGTTTGCCGTGAATACCATTGAAACTGAAGGTTTCATTAAACTCCTAAATCTAGAATTAGATTGGAGAGAAAAGTTCTCAGATTTAAAACTAGATTAGGAGAGTAAGAAAAGAAATAAAAGGAAACAAAAGGAAAGGCAACGAGGGAGGATGGGGAGATATCTAGGTTAATTCCCTCCCCTTCCCCTTCAGAAGTTAAAGAGATGAAAAAGCCTGAAACTTGGGGGGGAGCGGGGAAAGGAGAGAGATACGGCTTTACAACTTGAACCATCTCCAGTATCCAAAATAAGTGCTAGATCACTTAGACAGACGGCTTCCAAAGGTGACTATGGAGCTAATTCTTCCATTCCTTTGAAGGCGTCGTCATCTAGTTCTCAGATGAAGAAGAAAACGTAAGTGGTGCGCCTTTTGCCGCTTGCACCAGCAGACTGGACAGGAGAATGTTGCCCCACGTTTGGTGCGAGAGCCTGTCTTCTTTTTCTTCTTACTAGAAGTTGACTCGGAACTCGATGTTTCCCACAGTATTTTAGGACAGATATGACCTGGAATATACTCAGAACATATCCACACTTGAGATATAGAATAGAAGGGCAACTGAGAATTATTGTCACCTCTGTCCCCCATTACTCACAGTAGAAAATGAGCCTCCTCTCTCTCTCTCTCTCTCTCTCTCTGTTTTCAAGTGGGTCATCATTGACCCATTTACAATTTCTGACCGCCGCGTCCCACTAACATCAGCCAATCAATAAACAATCCCTTTCGCCGAAAACAGATCCTTTTCTTCTCCATCGGAGGGGAATACACACCCCTTTTGTGCTTCTTTCTTTTCTTTTTTTCTAATAAATTCTTAACTTTGAGAAGCTCCTTGCCCAGAAAAATTCTCAAAAAAATAAATGAGAATTTACGTAGATTCGCTTGCTGATAACTGAACAATATCTTATGCTTATGCGATCGGTTCAAATTCAGCAAATACCATCCACTATAATCTTGCTAATACTGATATTTCCATATATCTTTATTTAATTCCAGAAAAGAGGCCTTTAATATGTGTAAAAGTAATCTGGATGCCTCTCTTTGAAGCTTCTTTTTTGTTTTTGTTTTTTTTAATCAATACTTTTGCAGGCATTTAAAATCACAAGACTAGAGAATTAAAATTTCTTAGAGTTTCAACTGGAAATTTTGGGAACGTAGAGTTCAGTCATATGAAATCGCCGTATGTCCTTGCTTTGAAAATATTCATATGAGTGGTTCTCAGTTTGTTCTCTCATAGGTTCCAGAGAATTCCATGCATGTAGATAAAAACCAGCATCTACTAGTACAAGATCGAAAACTAACAGTAATCATCAGGAAAAAAAATGAAAAACATCTCTTGATTTTATTGCTTACCAATTTACATAATATTCCCGCAAAGCAAAAGTGGCGGGTGTGCCAGAGGATGGAGAAGATTAAAAGCACTACAAAATCTCGCCCTTTTAGCTCATTCTAATGACTAAATGGGACCCAAGTTTCTATTTAGACTTTCTCACAGCAGGAGGGCAGCGAAGTGACCGGCTTTGCCAGATATTTTGGCTTCTCGTCTCCGGCCAGGATAACTACGATCCTAGGCTCCAGATCCAACGGCGGAATCATGGACTTCACTGGCTTTTCATCGGCATCGCCTGAGGCGTTGGAAGGCCGTTTCCAGTACGAGCATGCCAATATGATCAGTGCCACGGCTATGAGGATCAGCATTACTGCTAGCCCTCCAAAGAGATATGGTATTGGAGAGCTCCACATGTGGGTGTTTGATGCAGAACTTGTAGCTCTCATCTCTCTCTCTCTCTCTCTCTGATTTTTTCCTTTGGTGGTTTTTAAGGGTGATGAAGTTGGTGAGACTCTTTGTGGGCTTTTGCAATAAGAAGAGAGAAGGTGGTGAGGGTATTTATAGGAAGAAACTCGAACTGCGTTGGGGTGGGACAAGAAGGGTATTTACACTGATGCCATTTGGTTCTAGGAGAACATTCTTTGTTCCTTCGTAGATTCGCTTCTGCTTATTTGTTAAAGGTGTGAAAAAGGTAAAAGATGTGTTGGTGAGTCGAAGCACTTAGTGTAGTCATGCAAAATTCGTAGTCTTTTGGCAATGATGACTTTATTTTTACTACATTAGTGGTTGCAGCAAAACTTAAGTGTTAAACAAGCTATAGTTAGAGTTGATTATTCCCTGCCTTTTACAGCTTCTGTTGTACTAGGGTTTAAGCCCCATGAACATGGACATAATGTCTTCCTTATCCATGATGGGAGTCTCCTATATTACTGGCTCTCCATGACCCATCTCCTTAATTTTGTTGTCAAAAATGCAATTCAAACCGATCATAATTGGCGAACTTGTAAAACTATGCTGGCAAACATACTCTTGTAGAACTTTTATTGAGTCTTAATTACAAGGAGTGCAATTTCTCGTGGGATGAATAAATACAATAGAAGTCATCATAACAGCTTCTCCTTTACGTTGCACCATTTAATTTCAAAACCCACCACTAACGAAAAGATGACATGACATTTGTTAAATAAAAAAATTATGTTTGTGAAGTGTGGGGTTTGAAATTAGGAATTACATGGTGTAGTTAAGGAAAAGGTGAGGATAACACTATCGGAAGTTAGTGACTAACATGTTTCATGGTTAAAGTATGCCTGATTAGAGAGTGAAATAAGTTATGATATATATGATTAAAGGCGTTGACTATTTTGCTGAGGGAAGTTGAGACGAATCTACTAAGGAAGATTCCTGCAAGTTCAACTTTAGCTGATTTAAATTGTTGTAATATTGACGTGATGGAGAAAGCTTGTAGTGCTGGTTATCCTCCTTAGATTATCTTAGGAGTGAAGGAAACTAGTGAAAGGGGATAAGCCTTTTAATTTCATCTTCAATGCACCTGTTGTGGAGAGGCTTTTAGGTGTTTTTGGAGCTTGAAATTTTCCATGCACCATAGTCTAATCACCATGAAAAACCTACTATAATCTAGAACAGAATATTGAAATTCATATCACTTGAAATAGCATATGGCATATTAATTGACTTAGATGAGTGGAGATATAGTACTTGACGACTCGTGTAATGCCTACAAAATTTCTCTCATTCATAAGTGTGGAGTGAAAAGTTGGCCTTTTTTCTTTTTAAGTATTGGGTATTTTAACTTATAGGCTCGTTAAACACTCAAGCTACCTATCCAATTGTATCGTGGGTGATAATATAATGTTGTTTTCAGTTTTTGATAACTCAAGGGTAAGAGAGACCGGACTGCTTGAAGACCCATGAAATACCTTACAAGAATGATGAATTAGAACCGGACTGCTTGAAGACCCATGAAATACCTTACAAGAATGATGAATTAGTTAAGTCCATGCGTATAACTTGTGCCGTTAGCTTTGACTCAAAGTGTTATGTACGCAATTTGTGGGATTTGAACACACGAACAAATAATCACTAATTTCTTAATTTGAAATTACCTGATGTCCCAAACAATTAATTACGTCAAATCTTGGGAGAATATAATACAATACTTCTATCTTGTGAGAATGGCAATGGCAACAATAAGGAATTCTTGCCAAAGGGAGTAAAGGGAATAGAAAACTGGTCAAACAAGCAATATGAAATGTACAGCAGATTAATGTGTTTCACTGTAAAGAGATTGATCCTGAACGAAGTGTCAATGGCTCCAGCCAATGACCTCCCGTCAAACGAGTCTCATGATGCTCCTCTGGACAATTCCTCGTGCTTGTGCCATGGGTCTTAGTTCAATTTTTGACATTAAAAAAGAATATTACTCACCAAATGTCCTCACTCTATCGCCATCGCGTCCGCCACCAACCCAATTGTCCGGGTTCCCACTTACCCTAGCCAAAACACATTCTTTATTGCTTTCATATGTCGAAAATCATAAGTTGTTCTACTATGAACATTACCCAACCCAACCCAACCTTTATCGTTAGGAAATATACAGTCTCCAAATTCTCATTTCTCCGCACAACAAACCACACTTTGGCAATTAGACCCAGCATTATTAAGGCTGTAATACTCTGGCCCATACTTGTTTGAATAGCTATACTGATTTCAAAAAAAGAAAGAAGGTGTGAGATGAACTTCTGAATGCCCCCATATAGGATAAACTCGTAAGTGTGAAAAGGGCGGTTTCTCGTGATTAAAGAAAAATCTTCTACAGACTCTTGTTAAAAGAGCACATATGGAAAGAGAGCCGACAAAAGTTTTAAAAGCTTCCGAAACTGCATTTGGTTATCCAGATGAGAATTAGAATGAAATAGAAAAAATTGGACATGAGAAACACTGTTTTTCTTTTTTTTTAATCCAGTCATATGTTGGAGAATGTTAAAGATATGAAATCGGATAACAATAAAATTATATGAAATTAATTAATCATTGGAAAATGACAAGTCTCTTATCTAGACATATCCATATTTGTCCCATATAAAATTGATCGGTTACACAAAGTCAATATTATCACGTAAAATATCCAACTCATAAAATATTTTTGTCCTTCTAGAAAATGGCATGGCATGTGACTTAGGAAAGAAGAAGGAAACTCTTTTGGCGACTTCAGCTGCTCATCAAATCTATCAATCTCTTTAAAGTCATTATAGGGTTGATGAGCACTGTAATAATTTCCGCTACTTACGAGAACTTCCACCCCTTAGTTTATGTTTATGAAAAAAGAGGAACGGAAATTGGAGTAGAAAGTATTAAAAAATTTAAAATATTTGTGACCAAGACAGAGAGAAATTTCAAAATATGAATTCTTTCCTCGCCAAACTTTCGAACATAGCTTTAATTTGAGGAAGATCCCAATGACGAGCCCAGTCCGACAGTTTAGTCCACGAATTTGTTTAAGGAGTGCGCTTGACATTATTTTCTTTATTATGTCATTGAAGAGGGTAAAAAGTCACAAAAATCTCCAAATTATACCCACGGTATATATTTCACCTAATTTTTTTATGACATAAAAAACTACTAACTATGTTCACTTTGACACATTTATTCTAAATTTTTTCTTAAAATATAAAAAATCCTAAACTTGTATTTATGTGATATGTTTACCTTCTATCAAGATTTTGTCAGATGATTTTTCAGTCAAAACAACATTATTTTGATTTGAATTAAGTCATGTGAACATCATGTCAATACTGTTTGCTCTCTAGTGTCCATGTAGGCAGAATTTTAATGGTTCGCATTGGTAAAACTTTAATGGAGGGTAACGTGTCACATGGGTATAAGTTTTTTTTTTTTTTTGTCGTAGAAAAAAAATTCTGGTAAATATGTCATGATGAACATAATTTAAGGTTTTGGTGGCTTTTACTATGAGATTTCGTGGGATTACCACATACTATTTTAAAAGCTTAAGTTATTAGATGAAGATATGATTTAATATTTAATTATTCTAACACTCTTTCACTCTTGGTTTGATCTTTTTGCCTAGTACTAAGCATGTGCATATTTAAGTGGGGAAGCAAATGAGGCCTTATAAGGTTTGAACTCAGGACCTCCAATTTTGATACCATGTAAGATTTTGTGGGACTACTGCTAACTATTCTAAAAACTTAAGTTATTAAATGAATGCATGGTTTACTATTTAAATATTCTAATACTTGCCCTTATGCTTAGTTTAGTCATAGAATTTAATTGGGGAGGCAAATAGGGCTTGAAAGAATTCAAACTCAGGACCTTTAGCTCTAATACCATGTGAGATTTTGGCAAGACCAATACTGATTGTTCTAAAAACTTAAGCTGTTAGATGAAATCTTAGTTTAATATTCAATTATCCTAAAACTCCTTCTCACACTTGGTTTGGTCTTTTTGCCTAGTACTAAATGTGGATATATTTATTTGGGGGCCAACAAAGGCTGATAATGTCTGAACTCAGGATCTCTATGTGACATCCCGATTTTCCAATTATGTTTTCTGTAAAATGAGATGGGCATTTCATCTTCACGCATATAGTTCTTTTCTTTGAGTTGGCCACTCATGGTAAAACTAGTCTATCAGGTGAAGCCAGTAAGGGATTCTAGTGCATCAGACTCGAGAATTTGACCAGGAAACGACCTTTCGACTGAGTCAATCTACAAGGGTTATTATGGCACAGTTAAAAATCGATTAGAGACCGGAGATAGGTCGACTTAACAAAGGCATGTGATCAAGGTGGGTGATTCCACCAAATCGTACAATTCTTGTCGATCGACACCGGACCGACTTTTCTGTCGTTTTGGTACCCTGTGTTCGTATTTGAAACCTTGAGGTTTTCACGACAGCCGAGAGTCGCCAATGTGTCAAAGATGTACATGGTGGCTTGAAAATGATCGACCACAGGTCAAATGCATGAAAATTTCTAAAAGCTACCTGGTAGATTAGGACGCGCTAGTATCGTGCCGAGTGAAATCAACCGTGAAATTGAAACCGAATTCAGAAATTAGAAGTCCTGTTGTGTCACAAATCATTTTAGGAACGTTGACTCATCTTTAGAAGATTTTTCTTACAAAACGAGTTTTTCGGCGAAAAATCAAAGTATGGTTATTTTGGTTCGGGAAATTTGGTAGGCCCACTTTTGGTCGTACTTTTGGGACCCAAGATGGTACTATGGTCAAGTAAAAATGTAAATTGAAGTGTGGTGACATTGGATAAATTTGTGGACTTCAATTTGGCTCAATTGGAAGGGGATTGATTGGAATTGAAGAAATTTGGTGCACAAATATTTGAAATTCGTATGCCATGGGGGATGAAGCAAATTGGACCTATTGGAAGATTGACAAGGAAGCTTTGAGGTGAGTGGATGTGACATCATGTGAGGTCATGGTGGGGCCAAAGTGGAGGGGGTTTTGACAAGTGTTGGGTGCCCATTGGCTCACTGCAAAAGTAGCCCTCCCATCAACTTCATGTTCCTCCTTGAATCAAGGGCCTTTCCTTGGAAGTTGGAGTGGGAAAAGCTGAGCAAAACCAACGACCGGAGCCCTTTCGACCGACTGCTCGCATGCTCGCCGCCCGCCGGAGTCCCTCGCTATCGCCGCTTGTTCGCACACGCTCCGCCGCCCGCTCGCTTCGCCTTCGTTCGCGCGTTAGCACCGTTGTCCGTTCGTCCGTGCAAAGTGTCTCAGCCCCTCGCTGTCGCCCGTGCTGCTATCGAGTTGCTCATCCAAAGTCACCGGTGCCCGCCTAGCACCGTCGCGAGCCAGCCCGCCCACTTGCGAGCCTCCCGTCGTTGTTCGCCTCCATGCTCGCCATCCACCACTGTCCCGAGCTGCCTTGGTCATGTCGTAGCTCCGTCTGACCTCCACCTCCACCGTGAGCCACTGTGCAGCAGCTGGAACCACCGCCTGAGCTGCCGTCGTCCATCTCCGCCGGTTTCGCGCCCAACCAGTCGCCGAGCCGCCCCTCTTCGGCCAAGATCGATAGCCGGAGTTCCAGCCAAGATCCGGAGCTTCAAGGCCCATTTTGGGTGCCTTCCGGTCCTTTTTTGGTGTCGCCCCATGGAGGTTTATCGACCGCCTCGCCGTTAGCTTTGTCAGGGACTTGTCGGAGGGCGATTTTGGTGAGTTTAGCCTCTAAACTTTGATTAGAGGGTTAATGATGCCTTAGGGAGGTTTAGTTTAAGTTAAGTAAGTTTAGGTAGTTATATTATTTTAGTTAAGTGTGGATTAGATTAAGGGGTGTGATTAGTTTAGTGTATGTTTAATTAAGGTTAAGTAGGTTTTTAAATTAGTATAACCTTGATTTGACCTTAATAAATAATTTTGAATTAAATAAGTATTTTGAAATTATTTAATTATTTATTAAATTCCGAAAATTATTTCGGGACCTTAATTTGTCAGAAGTTCGTGCTGATCGCGTTATGTATTCAGATTATGAATTTGATGAGTGGATATTGCAAATTGAGTGTTGATTGTGAAAGATATGGACTTTATTCATAAAATCCCAAGTGTCAGGTTTTGATACAAAAATTGAATTTTAAGGATTATATTAAATAGTGGGGTTTGTAAAAGTAAGACATTAGCTTTCTGGTTCGAAATTAACGTGCCCCCACACGCGTGAATAATTTCTTGAACATTTTTAATATGAAGAAAAGAGGCAAAGATCACTATTTTAAATGGAAGCATTGAGTGAAATGCAAAGTGTTCTGGGCCGAGTATGAATTTATTGTGTGATATTTAAGAGGAAATTGTCCTGAGCCGTTGGGCTGGACTTACCCCTATATGGGATGCCCCATGCAACGGATGCGGGTCGCAGTAGATTCTGGGCTCATGCTTCTTTGGGAATGCCGTCGACGTAATGACGAAGCCGTGCTCCAAGGTGGGGAGACGATGCCTAGCTAATCGCCAGTAGATAGTTGAACAACGAGTATGCTATGTTCTTGTGGTAATGAATAAAAATTGGAACGCATGTTGAGTGTTGCTGATGTACCGGATTATGGGACGGAATTATGTGGCATGGTATGGGACATGGCATAATGATTTGGTCTTATAATCAGGACCCTTGTGATTGGGTGTTATGAACTGTACTAACCTGCAGGAAGGAAACAAGGCGAGGTAAGTCTTTTGTGTAGTGTGGCTAGGCTACCCTTGGGTATATTTTCTTTCTAATAGGGGTTTATGGGGTGAACTTGCTGAGACAATATCTCACCCCGTTGTGGGCCAAAATTTCGGGATCGTAAATGGCGTTACCCTCGGAGTGACATGGTATTCCAGTGCATATTACCGAGCAGGTGCAGAATTTTCTCGATCCTGGAAGTCATTGGGTCTATGAGTTTGTCAGGACCACGGTCTGGATCGAGGAGGCCATGTTTGTCATGGTGCCTCATCGATATAGGGCATGGTTCCACTTTGGAGCCAATGGTTTTAGGGTTGATCCTCTTAGCGGTTTTGACATTCCACCTGCTGTGTTGGAGGCCATCCTAGGTGAAGGCGTAACTGACCCTCCCGATGGTAAGGTGGAGGACCCATCGTCTTCGGAGGTTGATCAGTCAGAAGTGGGATCGGCGAACGAGTCTGGCTAGTGATCATAGGACTGTTCCTTCTTTTTGGTGGACCAATCTTTTTGTAGGCTGACCCTTTTTGGTGTATGTAAACTCTGGTGTGAATATCTATGAAAGTATGTTTGGTTGTGACTGAGTCGGTTTCCTGCTTTCCCATCCTGTATATCTTGTCAGGGGTTTTATAATACGTTCCGCATGCGCATATAAAATGAATGGGGTCGGTGACACTACCTAGGAATGTCGCATTTGCATGACCATGGCGGGTCGTTCGCATGCTCGGGGTTCGGGGTGTGACACTCTAGGTTTGACACCATGTAAATATTCTATGATCTTCAAGAGAGAAGGAAAGAGAATCAGTATAGACTACATCTTTACTTAATTGGCTTGACTTTACAAGTTATTAGAGGAGGGTATTTATACTCGAATGATATGCATAAGAAAGGAAATTAGTTATTTTAGAGAATCACGAAATATCAAATAATATCCCTAAAATCTAATAACATCTCTAACGATATCCTCTAATAAGGAAATCTCTACCCTTCATAAATACACTTTATCACTCCCCTCAAGTTGGAGCATCCAGCTTGCATATGATTGGTGCAAATTTCTTCAAAAGTCTGTGTTTAAGTGCTGTGTAAGCCGGACCTTACACTAAACAAATCGGATTTGACAAGCACTAAAGTAATGCATGCTTAGAAAGTTGACATATCATTCTCATACAACCCTAATAGAATCGTATGGAAACCTAACTTGAATTGCAGCAAACTAAACCACATCACCCCACAGTGCTCATCTTTGGCTACTTGATGAAGTGTGCTTGACTCTGGCGCTCACAGCTACCTAGATTCTTGATGACATCACCCACGATGCTCATCTTTGGCTACCCATGAAGGTGTGCTTGACTCCGGTGCGCACAACCACCTGGATATTTGATGGTGACTTTGCTCATCGATGTTGCTTGCAATTAGAAGAGAGTACCACAACAAATAAGTTAGCGAAGATGATATGACTAAAGACACCAAAAATGAAGAAAAAGCTTAGGTTTGATTTAATTCACTCTCTTGGTGGCTCTGATACCACATAAATATTTGAGGATCTTCAAGAGAGAAAGACAGAAAATTAGTAAAGACTACAACTCTACTTAATTGGCTTGGCTTTACAAGCTATTAGAGAAGGGCATTTATACTCGAATGATATGCATATAAAGGAAATTAACTATTTTAGAGAATTGCTAAATATTAAATAATATCTCTAATATCTAATAATATCTCTAACAATATTTTTCAATAAGAAAATCTCTAATCTCCATAAATATACTTGATCATTTACCCTTGAGAGAGTTGATTAAATTGATATGGCATAAACTCTTTATTGATTAGAATTGTACCGATAGCTTCTCATCTTGGTGTTATTTTGATTTGGTCAATTAGGAAAACGGTGTACTTAAAAATTACGCAAGACGAATGTGCAATTCCTCCAACGTGTGTACAGCGCAAGTTGTGTCCTGTCCTGCTCAGACCCCGGTCGTTGGCTCGAGAATTCTCGGAAGCTGCTTAGGTGAAAACTGTGGACGACTTTGACAGCGCAGCCAAAGAGCTCCGGTCACGTTCTCCAATTGGAAAATATGCGGAAAAGAGAGCGAACAAAGACAACATGATTTCGACCAAAAAAATAAATAAATAACAAGATGATAATTGCTTTGTGTCTCCTAGTGACATGATGGCGTGGAGCGCACTTCCTGGTTGGAAAAAATGGCCATAAAGCCCGATTTATTTAATAGATAATGTAATTAATATATTAGAAAAAGAAGACCCTCCTTCTGTTTTCAGACTTTTTTGGTCCATGTATGTCGCCGAGAGCCAATATTTTCCAAGTCTCCAGATAGCAACGGTGCTGGTAAAGAGACAGCCAAAACGCATTCCCGAGTCCCCACGTCCATCGACTTAATCCAACGACCGAGTATTCTCATAATATTATATCCTTTTGTCAAACTAAGGTCGCTGAGTTTGCAATAATCTGAGACTAAGTCTAAACGAAGATCGAAAACAGTTGTTACTTTTGACGTCATGCATACACAGCAAAGGAAAAAGAAGTTCGCATTTACTTCCTCTTTTCTTCTTTTTCAGCTTAACCTTTCGTTCATATTTCGTCAAATATACATGGTCATCTAGTTCTAATAGGGAATGTGCACAGCTGGGCACTTGAAGTTTTGTCAACTGGCTCGATTCATTAATAATATCCAATCCCGTAAATGCTATATTTAGTTAAAAGCTCATTTAATAGATTGTCTTACGGACGACTTCATGCAATTATTTCCATATAAAAGTTAGTGAAGAAGAGGAAACAAATCGTTTTTCTTCATTCGGACTTGCAAGCAATATTTTTTCCATCGACCTGCTTCGGAAAGGCACAACAAAGAAATGACCATGAGCTTTCTCTCCCTTTGAGCTCAAACAAAGAAGTCTAGGGGAAGTGGATTTATAAACTTCGGCGAGGATCCCTCTAGGGAACCCATGGAAGGTGGTTGGATTCCTCACCTTTCCAACTTGCCGCATGCAGATCAACGGCTGCGTTGCTGCGTCCCACCTTAGGCTATCGAGTTCAAACCCTTCCTTACATGTTAGCTTAGCCCTATTTGTGTGTAGTAATGCTGAAAAAGCGGATCACAACTCATGTTAAGTGGGACCTATGTGGAGTGGGTAACTCGTTTGACAATAAATTAGGATAAAACGCGTTAAAAGGGAAAATAAGGTTTAGCGAGATGGCTTGTGATGGGTTGCTTAATTATCCATATTTCGACTCATTTAGCATTCTAAAGATAAAAAAGGTATGGAAACTTATCTCAAAGGAAAATCTCGCCTATCTCCTATTTTAGCCAAACTCTCATCCATAAATACCTAAGCAATTTTCAGTTTTTGTAGCAGGTGAAATCATTCGTGCCCTTTTCTCTTCAAACGTTATTGCTCTTGACACTAGTGACCCAATAGAAGCATTTGTGCTCTTCTCTCATCACTGCTCTCGAGCTAACTCAAAAGTTACAAATGACTTTCTTTTTTATTTGGCGACACTAGAACCCTAGGTCAAAGTTTTCCATAATTAAAAGAAGGTGCAATTTGAAGTATAATTTGTAAGGATTAATGTATAAATTTTTTTAGCCATCTAGTGGTTTGTTGGCCATTTGGCGGTTTCAATAACATTTGGGCTTTTTGGGGTTGTGAATTGTGGTTAAGGAGAAAAATTACTCAGAATTGGAACCCAGTTGGGTTGAGTACATGTTGGTGGGTTGTGAATTGTGGTTAAGGAGAAAAATTACTTTACTCAGAATTGGAACCCAGTTGGGTTGAGTACATGTTGGTCCAGGTAGAGCTGAGAATAGATAGCCAAAATTCTATTGCATAAAAAATGAGTCAAACGAATTGGACCCAACTTTTGACCCACCCAAACTCAACCATCCCATTAGTTTGACACGTCTAATCGCAGTTATGGCCCATGGGGACCCCGCTACACTTCCGTAGAGAGTTCAAAATTTGTAACTAGCATGAAAAAGATCGATGGTGTGGGTTCTTTCCATAGTCATAAAAAGGAAACTTTGGTGTGGTAATATCACATCAAACACATTATTTAGCTCTATGAACGCAACAATGAGTAATGTAAACCTAATAAGAAGGTAAAATAGAAAATTTTGAGCTAGAGGCAATTTCTAAAACAAATAGATGAATCACTATCTACCTTATTAGATAAATCACTTCTCCCAAAATCTTTATTAAGAATGAGCCGGCATTTTACAATATTTTTGTAATTCCCCTCATGCCTAAGGCATGAAAGTCTGTCCTTATTCGCACGAGACAAAATCCGGCTGTAGCCACGTCAAATAGACAACCAAAAACGACAAGGGTAGGAGAACAACAGTAACTAACACAACATATTCAAGAGGTGGTGTTAGAATTTGAACTAATAATATGTTTTAAATACCATGTTAAACAAAATTTTTTTCCCTAAAATTTGAGTTGTTAGAAAATAGGACTATAACTCACATGTAATATATTACTAAACACATGTATCTTCGATTTAATAAAAGTAATTTGTGTGGCAGTTACATCACATGACAACATTTGAATAAAAATCAAGAGTTTTGTTGGAATATATCTTCATTATAATTTTACTCTTAACCCTAGCTTTTCAAGTACATCCTTAATTGTGTACCCCTCTTGCCCCAAATTTCTCAAATCTATTGAAGTTTGAATGGTAACCTAATTAATAAGCTAAATCTTGCAATAATAACGCTTCTAAATATCAAATATTGACCATAACAATCAATTTTACAATGTGCTTGAGAATCACATCTTGAATACACACAGAGCCTTTCATAATTATGAGTGCTTTTAACTCTACTGATGTGAATTTTATATGGTAGTGTAGCAAATGAATAACACTTTATAGAGAATGATACTCTATGTGTCACTCCCTTTGTGGGTGCACATTTTCTTAAGTGTCATACTCATGTGTCATTAGAGAATATCCTTATGGTTCCAATAAACCTATATATCCTCGAGGCTAGTAGCTAAACCCCTAGCTTTTACTCAAGGTTTACACGAGACCTTGAAATTTTTATCAGATATATGTATTCAACAAGACAACAATAAATTCATAAATACTTTATTGAATGCAAAAGAGTTTATACATATCAAAATGTAGTAAAATGTAACAATCACAGATGTAAACTTTATTAGAGTAAAACCAAAATAGCTTCCTCTAAATAGCTTCCACTAAATAACATTCCATTATGCTCCTAAGCCAATGCTAAAGACATGTCGTTCAAACATACAAGGACAAAAATATTTAGTTAATAAAATTGACAATTATATCATTTGTGGATATATGCTCTACTATAATGTCACAATTCTTAACTATTTCTATCATGGTAGAAAACTTGACTGCCAAATGTTTGGACCCCTTAAGGCCTTTGTTGTCATCGATAAATAACATTGCAAAGTTATTATCATAATACAACTGTATGGGCCTATTTACAAAGTGAAATAGTCTAAGTAATATCCGAAAAAATGGTACAAACTTTACTTGTATGGTAGAGGATGACATAGATTTATGTTCCTCGCTTTTTCCATGATACTGCACCTTCTACTAATATAAAGATGTATCCATTTGTCAACTTCATGTCATGCTGATAGCTAGAAAAGCTTGCATCCGAATACCCTACTACTTGTAGATCTCGAACATGTCTGTAAATCAGTATGTAGTCTCTTGTCCTCTTTAAATACCTCAATACCTTCTTGGTGGCAACTCAATGATCGTGTTTTGTATTTGACTGATGTCTGCCTAGAAGTCTAGTTGCAAAAGCAATGTCTAGTGTGGTACAAACTTGAGTATACATGATACTCCTAAGTGCACTAGCATAAGGTACCTCCTTCATGTGAACTTTCTCAATATTTGAATGAGAAGATTGTGACTAACTTAGTTTATCACCCTTAATAACAGGAGCCATTCCTTGTTTATAATGCTATATACTAAATTTTTCTAAAATACGATCGACATACGCCTTATGAAACAAACCCAATATAAGGTGAGAAGAGACCCCGTGGATCTCAATGCCAAGGAAGAAATATATCTCACCAAGGTCTTTCATGTCGAAATTCATTGACAACATCCGCTTTATCTCAAGTAGCAATCCAAGATCACTGCTCATAAGCAAGATATTGTTTACATAGAGTACACGAAAAATAAATTTCCTCCTATTGACTTACGGTAAATATAGTGATCACTTTGTTCTCAATAAAATTGAATGACGTGACAACATAATGAAACTTCAAATACCATTGTTTAGAAGCTTCGTTGAGGTCATAAATTGACTTTTTTCAGTTTATGCACAAGCTTATTTGAATCATTTGTTGCAAAGCCTTTGGGTTGCTTTATATAGACCTCCTCATCTAGGTCTTCATTCAAAAAGCTAGTTTTAACATCAATTTAGTGTAAATTCTGTGAATGCTAGTACGAGCACCTAGAGGGGGTAAATATGTGCGAAAACAATTTCTGCAAAGTAGAATATAAATTTTGCTTTTAACTCGAGTCTGTTTGGCAATAGACTTTGAAAAGGAAATTGGACTCTAACAATCAAATAGAGTTACGATCAAAGTAAAAGAGTTTAGGGAATAGAATAAGAACACAAGGTTTATAGTGGTTCGGCTTAATCCAAACCTACGTCCACTCTCCCGCACTGACAGCCCACCGGCTGGATTCCACTATGAATCAAAAGAGTTGTTCTAGTATCACTTCCTTGATTCCACAGTGTAGACTCTACTACACTTACTTAAGGCTTCACAAATGTATAAACTCTTTTTTGAGTTCAAGTTTACGCTCAACAATTGAATTGACAAAAAACAAGAAGCTTCAGACTTTGGAATTTATCTATCGCGCACACACTCAAATAACCAGAGCATGTTCCTTATATACTCCTCTATGCCTTCACAACCGTTGGCACCTTCCAAAGGAGTTCTTTCAATCTACCCGTTGGACAGAATCAATTAGGGAGATCTCGAGTTACTTAAGGAATGTGAAGATAGCCTACCAATCCCGCCGCCCATACAATCGGGATCTATGTTTCCATAAGTAGAACCTTCCAAGTATACTTCGCCAATCAACGGATCCAAATTACTCGAATTAAATTCAAAACGAATAATAGATCTTGAGATGCTATCTCTAGCCGTGAGATCTTCTTCAGCCGCTCGAATCAAATCCTTAAAGAAATACTCGAATCTGGATAAATCTTCTTCGTCGGTCTAGAAACTGTCAATGAGGGCAGACTTTATATCTTGAGTTTGGCGGTCTGGCGGTCTTCAGACTTTGTCGAAAGAGTCTGCAAGTCTTCAGACTAGACTGATGAAAACGTTTTGTTAGCATCAAAACAAATAAGGAAGTTTTCTCCAACAATCTCCCCCTTTTTGATGGTGACAAAACTTTCCCCGCATTTGGATATTTTTGACCCGCAAGACAATACTTAAGCAACCATGGATATCTCATAAAAGATGAATGTATTAGGATAAAGATAGTATTGAATTTGCATTCACAGGAAATGTGTTAGTCCTGCAAAAACAACTATCTTTGCCATGAATACCATCAACACTTAAAATACTGCAAGCAAGCATTAAACAATCAATCCAAATCCAAATCAGTCACAACCAAACAAAAGTAAAGTAAAAAATCAAACAGAAGTCAAATGAAGTCAAATTTGCACTCAGCTTCTCCCCCTTTTTGTCATCATTAAAAAGGAAGAGATGAAAAGAGAATAAAATTAGGATTGTCTTGGAATGCGAACAAGCTGGAAATCTCCCATCGACTAGACAATCTCTTCCAACTTTTTCAAATCCTCCTTCAGTTGTTCTACCTCGTGACTCTTGGCAAAGACTTGAACTTGAAGAGTAAGAGCCTGTATTTGATCATGCAAAGAAACTGAAGAGGCTTGACCGGCATTCTCGCATTCTTAACTTCGTATCCTGGGGCATAAATTTGGCCTCGCATCTCCATAAGAACATTAAGCACTCGTCAAAAGTCCGCGAGTTATCGGGCCCGAGTGCTTGCTTCAAAGCATGATCGGTTGAGGAGTATTGGCGAGATGATGGCATTTTAGCATGAGCACCCGCATTTGGAGATGAAACCTCATGACCTTCCTCAGAAATTGAGATGCATAAACATCTTCCGGATTTGCGGGTGAACGGCTAACATCTTCACTAGTAAAAGCAATTGAAGAGGTACCTCTTTTCTCAACAGCTCCCCCTGTTTCAGTGCCTTCAGGTGGAGAGAAGTACTCTTCATGCTCTGTCTCATCTTCAGTGACAAGATGCTCCGGTTCTCTTCGCTCCTCTTCTTCTGGAGTTCTTTCTTCCTCTGCTTCTTTCTTCATTGATTCCCTCTCTTCATCCCTCTGCTTTTCCTCTTCTTTGTCTTGATCCTCTCTCTCCTCTGTCTCTGGAACAAAATGCTGAAGATTCCTTAAAGTAAGAGTTGAAATGGTGACATCTTCCTCATCTTCTTCATCCTGCAAGATGAGTGCTCTTCTTTTCTTGGATGGAGCTGTCATGGGCTCCTTTCCTTTTCGTTTTGCAGCCGTAGAGACTTGATGAGTCTTGACAGGAGTTTTCAATTGCTCCAAAGCCTTGTTTAGCTCTTTCAGACGCATTTTGAAAACCATCTTCAGTCCCACCACCATTTGATCACAAGTTCGAACACATAGAATATTGGGAGGCTGAATATTAAGATGTCTGAACAGCTTAAAAACAAGTGCTGAATAAGGAAGTTGGCTCTTGTCCTTCACCACCGATCTGTACATGTGAAACATTATAGTGTGTGGTAGAGAGAACTTTTTGCCAGCGTTGATAGCATACATCAGCTTTGCTTCCGAATTGGAAACGCGCTTCGAAGTCGATTTGGGTCTAAGATAGTTGATCACAATCTTGTGAAGCAAGACATTTGAGGCATTCAACCTCACGTACGAAATTCGACCTTTTGCCATCCCATCCCGAACAAGCTCTACCGTTGCACGACCAATAGACACACCGATTGATTGAAACTCCCCTATTTCTACTCCAATCACATCAGCCAGAGTGTCCATATCAACTACATAATCCTGATCTCTAACACTGAAAGAGAATCTATTCGCATCCAAAAAGCTTAGATTTGAATAGAAATATGCAGTAAGTTCTAGATGAGCCACTGTCGTATTAGAGCAAAATCGATCAAGTTGAAGTAAAGCAAATTTCTCTCGCAAATTCACATTCAGAGAATCAAGAAAATTAAAATCTACACTTCTTGGGTTCATCACCCCTTGCTTCAAAAACTTAGAGTGAAGTCGCTTGTGTTCCTCAGAACGAAACAGATTTGTACTTTTGCTTCGAATATTCGCAGCAACACCCATTCTAGACTTAAAATTAGTGAACATCTTTTCATCATCATTTCCATTGGGTTGACTATGTCCACTAACACGTGGATCACTTGGAATATTTGCAAAGGCTGTTTCGCCGAGCCCGTAGAGCGATTCCCAAACGTTCCATCGTTCGTAAAAAGTGGGTTTCATTCCGTACCCCTTTTCTATCAAGAATTCATCAATGAAGCTCAAAGCAGAATCTCCTTCCTTTAAAGCAGAGTAGAATTTGAAGGTAAAAGCAGGCTTTTGAGATCTTACAGGTTCGGCATCCACGATGATTTCTTCCTCCGCTTGTTGTTGCTGAACATTTTGTGGTCTAGCCTGGGAAGAATGGCGCGGTTGAGAATGTTGTGGGCTCTCGCTGTTGCCTTGAGATTCTTCTTCCTCGGTGAGGTCAAAGTGCGTAGGACCCTCACGCAAATGCGGTGGTCCCCTGCTTGCGATCCTTGAGGACTTTCTTTGGGAAGCCATTATCACAGTCTTTAGGAGATTCCAAACTCGATTCGCGAGAAAGATGCAAACTTTGAAGATTAAACTAGAGAGTAAAAGTGAGAAAGTGATGTTCTATGCTTCTAAGGTTTGTGAAGAAGACAATCAGTATATAAAGCGATCAAAATAGGGTATACGAATCACCGTAAAAGGAAAATAAAAAATGCCTTTTAAAAATAACTGCCTTTTGAAAAAAATATATAACCGTAAAAAAGATAACTTCTTTTTCGAAAGGGAATGATTGCTGTAATTACGAAAACTTGAAAAGATAACATCAATCAATTACAGATTAATAGATGAACGTACATTTTCGAGATTTTGTCCGAAAGATAAATTTCTAAAACAGAAATAACTTACGTAGTGGATCTTGATCTCCTGAGTCCGAGCATCTTTAGACTTTTGTCTCTACGTCCGAACTTCTTCGAGACTTTAAGATATTAAGTCTGGATCGAATAGACTCAAATTGACTTTTCTCCAAAGGGGCTTAGTAAAGATGTACGCCACCGATTCTTTGAGTCAATGAATTGAATCAATACTTCTCCATTTTGAACATGGTCTCTAATAAAATGATGTCGAATCTCTATATGCTTTGCTCTTGAATGAAGAATTGGATTTTTGGTGAGATTAATTGTGCTGGTGTTGTCACATTTGATCTTAGTGCATGAATCTTCGATTCCAAAGTCTCTTAGCTGTTGTTTTATCCATAAGATTTGAGAACAACAACTTCCAAGAGCCACATATTCTGCTTCTGCTGTTGAAAGAGCTACAGTGCTTTGCTTCCTCGAAAACCAAGATACTGTCTTGTTACCAAGCAATTGACAAGTGCTTGAGGTGCTCTTTTTATCAACTCTGCATCCTGCTAGGTCTGCGTCTGAGTATCCAAGGAGGGTAAGATCTCCTTCTTTAGGATACCAGAGACCCAACTTACAGGTTGTTGTTGCAACGTATTTGATGATGCATTTTGCAGCACTTAGATGAGATTCTTTGGGATCCGATTGAAATCTGCACAAATACAAACACTAAACAAAATGTTAGGTCTAGAAACAAGAAGATAAAGAAGTGAACCAATGATACTTCGTATAGCTTCCTGGTCAACTTTCTTTCCTCCTTCATCTTTATCCACTTCAAGAACTTGACATTGGTATATCGCCTTTTTGCAATTCTCCAAACCGAACTTTTTAACAAGTTCTTTAGCATATTTTTCTTGGTGAATGAAAGTCCCTTCTTTCAATTGTTTTACTTGTAGTCCAAGGAAGAAGGATAGTTCACCCATCATGCTCATCTCAAATTCATCCTGCATAGACTTAGAAAATTTCTTGCACAGATTTTCGTTAGATGATCCAAAAATAATATCATCTACATAGATTTGTACAAGTAAAAAGTTTTTACTTTCTCTTTTAATAAACAAGGTAGTGTCTACCTTACCTTTATCAAAGCCATTTTGGATTAAAAACTTACTTAACCTGTCGTACCAAGCTCGATGTGCTTGCTTTAAACCATATAGCGCCTTTTTCGCCTAAATATAGAGTCCGGCTTCCTTGGGTCTTCAAATCGGGAGGTTGTTCCACATAGACTTCCTCTTGGATTAACCCATTTAAGAATGCGCTTTTGACGTCCATTTGGAATAACCTGAAATTCTTATGACAAGCAAAAGCAAGTAATAATCTAATTGCTTCTAACCTTGCTACTTGGTGCGTAAGTCTCATCATAGTCTATCCCTTCTTCTTGCGTATATCCTTTGGCCACGAGTCTTGTTTTGTTCCTTATAACTTTTCCTTTTTCGTCCATCTTGTTCCTGAAAACCCATTTAGCTCTAATAACAGATTTACTTTTTGGTTTAGGAGTCAATTCCCAGACATTGTTAATACTGAATTGCCTGAGTTCTTCTTGCATAGCTTCAATCCAACTTTCATCAGTTAAAGCTTCTTCTACGCTCTTGGGTTCTATTTCAGAAATAAGAGCCACAACACTAGACTCTTCATGCCTTTTGGATCTTGTACGAATTCCTTCATCAATGTTGCCAATTATGAGTTTTTTGGGATGACTAGACTTGTGCTTCCAGTTGCTGATTGGTCTGACATACTGATCTTTTTCTTCATCTAATTCTTCAACGATCGTTCTTTGTTGGTCTTCCAAGTCCGAGCCGCTTCGGGGATTTAGACTTTGTAGAGTTTAGAGCAGTTCCCGATTCTTCAGGTTGAGTCCGGATCGATTGAATTTGTATGAAGTCTTAAAATTTAACATTCATTGATTCCTCCACTGATTGAGTCTTTTTGTTGTAAACTCCGTAAGCTTTGCTGGTGGTTGAATATCCAAGGAAGATACCTTCATCTAATTTTTCTTCAAACTTACCAATTCGATTATTTGCATTTTTCAATATAAAACATTTGCAACCAAACACATGAAAATAGGAAACAATTGGCTTCTTACCTTTGAACAATTCATAAGGAGTTTTCTCCATAATAGGCCTTAAGAAGACTCTATTAATAATATAACATGCTGTAGAAACTGCTTCAGTCCAAAAACGAGAAGAAATGTTGTTTTCAATTGAAAGAGTTCTGGCCATTTCTTGCAACGATCTAGTCTTCCTTTCCACAACTCCATTTTGTTCTGGAGTGTATGGAGAGGAGAACACATGCTGAAAACCAGATTCATCACAGAATTTAGCAAAATCTTGATTTTCAAACTCACCTCCATGATCTGTCCGTATACAAGAAATAACATACCCTTTCTCATTCTATATTTTCTTAGCAAACTTTATAAAATAAGAAAAAGTTTCAGACTTACTTGCCAAGAAATATACCCAAGTAAATTGTGAGTAATCATCTACTATTACTAGGCAATATTTCTTACCACCAATGCTCGGAGTTCTGGTTAGTCCAAAGAGATCCATATGCAAGAGTTGCAGCACATGATTAGTGGAAACTTGATTTATTAGTTTGAAAGAACTTCTGACCTGTTTTCCCAACACGCATGGTGTGCATAGATCGGATTTTTGGTATGTCAGATTGGGTAGTCCACGAACAAGCTTCTTTGCAGAGATCTTGGCTATTTGCTTCATGTTGATGTGACCAAGTTTTCTATGCCAGAGATTAGCTTGCTCTTGAATTGAAATTAGACATTGGGATTTTTCTGGTTTGATGTCTAGAAGATAGATGTTCCCATGTCTTCGTCCCGTGAAAGTCTGAGAGGAGTCTTTGCTGGTTCCTGAACATATTCCTTCTTAAAAGTTAATTTTGAAACCTATATCGCACAGTTGGCTGATATAAAAGTTAATTTTGAAACCTATATCGCACAGTTGGCTGATACTCAGCAAGTTGTAGTTGAGTCCTTCTACTAAAGAAACGTTGCTGATTGTGAGACTTCCAATCTTTACTGTTCCGCATCCGACAATTCTGACTTTACTATTTCCTCCAAATGAAACTTTTCCACCATTAACTTGCATAAGCTTTATGAAACAACTTGAGTCTCCTGTCATATGTCTTGAGCATCCACTATACAAGTACCATTTGACATTTTTCTTGATAGTGACCTGCATTTAAAAAGAAAACTCAAGCTTTCTTTGGTACCCATACTTTCTTGGGTCCAATGGAGTTAGTGCAATATACGGTCTTTGCCCAAGCCTTCTTAACAGGTTTCCAAACCATAGGACATTCTTTCTCAAAATGTTCTGAACTATTACACTTAGAACATTTAAGAGCACTCGCGGTCTACGTTTTTACAAAGACTTTTTGAAAATGATTTCTATAAAAGTCTTTTGTAGGTCTTTGTTTGATTCTTTCCTTTACTTTTGGAAAATCAATTAGAGGAATGGTTTCAGAAGTCATCCCAAGCCCGATTTGTTAAAGTAAGGTCTTTGCGCTAAAAGAATCTTTTCCAATTTCTCGATCCTATAGAAAACCTTTTTGAGATGCTTGAAATATCATTTTTCAAGAGTTCATTTTCTTTAGAAAGAGAGTCTGCATTTTCTTTCAAGGTAATAACACTTTTATCTAAATTTTCAACCTTTTCTTTCCAGACAAACTCCTGTTGCTTCAGTGTAGAATTTTCCCTTTTTAGTTCGGAAATCCTCTTGAGAGAGGTTTTGAGACTAAGACACAGTTCATCAATATATTTAGAAACTTTAGTAGGAATTTTAAAATTACTTACTTTGATTTCACTATCCGAGTCTCGAGTCCTGAGTCTCTCGTAGTCTCCGAATCGATTCCGATTGTGCCATTAGACAAATATTGGCATAATCATCATCACTCTCTTCGCATTCGGTATCACTCTAAGTTTCTGCTTTCAGAGCCTTTATGTATTTCTCAGCTTTTCCTTTCTTTTTCTTTAGTAAGGGACAATTGGGTCTGATGTGTTCCTTTTTCTTGCATTCAAAACAAATCACATCTTTATTAGATTCATCGTCCTATGTTGATTTGTTTTGAAACTTTTGCGAACTTTGTTTCTTCCAATTGAATCTTCTTCTCCTTTTGTTCAGTTTTCTGAACTTTCTTATCATGAGAGCAAGCTCTTCATCATCCATATCATCTTCAGAATCTGTAACGTCAGAGTCATTGTTAGATTTTAAAGCAATAGATTTTTTACCTTTGGGATTTTCATCTTCATTGATTTGCTCCACTTCATAAGACTGAAGAGTGCCAACCAATTCGTCAACATAGAGTGGCATGATCCTTTGTGTCTCCCTTATTGAGGTCTTTATGTGATTCCAATCTTTGGAAAGTCCACGCAGCAGTTTGTTAACCTTCATGGGTCCAGAGATTGGTTGACCTTGATACTCAAGACCATTCACGATTTCTGTAAAACTACTAAACATGTCAGTGATAGATTCTCCTGGTTTCATCTTGAAGGCTTCGTATTGACCGAGCAGAATATTAATTCTGGTTTCTTTCACTCGATTGATTCTTTCATAGGTGATGTGCAACCTATCCCGAGACTTCTTTAGCTATTTCACAAGAAGATATTCTGTTATATTCAGTAGGAGATAATGCACAATATAAGGAATAAATTGCTTTTGCATCGAGAGCTTGTCTCTTGGTTATCTCTTCTTGAGTCACTCGCTAGACTCAACAGCTTCTTTTCCTCTTTCTGAGACTGTTGTAGCTTTAGGAATGATTCCTTTGTCTACCACGTCCCATTCCAGAGGATCTTTAGATCTTAGGAATGTCTTCATCTTGTTTTTCCATATGCTGTATTCCTTTCTATCAAAATAAGGCGGTCTTGTGTTGCTTTGCCCTTCAACTGCACTGAGCCAACATACTAGCCATGGATCATTAACTCAAGTAAAAACACTTCAATTTAAATGAGTACACAGGCTCTGATACCAATTGTGAATGCTAGTATGAGCACCTAGAGGGGGTGAGTAGGTGCAAAAACAATTTTTGCAAAGTAGAATATAAATTTTGCTTTTAACTCGAGTCTGTTTGGCAATAGACTTTGAAAAGGAAATTGGACTCTAACAATCAAATAGAGTTACGATCAAAGTAAAAGAGTTTAGGGAAGAGAATAAGAACACAAGGTTTATAGTAGTTCGGCTTAATCCAAACCTACGTCCACTCTCCCCACACGACAGCCCCAACGGCCGGATTCCACTATGAATCAAAAGAGTTGTTCCAAAGATCACTTCCTTGATTCCACAATGTAGAGACTTTACTACACTTCCTCAAGGCTTCACAAATGTATAAACTCTCTTTTGAGTACAAGTTTACGCTCAACAATTGAATCGACAAAGAACAAGAAGCTTCAGACTTTGGAATTTATCTATCGCGCACACACTCAAATAACCAGAGCATCTTCCTTATATACTCCTCCATGCCTTCACAACCGTTGGCACCTTCCAAAGGAGTTTTTCCAATCTACCCGTTGGACGAATCAATTAGGGAGATCTCGAGTTACTTAAGGAATGTGAAGATAGCCCACCAATCCTGCTCGTCCATACAATCAGGATCTAGGTTTCCATAAGTAGAACCTTCCAAGTATACTTCGCCAATCAATGGATCCAAATTACTCGAATTAAATTCAAAACGAATAATAGATCTTGAGATGCTATCTCCAGCTGTAAGATCTTCTTCAACCGCTCGAATGAAATCCTTAAAGAAACACTCGAATCTGGATAAATCTTCTTCGTCGGTTTAGAAACCGTCAATAAGGGTAGACTTTATATCTTGAGTCTCGGCGGTTTGGCGGTCTTCGGACTTTGTCGAAAGAGTCTGCAAGTCTTCGACTTTGTTGAAAGAGTCTGCAAGTATTCAGACTGGACAGATGAAAACGTTTTGTCAGCATCAAAACAAATAAGGAAGTTTTCTCCAACAAATTCATATAGAAATGAGCTACTAATGATCACTCTAAAAGAATCTTAAGAAAAGACTGAGGAAAATGTTACTTCATAGTCTACTCCTTTTTGAATGAAACCTCAGTTACTAGTCTGGCTTTAAAGCTCTAAATCTTTTCTTTGGAGTTCCTTTTGGTCCTACACACGCATTTACAATCGACGAGGTTGTAATCTCTAAGCAATTCAACAAGCTCCCAAGCACCATTATGTTTCATAGACTATATCTCGTTTTTCATCACATCCGACCATAATTCCGATTGAAGACAAGATATAGCATATGCATAAGTCACTAGATCAACCACATAGACGATGTTGTAGCTATGCTCTCCCAGATAAATTATATAATCTGGTGGTATAACTAATCGTCTCTACCTAATGGATCTCCTAAGTGGACCCATTACAATCTCATTTTACACTTGAAGGGCTTAAGGAACTTCATCAAGAGTTGCCTTAACAATAGGATTTTGGACCTTAACAAGCTCAGTCTGTGGTGTAGGAGGCTCCATAGTCATATGCATAGATAGAGATAAAGATATAATGGTCCCCCACTGTACTGTTATCCTAAGTAGTCTATGAGCAGCTACCCTCTTTTGCTATATCAAACTCCATAAATTTCGTTGTTTGTAATTTCACAATTTTTATGTCTATATTGGGATTATAAAACCAAAACTGCTTCAAATAATATGGGTAAGATACCGTTAACATCTAAGTTTTGGCAATCCAATCATTCATTTATTACATAGAAAATCATGTATTAATTTTTAACCCTAAACAAAAACATTAGAATTAAATTGAATAGCATATAGTTTTAGGAGCATTTATTATATAGTAAAATTTTCAATTAATTGCATTGGCATTGGACCGACAACGGACAATTTTGAGTTTAAAATTTGATAAATTGAGCCCACGAAAGGAAGGAAAATTTGGCTAAGCGTAGGGGAGGTCGTGGCCAAAATTCATAGGCTTGAAAGGCTTTAATTGGCCTAATTTGGACTTAATTCAGCCCATTGAGAGTTTAATTAGGGACAAGCCATAGGTTAATAGATCCCATCACATTAGAAAAGGCTTAAATTAAGCTTATGATATTAAAGTCAACCTAGATTTGCATTATGAATAGAGTGTTATGCTTCACAAATTAAAGATCATAAGCCATAATCTTAAGGCACAGCCAGCCTTGGCCGAGACCTCGCCATGCCTTTGTCGCTGCCATGTTGCTGTTGATCTATCACGTGTCACCTACTCCTTTCAACCATGATCTCCATTCAACTGGCGAGACAACCAATACCGAGTTGCACTAGACTTGCTGCTCCAACGACAGGAAAGAGAGAGAAAGGACAAGTTCTGCACATTAAGGAAAAGTCGTGAAGGAAAGCACGCTTACTTGGAAGACTTCGTCACCACACCATCATACAGGGAAGAGAGGTCGTGGGAGGTGTGGAGCCTAATAGAGAGGGAGGCAATTTCTCTGGAGGTCAACGAAGTGTGGAGCCTAATAGAGAGGGAGGCAATTTCTCTGGAGGTCAACGAAGGACAATCACGAAGACTTTCTCTCTTGGATTCTACTCCTTCACTGAGAAAACTTACAGACTTTGATGGGGGTAAGTACATTATCAATGCCAAAAGTTATGTACGGCAATCACTTTGGTGCCAATAGTTTCCGTCGGATCACTTAAGTGTCAAATCAGAGAAACAATGATTACTTTGGTGCCATTGGCGAGAGATTTCGACCAAAATGATTACGTGGCTTTTATATTTAAAAAAAAAGTCGACGTGGTTTAAGATGTCCACGGTGGGTGGCGTAAAATGACACAATTTTCCTTTCTTCGTAAGAAATGGCGTCATTTTATACCATTCCACGTGGATTCACGTAAGAAACGACGCTGCATTGCTCTACGGCAAAAAACGGTGTCTCTAAAGAAGGAGTAAAATAGGGTTTGTATACGATTCTCTCTAGACGCCGGCCGTAGCTCGTTCACCCACCGTCGTTCGCTCACCCGTCGTCGCTCGGCCACCGTTGTAGTTACGCCGTCGTTCACGGTCATTCGCTGGCTGTGTCCCCAACTCTCGCTCACTCAGGTTTGTCATGTTCTCTACGTGGGTCAATTTAGTGAAAAATTTAGGGTTCCGACGGGCAAGTTAGGGCGCGGAGGGCAAATTGAGGGCTCGGCTCGAGGGGAAAGTGGTGGGGATCTCACTTTTATGGGGACCGAATAGAAAAGTGAGGGTTCCGTCGTTCGTTCGCTTTCTTTTGTAGGGACCGAATAGAAAAATAGGGCGCGGAGGGGAAAATGGGGGCTCGACTCGAAGGGAAACAATGGTGGGATCTTACTTTGTTTAACTAATTGGACTATTTTTGTGGGGGACCGAATGTGATTGAATTGAAAAATGGATGGTGGGGACCTCACTTTGTTTATTCAATTCGGTTTCCTTTGTTTCTGTAAAGGCACCGAATTGAATAAATTGGTCGCATTTGTTTCTTGACAACAAAACGACAAGAACTCTGTCATGTGGTCCCAAAAAGTAATGACTTTTTTTTTTTTTTTTTCATTGGGTGCAGCATCGACATGGACGAGAATCAGGCAGGCATCATTGTTGGCTATGGTGGAGAGTTTGTTATTGGCACCAAGGATTGGGAATATACTAGTGGAAATGAAAGTACTGTCTATGTCAATGTTCGGAAGCCATCATATATTGATTTTCTGAGGGATTTTGTGTATTTTTTACGATGCAAAGTGCAAAAATACATTATTGTGTTCCTGGGAAGGAATTGAAAGATGGCTTGAGATTTTTTAATGATGATAATGTATTAAGAATATCATTTACTATTATCTTCACGGCGAAGAAGCTAGGTTATGTTGAGTATTATAGTGATAATGAGGATGGTGAGGATGAGGATGAGGATGAGGACGGGGATGGGGATGAGCAGACCACCACTAAAAGAGGAGAAGTGAGGGATCCTATTCAAGCGAGTAATTAGGTCGGGGTTGAGTAACATGGTTTATAATGTAAAGAGTTGTTTTCAAATCTTCACCCCACAAAAAACTAGGTAAGTTGATCCTATTAATCAAATTCCTCATCATTTTCACAAATGCGATTGTGCCTATCGAACACACCATTTTGTTTAGGATTCTTAGGCATAGTAAATCAAGGTTCTCCCCTGGAATCCTTCAAGTATTTGGCAAATGGCCTTTTAAGCTATCCAACATCGTCATTCTTGCCAAAATACTCACCATCTCAATTAGATTTGAGAATACTTATGATTTTTCCCAAATGTTTCTTGACTTTAGTATGAAAAATCTTGAATTTGTTAAAAGACTCGAACTTTTCCTTAATCAAGTATAGATAACCATATCAGGAATAGTTGTCAATAAATGCGATGAAATAAAAAAAAATTTACACAAGGTTGTCATATAGGGTTTACTAATATTAATGTGAATGATCTCTAATAAGTCAGCAATATGGACTACAATTTTCTTCTTTATCTTAGCCATTTTGCCTCTACAATAGTCTATGTAAGTCTCTAGATCACTTTTAAGAGTGGGTAGACTATTAGCCTTTATAAGCCTTTATGCCACAACACATAAGATTGTTCTTTAAGTAGAGGTCTTTTGAAGTTTACTTTCAATCGTATAAGTGATGTATATATCATTAGAAATTAAACATAGTCTGTACAATCTATTAGATATATTGCAGCACCCAACACAATAGTCTATGCAAGTCTTTAGGTCTCTTTTAAGAGTAGGTAGAACGTTGGCCTTTATCAGCCTATCCACTCTTGCCTTAGAGATGTGACCAAGCCATTTTGCATGAACTCGACGTCGACTTTAATGTTGATTGTCATTGCAAGCTTTGATTCATCCCAACTTGACTTCCTTCGTATTATGAATCCCTGTTTGGTAAACACAATATGATTAATTGCACCATTATCTACCCACCATGAACTGGATGAGATTTCTAATAGGTTAGACTTACAAACAAATGCCAAATAATTATTACTGCAAGCTTACATTTGGATAACCAAGTTTTATATTTGTTACAATTTTTCTTTATGTGACTTTTCTTCTTACAAAATAAGCAACGGTCACCATCTTTCTTGAATGATACTTTCTTAGGACCCAGACTGTTAGAATGACTAGTGGTTTCATGTATTTTTTTGTGAGTACAATTTTTGGACCTCTTATTCTTCTTATTGCTAGAACAAAAGGCATACAGGGCAAAATGCCCTTTTTCTTTCTTCAGTTCTCTTTCTTTGCTACCACACTAACTATATGGTCATAAATTGACCAAGTCTCATATTGGTAGTTGTAATTAGTCTTGTTAATCCCCAATTTATGTGGAAAGATATTTATGGCTTGATGAACAATGCAAGCAACAGAAAAATAAACATTGAGTGTCTCAATTTTTATCTATAGGTTTATCATCCTTATAATGTAACCCCTAACCCCACTTGAACCGTAATACCTCATGTTGAAGAGTCCTTGTAGATGCATTCCTATTTTAGCATTAAACGAGACATGGTTCCTAGCTTTTAAGGTTACCATCATCTATCTAGCAGTACAATTAGCTAGTATGCCACTCTTCAAGTGTTCTTGAATAAATCGCTTCATAGGTAACAAACAAATTTGATTGCTCTTTTCCTAGGCAATGTGCTTTCTGGTGTACTATACTGTTGGCAATGAGTTCTACTGGTTTATTCTTAGGAAGAGCAATATGAATATCTACCAGCTCCACCCCAAACAGAAAATCCTCTTTCCGTTTCTTAAAGTTTGAACCGATAAGAACCCTAATCATACTAGAGATGCTGTTTCCAAAGAAGGTGACTTAAAATTCAAGCAATGAATACAACTATCATTATGTGAATATTGTGCAAGTTGAAACTGTATTAGTACATATCCTGAGAGTTACGTATATCATCATATAAACACACTAGGGCATAATACATAATATGCAGTTATATATTCTTCACATGACAACGACCATAAGAATATATTCCAACAATCATATCTTTACCACTTTGGTGTGTATGAACATTAGGATAAGTTACTTCTCAATTATATGTTGTACATGTATCCATCGAAGAATTATATATAATCATCTTCTTTGGGATTATGACCACCCTTTAGAATAGGAGAAATCCCACCACAACATGGGATCAATATCTCTCAAATCTAATCAAGTGTGTTTACTTTGACAGAGTTGCAATCTGATTGAATCCTTGAAACTCACTCATATTAGAAATGTTAACTTTATATTGAAGACAATGGTATTTTATCACTAAAATCATGTGTCATGCTAGTGACATTGTTTGATTCCTTGATACATGTTAAACCTTATACATGCAATCAATGAATCACACTTTACACATTATATATGTGATGATATACATGTAAGCAAGCATTGTATTTACTTAACAATAGAGAAATACAAGAAAATATGCAAAAGTATCCTAAAACTTTCGGTTCAGTACACATTTGCACATCCTTAGAAGCATCAAACATGTAGATTGAATATACTATATTGTAGAGCATCTCAATATGAGAACATTTGCGATGAGCATGCTCCCATTGGAGCCCTCATGTGCCAATGAGTGTGCAACACGTGTAGTGCATGCTTGTGTGCCTTAATCAACCTGGATCATTGGTATGATTATTCAATGGTGAATAGTCTGATCTGGCTGGTTTGATCGGTCTTGTCAATGGTCAACCAAGTTGAGTCAATAGTAAGGTCTCGAGGTCAACTGGGTCGTTCCGTGTCAATTAGTCACCGACGTTAGCCCTAATGCACCTGTTGCACATGCTAGGCAATGCCTACGCGTGGTCATGGTGGCGGCGTAGTGTAGCAGTAGGTGGCTGCATGTGGCGGTGTGTGTGGCGTTTCCTGGAGGCGCGCCACCCATCAAAATGCTTGTCTCAACTAGCTTTATCCATCTATCTGATCGAAATTGACTTTTACTAGAAAAAAATTCCAGAAAGGGGCAAAATTTGAACGTTCTGCGTTATCCACCGTGCCACATTCTTCCATGGGAGTTCCTCTATTGCTTCAGAGAATACTCAAACACTCACCGTGACATTTTTTCCCTAAAAAGGAAAAAAAAACACATAGTAGTTTGCGTGTATGAATTGCCTTTGTGTTTGGTTGTGCAGATATTATTAATTAATAGGATAAAGGCAGATATAATAAAAATATGATAGGATTTGAAATATCTTATACAATATTAATATCTAGAAATAACATGTTGGAGGAAGTTAACACTGTGGATGGCCACGTGTGACGGAGCTGGAAGCAGCGAACTAAGGGATGTCATTTGGGGTTGAGGCCGGTGGTGATGAGCTGAGAAGAGAGATTGGCTGAGATGTGCAGACCTAGCGGGACGATGTTGAGCGGTTAGTAGTGAAGCAAGTCCTTATGGGTTTTGTCCTTCTTTGTCTTTTTTTCCTCAGTTGTTCCATATTAGATATCCTATCCATTTTTATCTCATTCAATAAAATTTTTTTATCCAAATCATATTTGGACATATTTGAATTTGGTGTTTTCCAGACATCGGATATGATGCAGAGCTATATTTGATCCACCAAACACATTGACTTTTGAGGGGGAAAAGTTAACTCCCGATAAGCCGAAGGGCAATATATAGTTTTATATGAAAATCAAAGAGAATCGATGCACTGTCAACCAGCTTATTAAACAAAAAACACGCACACACACACAACTTTCTTGGGAAAACATCAAAAGATACAATATACTATTACTAGATATCGCAAAATAAAGTAAACGAAAACTCCACATATGATTAAGTCACGAGAGAAGTGGCGCTGGTGCAAACCCCACCAAGGGAAATTCTTCCCTAGATTTGGACCCATTGAATCGAATGAATCTTCACTATAGATTTGGTGAGTCCTATGAAGGCCCCAGTCTGGTCCGCCAAGACCAAAGATATTGTTAAATTCAATTCAGTGGATCAGGCCCGTGCAAGAACTTCACATTTAGCTATGCCTCGAGAGTCGGTGGGTTCGCAACGTGGTTAGATCATGCGAGAATCTACCGTCGTTTGGCAAAGTAATTATTTCAAGCCAAAAAAGTTCAACGATAACAAAATTAAGAGTTGATTTTTACCCTCAGCATAAGTTTCATTTATGTGGTATCTGATAGTCGGCATCAACACACTAAAATATATTTTATAAAAGTTTTATTATAACTTTTAAACAATCTCTTACACTCTCTTTAATTTTAATTTTATTTTCTCACAAGTTGACAAATTATGAAGGTTTAAATATTACAGTATTATGACATGAATATCTATGTAACATATTAACTCTGTAAGTCATAAGATATTAACCAATAATGACAATATAACAAAAAATAATTAACTTTAACTATTAATAAATACGAAATATATTAATAACCCACTGTTGGCAACAAAAGTTTCACAAGAAAACGGATAGGAATATTTTTGATTAAGTGAATTTTAGATATGCATTTATTGGGAAAGAATTATTGCAAATTTTTTTAAGATTCAAATTGAATGTCACACTCGACCAAAAAAAAAAAAAAAAAAAAAAAATGAATGTCACACAATCCCACAAGATATTGAACAATTTTCTTTGTTATTTGTTGTCATGGATGATGAATATCCAGAAATTTTTAGGTTAGCAAAAAGATAAACATCATATGGTTACCAAAAATATTATGGAGCATTCCTATAAAAAGAAAATTGAGCATATGAAATCGGAAAATGATCATGAGGAAATCGCCTCTAATTTTCTGTGAACAACGAGGTGTTAGAATATTTATTAATTAATATGATCCCACATTTAGTATTTCTCAATTAATTCTGATCTATTGCGTGATTTATTACCCATGTTAATTGTGTGATAACTGCTCGTTAATTGTTACCATAACGGTCTTGATAAAAGACATCGGTAACATGAGGAACTGAATAAAAACATCAGGTTGTCTAGACCAAATCTTGTTAGTATAGAAAATACACCATCAAGTTTTGAGGGGTATTGATTAGTGGAATATGATGTTCAGATCTAATGGTTCCATGTTTGTAGAATCAATTAATATACGCATTGCGCATCCATTCAAAGTTTTAGGGTTTCTATGTTTGTAGGATTTCATCATTGGCTGGAGGTATATACTGATTCTTTATGTTTTTGCAAACCATTCCCAATTTTACATGAATTTGTTTGCGAATGATGAATTGGGATTGTTAGTTTTTCGTTAGATTTAGTCTAATAGTTGGTATCAAAACGGTTTATGATCTCTGCCTCGGTAAAATTTTTGGAATTTTGTATATTTTCATTGGATTATGAATCGGTAAAAATCGAATCTTTTGTGGCTTGGAACGGAATTACAAATTCCAACCAAATTCAGGCAACCCACCACACGATAATGGACTAGTTCAGTCACCGCCATTAGGAAGAAGAGCCTCAAGATAATTTGGCCTATTATTGACCGCCGGGGGCTAATCAAGCAGCAAAAGTTTCAGTGGTTAAGATTTTAGGACAAATCGTTTTAGGCTCAATTCCGATCATTTTGTTGGTTGTTTTTGCGGAACTATGTGTTCATCCCGGCATTGTCTTCCGAACCCACCAATCATTTTGATAAGATATGGGCAGTGGAGGGAGATCCAGTGACAGATTGGAAGCTGGTCGCGGTGGAGTAGCAAGCAGAAGGAGATCGCGGGAGATGACCTCGGGCATGTGCAATGAAGCAGTGGGCAAGTGCCCGAGCGCTATTAATGGCACGTGCAATGTGAGGCCCTGTGGTGCAGAATTCTAGTTTTGGCTTTGCCCTCATAAATTACGATTATGCCCCATCGCATAAAGGAAAATCACGGTTTTGCCTTAACTGTGAAAAATACCCATTTTGTCCCATTGGGTGTGAAAATTTATGATTTTGTCCTTTTGGGAGTAAAATTCCGGCTACACCCCTTATAACTGAAATTCAATTTTGCCCTTGTGTGTAAAATTTCAGTTTTACCCGTTTACGCATGATTTTACTGTTTTTCCCCTACATGTAATTTTTATGACTTTTTTCTTGAAATTAAATGTCTAGTAATTCGTGTATATTTAATTAATTGAAGATTAGCCACAAATTTTTTTATTTATATTAAATTATCTACATTAAGAGCTTTTGGATCACATATAATCAAAGACATTAATTTTGATTAGTCACCTTAATATTATGAATTTTATCCTACAGGAATTTTCAATATATTAATATGATTAATTAGGTTGAAATATCATTTATCTTTCCTAATTTATCTATAGGGATTGAGGAAGGAAATGCAATTTGGTAGTTTTATTGTGAAGTAATTATGAATCAATTTAAATTAGAAACTCAGCCCACATGTAGTTTTTTAATTATGTGATTATTATTTTATAACATGGGTTACATTGGTAAAACATGATTTAAGTTTGTTTACCTCAAATAAATTGATACATAAGTTTTCCTTTTGATTATGATGCAGTTTTACCACCTATGGTTAGTTCTGATATAATTGTTCCCGAGTTGAACGGTGACAACTATAAAGAATGGAGATAATTAATGCTTTTCCAATTGTGGTGTAAGGATATTGATTATGCTATACGGTCAAATGAACCACCTGCTTCTATTGAAGCTAGCACTTTGGCTGAAGTTAATCTTTATGCGCAATGAGAGTGGTCTAACCGCCTCAATATAATGTACATAAAAACAAAACTTTCTGCTAGTATTCGTGGTTCAGTCATTCAGCATAACAATGCCAAGGAATTGCTGGAGGCTATTAATGCGCAATTTGAATCTTTAGAGAAGGCGTATGCGAGCACCTTGATTATGAAGTTCTTATCGTTGAAGCTTGCTAGTGTAAAAGGTGTGCATGAGCACATCATGAAGATGAGAGACATTATAGCTCAGCTGAAAAATCTTGAAGTTGGGATATCAAAATCCTTTTTTGTATACTATATCATGAACACTCCCACAAGAGTATGCCCCTTTCAAGATCTCTTACAACACACATAAATACTAAATGGTTAATCAATGAACTCATGACTATGTGTGTTCAAGATGAAGAGAGATTGTTAATGGAAAATGGAGAAAGCGCTCATATGGCAACACAAGGTAAGTATAAAGGACAAGGTAAGTAGAAGGGAAAAAGTAAAAAACCTCTCCAAGCTGGCGTTAAGAAAGAATCTAAGTGCTTCTTCTATAAAGGGAAGGGGCACAAGAAGAAAGATTGCACCAAATTGAAGATTTGACTCGAGAAGAAAGATAACCCACTTTCATGTGTTTGTTATGAATTTAATATGGTTGATGTATGTCACAACACTTGGTGGATTGATTCTGATTCTACAATCTACATTTGGAATTCTTTGCAAGGTTTTCAGAATTAGCGAAAACCAGCGAGAAGTGAACAAAGCATCTATTCAAGAAACATGATGCGTTTGCTGTGGAAGCTATTAGGACATGTAGATAAGTTCTCAATAGTGGCTTTGTTTTGAATTTATAAAGGGCCTTTTATATTCCTAGTTTTTCTGAAATTAAATTTCAGTTTCAAAACTTGCACCATTGGGTTACTCCTTTGAATTTTTAGGTTTAATATTTAGTTTATCATATAAAATTTGAAATTTTTGGGAGTGGTATTTTATTTGACGGTCTCTTTTGAATTAATTTACAAGAAAATGTCATTTAAAATGCGATGCACGTTCATGATAATTCTGGCATAAAGTGATGTGTTATGAATGAGGATTCCTCTATGTTGTGGAATAAAGATCGAGACATATCTCCATAAATAGAATTAAACAATTAGTAAATGATGGAGTACTTAGTACTCTAGATTTTACTGATTATGAGAATTGCATAAAGGGAAAGGAGACCAACAAGTCAAAGAAAGGTGCCAAGAGGTGTATGCAAATATTAGAAATCATACATACAAATATTTGTAGTCCAGATATGGACTCAAATAATTAGATATACTTCATCTCTTTTATATACGATTATTCACGATTCATATATATCTACTTGCTTCATTATAAGCATAAAGAGGTAGACATATTTAAGATATTTTAAAATTGATTAGAGAAATAATATGGAAAACAAATTAAGATCATGATATTGGATAGAGGTGGAGAATACTGTGGTAAATATATTGAAGATTGACAAGTACTTGGTTCATTTGCGAAGTTTCTTGAAGAGTATGTGATTATTGCCCAATACACTATGTCTGGTTCTCCAGACTAGAATGATGTTGCAGATAGAAAAAATTGAACTTTATTGGACATGGTGTAGAGCATGCTTAGTAGCTCCAAACTTCCTATGTCCTTGTTAATTTGGGCTTTTAAAATAACAATTTACATATTAAATCGAGTTTTGACCAAGGCCATCTTAAAGATATCTTGTGGGTTAGTCAAAGGTTGGAAATTGAGTTTATGACATGTCTGCATTAAGGAATGCTTGTATGAAGTAAGAGTTCGCAATCTACATGAAAAGAAGTTAGGCTCAAGAATTATAAGTGAGTATTTCGTTAAATATGTCAAAAAGTCTAAGGGATACATGTTTTATTGTCCATCTCACACCATTAGGTTTATGGAATGGAGAAATGCTAAATTTCTTGAGAATGGCCTAATAAGTGGGAGTGATCAATTCAGGGACCTTGCTCTTGAAGAAAATCTTATAGATACCCAACCTTCCACCTCAAATACTGGGTTGGTTGTTGTTTACAATGCTCATTCAATTCAACTAGGCTATTGAATAACATATCATTGAAGATCAACAACCTGTTGATATTGATCCGATAGACGCAACTGTACAACAATTACGAGATACTGTTGAGCATCCAATTGAACAACAAACTCCTTAGGAGAATATTAATACAACATTAAGAAGGTCTACTAGAATTAAAAAATCAACAATTCTTAGTGACTACATTGTGTATTTGCAAGAATTGGACCATAATGTTGCAGCTGAAAATAATCCTAAAACATTTTCACAAGTTATGAGTTGTGATAAATCCAATTTGTGGTATAATGCCATGAAAGAAGAAATGAATCTATAGCATCTAATGAGGCTTGGGATTCAATTGAATTGCCTAATGGTGCGAATGTCATTAGTTGTAAATGGATCTTTAAAACTAAGAAGGATTTATTGGGTAACATTGGGAGATATAAAACTAGACTCGTTGCCAAAAGATTGACTCAAAGGGAGAGAATCGATTACATGGAGATATTTTCTTTTGTATCTTAAAAAGATTCTCTTCATGTTATTTTGGCATTGATTGCTAATTTTGATATGGAGTTACATTAAGTGAATGTGAAAACGGTATTCCTCAATGGAAAGATAGAAGAAATGGTTTACATGAAACAATTAGAAAGATTTTTCTCTAGTGCTGGTGAGTATTTGGTGTACAAGCTTAACAAGTCTCTATGTGGCTTAAAACAAGCATCCCGCTAATGGTACTTGAGGTTCCATGATGTCATCTCTTCATTTGGTTTTGTAAAGAATGTCATGGATCAATACATATACCAAAAGATTAGTGAGAGTATGATTTGTTTTTTTGTCCTATATGTGAATGATATTTTACATGCAACCAATGATAAGGAGTTGTTACATGAGGTGGAACTATTTCTCTCTAAGAATTTTGACACGAAGAATATGGGTGAGGTGCCTTATGTCATTGGTATTAAGATCCATAAAGATAGACCTCGAGGTATATTAAGACTATCTCAAGAAAACTATATTAATAAGGTCTTAGAGAGATTTTGGATGAAAGATTGTTCACTAAGTATAGCACTCATTATGAAGGGTGAAAGGTTTAATTTGAACTAGTAGCTGAAGAAAGACTTTGAAAGGGAACAAATAAAGAACATCCTATATGCGTCTGCTGTTAGAAGCTTTATTAATGCTGAGGTTTGTAGTCGACTTAGCCTTATTTTTGCTATAGGAATGTTGAGAAAATATCAGAATAATCCAAACATAGACTACTAGAGAGTTGCAAGGAAGGTGATAACATACATTCAAGGTATAAAGCGCCACATGCTTATGTGTAGATAGACTGATAGCATGGAGGTAGTTTGTTATTCGGATTAAGAATTCACTAGTTGTGTTGATTCCCATAAATTAACAACGAGATACATTTTATGTTTGCTAGCAGAGTTGTGTCATGGAAGAGTGCGAAATAGACATTGGTTGCAACTTCTACTATGGAGGCGGAGTTCATTTCTTGTTTTGAGGCCACTTCACATGGTGTGTGGTTGAAAAGTTTCATATCTTAGTTGTAGTTTTTATGGCTAAGAATCATAAAAGTGGTAGTCGAAGCAAGCACATCGATATCAAATATTTAGCCATCATGTAACGTATTAAAATGAAGAAAGTGGTTATAGAACAAGTAAGTACTCAATTAATAATAGCTAAATTTTTAATTGAAGGTATGCCACCAATGAGTTGTAAGGATCACGTAGTCAGAATGGGCATTGGTCCACTCATGTAAATTTTTCTCTATATGGAAGAATTTGTGAGACTTTTATTCATTTGCAATGTTTTTCTTAATAAAATTGTATACATTCATTTATTCTAAGAAAAACAATCATATTTGACCTAAAATGAATATAAGGTTTATTCATTAAGTTATGTTATCACATATAGGTTGAAGAAATGCATTGTGATACACGAAAAAGAATACTCACTCTAAGAGGTCTTATTGCCGTGATTCATGTGTTTTATTTCAGCATAGAATTTATGTGGTTTTGGGTTAATGTTTCCTTTGATGGAATGTTGTGATCAAGTGGGACACTGTTATAATATTTATTAATTAATATGATCCCACATTTAGTATTTCCTAATTGATTTCGATTTATTGCTCGATTTATTACTCACGTTATTTGCGTGATAACTGCCCGTTAACCGCTATCATAACGATCTTAATAGAATACGCCAGTAATGTGAGAAACAGAATTAAAATGCTAGGTCATCTAAACCTAACCTTATAAGTATAGAAAATACATTATCGAGTTTTGAGGGGTGTTGGTTAATGGAATGGGACATTTAGATTCGGTAATTCCATATTCACATAATCGATCGACATACTCTTTGTGCATCCATTCAAAATTTTGGGTTTTCCACGTTTGTAGAATTTTATCCATAGCTAGAGGTATCTACTGATCCTTTACGTTTTGCAAATCATTCCTGATTTTACATGAATTGTGAATGATAAATTGGGATGGTTATTTTTTCGTTAGATTTAGTCTAACAAGAGAAGCCAATGGAGAAGAGACAAGAAACCATTCTAATCTCAGAAGATTATACATGAACTTCACGTAAACTCTAGCAGAAAATAAGTTTCAATATTTATTTTGTTATAATTTTTAAAGAATTATAATTCTTTCTAAAACGCATGTCGACATCGATATCTAATATAATATTACGGATAATTTTGGACCATTTTACTAGTTGGAGGAAAAACTCTTTTTAAGATTTGATGTTTTCCTTCTGAAACTTCAACTGTTGTCAGCGGCCAAATACTCAACACGCTAGCTCTGTTACCAAATTCACTTCGAAGGCAAAACCATGCTTGTCACTACATTTGAGGCTTCAGGTCAACATTGTTGATCATTTACTTCTTCTTTTCTGTTATTAGTCAATTGCTTTCTAATATCCGGGTTGGGAACGGCACATCTGGCAGCGTTTGGAGCCTTCCATTTCAGGGTATATGTCGAAAAGTTTAATCCATCGTAATCATGTTTAACTGCAATTTATCTTGATTTAATGCACGTTTAACACCAGTTTGTTCTTGATTAACTTATGGAAGAACAATGGAATAATCTTTTGTGTATTAGTAGCTGACGTAATTGCTGAGATAACTCTGATTGATGCCGGCTGTTTTTTGATTTTTTTTTGTAATCTTATCCTATATCCATTTTACAACTCACTATGTGTAATATATTACGCAGGAAGTGAAAGCCTAATCTCTTACTCACGCGTTCCCACCCAAGTCTCTTGAGAAAGTGGATAATCGAATTCTACACCTACCCATTTCCAAGAGAGAAGGGTGTTGACTAGGGCAACTCCGGTGTTGATTAGGACAACTCCTAGTGGTTGATGTTGACTAGTTGAGTGGTGCCTATTGTTTAATAATAAACAAAAAGGAAAAAAGGAAGGTCATTTCTTCACGCGGGAAAAGTTTGGGATAATAATATAAATTATTCCTGACCTTTGACTTAATGTGTGATATGATCCCTAAATTTTTAATTTATTTAATATAGTCATTGAATTTCACTTAATGTTTAATGTGGTTCTTGAATTTTTAATTTATTCAATGTGATCCCTGGACTTTTGGTATATATTCAATGTAATCCCTAAACTATATATATTCAATGTAATTCTTTCATTAATTCAAGATCACAAACAAAATTAAATATTTTTTTTTATGCCGAGGATCCGGCCTAGCTCACATTATGGGAGCACAGCACCGACTATACCTCGGGAGACTAGCCCAGCAACCCACCGGCCGGGCCCCCCCGCTTAAGTCACGGAATTGCTCTGGGAGTTGTGGCGGACTCTAGGAGTCAAACCCTTGACCTGGTGGTTAGGAGGCCAGGCCTCAACACAACATTAAAATATTTTCATATAATTCAGAAACTAAATTGAGTATATAAAAAAAGTTCAGAAAATACATTGAACAAATCAAAAGTTCAAAAATCACATTGCACACTAGTTTAAAGTTCAAGGACCACATTGAATAAATTAAATATTCACAGGCCACGTTGCACATTAGACCCAAGTTCAAAGACTATTTGTGTCATTTTCCTTTAATTTCTGAACTAGTGTTGCGCATGCTCTAGGCACGTGCACAAAGTTAGATAAATGTGGAAGAGGAAAAATAATTGAATGAGAGTTATGTCAAAAAAGGAATATGGTAGTAATCTTTTAGAGAGGAAATGGGTGCGGATAATTATTTTTTGAGTAGAGGAAATAAGTCTTCAAGCGGTGGATGAAATTTCAATGTCATTTTATAATTATTTTTGAAGGGTAGTTTAAAGGCATAAAAGTGAGAGGACGTGGTGCATTGGCTTAAATGTATACTAACCATGCGTTACATACTTGCGCAACTGTTTTTGAGATAATAGTGTAATTCTATTCTTTTTATATTTAACAAATATGATTCTAAGATTAAAGTAAGGATTTGTGATATATTAGGATATCTTTGTTTACTGAAAAATTAAAATTTAAAAATAATTTGGCTAAAGCATTATTTGAATTATTTATAAAATGAACGAATGATAAATATTTTAATTACTCATGAAAGATAATTATGCATAAATTGCCGTCGTTACTAAAAATTTCATTTACAAATAAGTAAGAATCATTGTCACCTATATCGCCCATTACTCACATTAGAAAATGATCCTCTCTCATTTCAAGTGGGTCATCATTGAACCACTTACAATTTCTAGCATCCGCGTCCCGCTAAACATCAGCCAATCAATAAACAATGCCTTTCGCTGAAAACAGATCCTTTTCTCGCCCATCGGAAGTGAATGCACACCCCTTTTTGTGCTTCGTTCTTTTCTTTTCTTCTAAATAATTCTAAACTTTGAGGAGCTTCTTTCCCAGAAAAAGTTAGAAAATAAATGAAAATTTACGTATATTCGCTTGCTGATAACTGAACAATATCATATGCTTATGCCGTCGATTTAAATTCAGCAAATACCATCCACTAATCATCTTGGTAATACTGCCATTTCCATATATGTTATTTAATTCCAGAAAAAGAGGCCTTTAATATGTGAAAAAGTAATCTGGATGTCTCTCTTTGAAACTTCTTTTTGGTTTTTAATCAATCTCTTTGCAGGCATTTAAAATTACAAGATTAGGAAATTAATTCAACTGGAAATCTTAGGGAACGGAAAGTTTGGTAATATGAAATTGCCATATGTCCTTTCATTTGAAAATATTCACCTGAGTGGTTCGCTGTTCGTGCTCTCATACGTTCTAGAGAATTCCATGCATGTAATAAAAACCAGCATCTACAAGTGCAAGATCGAAAACTAAAAGTAATTATCAGGAAAAAATAACAAACATCTCTTGATTTTATTGCTCACCAATTTACATGATATTCCCGCAAAGCAAAAATGGCAGGTGTGCTAGAGGATGGAGAAGATCAAAAGCACTACAAAAATCTTGCCCTTTTAGCTCGTTCTAATGACAAAATGACACCGTAAGTTTTTATTTAGACTTTATCACAGCAGGAGGACAGCGAAGTGACCGGCTTTGCCAGATATTTTGGCTTCTCGTCTCCGGCCATAATCACTACAATCCTCGGTTCCAGAACCAACGGCGGGATCGCGGGCTTCACTGCCTTTTCATCGGCATTGCCCAAGGCATTGGAAGGGCGTTTCCAGCGCGAGCACGCCAATATGATTGAAGAAGTTTATGAGCAGGAAGTGATGAGAGAAAACAGAGATGAAAATGCTTCTTCTGTTATTTCAACTTCCCGAAATCTTCATCATGAGAGTTTTCCTTTTATATCTACATTAGCTCTCTCTCAAGAATCTGTTCTACCGGTATTGAATCAGTTGAAGAAGATACAACTACCTAACTAAAGAGAAGAACTAACTAACTACTGGAAAAAAACAAGAGGAAACAGAGTACAAGAACAGAGTGCTAAACAGAGAGCTCTAGCTCAGAGAGAGGGAGAGAGAGAGAGAGAGAGAGAGAGAGCTCTTGGCTTTACAAGCTTCGCAGATTATTCATATGCAACAACACAATCCGCAGCATCCCCCTTATCTTTATCTTCTTTTCTTTCTCTGTTTTTAACAGTGATTCTTCTTCCTGTACACTTCTCGGCAGCATTTATATATTCTGCTTCTTCCTCATATGCTTTCCTCCTCCTGTTCTTGATGGCATTATTAGTGGCTGAGCTGTTGCTATTTTACTGAGCTGCTGCTATTTACGTAGTCTCACCTGAGTGGTTCTCTGTTTGTGCTCTCATACGTTCTAGAGAATTCCATGCATGTAATAAAACCAGCATCTACAAGTGCAAGATCGAAAACTAAAAGTAATTATCAGGAAAAATAACAAACATCTCTTGATTTTATTGCTCACCAATTTACATGATATTCCCGCAAAGCAAAAATGGCAGGTGTGCTAGAGGATGGAGAAGATCAAAAGCACTACAAAAATCTTGCCCTTTTAGCTCGTTCTAATGACAAAATGGGACCGTAAGTTTTTATTTAGACTTTATCACAGCAGGAGGACAGCGAAGTGACCGGCTTTGCCAGATATTTTGGCTTCTCGTCTCCGGCCATAATCACTACAATCCTCGGTTCCAGAACCAACGGCGGGATCGCGGGCTTCACTGACTTTTCATCGGCATTGCCCAAGGCATTGGAAGGGCGTTTCCAGCGCGAGCACGCCAATATGATCAGTGCCCCGGCTATGAGGATCAGCAGTACAGCTAGCCCTCGAAAGAGATATGGTATTGGAGAGCTCCATATGTGGGTGTTTGATGCAGAACTTGTAGCTCTCATCTCTCTCTCTTCTCTCTCTCTCCACTCTGGTTTTTTCTCTGGGTGGTTTTTAAGGGTGATGGAGTTGGTGAGACTTTCCGTGGGCTTTTGCAATAAGAAGAGAGAAGGTGATGAGGGAATTTATAGGGTGAAACTAGAACTGCGTTGGGGGTGGGACGAGATGGGTATTTACACTTGATGCCATTTCGTTCTAGGAGAACATTCTTTGTTCCTTCGTAGATTCGCTTCTGCTTATTTGTTAAAGATATGAAAAAGTAAAAGATGTGTCGGCGAGTCGAAGCACTTTATGTAGTCATGCAAAATTCGTAATCTTTTGGCAATGATGAATTTCTGTGTTCTGCATTAGTGGTTGCAGCAAAACTTGTGCGTCAAACAAGCTAGAGTTAGAGTTGATTATTCCCTGCCCTCTTACAACTTTTATTGTACTGCGGTTTAAACCCAAGGAACATGGATGACATTATGGCATCCTTATGCATAATGAGAGTCTCCTCCTATATTACTGGTTTTCCATGACCCATCTCCTTAATTTTGTTGTTACAAACAGATCATAATTGGCAAATATGAAAAGCTATGCTGGCAAACATATTCTTGTAGAACTTGTTTCGAGTCTCAATTACAACGAGTGTTATTTATTTTTTTTTTTTGGGGATGACTAAAAATAATAGTATTCATCAGAACAACTTCCGCTTTAATTTTCACCATTTAATTTTAAAATCAATACTTATGAAAAATGACATGACATTTGTTAAAAAAATGAAGTATGTGAAGTGAGGGATTTGAAATTAGGAATTACATGGTGTAGTTAAGGAAAAGGTGAGGATAACACTATAGGAAGTTAGTGAATAACATGTTTCATGGTTAAAATATGCCTGATTAGAGAATAAAATAAGACATGATGTGTATGATTAAAGTTGTTGACTATTTTGGTGAGGGAAGTTGAAACGGATCTACAAAGGAAGATTCCTGCAAACTAAACTTTAGCCCATTTAAATTGTTGTAATATTGACGTGATGGAGAAAGCTTATGGCGCTGGTTAACCTCCTTAGATTATCTTAGCAGTGAAGGAAACGAGTAAAAGGGGATAAGCCCTTTAATTTCATCTTCAATGTACCTGCTCGTAGAGAGGCTTTTAGGTGTCTTTGTAACTCGACATTTTCCATCCACCATAGTCTAATCACCACGAAAAAACTACTACAATCTAGAACAGTATTGAAATTCATATCACTTGATAATAGCATATGACGATATTAATTGACTTGGATGAGTGGAGATATAGCACTCAACGACTCGTATAATACTAAAATTATTTCTCATTCATCCAATTTAAGTGAAGAGTTGTTTTTTCTTTTTCCTTTTTTAGTTACGGGCATTTCAACTTATAGGCTCGTGAGGCAATCAAGCTACCTATCCAAATGTATCAGGGGTGATAATATAATGATGTTTCTATTTTTTGATAACTCAAGGGTACGAGTGCAAAGACCGAATTGCTTAGAGGTCCATTAAATACCTTGCAATAACAATAAATGCATATGCTGGTAGCTTTGACTCAGAGCAACGTTTGAATAGTTTGTGAAATTTGAACACGCGAACAAATGATCTTTAATTTCTCAATTTAGAATCACCTGACGTCCCAAACAAATAATCACATCAAATTATGGAGAATATAATACAACACTTCTATCTTTTGAGGATGGCAATGGCAATAATGAGGAATTCTTGCCAAAGGTATTAGAGGAAATAGAGAACCGGTCAAACAAGCAATATGAAATGTACAGCAGATTAATGCGTTTCCCTCTCTCGAGCCACCGCGTCCGCCACCAACCCAATTGTCTCTGTTCCTACTTTACTTGCCAAAACACATATTCTTCATTCCTTTCATACGTCGAAAATCAGATGTTGCCTGGTCAACGAACTTGAGATGGCTCTCGTAATTTGAAGCGTCTGCAATCATCCAATGTACTATTATGAACATTTTATGATGGATCCAACCCAACCTTTATCATTACGAAATATAGAGTCCCTAAATTCTCATCTCTCCGCATAACAAACCTCACTTTTGCAATTAGAGCCAGCTTTCTTGAAGCTCTAATACTCTGGCCCAACATTTGTTTGAATCGCTATAATGATTTCACAAAATTAAAATAAAATTGTGAGATTAACTTCTGTATGCCCCATGGAGGAAAAACTCGTGGGTGGTTCCTCGTGATTAAAGAAAAATCTTCTATAAACTCTTATTAAAGACAAATGCTTAGGTGATTGAACTTAATCTACTTTGAGAATAACAATCTGTTTTGAATTTAAAAAAATAATAAATTCATTAAGAATTTGTGACTCATAACATGGTGTGATAGTTAGTAGTCTAAAACTATTATGCTAATGAAGCCCCTCATTAAATGAGTATATATGAAAAGAAAATCGAGAAAAATTTGAGAAACTACCCAAATGGCATTTGATTGTCTCGTTAAGAATTAGAATAAAATAGAAAAAATTGGACAAGAGAAACATGTTTGGAGAAGGTTGGGATATAAAATGGGATAAAAATATAATTCATGAATTAATAAATCAATGGAAAATGACAAGCCTCTTATCTGGACATATTTATATTTGTTCAGTATGTGATTGATTGATTACACAGACTCAATATTGTCACGCAAAATATTCATCCAATTTTTTTTTTTGTCCCTCTAGAAAACGATGTGTTCTGTGACTTAGGAACGAAGAAAGAAACTCTTTTGGCGAGTTCAGCTGCTCATCAAATCATATCAATCTATCTGAAGTCAGGTCTATCCACTTACGGAAACTTTCACCTTTAGGCTATGTTTGAGAAACAGAGAGGAATGAAACTTGGAATATAATGTTTGGGAAAATTTAAAATAGTTGTGACTAAGATAGGGGGAGAAATTTCAAAATATGAAGCATCTTTTTCTATTATTCTTTCCTCGCCATACTTCCCAACATAGCCTTGATTTGGGGAAGATCCCAATGACAAGCTGGGTCCGATGGTTCAATCCGTGAATTTGATTAAGATAAAGTGTGCTCAACATTATTATTTTTCTCTTTTGCTATTCGGGGTGTTGATCAAATATACAGAAATTTTACCAATGGCTTCTTCGATTTGGTGTTATTTTGATTTGGTCAATTAGGATAACGATGTACTTATAAAAAATTACGCACACCACGTATGTGCAATTTCTCCAACGTGTGGACAACGTGACTAATACCCTGCTCCGACCATGGTCGTTGGCTAGAGACTTTTTAGCAGTAGCTTTAGGAGAATATTGCCCACGACTTCGACGGCGCAGCCGTAGGTGTGCTCCGGTCACGTTCTTCCAAGTGGACGATGTGCAGAACAGAGAGCAAACAAAGACAAGATGATTATTGCTTTGTGTCTCCCAGTGACATGATGGCGTGGAGCGCACTTCCTTTTTGGAAAAAAAACGGCCACAAAACCCGATTTATCTATTAGAGAAAATAATTATTATACTAGGGAAAAAAGACCCGCCGTCGGTTTTCACCGACTCTTTTGCTCCATATCTGTTGCCGATAACCAATAATTACTAAGTCTCCAAACAGCGACAGTGCTGGTGAAGCAACAGCCAAAACGCATTCCCGTGTCCCCACATCCATCGACCTAATTTAACGACCGAGTCAAACTTTGGTTGCTGAGTTTGCAATAATCTAAGTCTAAATGAAGATCCAAAACAGTTGTTAGTTTTGACGTCATAAAGGAAAAAGAAGTTCGCATTTATTTCCTCTTTTTTTTTGTTTTCCAGCTTAACCCTTCAATTCATATTTCAAAGTCATCATAAATACATGGCCATCTAGATCTAATAGGACATGTAAACTGGTAGGTACTAGGGGTGTGCATGATCTGGGTGGGTGGTTCCTGGCCTAGAATCGGGAACCGCCCACTAAGGATCGGCTCTGAAAAATTGGAACTAGAAACCGCCTGTTCGTTGCATAGATCCACTCGAGAATCGGACCGCCAGGTGGATCCATGGAACCGGTCCAATCTTTGCGCCTTTCCCTTTTCGCCCTCCCACATTTGCTTATTCTAGCTGTCCTAACCATGGTAGCTTTTAGCCTTATCAAGTACTGGCGCCATGGTGGCTGTGACCCTCACGCCGCTTTCGTCCCGACCACCACCACCTTTTTCGCCACCGCCCTTCGCCTCTCCTAATCCTCCCCTGAGACTGACGATGACGAGGAAGACGAGGATGACAAGCCATTCTTCGACCTGGAGTTCACCCTTATCCCCAAAGATGAGGACAACGGGGAGAAGCCCGAGGAGGGGGGAGGAGGAAGAGGGGAGGCAAAAGCAGGATGAGCCGAGCAACGACGAGGAGGACAATGACAGTGAATGCAAAGGTGGCGATGAGGATGGTGACGACGTGAAGAAAGAGTTCAAGTTCAAGGGGGGAAAAGAGTATCGACTCATTGTTTCACCAAGTCTGGACTAGGACTCAAAGGGAGATGAGCGGATTTGAAGGTGAATTAGAGAGGAAGAGGGAGCTGGGGACAGTTTGAACTAAGAGAGACAAGATGAAGTAAGAGAGCAAATGAACCGAGACAAGATGGAGATTGAAGCACTAAATTTTAGATTTGCTAATTTCGAAATTATTTTAAATATTAAAAATAATATATTACTACAATATAAATCCGCCCGATCTCGGGTGGGCAAAGGTGTGGATCCGTCCATGGAATCGGAACTGGACCGATATCCACCGGTTCCCATAAATTGGAACCCGGAATCGACTTGTTCTCTTAAGAACCACTAGTTTCGGGTGATTCTCGGTTTGGTTTCGTGCAATCTGAATGGGTCTCGGTTCATTTGCACACCCCTAGTAGGCACTTGAACTTTTGTCCATTGGCCCGAGTCATCAATAATATGCAATCCCTTACATGCTTCATTTAGTTACAAACTCATGTTAGCAAGCTCGCTTAAATTTGTTCGATAGGCTTGTCTTATCCGCGAGTTCAAGGAATTCTTTCTATATAAAAATTAGCAAAGAAGAGGAAACAAATCATTTTTCTTTAATTGGACTTGCAAGCAATTTTTCCCTGTGTTGAGTAAACGGGATTCCCAAAAAACAGGGATTCGACACAACATCAAACCCTAATAGAAACAACGAAGCGGAAGCAAGCCCAGTAAAACATGAATCACCGATCCTAAGGCACATCACATAATCGAACGTACCTTGTTTCCACATACTAAACACCGGTGTTGCGAAAAGAGGAAGAATCCACACAATTCTTCAGAGGAAAATCCCTGTTCTGTTCTTCGGGAGAGAACGGTATGAGAAGACGTAAAAACAGAGAGAGCGTAATCTCACTTTTCAAAATTACGTAACCTCTTCAATTAACCGCCTCCAAGATTTTTCCCTTATCTTTAATAACTTCCTCCATGGGCCCTCAACTCACGGGCCGGGCCTTGAGGCCCAACATGGGCGGACGGGCCAACTTAGGCCCATCAAAAGGAAAAAATCCATCATCTCCCACTCGCACATGGTGGGCCAAAACCAACATGGGCGGACGGGCCCTACTTAGGCCCATGAAAGAAAAAATCCATCATCTCCCATTCGACATGGTGGGCCGAACAGAATCTTCCTTTTCTCACTGCAACATTCATACTGGTGAATAGTCCGTGCGACCAGCATACTTTGAGAGCTCGTTGCCATACATCTGTTAGGAATATATAGCAACTCATAATGGGCATCACATCCTGAGTAGATTTAGTATGTAGTACCCTAGATCGATCGATCACATTTATATCTCTCTTCTGATCTCTTATATATTGTATTCACAATTATGATTATCCATAAAACAATCATAATTGATCGACCGGTGAATACAAAAACTAGAATGTGATTCTCCAAATTCGATCTTCCCCTTTCCTTGAAACTCTCAATTTCAGTTCAACTTGCTTTTCTAGAAATGTCCCATTAGATCGAATCAATTCATGATCATTGGTAACATTTTAAGATAGCAAACATTGAATAGAAATCTTGAGAATAAGTAAGAGTCATGAGGGCACTAAATTGAGAAACTCCTTTCTTCAAGAGTCTCACACGGCATAAAAGTTGAGATCAAAACTTTTGCCATTCTTATTGGTCGTCTCATGCATACGTAGTATAAAATACGTATTACGGTATTTAACTCCTTTCCCATGGAGCGTATGTCTACACCTTTAATACCGTACAGATGATAGTTTAGACATACTTAATGTCTAACTTGATTTCACGTATCTACTCATTCACAGAATTCATCAAAACTCACATCTGGCATCATAGATAGATAAAGTAAAATATGTTGGTTATTTTACTTTCGGACATCGTAAATATTATGTCCTCATCTTAACACTCAGTTAAGGCGACATATGTATTTTAAACTTGAGCTTTCAATTATCACCTAGATAATAAGCTTAAAAACCGTCTCATCTCTATTTATCACACAGTAAATAGAGGCGATTACCCGTGTGAGTGGGCTAATCTCTTATCTGTCCGACATACTTTCTCAACTTAATATAATGTACTGAGTATTAAGATGCATAAACGTCAAACAAATATTCATAGGCATTAATGATGAAAACCACAAATTCATTAAATGTGAACACTCAAGGGAAATTACAATATTCAGTACATCAACCTCTACGCAATCCTAGAGATTTCACATGGCCACAAAACACATATCTAGGTATTGGTTTCGTCATAGGATCTGCGACCATTCTATGCGTAGATATGTAATGTAAGTTCACTTCTTTTCGTGCAACCATATCTTTGACAAAATTATACTTGGTATCTATATGTTTGGTCTTGCCATGATATTTTGGATCTTTGGTGTACGCTATTGCTGCTTGGCTATCACAGTTAACCAACAATGAGTCTGCAGCATACCCAATAATACCTAAATGATCCAAAAATCTCTTAAGCTAAACACCTTCTTGAACTGCTGCTGATAATGCCACGAACTCAGCTTCCATCGTGGACAAGGCTATACACGTTTGTTTCTTACTACTCCAAGATATGGCGCCATTATTCAGTAAGAAAACAAATCCAGAGGTAGATTTTCTTTCATCTAAATCTCCTCCCCAATCAGCATCTGAATAGCCTTCGAGTTGTAGATCCTTTCCTTGGTAACTTAGCGTATAATCAGTAGTTCCCTTCAGATACCTTAGTATTCTCTTAATGACTTTCCAATGTGCTTGACTTGGATTGGATTGATATTTACTCACCATTCCAACTGCAAAACATATGTTAGGTCTTGTACACATCATAGCGTACATCAAGCTCCCAACAGCACTAGCATAAGGAACATGTTGCATTTGTTCCTTCTCTTATGGAGTCCTTGAACACAATTTGTGGCTCAATCCTTCGCCTTTTGCAATAGGAGTATCTATGGGTTTACAATCTTGCATACGAAATCGTTCAAGAACCCTATTTATATATGTTTCTTGCGAAAGAGACAATGATCTCTTCGAACGATTTCTTGAAATCTTAACTCCAAGAATGTATGCAGCCTCACCCATGTCTTTCATCTCAAAGTTGGAAGATAGCCAACCCTTGACAATGTTAACGAACTCCTTATTGCTTCCGGCAATCAGTATATCATCAACATATAATGATATGATCACAAATTGATCTTTGGATCTTTTGATATATACACAATGATCCTCATCAATCATTGAAAAATCATATGCCATTATGGCATTATGAAAACGTATATACCATTGTCTCGACGACTGCTTAAGGCCATATATCGATCTCAAAAGTCGACATACCTTTTCTTCTTGGCCTTTTGTAATGAAACCAATAGGTTGTTCCATATAAATTTCTTCGTCTAATTCTCCATTAAGAAAAGCAGTCTTTACATCCATTTGATGTAACTCAAGATCCATACTTGCCACTATTGCCAGAATAATGCGAATTGAGGTAAATCTCACAACAGGAGAAAATGTTTCCTCATAATCAATTCCTTCCTGTTAATTATACCCCTTCGTCACAAGGCGAGCCTTATGCCTTTCTATCGAGCCATTAGCTTTACGCTTTATTTTGAGAACCCATTTGTTCCCAATAGCTTTGCGTCCTTTTGGAAGATGAACCAGTTCCCAAACATGGTTTGACTTTATTGACTCCATTTCCACTTTCATTGCATGCATCCATTTTTCCTTATTAGGGCAACTTAGAGCCTCATTTACATTCCTTGGCTCATCTTCATCTTGCGGAGCAATCATGAAAGTTTCCCCTTAATGTCAAAACGTCGACAGGGAATACTTTTGCGACTTGTTCGCCGTACGGGAGATGGTACACTTTGCACATCATTCCCTATTGTGCTCCCACTCGGATTAGATAATGATGATATCGTCTCATCATGTGGTTGTAATTGAGAATGAGTTGAATTAAATCCATCACTTCTCATGTTACTCCCACTTGGACGAACTCCACTAAAATCATTATCTGGATCCAAGGTTTCAAATAGAGAGTAGTCCTCACCTATTTCACCCTTTTTAGGAAAATCATTCTCTAAGAATGTGACATCCCGTGATTCAAACTCAGTTATACTCCCACTTTCCTGCTCACCTATGAACACATACCCTTTTGAGTGCTCAGAGTATCTTATGAAAATACTCTTCTTTCCTCTGGGACTCAATTTCCCAAACTTGTGAGAGGACTCATGAGTATAGGCAGCACAACCCTATGACTTAAGAAAACTTAAGTCCGATTTTCTACCTGTCCATAACTCATATGGAGTGGAAGTAACTGATTTGGAAGGCACACGGTTAAGTATATAGACAATAGTTAACAAAGCATCACTCCAAAAAGTGATAGGTAAGTTAGCATGTGCCATCATGGACCTAACCATTTCCAGTAGGGTTCTATTTCTTCTTTCTGCAACACCATTTTGTTGAGGAGTGTAAGGAATAGACAACTGTCTTTCTATTCCTCTTTCATCACATAAATTTCTGAACTTATCAGATAAATATTCACGACCTCGATCAGATCTCAATACTTTTATTTTCTTGTCTAATTGATTTTCTACCAAGTTCATAAACTTTTTGAAACAACTCAATGCTTCAGATTTATGAGAAATCAAATAGACATATCCGAATCGAGTATAATCATCTATAAATGTGATGAAATAAATAGCCCTATGCCTTCCTCTCACATTCATTGGACCACAGACGTCAGAATGGATTAATTGCAAATGAAATTCAGCTCTTTTACCTTTTCCAAATGGTTTCCTTGTCGTTTTCCCTACTAGGCAATGCTCACATATGGGCAAATCGACTTTTTCAATATTACCCAACAAGCCCTCTTTGGCTAGTCTATTCATACGTTGTTGGCCAATATGACCAAGTCTAGCATGCCACACATTCACATCATTATCATATGAATTAGAAGATGTGAAAAGGGAATAACAAACATTGACATTACCAGAGTCAACATTTAATACAATAAAACCATCTAGAAAATAACAACAACCATAGTAGTTTGTATCCAAATACAAATCCACACCACTATTATGGAAGTTTATATTAAAACCAAGCTTAACTAACACTAAAACAGACACTAAATTCCGACAAATCTCCGGAGCATATAATACATGATGTAGGAAAAAGTGCGTCCACCACGCATGCTCAATTGGCAGGTGCCAATCCCTTTTACTTCAGTTCTAGAGTTATTTTCCACATAGATCCACTTAGTTCTAATCGGAACTCGTTGAAATTCTACGAAGGATTCTCTATCCTTCGCTGCATGGTCTGTTGCTCCCGAATCTACGCGTCTACAAAGGATTAGATTCAGTTGAGAATATAGAACTTGACACATATGCAAAGTTCCCAAAAGTACAAGGAGTGTTTACCTTCTTTGGCTCGCGACAGTCGTGAGCATAGTGACCCTTCTTGTCACAATTGTAACACTTCACCCTTGACAGTTTCTTCATTCGAGGACGCTTTCCTCTTTCACGTTAGTCAACTCTCGGTTTCTTCCATGAAGAACTCTCTCCCTTGCCTTTCCACCTTTTGAACCAATCAGGACGCTTGCGTTTGGAGCTCGAAGCTCCATGTGAGCTAGAACCAGCAAAATAAATGTCAGTTTCAGCCGCCTCATCAGAGGCGGTCCTCTTCCATGACTCAAGATGGTGCACAGCGTCCTAAAAGGTTTTGATGTTCTCATTGTGGGTCAAGTGCACCTTCATATGCTCCCAACTCGAGGCAAGGAACGGATCACCACTTTTATAAACTTGCACTTGCTGCTCATCGGTCAAAGACATGGCCAACATCTTTCAGGCCATTAATCATGTTTGACATCTTTCTTAAGTGTAGTTTCATGGTCTTCGACCATGAGGCTTCTTGTAAGAGTCAAACCTAATAGTGAGCTTCAACTTAATGATCACACAACCGCACCACCACAACTCCTTTTTATCTTTGGGCCCGCGTGAATAGTACTAGGTGATCTGATTCAGAAATTAAAAAAAAAACCTTAATTAAACACAAAAGCATCATTAAGTCACCAAAGTATGACCAAATCTTGTTGCCAACGCTTCCCACATTTTCTTAGCATTCTCAAAACGCCCCGGGGTCTTGGGAATCTTGTGGGTGGCTGGGATGGGCAAGGGGAGGCTCGAACTCTCATGACGTCATTTTCCATACTACTCAGCAACGTAATGCGAGCAAGAGAGTTCTTTCTCTTCCACGCAGCAAATGCTTCCTTATCTCTCTTATGTTGTGTAGTGTTTCCATTTTCGGGTTCCTCCATGGTTAGGTTAAAAGCTTTTAGTGTCTCTTGCTCTTTCAGCACATATTGGATTTTCATATGCCATATTTCATAGTTGTCACCGTTAAGCTTTTCACCTTTGTTCAATTCAGCGACAATGCTCTTCGTGGCTGAAGCCATTGATCTGAACATATCTAACATATATGCACGATTTATTAATGCCTATCATTTATGCATCTATTTTGCATAAAACCTTCATATTAATGAATAATTTCAAATTAGGTTTCAGAATCAAGAGGTCACTGAGTTTCCAATCATCATCTAAAAATCCTAACTTGAAATTATCATTAATATAATTTTTTATGCAAAATAAGTTCAGCAAAGTCACTAAAACTTTCTTGAACTTCCCACAGCGAATTGTAAATTAACATACTAATTTACAACAAATGATATTGAACATCCATTAATTGATTTAAGAAAGAAAATCTCCATATTATGTAACTAAAATGCATCAGTTGTTACACTGACATCCACAAGATAGAAAAATATTCACATAACATGTCCATCAAGCCTACTAAAAGAAAAACAACTCGAAACATCTAAACCCAAGTCAATATATGAACTGGGAAAAATCATTTTTTGTTCAATTTCTTGAACTTTTCTTTTGTAACAATCAGGTAATAATCATCTATGAAAGCCATCACAATACTCCTATACGAAGTAGCTTTGTTGACTTCCCATATGCAATTCAACACTCCTTGTCATTCTGGTGGAAGTGTTCGTGAAAAATCGCACCATCTCTGATTGTGGCATGGGACGACCATTCCATATGACCTCTTATATTTTCCCATTGACTTCAAGAACATGATCAATTATGTCGCCACTCTCCCATCGATAATCATTCAAATCGGCTATCATCCTTAAAAGCCTTTCCTTTTGTTCATCGGTAATTGCACGAATAGGTGTGCGCAACCTAAGGGGAGGCATTGTTCCTGCAACAAATGCAGAACAAAAGGGATTAACATATAATCCATATAGAGATAATCCAAAAAGAAACACATTCTTTTTTTTTTTTTAAAAAGTCAACGGTCAAAGTTAACGGTCAACAGTCAAGGGTCAACGGTCAATGGTCAACGGTCAACGGATGACCGGGTCAAGTCAACGGGTCTGGTCAACGGGTCCGGTCAGGTCGGTCCGGTCGGACCGGTGAGGCCGGTCGGGCCGGATGGGCCGTCGGGACGGTCGGACGAACCGACAAGACGTGCCTTGCGCGTGCGTGGGCACCGCCGCCGACGTCACGATGACGTCAACCGGCGCGTGCAGCAGTTGCCGCACGCGTGTGCGATTGCGCACGCGTGCGTTGCACGCGCCTGCTGTTTCTTCTGCTCGCGCATGTGCGTTGCACGCGCCCGGGAACCGCACGCACGTGCCGATGAAGTCAAACACTTCAGCCACATATGGTTGCGCGTCCGGCGGCGAGCCACTACTCAAAATTCTCGTATCAACGAGCACTACAACCCTAATCAATCAGAAACATACTTCGATCTACGGAAAAACAAAAACTAGGGGGAACAGTATGGTGTCAGGATTTTTTTCATCCCTGAATCGATCAACAGTGATGTTTTCCGAAAAAATCAATCATAAACAGTTCATAAACACGAAAAGGGATTGGGAAACATGGACAAGGGGCTCTGATACCATTGTTGAGTAAATGGGATTCCCAAAAACAGGGATTTGACACAAAATCAAACCCTAATAGAAACAACGAAGCGGAAGCAAGCCTAGTAAAACATGAATCACCGATCCTAAGGCATATCACATAATCGAACGTACCTTGTTTCCACAGACTAAACACCGGTGTTGCGAAAAGAGGAAGAATCCACACAATTCTTCAGAGGAAAATCCCTGTTTTGTTCTTCGGGAGAGAACAGTATAAGAAGACGTAAAAACAGAGAGAGCGTAATCTCACTTTTCAAAAGTTACGTAACCTCTTCAATTAACCGCCTCCAAGATTTTTCCCTTATCTTTAATAACTTGCTCCATGGGCCCTCAACTCACGGGCCGGGCCTTTGGGCCTAACATGGGCGGACGGGCCAACTTAGGCCCATCAAAAGGAAAAAATCCATCACCCTGGACATGCTTCAGAAATGCACAATGGAGAAATGACCACGTTACGAAACCCTCGTAGACTTTGAAGGTTAGTTATATGAGTTCACCGATCCGGCGTTCCCTTCCATGATTTTTCGCGAGGTATACGTCCACGTTACGGATAGACATAGGCTCACCAGTAGGTCGCATTGCGTATTTGTCACAATATACGCCAAGATTAGAGGAATTCTGATTGGTCCTCTGCCATATCCGGAGGACAACAGTAGTGACAAGGGTGACGGCTTTAGGGAGCCATAGACATGGGAGCTGAAGGTGGTAAGGATCCAATTTTGAGGCACGGTCTTGACATTTTTCAGGATAGGACTATTGCAGATGGGTGATTGGCGATGTGGATAGTTTTGTGGGGGCGTTGCTATGGTGGTAATGTTGATACCACGAGGGAGTAGTATATCTTTTGACCTTCCAGCTTATAATCCCAATGAAATCACCTATGTTTATAAATAAGATAAGAAATGAAAGCTATGATGTTTTGTTCTTCTATTGCGTTCATCCATTATTGTATTCTGTTTGATTTTATACTTTTGGCTTCAACTTGTGCTAAAATTGAAAAGATTAATAACTCCCGTTGGTGTGTGGCAGACTACGACGTCACATGGTGGGTATGCCAGAGGGTGGAAAAGATCAAAAGCACTACAAAATCTTGCCCTTTTAGCTCATTCTAATGACTAAATGGTAGGGGTGATCGGGTACAAGGTGGGTAGGGTCTAGACCTGGACCCCATACCCGATCCTGTTATAATCGGTTCCCCTTTTTTGGACCCTGTTGTATTGGACCCTGTACTCAACCCACCCTGTTTTTCCGGTCCGGTTCCAGGGTCAACCCTGTTTCCATTGGAACCTATTTTGCAATTTCCTGATATCTTATACGAACTTCGAATTTTATATTAATACGCGAGAAAATAACGTAATCCCCTAAATCGAAACATTAAGCACTTGCAATAAGTAAATACATGAACTTTTTGACTAAACGAAAAATTAAGGATCCACATGACTAATTATAATAAATAAAATCATAAGGCAAAGAATAAGCAACAAACATGGGTCTAATATTAGTCTTATTCCCACAACTACTACATGAAGCTACTCATTTATATAAGCATAAATCCTCATACAAAAGAGAAATTAGGCGAGTCAATCCATATGCTACACAAGAATTTGGTGGCGATGAACACCGTCCGTCCGTCAAATGGTGCGAGAGGGAGCCGATGAGGGAGGGAAGCAAGTGAGGAAGAAGAACAACGAAGGAGGAGTGCCATGCGTGTTTGAGAGAGCCAAGAGGAAAAATGCCGTGTGATTGCGGGAGTAAGAATAGAAATAAGGGAAAAAAAGAGGGTTTTGGACTTATATTTACAAAACCGGTCCGAGAACCGGTTCCTAGGTGGGTAATCAATCGGACCCGGTTCTTGGACCGGTTTAAACCGGTTCCAAATTTTGGGAACCGGTTCCCGGACTGGTTTCAACAGGAACCGGTTCCCGACCCTGTTTTTTGGATGGGCCAGTCTAGTTCCCGGGTATACCCGGTCTGGTTGCACACCCCTACTAAATGGTACCGTAAGTTTTTATTTAGACTTTATCACAGCAGGAGGGCAGCGAAGTGACCGGCTTTGCAAGATATTTTGGCTTCTTGTCTCCGGCCATGATCACCGCAATCCTCGGTTCCAGATCCAACGGCGGGATGGCAGGCTTCACTGGCTTTTCATCGGCATCGCTCGAGGCGTTGGAAGGGCGTTTCCAGTACGAGCACGCCAATATGATCAGTGCTACGACTATGAGGATCAGCATTACAGCTAGCCCTCCATAGAGATATGGTATTGGAGAGCTCCATATGTGGGTGTTTGATACAGAACTTGTAGCTCTCATCTCTCTCTCTCTCTCGCTCTCTCTCTCTCTCCTCTCCGATTTTTTCTTTGGGTGGTTTTCAAGGGTGATGGAGTTGGTGAGAGTTTCTTTGGGCTTTCGCAATAAGAAGAGAGAAGATGGTGAGGGTATTTATAGGGTGAAACTTGAACAGCTTTGGGGGAGGGACAAGATGGGTATCTGCACTAATGCCATTTGGTTCTAGGAGTGCGTTCTTTGTTCCTTCCTAGATTCGCTTCTGCTCATTTATTAAAGATGTGAAATGTATTAGATGTGTTCGTGAGTCGAAGTACTTTATGAAGTCATGCAAAAATTCGTAATCTTTTGGCAATGATGACTTTGTGTGCTCTACATTAGTCGCCACAGCCAAACTTACGCGTTAAAAAAGCTATATTTGGAGTTGGATATTCCCTGCCTTTTACAGCTTTTATTGTAGTAGGGTTTAAACCCCATGAACATGGACATAATGTCATCCTTATACATGATGAGAGTCTCCTATATTACTGCTTTTCATTGACCCATCTCCTTAATTTTGCTGTAACAAGTGCAATTCAAACTGATCATAATTGGCAAACATGGAAATGATGACTTTTGGGAAGGACGACTTTGTGTGTTTTATTTTAGGTGTGGCAGCCAAACTTTTGCGTTTAACAAGCTACTGTCAGAGTTGATTGTTTCCTGCCTTTTACAGCTTTAATTCTAGTAGGGTTCAAGCCCCATGAACATGGACATAATCTCATCCTTATACATCATGAGAGTCTCCTATATTACTGGTTTTCCTTGACCCATCTCCCTACAAGTTGTTACAAGTGCAATTCAAACTGATCATAATTGGCAAACGTGGAAAACTATGCGCCAAACAAGCTGTAGTTAGAGTTGATTATACCCTGCCTTTTACAGCTTTTATCCTAGTAGGGTTCAAACCCCATGAAGAGAGACCTAATGTCATACTTATACACGATGAGAGTCTGGTATATAACTGGTTTCCATGATCCATCTCCTTAATTTTGTTGTTACAAGTGCAATTCAACCTGATCATAATTGACAAACATGGAAAACCATGTTGACAAATGAGAAAATTACCAAAAAAAGTTATAAACCTTTTATAATTGTGTCAATTCAATTCAATTTTTTTTTTTTGCAATTGAGTCCTAAATATTTTATATTTGTGCAAATTCAATCCATCTGACCAATTTTGGCCAAAAGCACTAATGTGGATGTTAATCGTCTTACGTGACATAGTCAGTGCTAACGTAGACAATTTTTATAATATTTTATTTTTAAAATTTTTATATAATTTTTTCCTTTTTTCTTCTCTTTCTTTTTCTTTTTTTCCCTTCTCATCCTTCTTTCTCCAGCCGGTTGTTGGACCTCAACAATCAGCAATAGACAAGGGCCGGCGAGGTTGAGCCTTGCCTAGTTGCCAGGGAGGCTCAAGCCCTCGCTAGAGGTTGTGAGGTCGCGTAGCCTTTGACTTTGTTGCCTCTGGCAAGAGCTCGAGCCACACCAAGGGCTAGGCGAGGCCACTCTCATAATTGTTGGCCCTGGGGTTGGGGGGGAGGATGACCTCGCCGAATCTAGTGAGGTCAACCTCGCTAGCCCTTGGCTCTAGTTGGTCACAGGGATTTGGCAAACTGCTAGAGGTAGTAGGAAGGGTAGGGAAAAAAAAAAAAAAAGGAAAAACGAAAAAAGAAAAAAATAAAAATTAAATAAAAATTTCAAAATCATAAAAATTTTATTAAAAATTGTCCACATCAAAGCAGTTCTATCACGCCATGTAATACAGTCGGCGTCCACATCAACACATGTTAGCCAAAATTGGTTTAATTGACTAAATTGGTGTAAATACAAAAAGTTTAGGACTCAATTGCCAAAAAAAAAATTAAGACTGAATTGGTACAATTACAAAAGGTTTAGGGTTTTTTTTTATAATTTTCCCATTGGCAAACATATTCTTGTATAACGTATTTTGAGTCTTAATTACAAGGAGTGCAATTTTTTATGTGTGATGAATAAATATAATAGAAGTCATCATAACAGTTTCCCTTTTACTTCGCACCATTTAATTTCAAAATCCAACACTTATAAAAAGATGACATAATATTTGTCAAAAAAGAAAAAGTTAAGTAATTGACGTCTGGGATTTGAAATTAGGAATTAAACGGTGTAGTTGTTGACACTTGATTTTTCACCGACGAGTCGCAAGAGTTAAAACTTCAACATTAGAGTTTTCAGCCGTGATGGAGCCCCTTTTTTTTAGCAGAAAGTGTAATTTTTTTTTTCCATTGGCTTTTCATTTATGGACAATTTTATAGCTATTTTTTAATGAAAGCTCACAAAATTGACTTTTGAGTTGACTTTTTGGTCAATCCTTTAACAAAAAGTCAACCCTAGATAAAAATATTGTTTTTTGCACGAAAAGTTTCCAATTAGTCCTAATTTCACTTTGACCATGATAATTTTCAAAAAATTCAATTTTTTTATTATAAAATTAACCTTTTTAGTGATAAATCACTAAAGGGTGGACAACCTTTTCACCAAAAAACTTGAAAAATGTAAAAACTCAAAAATCATCTCATTTTAGCTTTAATTTGACTTTGGCATTGAAAAGTTTACAAAAATCGATTAAAAACTTCATTTTCTGAATTGTTCGGTTTTAGTTTTTGAATTGACCAAAAATAAAATTACCTTTTTTTTCTAGTCACATTTTGACTTAGCTTCTTTTATAACATTTGATCTAGAAGTCATCTCACTTTCACTCGTGTGGCCAATTTTGAGGTTTGACATGTCGGGATCAAAATTACCATTTTTAGCCTTAATTAGGGTTACAATTATTCTTTGTGACTAGCGAGTTTACACTTCATATCATTTCATTTTCTTAACCTAAATTCAAATCTAGGGTTGATTTTGGCAAATTCACTAGGGAACTCTCCAATTTGATGGATTTAGCTTACTTGAACTTGGAAATTCAAGCTAATGAGCTTTAATTAGTGCAATTCAAGTTGACCGATTCTAGACTAAAATTTAATTTGATGGGTTGAGGTTTAATTTCATCATTGACCATTAATTCAATTTTAAAATAAAGTTTGTGTCACCATTCTAGTTTCAATTTGGATACATTAAGCCATTATGAATATTGGTAATTGAACTAACTGATGTTGTGTCAATTAGATTCAATTCCAATTAAGTTCGCTTTTGAAGGTAGGAATTATACGAATTGCACTAATCGGCCAGAAATTCCAAATTTGCGCACCCATTGAGTTTAAGCACAATATTCAATATCCTTAGGGAGATTAAACCAATTAAAATCAATTAAGATGTTTTTGAGCAATTTAATTGGTTAATCTCAATAATTTTGGTCCCTTTTTTTCCTCAAACTAGACCATTTTTATTCCAACTGGACAAGAATTCTTCACAATCAGGTCTAGGACGTAATTGCATAAAATTCTCGAAAGGACCGGCCAAAACCAACTAGAACAGTCCAATCCAACCAGCTTGACCGGTTTTTGGCTTCAGCCATTTCTCAACGAGCAATCAACTGCCGACGACCACCTGCGGCTAGCCCAAGCCATAGCAGACTCATCTATGTCCCTCTCGGACAAAAATTACAAATTTACCCCTAGTCCGATTACAAAATTGCCCTTGAAAATAGGAAGTTACTAAAATACCTCTGATTAGCTAATAATTTCGAGATTAATTGTAGTCATTCATTGAGGGCTCATCCTGGCTGTTTAAAATGACATGTGCGTATTACCATACAATCATAAACTAGCTTAGTCTCCAAATAATTTGATCTTATCTAGGAAGATTAAATCTTATTCCTTAGATCAATCCAAGAGCTAAGATTTCATCTCGCAATGAACTGTATAACCAATTTTCCCTCAACAATGGAAAGGGGGCCTCTTATTTTAGATCTAGTTTCCACACAACCCCACCCCCCTCCCCCGACTCTCCCCTTTCACCAACCGCCACACTGCCACATGCCGGCCCCTTTTCGGCAACTCACCACTTCACTGACTTCCCTCACAGCCCCTTCTCCTCCGTCGCAATGCTCGCCAGAACAGTTCTTCACCAAAGAGCCCCGATCGAGACTATTTTTTTTTTATTAACCGACAAGACCGACTCCTACATCGGTAGTCCATTTGGCTGATTCAAATAGTGAAATCGATGGCTGACGGTCCTTTTTTGGTGGTTTTATCATTATCGTGATGTTCCTTGGTGAGTGCTAGGCCTTATGGTGAACGGAATTTAGCTGAATCATTGCTGGAGCCACCTCAATCCGGCGTGTCTTCTTGATCGGTTCAAAAACTGTGTTCGGCATCCAATCCTTTCCTAGCAACTTTGCTAACCATTCTGGTGTCCATTGGTGATTAGTTGGAGTCCCTCAGCTGGTGCCAACGTTAGGTGTGTCCTAATCCTGGAAGTGAAGCTTGGTTAGCTCGATTGAGCTTTATGTGAAGGAAAATCAAGGTAAACCTTCTCATACTTGAATCCTATGAAGCAAGGCTATATTAGATGGTCAGAGCTAGGATTCGAACCCTATAATGCTTTATCATGCTCATATAGATGGTATATATGGTTTATAATGAGCTTATGATGATCTATGATTAGCTGGTGGCTTGATTGAGCATGATTCCCATTTTTGGGGAATCCTAGCTAGTTTGGACTGATTTGATGAATATCTTCAAATGAGCTGGAAAATGATATCGTTTAACATTGATGTCTTCATATGATTCGAAGATGATTTCACAAGATTTCCAATGGCATATCATATGTATGATTTAGACTTCATTTGATTTGTTGATTGCTTGTTACAACTTTGGTGTTGATTCTGGATTTTGGATGTTTTGCCGCAATGTCATGGTTAACCGACCCATTTGGTTTGATGATTTTTCGTTAGTTTTTTTATGATAATCTCAGATTGGATATCTTAATGAAAGTTGATCACGACATTTGGTTCTAGATCATACAAAAATAGTATGAAGTTTGGAAATCGTTTGTTTAGGTTAATCGTTCTTAATCTGCAAAATCTTGTTTCAGATTGGACCTCTTTGCTAAATGTCTTCATTTGAGCTGGAAAATGGTTTCAATTGTGCTCATGGCCTTTTAAGGATTCATAGGAGATTTCATGAGTTTTCTTTTGACATATAGTTTGCATGATTTGGTCGCCATTTAGTAAGTTTTATAATTTTTACAAAACCGAACTGCAATCTAAAAAGGATTAGTGTTCTGTTTTATTATTCTGTTTCGGTAACCTTTGCTTTTTGTCGATTTTCTATGATTTTTTGTGGTTGGATTCTTAAATCGGTGTCTAAATGAACGTTTTTCAGAACATGTAGATCAATGACATATAAAAATTTTGTGATGATTGAAGTTCATTTGCTTTGGCCAATTAGGTCTATAATATCCGTGCTCGTCCCTGCAATTTTGCTTCGTTGATTAACTTGCACTGATTCCTTGATTTTTTTATAAAACCATGTGTTATGAATCTGGAATTGGTTTCTTCACGAAATTTGCTCTATAAAATTTTCAGAAGGAAGTTCTTCACATCGTTAGAACAAGTCGATCATGTTTAAACTGAACATACCCGTTGTTGAGATTTGTTTGTCAAGAGTGGCATATGCTTATACTATGATTTTTATAAATTCAAATGAATTGAATTTGCCTTAGATGTCTTCATGGAAGTAGTAGGACACTGTATGACCAATGTTGTGTAGAAATTTTAGATTGAATGGGTTACTTTTGGATGATGTAACTGATTGTGAGCCAGATATGTCTGCTTCTGTGACGTCTTGTTTCCAGAATGATATGCTTGAATTATTTGATTTTTAGAAATTCATGCATGCTGAATCTGTTGAAGAAGTCTTCATGAGATTTGTTTGGGATATGTTGAACTTCAGTATCAAAAAATTTCAGAAAATTAAACTTGATTTGCTATTTTTTCCAAACTTCTCAAAGTTGCAGGACTTGTTGCTATTCATTTTCCAGAAAAGCTTTTTATGCACTATTTGAGTTTTATAAATTCATATAATTCAAATCTCTGAATGCATGCTTCATGAAAGTATTAAAAGGATTTTTAATCTTCAATTTGGCATTAGTTTCGTTAAATTTAAAGTTCTTTCAAAAGAGAGCTCGATCAGTGTGCCGTTAATTCCATACCCATTCTCATTGAATACCTGAAACTACTTCACAATTTTAACGAAGTTAATGGCTTTTTTCTTCTTCTTTTTTGAAAATTCTCAAAATTCGAAAGTTTCAGACATCGTTCTACGCTTTCCTTTTATATTAAGTTTGTTGGAATCGAGTCATATTCAATGGAGGACCCAATTAGTGTGCCGATATTGTCCGTACCTAGGTCCTGGAGTTTATTTTTCAAGGACATTGGATTTGTCTCTAAATTTCAACAAATTTAATATTCTTGTTCAGTATCACTTGCAATTTCAAAATTTCCTTTTAAGGACTTAATTGCAATTTTCCAAACTTTTGTCCTTAAATTGCAAATTTCCAAACTTTTGTCCTTGATTGCAATTTCTCAGAACTTGTGTGTTTGATTGCTGATGTTTAAGAAGTTTAACCTGTTTCATTTTCTTCCTTTAAGATCTCATTAAGTGTATATTTGGGTGACTGTCTTTGCCTTCGGTTCACTTTTATTAATTGATTGATTGAGAATCAAGGTCTTAGGAGTAAGTGCATGAGTTTATATTCCTTTTGCATGTGTTTGTTAGGTGAATGGTTTAGGATCGATGCATGTACATGAAGTAAACCAAAAGGCCACACTTAGACCCAAATTCTAGGAGTCACTTGATCTTCACACCACTTTTGACCATAAGGGATGGCCAAGTATTGATGACTATAATTAATCAAATATAGGTCATAGGATGGCTCGCGATGCATGCAAATCAAAGGCCGATCCCAAGGCCACGTTTGATTAGTTGAATACATTTGTCCGATTCTTTGTATTGATTGTCATTATTTGAGTTCATGTGTTCATATTGTTTGTTATGTGATCCTATGTTCTAGCATAGTTTTAGTATAGGATGAAAATAGGTTCCAAAGGCAATCCCTTGGAGGAAATGGCCAAAAGAACTTGAAGACGGTGGATAGCTGAAGTCCAATCTGGCTTTGACAATTTATATCCATTTATTTCCCGATATATGTTTCGGGTTTTCTTTAGTATTGTAAAAATACTTGACGAGTTGTGGGTTTACTTTGTTTGTACTCTGGATTTTTCTTTCTTACTTCTTCATTTTATCGTCTTGCAAGTGTTTATTTCCTACAACGCAATTTCAATTTACTTGTTTGATTCTTTCTCTATTCGTTTTTATAGTTAGTATAGAATCATATGAACGAATCATCTATGCGTGATCCCCTAGTTTTAAACTTGCACGAAAATGTAAAATGACTGCATAACCACCTTAAATAACAATCATACTCATAGGCACCAAAAGGACACTTAGAAATCTTAAGTGTAACCTAAGTCATCGAACCCACGAAATCTCTGGTTCTGTAGAAATCAAGGGAAATCTCTTGACTCTTGATTGGGTTCCTAACCGACCCCCAACTAAGAGGCTAGTAGTGGCTACTCCTAGATAACGTTTTTAATATTGTTTAAAATCTCAAATGAACCGTTGTCATGCGAGATAAGGATTTGGGAGAATCCATGTTCTCGATTGATGGACCTCCCCGCACAAACATTAAAAAGACACTTTCAAGCCTTATTTGTGTGATGCACCTTAAGGACTGTCTTTTGAGCAAGTATCTCTAAACCTATTCCTTGGAATCATATGTTTGGAGGGGTTAGGTCGCGATAGTAGTTAGGGAAAAAGTTAAGGATAGCACTACAGGAAGTTAGTGGCTAACATGCTTCATGGTTAAGGTATGCCTGATTAAAGAGTGAAATAATATATAATGTATATGATTAAAGGTGTTGACTATTTTGGTGAGGGAAGTTGAGATGAATCTACAATGGAAGATTCCTGCAAATAAAACTTCAGCTGATCAAATTGTTGTAATATTGAAGTGATGGAGAAGGCTTGTAGCGCTGGTTAGCCTCCTTGGATTATCTTAACGGTGAAGGAAACTAGTGAAAAGGGGATGAGCCGTTTCATTTCATCTTCAATACACCTGTTCCTCGAAAAGCTTTTAGGTGTTTTTGGAGCTCGACATTTTCCATCTATCATAGACTAATCATAATAAAAAATCTCTATAATCTAGAACAATATAATTAAAATTCAAGTCACTTGAAAATAGCATACGATGATATTAATTGACTTAAATGAGTGGAGATATAGTACTTGATGACTCATATAATACCTAAAATTTTTCTCTCGTTCATAGTTGTGTAAGTATTGGGTGTTTTAGCCTATAGACTGGGGGAGGGGGCATACAAGCTGCCCGTCCAAATGTATGATGTTTTCATTTTTTGATGACTCATGAGCAAAAGAGCAGAGACCTGATTTCACAAGGACCACAAATTAGTAGTTAAGTCCACACTTATGACCTGTACTGGTAGCTTTGACTCAAAGTAAAATGCATGTGCCTTGCAAGATTTGAACACACAAATAAATGATCTCTAATTTCTCAAAAAATTTTGGTAGTCTTACTTTACTTCTACTCTAACTCACTTTAAAACTTTTGTCCTGCGTCTTTGTAGGGCGTAGGAGTTGGAATCCATATCTAAAGTTAAATCGTCCTCACCCCAACCTCCTTAATAAGGTGGGATTCAAACCCCCCACCTTCCCTTCTCATGTGGAAATGGTGATCACTGGAAAGGGGGAGGTGAAGAATTACCTAAAATCCCAAATAATGAATTAGGTCAAAATCTCAGGAGAATGTAGTACAACACTTTTATCATTCGAGAATGGAAATGGCAATAACAAGGAATTCTTGCCAAAGGGATTAAAGGAAAAAGAGAACCGGTCAAACAAGCACTATGAAATGTACACCAGATTAATTTCTCTCTCTCTCTGCCACCAACCCAATTGTCTATGCTCCTACTCCACTTGCCAAAACACGGATTCTTCATTCCACTTGCCTAGTCAATGCATTTGAGAAGGCTCTATGAAGCAGGAGAAAGTGTAGAGAAATAAGAGATAATACAAGTGAGAACTTAAAGGGATAGATTGCTCATTACTTGTAGAAATCCACCTAAGAGATAAGAGCAAATAAAAAAATTCTTCTTGTTCTCAAACCAAAGGCTACATAAGTTTTGAGTCAAAACATGTCTACCTTCTTATTTATCATAGCATTTTGTATAGATGAACTTTGGAACAATCCTCCAAGTATGAGTAATTACTAAGACTCTTTACAAAGACAAAAGGACTCATAGGGAAGACAAACCAGAAAACAACAAAAATTAAATAGGGACTCTAGAAACTTTAAATGATATTAACTAGAACTCGAGAATATAAAAAATAAATGTTGTTGGGTGTATGTATCCAAGATCTGCTTGTTCCAAAATTAGTCAGTTAATGGCCTTCATGGAATGTAGACACCCTCTAAATGCGAAGTAATCGAAGTAAACCCAAAACTGATAATTGCCCTGTGGATCGACAACTAGGTTGTTGGTCAATAATTAATGCGATCAATGATTTGCCCACCAAATCGACAACTCGCTTCTAGAATTAATGACTTTTAGGAATGCTTTGGCATTACTCTGGTAATTTAAAGCGTCTGCAATCATCCAACGTACTGATATAGCTGCACGTTTCCCTCATTGTACATGCCCTATAAATTATTATGAACATTTTATGTTGGACCCAACCCAACCTTTACCGTTAGGAAATATAGAGTATACAAATTTTCATTTCTCCGCATAACAAACCACACTTCCGCAATTATACCCAGCAACATTAAGGCTGTAATACTCTGGCCCACATTTGTTTGAATAGCTATAATGATAAAGGTGTAAGATGAACTTTTGCGTGTCCCATACAGGAAAAAACTTGTGAGTTTGAAAAGGGTGGTTCCTCCTCTGATTATAGAAATATCTTCTACAGATTGTAAGAAAACCGACAAAAGTCTAAAAACTTCATAAACTGCATGCGGTTGTCCAAATAAGAACTATAATAAAATAAATAAAAAATGGACAAGCAAAACATTGATTTTTTTTTATATATCCAGTCATATGTTTTGAGCATGTGAGGATATAAAATGAGATAAAAATAATACTTTATGAAATTAATAAATCGATGGAAAATGACAAGACTGTTATCTAGAAATATTCATATTCGTCCCATGTGTGATTGATTGATTACGTGAAGTTAATTTTGTCACGTAAAGTGTTCATCTCATAAATTATTTTTGTCACTCCAGAAAACGAAGTGGTGTGCGGTTTAGGAAAGAAGGAAACTCGTCTGGTGACTTCAGCTGCTCATCAAATCATATCAATCTCTTTAAAGTCAACAAAGGGTTGATGAAAACTGTAGTCATGTCTATCTACTTACGGAAACTTTCACCCTTTAGACTATGTTTGAGAAACGGAGAGGAGTGAAAATTGGAATGGAAAGTTAGGGAAATTTTATATAGTTGACTAAGATAGGGAGGGAAATTTCAAATATGAAGTATTTTTTACTATTATTTTTCCTCACCATACTTCCGAACATAGCCTTGATTTAAGGAAGATCCAAATGATGAGTCAGGTCTGACGGTTTAGTCCGTGAATTTGATTAAGACAAAGTGTGCTTAATCTGATTTTCTTTCTCTTGCTATTTGGAGAGTTGATCAAATGGTTGGGGAGTAATTCTTCATTGATTAGAATTTTGCGAATAGCCTCTTCTTCTTGGTGTTACTTTGATTTGGTCGGCTAGGAAAACGATGTGCGTATAAATTACGACGTATGTGCTATTTCTCCGACGTGTGTACAGCGTAAGTAATGTTCTGCTCAGACCCCGGTCGTTGGCTGGAGACTTCTTGGCAGCTTAAGTTAAAACTTTGGACGACTTTGACGGCGCAGCCATAGACGTGCTCCGGTCACGTTCACCCAAGTGGAAAATATGCAGAAAAGAAGAGCAAAAGAAGACAAGATGATAATTGCTTTGTGTCTCCCGGTGACATGATGGCGTGGAGTGCACTTCCTTTTTGGAAAAAATGGCCATAGAACCGATTTATTTAATAGAGAAAGTAATTATTTATGAGAGAAAGAAGACCCCCTCTCCTGTTTTCGCTGACTTTTTTGGTCCATGTATGTCGCCGGGAGCCATTATTTTCTAAGTGTCCAAATAGCAACAGTGCTGGCAAAGAGACAACCAAAACGCATTCCCGAGTCCCCACGTCCATCTACCTAATCCGATGACCGAGTATTCACACAATAATATACCCTTTTGTCAAACTTAGGTCGCTGAGTTTGCAATAATCCAAGACTAAATCTAAACGAAGATCCAAAACAGTTGTTAGTTTTGACGTCATGCAAACGGAGTAAAGGAAAAAGAAGTTTGTATCTATTTCTTCTTCTCTTGTTTTTCACAGATTAACCTTTCATTCATTTATCAACTTCATCATAAATACATGGCCTATTTTGAAAATAGACAATCGAACAATAAAATAGACGGAATGAGAAAATAAATTGGACATTAGATTTATGAGGCTCAGTCTACTGATCTATGTCCACAAGAAACGCAATAATGAATTCCACTACAGTTCAAATGATATAACGAAGATTGCCATCGCACTTAAATCACTCAAATACCCTCAATGTTTCTTAACTCTTAATTATAGCCAATAACTCACGCAATCTTTAGCTTCACAATTTCTTGCTAAATAATCTCTTAATCTCATGAAGGAATTATGCATAAATTCTTACCACAAGGATTTAATTTTGACTTCGAACACCAGCACCTAAATGTGATTATCTAAACTTTGAAGCCCCACGATGAAGTCCTCTACACATCAATAGTCGCACCAAGCATTCACAAAAAGTGGCACTTCAAGACTTTGACAACAATGTGCCTTCTTGCAGAAATAATACAAGATGAGAATAACCCTCCTTGATGCTGAGTGCATTATAGACAAAGAAAGTCGAGGAAAGTCCACGGTCAACTTTCCTCCTTTTTTCTTTTTAATTTTAATTTTATTTCTTTCTCCGACACAAAGTGAGACTTCTCCAACTTGGTATCCAACATACAGTAGTAAAGTTGATTTTCGAAACTTGTCTTAGGTTTCTCCTCTTTATTTATTTATTTTCAAAATTCAATTTTTCGCTTTGAGTTCATACTCGAGACATATTTTAACAACCTCCACAGTGGCTCAACCTTCGAGCCAAGTCACAATTGCTTCACTAAAAAATTCTAACTCTACTTTTACTCCCCTATAGCCTCTAATGGGTTTAATTGCCACAAACATCTTTCAAATCTAAACCTTTCTTGAATTTCACCATAACCGAGATCCTTATCAGAAAAACAACTTCACATGCACATTCAATTGTCTACAAGGATTTTTCAACACAACCTCCTCAACCATTCAAACACGTACTTTGTCAATATCAACAGTTACAACAACTGGTAGCACTATAGGCTCCATCTCACTATGAGCACCATCTATGTAGATTGCTCCTCTTGTACCCGCTACTTCAGGAGTTTCTAGTTGCAACTCCACCTCAAGCTGAACATCATTCAGATCGACATAGACATTTCCAATAACACCCTACCTAGTTTTACTAGAGCTCTTTAAATGTAGCTTTTCTATCGATAACAAGTGTACTTAATTCTAGGCACTACAACTGATAACCCCGATCACCTATGCATAACCTAAGAACGTGCACTTTCTCATCCTTCCATTAAGCTTACCATCACTAACTCAAATATAACATCAGCAATTGAATATTCTAAAAACAACATAATTAGCGATTGCATATGACCACACTTTTTGGGAGTCCAAAATCCAATTGCAGCTGATATGGATCTATTCATTAGGTAGCTTGCTGAACTAAGTACATTCGTTAAAAACCTCCTAGCCATACTAGCACTAGAGATTATTTAATGGAATCTCTAATAATGTTTGGCTCATTCATTCCGCAACATGTTGTGATTCATTAGCAGTATTATGATGTTTCACTGTGCCTTCCTTTATGAAAAATTCATTTAATAGCTTCGAGCAAAACTCCAAGCTATTGTTAGTTTGCACATGCTTCATCGTCTTACCAGTCTCCTTTTTGATTAAAGCTATTGATTGCGTGCTTTTGACAATAGCATCAAACTTCTGCCAAAGCACAAACACCCATATTTTCCTCGAGTAGTCATCCACACCGTTAGCATATATATGATTCTCTTCCTTGAAAAAAAAAAAAAAAACGACAACTTGCGAACATTCAAATGAATTGACTTTGCAATTTTCGTGATTTCTTTGATAGTCATTTTAAACTACTCTTCCCGTCATAGATCAAAGTCATATCACCTACGTACATTCAGTTCATTAGAAACATAATCATATAGCAAATTGCTTTCACTTAAAACCTTCAGGCTTCTCTCACATTATGCCCCAAAAGCATATGTCACAATTCAAACTCTTGAACATATGCATCCAACATTTCCGCAATGAAATCTATCACCATCTCACCTTGAAGCTCATATAAGCCACTGCGTTTGTATCATTTCATCATCACCAATGAGTCTTGAATAATTTTCAAAACTCCACATTTTGAGATATATCAACATCAAGTTAAATCCATAGTATTTAAGGAAATCATATTCTCCTTCAACTCTCGAATATGCCTTACTCCAATCAATAATATACTTATGATACCATCATGCATTCTGATTTCGTTACAACATCGCATTCAACGTTGTTCCCCAACTAAAGTTTACTATTATCTATGCATTGATAATTGTAAACCAGTTTTCTATTTGGTGTAGTATGAAACGAGTAACTAGAATCCATAATCTACCCATCAAACGATGAATAATTAGTAACGGGCAAGATAAAATCAATACTATTCGATTGCTAGTAGTTATAGCTGCAACATCATCTATAAACTCAAACTCGAGCAAATTTTCAAAATTCATATATTCGATGTGGGCTCAAACTTGAGACATATTTTGACATGGTTATTCAGATCTAATAGGGCATATGTATAGGTAGGCACTTCATGTTTTGTCCATTGGCCGAACTCATCTACAATATCCAATCCCTGAAATTCTCCATTCAGTCAAAAACTCATGTTAACTAACTTAGTTAAAATTGTTCAATAGACTTTCTTACAGATGAGTTCATACAATTCTTTCTATATAAAAGTTAGCGAAGAAGAGGAAACAAATCGTTTTTCTTCATCCGAACTTACAAGCAAAATTTTCTATCAACATGCTTCAGAAAGGCACAATAGAGAATTGACCGCGACTTTTCCCTTCTTTTGAGTTCAATCAAAGTAATCTAGGGGAAGTGAATTTGGAAACTTCAATAAGGATCCCTTTTAGAAACCCACGTGAGTTGATCATTTGTGTGATGCCCCGAGCATGCCGCCCTAATTACGCCATCTTAACAACCATTATTCTCTCTTTAGTGCAGAAGTATGTATAACATGAATTATTCAAACAAACACAATCAGAACATAGTAGGTCAAGGTCAATTTCTATTCGTTGGCTCACTTAATTAATTATATGGGCAATACACAGCCAAAACAACCATTAGTCCTACACCTGGGGTAACCAAAAAGAAATCTACACCCCACCTGTGACATATGCACATACCACTCCATCCACATTGCCACCATCGCGACCATAATTCAAAAAGCGACTGTCACGAAATTCAGCACCTTGGAAACCAACTTGCCTATACAACTACCATCTCACGTCACTCCCAACCATCAGCATCCCATTCCTCATCGGGGTCACTATACTCTGAAAGTCCATTCCTACTGCTGCTATCGTTGTCCATGCTGCTGCTTCATTGTCATCCCAAAATTAGAGAGGTCCCTTCAGTTCATCTCCCTCTCAAATGAACCAAGCAACTAAGTGGTACGATATCATGTGAATGCATCATATATCTACCCATACCGTTGACATTTGACGTACGTACACACGCTCAAACTCTAGAAATGTATTGTACTCCGAAATACTCTCAAAGTAGTAAGGCCGTCCATAACGAGCTAGCAGGGGTATGTTCATTTTTCTAATAATCCAAATTATCGTAATACAACAAGAGTAAGCCTAACCTTAGCAAAAGATAGGACAAATTCATAAATCAATCGTTTTAACGCACTCTTAATTCCTAAGACTCACCTACAGTGATCATATAACGCAAATGACAAGTACTCAGTACCTATAATATACTTACAAGCACGTGCAAGACACGAACAGCAATCGCCCTCAACACATGTTCAAATTTACGCATACCACATCATTTGGTCCACCCCCCATCTCATGGTTTCAATCGATGGCAAGTTGATACTGTATGGGTTACTTTTGGCATAGCACTCAGCTAGACTTCTAGAGAACCCTATTGCCCCCCAGGCATCCCACTTTGAGGCATCTAGGGAACACACAACATGCTAGGAAATCCTCCCAACATCCATTCCAGGCCATCATTGGGGAAATCACACCACACAGGCTTCGGGTACCACACTGGTAACCCAATCACACATCGCCACGGATTGCCATCCGTAACTTCATACTCATCCATCATGACAAATGGCATACACATGATGTGGTATTCTATTCTATCAAATTTTGTGCATAGGCTATAACATGCAACTATTGCAACACTTGATATATCATGCACACTCAACAGCCAGAAATTACAAGTTCTGCCACTATAATTAATAATTTGAAATCATCATCAAATGACATCACATATCTTGTTGGGAAGCTCAAAGTGTGCTGGTTGACTCTCCGAAGACATCGTTTCAAGATTCTCACGTTTTCCTTCATAAGTGCCTCATTTTGAAAACTCGGTAAGAAAAGAATAGTTTTGCCCGATTTTAGAAACTACTTTGATTAAAATAGTAAACGATTTCATAAATTTAAAATTTTGGATTGTTATAGAAAAGACCATGATAAAGATTTTTCATGAGAACACTAGGTCAGAATCGACATGCAACCTTGTCCTTTATTTGCTTGAAGTTGGAGTAAAACAGAATCTCAAAAAGATTAAGTAATCCCTTAGTATTTGACTTCCATAGAACTCAAATCACCTTCAAAAATTCCCAAATTTTGATATGTTGTAGAAAAAAATCATTTTGAACAACTTTTTGAAGAAAGTTCATCAAGATTCTAGCAAGAAAAATCTATGGAAAATCAAAGGGCGTAGAGAGGGTCACACTAACAATGCATGATCGGTCATTAAGAATCGAAGAGAAACACGACCAATTGGCCACCCAAATCGACATAGAAAAATCTGAAATTTAACTATGTTAGACTTTAGGATGCTAAAAGCAACTTGAAAAAAGAAGTTTCTAAAGATCTGCCCTGGAAAAATTGCTTATGGTTTTTTTCTATGCGTTGATGGGCCTAAGTAGGCCTGTCCGCCCATGTTGAGCCTAAAAGCCCCGCCCGCAAGATAAAGGGCCCATGGAGGAAGGGTTGAGATATGAAAGGGTACGTTGAGGGGTTATGTCTTTTGGAGGAAACGTTTTTACGTTGAAGAGTTACGTCTTTTTGGAGGCAACATTTTAAGAGAGAAAAGAAAAAGGAGAACGTATCTTTTGATGAACGTACGTTCAAGACTCTCTCTCCCCCTAACGTAAGAAGAGTACGTTCTCCAAAATAAGAGTTCTTTTTTCTCCCCTTCAAAGCAACAGTACGCTCCTCGGTAGAACAGGATCGTGATTCTTCCTAGAACTTCAACATTGGTGTTTAATCTATGAAAGGCTAGGTATGTTCGATTCTGTAATTTACCTTTGATTGGTGATACATGTGTCTTCTTGGGCATGCTTCCGTGTTCGTTGTTTTAGGGTTCGATTCGGTGTCGAATCGGTTTTTATGGAATCCGTTTTCCCAATATTGGTATCGAGCCATCGTTCATGTTTACCGATCCCTTTTCATGTTTATGAATTGCTTTTGATTAAATTTTTGTGAAACACCGCCGTTGGCCGATCGGGGACAAAAAAATCTCGACACTGCGTCTTGTTCACCCTTGTTTTGTGATTTTTGTAAATCAAAGTTCGTTTCGATAGCGTAGGGTCAAAACTCTTGTCGATATGAGAAAAACGAGTGGCGGATCACTGCTGGGGCGCCGGACGCGTCGCCACGCGCGGCCGAAACGAACCGGGGTCGTCGACGCCGTTTTGGCCCCAGCGCGTGCGACGCACGCGCGCCATAACGTCATCATGACGTCATCCACGCACGAGCGTAGCTCATGCTGGGTCGGTCGGTTCGACCCTACCCGACCCGGTTGACTCCGACCCATTGACCTCGACCCGTATGACGCTTGACCACCGACCGTTGACCGTTGACTTTGATCATGACCTAAAAAAAAAAAAAAAAAAAGAATGTGTTTCTTTTTTCCCCAATTAAGTCAATGTGGATTATATGTAATCTCTTATTTGTTTTACATTTGTTGCAGGAACAATGCCTCCCCGTAAGGCGCGCACACCTATTCGCACAAGTACTGATGAACAAATGGAAAGGCTTTCAAGGTTAATAGCTAAGTTGACTGATTATCAATGGGAGAGTGGCGACTTAATTGATCATGTTCTCGAGGTCAATAGTAAAATACAAGAGGTCATATGGAATGGTTGTCCCATGCCACAATGAGATGGTGAGATTCTTCATGAACACTCTTCCATCGATATGGCAAGGAGTGTTGAATCGCCTATGGGAGGTCAACAAAGCTACTAAGTATAGGAGGCTAGTAATGACTTTTATAGATGAACATTACCGGATTGAAGCCACAAAGACTGCGACCCATAGAAGGACTTCAATCCGGCGGGGGATGAATGTGCGAAGGAGAAATCCTACGGGATACCTGTCTGTTTTACCATGGCTGCCTAGAATGTCTAAGGAATTTAAAGAAGAAAAGATCAAGAAATTGAACAAAAATGAATCTTTCCCAATTCATATGTTGTCTTGTCGTTAGATGTTTTGACTGGTCTTTATTTAGTATTCTTTATGGACATTTTATGTAAATGTTTTCTACCTAGTTGTTGTTGGTGTAGCAACTAATATGTTAGTTGCATTATGTGTAAGCACTATTATTCTATCATTATTATGTCAAATATTATTTGCTTCATTATTATTAATTGTTGTCGGTAGTTCATAGAAGTTTTTGTAACTTCAAAGAATTTATTTTGCATAGAAGATTATATTAATAATAATTCCAAGTTAGGATTTTGGATGAGGATTGGAAACATAGTGATCTTTTGATTCTGAAACCTTACTTGAAATTATTCATTAATATGATGGGTTTGTGCAAAATGGATGCATAAATGATAGGCATTAATAATTCGTGCATATGTGTCTAATATGTTTAGATCGATGGCTTCAGCAACAAAGAGCATAGTCGCTAAGCCGAACAAAGGTGAGAAGCTCAACGGCGATAACTATGAAATATGGCATATGAAAATTCAATATATGCTGGAAGAGCAAGAGACACTAGAAGCTCTTAACCTAACTATGGAAGAACCTGAAAATGGAAACACTGCATGACAAATAATGATGCATTTGCTACATGGAAGGGAAAGAACTCTCTTGCTCGCATTACGTTGCTGAGTAGCATGGAGAATGATGTCATGAGAGAGTTCAGGCATTTTGAGAATGCCAAAGAAATGTGGGAAGCATTGGCAGCAAGATTTGGTCATACTTCAGTGATCAGACTAAGGCAGCTCATTATTAGGTTTGACTCTTACAAGAAGCCTCATGGTCAGACCATGAAACAACACCTAAAAAAGATGTTAAACATGATTAATGAGTTGAAAGATGTTGGCCATGTCCCGATCGACGAGCGAGTAAGTGCAAGCGATTCATTCCTTACCTCGAGTTGGGAGCATATGAAGGTGCACCTGACCCACAATGAAAATCTCAAAACCTTTGAAGATGTAGTGCGTCATCTTGAGCTGGAAGATGATCGCCTCTTGGCGGCTAAGCCGGAAACTGAAATTTATCATGCTGGTTCCAGCTCACATGGAGCTTCGAGCTCCAAGCGCAAATGTCCCGATTGGTTCAAAAGTGGAAAGGCAAAGGAGCAAGTGCTTCGGGGAAGAAATCAAAGGTTGACCAACATGGAAGAGGAAAGCGTCCTCGAATGAAGAAGCTGTCAAGAGTAAAGTGTTATAATTGTGACAAGAAGGGTCACTATGCCCACAACTGCCGTCGCGAGCCAAAGAAGGTATACACCCCTTGTATATTTGAGAACTTTGCTTTTGTGCCAAGTTCTCGTATTCTTAATTGAGTCTAATCCTTTGTGGACTATAGATTCAGGAGTGACAAACCATGTAGCGAAGGATAGAGAATCCTTCATGGAATTCCGACAAGGACCAACTGGAACTAAGTGGATCTATGTAGGAAACAACTCTAGAGACGAAGTAAAAGGGATTGGCATCTGTCAATTGAACATGCGTGGTGGATGCACTTTGTTCCTACATGATGTGTTATATGCTCCGGAGATTCGTCAAAATTTGAGTTTGTTTTAGTATTGGTTAAGCTTGGTTTTAATATGAACTTCCATAATAGTGGTGTGGATTTGTATTTGGATACAAACTACTATGGTTGTGATTATTTTCTATATGGTTTTATTGTATTAAAAGTTGACTATAGTAATGCCAATGTTTGTTATTCCCTTTTCACGTCTTCTAATTCATATGATAATGATGTGAATGTGTGGCATGCTAGACTTGGTCATGTTGGCCAACAACGTATGAATAGGCTAGCCAAAGATGGCTTGTTGGGCAATATTGAAAAAGTCGATTTGCCCATATGTGAGCATTGCCTAGTAAGGAAAACGACAAGGAAACCATTTGGAAAAGGTAAAAGAGCTGAATTTTCTTTGTATTTAATCCATTCTGACGTCTGTCGTCCAATGAATGTGAAAGGAATGCATGGGGCTGTTTATTTCATCATATTTATAGATGATTATACTCGATTCGGATATGTCTATTTGATTTCTCATAAATCTGAAGCATTGAGTTGTTTCAAAAAGTTTATGAACTAGGTAGAAAATCAATTAGACAAGAAAATAAAAGTATTGAGATCCGATCGAGGTCGAGAATATTTATCTAATGAGTTCAGAAAATTATGTGATGAAAAAGGAATAGAAAGACAGTTGTCTATTCCATATACTCCTCAACAAAATGGTGTTGGGGAGAGAAGGAACATAACCCTACCGGAAATGGTTAGGTCCATGATGGCGCATGCTAATTTACCTATCACTTTTTGGAGTGATGCGTTATTGACTACTGCCTATATACTTAATCGGGTGCCTTCCAAATCAGTTGCTTCTACTCCATATGAGTTATTGACATGTAGAAAACCGGACTTAAGTTTTCTTAAACCATGGGGTTGTGCTGCCTATACTCATGAGCCCTCTCACAAGTTTGGGAAATTGGGTCCCAGAGGAAAGAAGAGTATTTTTATAAGATACTCTGAACACTGAAAAAGGTATGTGTTTATAGGTGAGCAGGAAAGTGGAAGTATAACCGAATTCGAATCACGGGATGTCACATTCTTAGAGAATGAATTTCCTTAGGGGGCGAAATAGGTGAGGATTACTCTCTATTTGAAACCTTAGATCTAGATAATGAACTTAGTGGAGTTCGTCCAAGTGGGAGTAACATGAGAAGTGATGAATTTAATTCAACTCACTCTCAATTACGACCACATGATGAGATGATATTATCATTATCTAATCCAAGTGGAAGTATGATGGGGAATGATGTGCATAGTGTACAATCTCCCGTACGGCGAACAAGTCGCAAAAGTATTCCCCGTCGACGTTTTGACATTGAAGGGGAAACTTTTATAGTTGGTCCACAAGATGAAGATGAGCCAAGAAATGTACATGAGGCTCTAAATTGCCCTAGTAAGGAAAAATGGATGCATGCAAAGGAAGAGGAAATGGAGTCAATGAAGTCAAACCATGTTTGGGAACTGGTTAATCTTCCAAAATGACGCAAAGCCATTGGGAACAAATGGGTTCTCAAAATAAAGCGTGAAGTTGATGGCTTAATAAAAAGACATAAAGCTCGTCTTGTGGCAAAGGGGTCTAATCAACAGGAATGAATTGATTATGAAGAAACATTTTCTCCTATAGTGAGATTTACCTCGATTCGCATTATTCCTGCAATAGTAGCTAATATGGATCTTGAGTTACATTTAATGGAAGTAAATATTGCTTTCCTCAATGGAGAATTAGAGGAAGAAATATATATGTATGGATCTTGAGTTACATCAAATGGATGTAAAGATTGCTTTCCTCAATGGAGAATTAGAGGAAGAAATATATATGGAACATCTTACCGGTTTCATTATAAAAGGTCAAGAAGAAAAGATATGTCAACTTTTGAGATCGATATATGGCCTTAAGCAGTCGTCGAGACAATGGTATATACGTTTTCATAATGTCATAATGGCATATGATTTTACAATGATTGATGAGGATCATTGTGCATATATTAAAAAATTTAAAGATCAATTTGTGATCATATCATTATATGTTGATGATATACTAATTGCCGGAAGCAATATAGAGTTTGTTAACACTATCAAGAGTTGGTTATCTTCCAACTTTGAGATGAAAGATATGGGTAAGGTTGCATACATTCTTGGAGTTAAGATTTCAAGAGATTGTTCGAAAATGTCATTATCTCTTTCGCAAGAAACATACATAAATAAGGTTCTTGAACGATTTCGTATGCAAGATTGTAAACCCATAGATACTCCTATTGCAAAAGGTGAAGGATTGAGCCATAGAATGTGTCTAAGGACTCCGCAAGAGAAGGAACAAATGCAACATGTTCCTTATGCTAGTGCTGTTGGGAGTTTGATGTACGCTATGATGTGTACAAGACCTGACATATGTTTTGCAGTTGGAATGGTGAGTAGATACCAATCCAATCCAGGTCAAGCACATTGGAAAGCCATTAAAAGAATACTGAGATATCTGAATAGAACTGTTGATTACAAGCTGAATTACCAAGGAAAGGATTTGTGACTTGAAGGCTATTCGGATGCTGATTGGGGAGAAGATTTAGATGAGAGGAAATCCACCTCTAGATTTGCTTTCTTCTTGAATAATGGCGCCATATCTTGGAACAATAAGAAACAAACGTGTATAGCCTTGTCCACGATGGAAGCTGAGTTTGTGGCATTATCAGCAGCAATACAAGATGGTGTTTGGCTTAAGAGATTTTGGATCATTTAGGTGTTATTGGGTATGCTGCAAGTCCATTATTGGTTAACCGTGATAGCCAAGCAGCTATAGCGTACACCAAAGATTCAAAATATCATGGCAAGACCAAACATATAGATACTAAGTATAATTTTGTCAAAGATATGGTTGCACGAAAAGATGTGAACTTACAGTACATATCTATGCATAGAATGGTAGTAGATCCTATAACAAAGCCAATACCTAGAGATGTGTTTTGTGGTCATGTAAAATCTCTAGGACTACGTAGAGGCCGATGTACTGAATATTGTAATTTCCCCTGGAAGTGTTCACATTTAATGAATGTGTTTTTCATTATTAATGCCTACGAATCTTTGTTTGACGTTTATGCATCTTAGTGCTCGGTGCATTATATAAAGTTAAGAAAGTATGTCGGACGGATAAAAGATTAGTCCACTCACATGGGTAATCTATTTACTATGTGATAAATAGAGATGAGACAGTTTTTAAGCTTATTATCTAGGTGATAATCGAGAGCTGAAGCTTAAAACATATATGTCACCTTAATTGAGTGTTAAGATGAGGACATAATATTTACTATGTCCGAAAGTAAAATAACCAACATATTTTACTTTATCCGTCTATGATGCCGATGTAAGTTCTGATGAATTCTGTGAATGAGTAGATATGTAAACTCGAGTTAGACATTAGGTATGTCTGAACTATCATCTGTACGGTATTGAAGGTGTAGACATACGCTCAATGGGAAAAGAGTTAATACCATAATACGTATTTCATACTATGTATGTATGAGATGACCAATAAGAGTGGCAAAAGTTTTGATCTCAACTTTTATGCCGTGTGAGACTCTTGAAAAAAGAGTTCCTCAATTTAGTGCCCTCATGGCTCTTACTTATTCTCAAGATTTCTATTCAATGTTTGCTATCTTAGAATGTTGCCTACGATCATGAATTGATTCGATCTAATGGGACATTTCTAGAAAAGCAAGTTGAACTGAAATTAAGAGTTTCAAGTAAAGAGGAAGAACGAATTTGGAGAATCACATTTTAGTTTTGTATTCACTATTCAACCAATTATGATTGTTTTATGGGACAATCATAATTGTGAATACAATATATCATTGTTTAAAAAGAGATCAAGAGAGGTATAAATGTGATCGATCGATGTAGGGTTCTGCATACTAAATCTACTCAGAGTGCGATGCCCATTATGAGCTACTATATATTCCTAACAGATGTATGGCAACGAGCTCTCAAAGTATGTTGGTCGCACGGATTATTCATCGGTATGAATGTTGCAGAGAGGTAAAGAGGATCCTATTGGCCCATCATGTGCGAGTGGAGATGATGGTTTTTTTTTCTATGCGTTGATGGGCCTAAGTAGGCTCGTCCGCCCATGTTGGGCCTAAAAGCCTGGCTCACAAGATAAAGGGCCCATGGAGGAAGGGTTGAAATATGAAAGGGTACGTTGAGGGGTTATGTCTTTTGGAGGAAACGTTTTTACGTTGAAGAGTTACGTCTTTTGGAGGCAACGTTTTAAGAGAAAAAGAAAAAGGAGAACGTATCTTTTGGTGAAAGTATGTTCTGAAGACTCTCTCTCCCTTGAACGTAAGAAGAGTACGTTCTCCAAAATAAGGGTTTTTTTTTCTTCCCTTCAAAGCAACAGTACGCTCCTCGGTAGAACAGGATCGTGATTCTTCCTTGAACTTCAACATTAGTGTTTAATCTGCGAAAGGCTAGGTACATTCGATTCTATAATGTACCTTTGATCGGTGATACATGTTCTTCCCGGGCATGCTTCCGTGTTCGTTGTTTTAGGGTTCGATTGAGTATCGAATCGGTTTTTATGGATTCCGTTTTTCCCAACAATTGCAGAAAAATGGCAAATTAGAAGGGTAGACATGCACGACTTTTCTAGGCTTGAACCAAGTACATGAATCAAGTCCTATTGTAATCTCACATACTTCCACACATTAAAGCATCACACCAAAAACTAGAACAGCCATGCAAGACTTCTTTTCTGCTTCACCTCATCCACAAGCCATTGATAACACATGCAAGGCACAAACTCAACATATAACTTACCGTCTAGGCCATACCTGGCTAAATGATTCACATGCAAGCTCAAGAATCACTAGGAAACCAACATGCATCACATTAGAAGGACTCAGGCCTCTCTTTTATGCCTCGACCAGAGTTGTTCATCAACGGATCATCAGCTTGGTTGCTCAAACCACAAAGAAAAACAACAAAACATAACATAAAACACATCAAACATCCACCAAGGCTTATACTAGACAAAATCAAGAGAATGACAGATCAAAAGGCTTAGGAATGAGTGTCATCTCCTTGCCTTGATATTAAGCTTCACTTTTGGTGAGGATTCAAGCAAGAAACGGCAAAGAAAGAGAAGAAATGAAGAGGAGAGGGCTCGATGATGGTATGGCTGAGAGAGGAGAGGAGAAATTGAGAGAATTCTTGGGGCCGAAGTGAAGAAAAATAAGGGGGAGAGAGAGAGAGAGAGGGTCGGTCAAGGGGTTTAAGAGGGGAAGATGCATCATTTGACTTTTAAACAGACTTGGTGCATGAAATCTTAGTGGTCTTGCCACTATTCTTGCATGATTATATGCATTTAATCCTTTAAGGGTGAAGATGGAATTTTGGGGCTAAGGTTAGGTGATATTGTGGCTGGCCAAGGATGATTAGGGCTTAATAGTGACTTATCTTATCCTAATTTAATCATTCATGATTTGATACAAGGTATACCTTAGGGTATACTGGCCACATTAATTAAATTGGCCATTATATTCCAATTTAACACGAGAATATAGTCAAAACTATATTCTATAATTGTCCAATGAATTTTTCCTATATAATAGGTTAGATAAATTCTCAAAGGCATCTTGCAAAATTTATATTTCCACCTTGATCTCCGACCTTAATCTTTCTTTAAATTTTCGCTAAATAAGTGGGCAAAATTCAGGATGTCACAAGTTGGATTTCTCATATCTCCAACTTGTCACATGTAGTGATTCATCGACAGTTGTGTTGCTTTGATCCCACCTTTGGGTATCAAGTTCAAACTCTTCCTTCCATGTCAACTTAGCCCTACTTATTTGCAGTAAAGCCAACTAATTGAATCACAGCTCATGTTTAATGGGTCCCATGTGGAGAGATGACTTGTTTGATAATACATTAGGTAAAATGAGTTAAAAGGAAAAGAAGGTAAAGTAAGATGGCTCATGATGGGTAGCTTAAATGATCCATATTTTAACTCATTTGGCATTCTAAAGACTAAAACAGGTATAGCAACTTTACTCGAAGGAAATTCAAAAGCTGAGACCAAGATCTTGCTCATCTCTTATTTTCACCAATCTCTTGTGCAAAAATAGCTAAGCAATTATTACTTTTTACAACAATTCAAAGTATTTGTACCCTTTTCTCTTCATCCATTATTGATCTCGATACTAGCGACCCAATAGACGCAATCTTGTTCTTCTCTCATCACTACTCTCGACGCTCACCCAAAAATTACAAATGAATGTCTTTTTTATCTGGTGACGCTAGAACCCTAGAATTAATGTTTCTTATAATTGAAAGAAGGTAGATAAAATGGGAGATTTCAATTCGATATCTATTGTTTACCATCTTGGTTTATAGAGATTAAGAAGATGCAATTTGAAGTTCCATTAGTAAGGATCCATGTCGGTAATTTTTTAACCATCTGATGGTTTGTCAGCCATTTGGCGGTTTGGGCTTTTGGGGTTGTGAATAGTTACTAAGGGGAAAATTTGCTTAAAATTGGAACCCAATTGAGTTGGGTACACGTTGGTGTTGGTAGAGTCGGATATGGATTGCAAAAATTGTATTGCATAAAAATGATTTAAACAAATTGGACCCATAGTTTGACCCTCCCAAGCTCAAACCATCCTATTAGTTTGACAGGTCTAAGCACATTTATGAGGGCCCCGTTGCTCTTCCGTGGAGAGTTCACATGCTATAGCTAGCACCAAGTAGATCGATGGCACGGGTTCTTTCCATAGTCATATAAAGGAAACTTAAGTATGAAGATACTGCATTAAACACATTATTTAGCTCTATGAACGTGACAATGAGTAATGTAGAGTAAACCTAACAAAAGGTCAAATTGAAAATTTGCGCTAGGCAATTTCTACAAGCAATTAGGTGAACCACTATCTACGTTATTAGACAAATAATTTCTCCCAATATTTTAATCTGTTAAGAAATGGGTCGGCATTTTACAATATTTTAGCAATTCCCCTCGTGCTTAAGGCATGAATCCGTCCTTATTCGCACAAGACAGGATCCCGATGTAGCCACGTCAAATAGACAACTAAAAACAAGAAAGGCAGGAGAACAACAGTAACCAACACAATATTCAAGGAGTAGTACTAGAATTTGAACTAATAATTTGTGTTCTAAAACCATGTTAAACAACAACGGTGCTAGAATCTGCACTAATAATTTGTGTTCTGATACCATGTCAGACCAACCGTTTCCTCTAAAAGTTTAAGATGTTAGAAAATAGGTCAATAATTCACTTATAACATATTACTTAGCTCTCGTATCTTTGAGTCAATAAAAATACTTTGTATGGCAGTCTAACTCACATTACAACACTTGCAAAAACAATGAGAATCTGGAGTTCTGTCGGAATATATCTTTGTTACAATTTTATGCCTAACCATTGCTTTTCAAGACAATTACAATTATATCCTCAACTTCGTACGCCCCGCGCCCCAAATTTTTCACATCTTTTACAAGTTTGAAAGTCTTACAAAGCATTTTTAGGAATTGTTGAATAGAAACCTAATTTGAAAGCTAAATCTTGCAATGATAATGCTTCAATTATCAGATATTGATTGTAACAATCAATCTTACGGCATGCTTGTAAATTACATCCTAATCAAATGGCAAGTGTTTTTGAAGTCAATTAATCTTATGGTAACATTTGTGCATTCATTTGTGAAATTAAGAGATTATTTCGTGAAATTTTGGGGGACACGAATATTGTAAGTGCCAAAACTTAACATAATGGGACACTAAAGTATCAAAAGTTCCAAGCGATACACTTAAGTGCAAAATTGAAAAAGAGTGAACCACTACCAATGGCGAGAAATTCTGGCCAAACTTTGACATGGCATTTTTCGACGATTTTTTTTATTGACATGGAAATTTAAAAAAATATCCAAAAAAAAAAAAAATATCCATATGGCACTATAAGACCCCAAAATTAATTTTTAATTAATATTGAAATAAATTAAAACTAAAAATTTTTTTTTAAAAAAAAGAGGCAACCACACATTGGCCCTCGCCACTTTTGTTGCCCCACTATTGTCGAAAAAGGACTAGCCACCTGGCTAACCATCGCCCCACCGTCGCCAACCCTTTTGAGTGATGGTGGGGCGGCGGCAGCGACAAGAGCCATAGAGGCCCTTGTTGATTTGTTGCCACTCTTCCTTTTTTTTTTTTAAAAAAAATTAATTTAATCAATACTTATATTAAAAATCGATTTTGAGGCAAATGACGTCGTTTTGCACATTCATTGATGAGTAGGCAATTCCAGTTAGCCATGTAGATCAATTTATTCTTAAAATAATGTCACGTTGATTTCCAATAATCCTTGTTGGAATTGTCACTCAAGTATTCCAAGTTTTTTTTTTTTAATTTAAAAATGGCACTTAAGTATACTTTTTAGAACTTTTGGCACTTAAGAATTCACCGGTGCCAAGTTTTCAGCATTTGCATAATACTTTTCCCTGAGATTTGTGAGGGCTAAGTACTCAAGTTATCAGTGTAATTAGGGTCAAAAAACACTAAGAGTGTTCGAATGACTCGAGTATAATTATAATATTCATTGTGTCACTTGATTTATGGTAGAATCACGTTTTACTCTTCTTGTGGAGTAGAGTGCCGACCAAACCATGTAATTATGGCATCAAATCTATCACTTATTCTGTTTTTTGCTTTCTTATCACTTGGTTTTTTGCAATAATTGTCCCTATGAGCGCACTTTGTATGTCAAAAATAATTTACAAAGAGACTTGCATATTGTGCGCTTCTATATTGATGACTTGTTTCATATGCAACAATGTGAAAAAAGTCTCCAATTTCAAGGAGGCTATGATGCTTCACTTTAGATGACTAATGTGGGTTTGATGGCATATTTTATAGGCATTGAAGTTGAGCAAACTGACAACGACAGTTTTATATCACAGAAGAAGTATGCCAAAGATATTTTAAAGCCATGTTGGAGCGAAGTTGAAGATTTCAAAATTTGGAAAAGGAGCCATGATTGATGTCCCTAATTAGTGTCTAATTGGAAGTTCGCCTTATTTGACAGCCAGCAGACAAGACATTACATTTGATTTCGGCCTCGTTAGCAGTTTTATGCAGAATCCAAAAATGTCTCACTTGAAAGCTGCAAGAAGGATTTTGAGGTATTTCAAGGCACTCGAAGTGATGGGATGTTTTACCGTGCCCCAAGAAGGATACGTGGGTTACACCGACAGTGACTGCGGCGGTAACGTTGATTCGACTAAGAGCACTTCATGCCATGCTTTATGCCTTGGCTCTGGAATTTTTGCTGGGTCTTCCAAGGAACAAGAAGTTGTTGCACTGACAACAGGCGAAGCGAAATATATTGCTGTGACCAGATGTGCATCTCCAGCTATAAGGCTATTTACCTTATTTCCAGATAACTACATGAATTTTCTCAGCCTAATGATTCATCTACAGCTTGCTTGACATTTCCATTATCAATAAAGCTCAAACTCAACCCAGACATTATAATCTTGCAGTGGCTTCGCGGCCAAATCCGAGAGGGAAATCGTCCCACAAGTTGCACTCTTGATCGTCCCTCGCCGGGCTGCAGTTGTTGTGCTCAGCTGAGCCCGGAGAGGGATGCCAGACCTTTGCCTGTGCCTAGGCAGCGGTGGCTCTTCCTCATCCTCCTTCCCCTTCTCTGAAGGGTTTATGTTTTCTAATTTAAATTTTGCATTTGACCGAAAGATGTAATTTGAACAAGAATGCGTATAGTTAATCTTCCAATTCAACAATGAGTAAATTTCATGGTTTTGATTTTTCAATGCAAAAATTCAGGGATTAGTGGTGTCTCCATACCATGAATAAAGGGTTTATCATTTGAGGATCAACAACAATTTTAAAATGAAGAAACTGTACCGATCCTTTGAGAAACACTGTAATACTCTTCAATTCTATATATTCGGATAGCACAAATGGCCGAAAGAGGACAAAATTTTTAGTTGTACCAAATGCTTGCCGCGGTTCACATGATCTAAAGAGAACTCGCAGTGATTGGTGAATGTATATTAGACTTGATCACAGCAGATGGGCAGAGGAGTGACTGGTTTCGCAATGTAAGTCGGCATGTCATCTCCGGCCATGATCACCACAATCTTCGGCTCTGCATCCAACGGTATGATCACGGCTTTGGCAGCTTCTCGTCGGCCTCACACAATTCTCCGGATGCGTGCTTGATAGGAGCACACCAATATGATCAGTGCTGTGAATATGAGGATCAACGTTAGAGCCAGTCCTCCAAAGAGATATGAAATCGGAGAGCTCCATATGTGGGTGCTTGACATAGAACTTGTAGCTTCCATTTCTCTCTATGTCGCTCTGAGGTTCTGAAATATTTTTGGCTCTTTCTTTGTTGGTGGGTGATGACTCTTTACCGGAGGATGGAGTTTCTTTAGAGGCAAGGTGGCGAATGAATTTATAGGGTGAATTTCTGCACCGTCCACTGTGTCGTTTTCTTCCATGGGAGTTTCTCCGTCGCTTCAGAGAATGCTTAAACAATCAGTGCGACTTTATTCCCCCTAAAAAAAAAACAAAAGGAAAAAAACCTGGTAGTCTATGCATGTGTGAATAGCCTCCACATTTGGTGTTTAGACATTTTTACCTAATAGGATAAGATAGGAATTGAAATATCCTATACGGTGTTTAGTAATTTCTAAATATAACATGAATTCAGATAAATATCATCCAAATTAGAGTTTGAAATATATGGACAGTCTCACTCAACTGATCTCTCTTTCTCTCTCATGGTCGGTGAAGTGAAGATGATGATATCACTGATCGTCCTCCTCTTTATCCTCTAGCAATGAGGGAAATTTATGATTCCACATCTAGTGTACGCTGCCACAATTGCTAATTTTCTCATTTTGATTGTTCAATCTTCCTTCTTTGTAAGTTGTCTTTTGGATTAATATTACGAAATACAATACTTAAGTCCCCCATAGTTAAACTCAAATCATTTATTTCTTCTGTGAAATTCTTCTTTAAAATAGAGTTAAACAAACCATCACCCAAAATTGAAAATCAAAAGAAAAAAAAAATATAAAACTCACAACTTTCTAACCTCAAGAACTTGTTGACAACGCAAACAGAATATTAAGTAGGGACAAGACAGAAATCCAGGAAGTCCCAACAAACAGAACTGGATTGTGGTAAACAACTCTCATTTTGATGACCCATCATCACCAAATCAAATGGGTTGTAAGGATGAACCCTCCTTGGTGAGCCCATCAATTTAACCCATCATCACTGCCATCCTTTATTCAGATCGAAGCAAAAGAAGAGCATTATAAAAACAAGGGCAGTGTTCACTCGATGACGCTAAAAATTTTCTCAACTTCTGCCATGAAAAAGAGAACTAAAACCTGTTGGACGAAGTCAATGCTGTGAATGGCTGCACGTGACAAAGCTGGAAGCAGCGATCTAAGGAAATGGCACTCGGGTTCGAGGGCGGTGATGGTGAGCCGACAGCTGGCGGGACGACGGTGAGCAACAAGCAAATCCATAGGGTTTTTTTCTCCTTTAATATATTTTTATCCTTACCACTAGATGGAATTTTTTTATCCATCCAAACATATCCAAATCCAGTTTTCTCCCAAACACTAGATAGTATAAAAAAAAAATCCCATTTAGACCAAATACATTAAGGGGGGAAGTTAACTCTCGAAAAGCAGAAAGGCAAGATAAAATTTTATATGAAAATTGAGCAGAATCCATGCACTCTCAACCAGCTTTAAATAAAAAACGCACTACTTTTTTCGGGAGAACATCCAAAGATATAATATACTATTATACATATGATTAAATCAAGAGAGAAGTGGTGGCCGGTGCAAAACCCACCGAAGGAAATTCTTCCCTAGAATAGGGCGCATTGAATCGAGTGGAATTTCATTATTGATTTTGTGAGTCCTACGAAAATTTCAATTTGATCTAATAAGATCAACGATATCATTTAATTCGATATGGTTAATTAGGTCCATACAAAAATTTCGCATTTAACTATGCCTCGAGAGTCGGTGGGTTGGGTTCGCCTTGGGAACATATCACGCGACAATCTGCCATAGTTTGGCAAGGTAATTATTTCACGCCAAAGTTCAACGGTAACAAAATTAAGAGTTGAATTTTGCCCTCAGCATAAATTTTATTTACAGTGAATTCGATAATTAGCGTCAACACAATAATAATATTTTGTTTTCGTCCATTGGTGTTCAACTGTTTTTGATGTTTCTAATACTTTTTGTTTAGCTAATATTATTACTCCAAAGCATACTTTTACCACAGCAACAACTTCAAAATATAGTCTGCATTACACATTACACTTTAAAATATATTTTATAAAACCTTATTTTAACTTCGAAACAATATCTTGTGCTTCTTTCACAAGTTGTTAAAGTATGGAAGTTTAGATGTTACACTATTATGACATGAATGTCTATATGACATATCAAAAATAGTATGCAAGTCATAAGTTAACAATCAATAATAATTATATAACCAAATTATGAAGTTTGAAAAATAGTTAATTTTTACCATTAGTGAATATGAAATATATTAACAACGCACTATTGGCAACAAAAGTTTCACAAGAAAACCAATGAATGTAGGAATACTTTTAATTAAGGGAAATTCTAGTTATGCCTTGTTTGGGAAAGAATTATTGCAAATCTCTTAATATTCGAATTGAATATCACACAATCCCACAAGATATCCGATAATTCTCTTTGCGATAGGTCATCATGGATGATGAATATTTATAAACTCTTCTTACGAAAGCAAAAAGATAGACATCAAATGGTTACCAAAAAGATTATGGAGAATTCCCATATAAAGAAACTGAGTATTTGAAATTGGAAAATGATCTTGTAGGAATCACCTCTAATTTTCTATGAACAAAGAGGAGCCAATGGAGAAGAGCAAAGGAACCATTCTAATCTCAGACATGAACTTCAAGTAAACTCGAGCGGAAATTTGATTGGTTTGAATATTTATTTTAAAATTCTTGGTAAAATTCATGTCAATATCGATATTTAAAATCATAGTGCGGATAATTTTGGACCATCTTACTAGTTGGAAGAAAACTCATTTTTGAGATTTGATGTTTGTCTTCTGGGGACTTCAACTGATGTCAGTGGCCAAATATACTGCCCGCTAGCTCTATCAACAAATTCACTTCAAAGTCAAACCATGCTTATCATTACATACATGGCTTCAGGTCAACATTGTTAATCAGTTACTTCCTCTCTTTTTTTCTGTTACTAGTCAATTGCTTTCTAGTATCTGTGTTGGGAACTGCACATCTGGCAGCGTTTGGACCTATAATTTCAGGGATTTTGCCCTTCCGTCCAGATGACAAACTGTGTCGAAAAGTTTAATAACTCCTAATCACGTTTAATGCCTGTCTGTTCTTTGATTTAATGCATGTTTAAAACCGGTCTGCTCTTGAATAATTTATGCAAGAACAATGGAATAATAGCTAGACTAAAGTAAGTGCGGCACTGACTTACTTTTGTACTCGTCGAATATTGGTAGCTGACGTGATTGCTGAGGTACCTCTTGATTATGCTGGCTAGTTGAGGAGCGCCCGTTGTTTAACTTCTGAACTAGCGTTGGCCTTGGCCATGCTCTTCGCACCTGCACAAAGTTAAATAGATGTGTAAGAAGAAAAAATATATGATTGAGAGTTAGCACGGTAGTAATCTTTTAGAGAGGAAATGGGTGAGGATAATTATTTTTTTAGTAGAGCAAATGAGTCTTAGAGTGGTGGATGGAATTTGATTGCTCTTGTTTATATTATTTGTTAGGAATAAAGTCCCTAAATGCCATTGTTTTCTTAAATAAGGGTTTGGAGTGGACCTTATTTTAAATAATAGCTTGAAGTAGCTATATTAGTCTCAAAGAATGGCCTAAAGTGATTATGATTATTTTAAATTAAGAGCCTAGTCTTGTGGCTCGCTGATCGGCAAAAATTCAGGCCAATCGGGGACATTTCCGTCCAAATACAAGTTGCATTTAAATTAAATTAAATTAAAAACTTTACAAATTTAAAAATTACAAAAAAGAAAAAAAAAGCAAAAATAGAGGCGGGAGGGCTCCTCCCGGGGGCTTGGCCACCGCCCCCATCGCCGGGGGCGATAGTGATGGCCGCTGGTGTCGTCCATGCCTAGACAAGGACCGACGACCCTCGTCAACCAGAGGTGAGGGCTAAGAGGCCCTCGCCGAGATGGGAGAAAGCAAAGTGACACTTTCCCAGTCTCCGGACTAGGGTCATTGGCCTTCCTCCAATGCCCCTGAACCTTGTTGCGCAAAGTCGAGGGGCGAGTGACCCTCGCCCAAATTAGAGAGAGTGTTGCTACCCTCTTTTGTCTCCGGGTAAAGGGCTAGAAGGCCTCACTTATAGTCGGCAAGGGTCGCCAACCCTCATCCAAGCACCGAGAACCCCATTGGTCATCGCCGATGTCCCACCAACAATGAGGTGATGATCATAGGCAAGAAGAACCTCCTCTCGTGTGTGTTCATCCTTTTTCTTTTTAAGTTTTTTATTTTTTTAGTTTTTGGAAGGAAAAAAAATTAAAAATTTAAAAGGTGAAATTGTCCTTCACTATACAGTGAGTTTAGGCCATTCTTTAGACTAATGTGGTCATTTTAGGCTCTTATTTAAGAAAATGATGACATTTTGAGCTCTTATTTGGAATTTTTCCTTATTTTTTTAGGGTAGTTTGAAGGGATAAAAGTGAGACAATGGGTGCATTGGCTTAAAATGTTTACTAGTTCTGACGCATGCGCTATGCACTTCCACAACGATTTTTTGAGATAATAGTGTAATTTTTAATTTTGAAAATATGTAACGATATGATTCTAAGATTAAAGTGAGAATAGTGGTATGTAAAAGTATATGTTGAAAACTTATGCAATGAGGTTAGTGTCGGTTTTCATTGTGGAGAAGAAGTGTTAGGACAATGTTGTTATTTTCTGAAAATCAAGACAAAATGATGTGTAGGAAAATAATAATAAATTCATGGATCCCCCGCAACATCTTCGACCATTTATAATCCAGTCAAACGCAAAAATCGACTTGCGTAAGGGGGGACCATGTCAAACAGACTTCGATAATTCTATAATTTGGGGACCCTTAAAAAGTTGGCATGAATTATAAGTTAGTCTAGTTATCTATCAACTTTGAAAGAATCTATAATTGCAACAGACAATTCTATAATTAGGAGATGACTTCCTAACTCTGCATTTGCACTGGCGAATGACTTCTCGAATCATATACGTGTTTATTCACAAAGTTTATTCTAAATCCCAATTTATCCTCCACAATGCAATGACCTAAGCTCAAGTTGAAGCGGTAATTTTCACTATGAGAAGATGTAATCATTCGACTCTCTTCAACCATCGTGAATTCTTCCTTTTGTTGGGGCCAACAATTCCACCCTAGTAGGGAATGTAGACTATATCAAGATCTATGGAAAAAGTACACCAAATGTGCCTTGACTTGTGTATGCGCACACTTTGGTGCTATAACCTTCGTCGGATCACTTTAGTGCCAAAATTTTTAAAAGCGATCTTTTCGATGCCATCGCCGATCTACTTGACCGA